>OY284481.1:18287711-19487711 GCA_958336345.1 Dorcus parallelipipedus
TACGAGCTGCGTCAACGTTGTCGGATGATATTTGCAGTGTCGCACTTTTCCCTGTGCGCTGAATTTAATTCCGCGCGCCGGAATTTTACCTGCTGCCTGCATTTAAATAAATCTTGTTACCATAACGGCGCGGTAATAAAAATTATATGTATGAGTTGGATAAAATTAAAACTAAACTTTTAAGTAGGTACATTAAGGCACGTTTTTATAATTGTTATTAATATTTAAAAAATTAACAATTTAAACATTTAAAAAATACGTTTTTCGATTTTGGTTGCTTAAATGTCGTTTCCTTATACATACATACAAGATTTATTCTCTCGACTTTGTAAAGGCAGTAAAACACCTGCGTTCGTTTTGGAACATGTGTGCGATGAGTACTTTTATCTTCGTCTCGGTGTTTCATTTCGGATATACCGAGGGGTAGGACATCTCTTATGCCGGCAGTACACGCTCGCCGAGGCGACCCGAGACCAACCGAGCGCGAGAGTGTACCCGATGTTCTCGGCCCACCCTAGGCCCTCTCGCCTCGCCCTCGGAGCGCTCGGTCTAGAAGCGGTCTCCAACACGAGTCAAAGGAAGCGAGAGCGTCAAGTGGGGGATCTCGCGAGAGTGTACACGGTACTCTCGCGAAACATTTGCGTTCCCAATACACGTTCGTCTCTTGAACCGTTGGAAGTTATGGCGTAGTTCTTTTCGGTGTTTAATTTCGTTGTTTATTTTTAATGGAGTGGATGAGTACAATCGTTTACTCTCCAATTTTAGAATTTTATCAGGTGGAACCCTGTTTGTGGGATCAATTTCATCACTACTCGCAGTGCTCGAAAATGACTCGCGCGAGATGGCGAGAGCCGATCCGAGGTTTATTCGCGAGAGTATACATGGTGTTCTTGGGTCTCGCATCTCAGGGCATCTCGCCTCGGGATGTCTCGTACTCGGGTCGCCTCGGCGAGCGTGTACTGCCGGCATTAAATAAGTGTACGAAGAGTTAAATATATATTTAAAAATAAATTTAAATGTACTTAATTATTTCTGCAATTTAAAATACGTTAATTACGGTATAAATATTTATAAATACATTATAAATACGAATAAATACCATTCAAATAATAATAAATAATTTTAAGTTTTTGTTAAATACCATTAAGTTGAATTAAATACTAATAAATCCTTGCAATATGAATAACTGCAGTAATTTCAACGTTCTAAAATTTAATGATCCCGAAAAAATTAAAACTCTAGAAGGAATAGGAAAAAACACAGAAGAAATTAGAATTATAGAAGGAATAGAAAAACTCATATTCCAAAGATTTTTAGGGCCTTTTTTATCTAAAAGAAAAAGAAAAAACTAATTTATTCCATTTTAAAAATTTAATTTATTTTCGACACTTTTTTTGGTAAAAAATAGGATATTTGTCTGAAATGTTTTAATTTCTGGAATTAAAACTGACGTTTTGATTAACTGTGACGACCAAATTTTAATACTCGCGACTGTATATACGTAAAACAAACAAATTAATTAACTTTAGTCTAGTAAAATCAAACGCTAAATAAAATAAGTATTCCTCCTGTATTACACTTAATTCAGTTAATCACAGACATACATTTTCTTTGCACCACCTACTCCAATCTGATTGTTTTTCTATCACAAGATTTAGACATACTGAGAAAATTTGGATGAATAATTTACCTGATTCTGATGGATTCAAATCACTGATATATTCTAGAAGCCAGAGAAAAATTCGATCGCTAGTAAATTGTGCTTCAATACAGAAACATTTTTTATGTAAGTGCAAAAGAAATAATTTATAAAGTATGAGTAAGTAGCTATCTTCTTTTTGAGAATTTGGCGATACTGGATATACCAAAATTCCCATTATATATTATTACAGAATTTTATTAGTTTAAACTGTTACATCGAAATTAATGCTCAATGTTATTGTTTTATGCTTTACGTAGAGACAGCAATAGGGCTTATTTTTTAAATTCAGCATTGTGTTGTGATGGATGCGGACAGTGCTGAAAGTGATTGAACAGAAATCAACCTCTGTTAGATTATAATGGATTTATGTTATATACATTGTTCACGACCTATTTAGACTCTAGAGGGCCATGCTTTTTTTTAGTTACGTTACGTACATGGATTTTGATAGAACTCAAAATGTGACAAATGTAAAATTCTGACACTTTAACGTCAGTCCCATCGACTATATTGCTTCTTATACTCTACGTTGGCATGAAGAAAGTAAAATAATAGCATTAAAACAAATAAATTACTTGTGACTTTGTAATACTAAGTCAAAATGCTCAAAATCATCATTGTTTTTTGGTGTCAGTTTTCAAAAATATAACCATCAAATTAAAATGGAACATATTCACTTGGAGGTACCAACAAAAGTGTCACCCTAACATAGCCTACTCTGAGTCTAAAAAGATCGTGAATGGATTATATGTATAGGAATTTAGTAATAGTTCAATGAAAGAGTTGAACGCCATTCAACCTAAAAATATTATTGAGTCATCAAGTGAAGGTTCATCATCGGAAGAAGAATCAGTATTGTACAAATTAATCAAAAAAACATTAAAAAATTGGTCAAATACGTAACATATTTTTTCCTCATCATTTAGTTCAACTGGAATTCTTTCCATTTTTTTTTTAAGTTATGTCAAAATAAAAACGATGAAATAACATAAAAACGAACACAAGTTTGAAATTACACTTCCCCACCCAAAACATCAGCTACAAGAACCAAGCAGATCCACCAATTTCTAAAAAAATGGAAAGAATTGATTTATGTTTGAGTCTATTAAATTTCTGTTGAATTTAAATAACTCTCTATATTGATTGCTTCAAACTGACAAGCCAAGATTAAGAAGTTGCAGATTGTACTAAGTGTCCCAGCCAAGACTTTAACCCCTTATACCTTCGTTGTTTATGGATAGAAAGAAGCAAAATTTGGTAAGAATATAAATATTGATTACTGATGAATCTTTCTGCTACGTCAAATTTCTTGTGAATGCAAAATGTTATTTTTAAACAGCTTCCTATTGTTACAGAGTTGATGTATGGTAAATACATACAAACACGATTATAAAAGAATCTAACTTGTGAAAGAATAGAGTAATTCATTTATTTTCGGTAATATTAAAGATAAAAGTGTTCAAAATCTTAACATTTGTTCACATTTTCTTGCAATTCATAAAGAAAAAATCGTTTAAAAATAATACATTTTTATTGCAATGATGTTTGATGATACTGAAAGAATATTTGAATCGCTTTATGCAGAAAGGGCATAAGTCACTTTTAGCCGAAATTGCGTTTTCCCAGAAAATCGTATTTATACATATACCAAACTACACCTTTTTATGCAGAAAGAGCAGGTCTTGTAAACGGAACTAATGCTCTTTCTGCATAAAAAGGTGTAGTTTGGTATATGTATAAATACGATTTTCTGGGAAAACGCAATTTCGGCTAAAAGTGACTTATGCCCTTTCTGCATAAAGCGATTCATTTACTTTCTTATTTTTTAATAACGGTACCTGCCAAATTTTAACAAATTTCATCAATAAATAACAAAGACATTAGGGGTGAAAGTCTTGGCTGGGACACGTTGTATACACGGTGTCCCCGGATTGAGTTCGCGTTACGTATAATGCAGCAAAAATTTTTGAATTCAGATTTCACGCTTTGCAGTTCAGTTCTGCTTGGCGCGAAATGAATTTGTGCCAAATTTGACATCGAAGGTCTTCAAGGTGGCGAAATTATTGCAAGAAGAAATAAATCTGTGTGAGCAAAATGATTTTCCTTTTAGATTTAAAGGGGGTTTACCAAATTCCAACATCCTTGGAAGAAAAATAAAATTACGGAAAATTACTAATTATCCTAAATTATTCCAGTAGATTTGTAAAACGTTAACGCCCTTTATCTATTGAATAAAAAAGAAAACAGTTAAGTTATGTTCTAATATAGGTGGAGCATTATTTGAATAGTCATATTTTATTTGTATTTTGATCAATAAATAGATGACGCTAACGTCATAACTCTACTGAAATATTTATCAGTGATTTTCCGTAATTCTATTTTTCTTTCAAAAAACATTTTATCTTACTAAAATTGTCTCCTAAATTCAAAAGAAAAAACTTTTGCCTGCACAGATTTATTTCTTATTGCATTAATTCCACCTTGAACACATGGACGTCAAATTTGGCATAAATTCATTTCGCGCCAAGCACCACGAATTTAATTCAGGGACACAGTGTATATACAAAGATATATCTAAAACAATAAAAATGTATTTTTTCTTTTTTTATATCGTTACACTTTACTTTTTTTTTAAGTTTTCGCATTAAACGGTACGTAAGAAAAATTATTTTCAAAGGAATGCATTATATTAATTAACTGTTATAGTACTTATTTATTATTTTTAAACATTTAAAATATTTTTCAATACATTTAAATAAATGTAAATTAATATAATTCTTAAAATACAATCAAATAAATGCATAAAAACTTCAAAATTATGTTAAATACTTAAAAAATAGTTTTAAATATACTGAAATATTTTAAATATGACAAAATACTTTAAATAAAATAAAATATTCTAAATACAATTAAATCTTGTGTATTTATAAATAGGTGCACAAAATCCGAACGATGTCCTTCCCCTCGGGATATACCCTTCCACTTATAGCGGTTGCTCTCTTAACTGTGGTACGACGTTTCGACCGTCCCTTCCAGCGGGGAACTGCAACTATTTCAAGACCCCATATCACCTTGGGTGTAGCTTGGTTCACCTTCAATCGCTAGCGGCGCCCTTTTCCGAAAACGACATTTTGTGGTCACGCTCCCCACTTTGGCCCACGACCGTCTCCACTGAGCTGGGACACCAAAGGTTCGACCCAGGTAATGTTAACTCGACGGTATGCAGCAACTGAACATTTAGTAGGTATCAATTAGCTAAAATACATTTTTTTTAACGACCAAAACCGTGACAACGGTTAACATTAACGATTAACACCGCGACTTAGGTTTTCCAAAAGAAAATATTTCCTCAGATAATGCTACCGGATTATTAAATGAGTACATACATTTACGTGAAACTGCGAAAAAATAACTAAAAAAAATGGTAAATTCGAGCGCATAAATTTTCCCCACACAAAAAGAATAAATTCCTTTCGCTTCGGCCGCTCTCCTCCTCTGTTGTACGGGAAGACGCCAAATC
The DNA here is from genome assembly GCA_958336345.1 of Dorcus parallelipipedus. Taxonomy (NCBI): domain Eukaryota; kingdom Metazoa; phylum Arthropoda; class Insecta; order Coleoptera; family Lucanidae; genus Dorcus; species Dorcus parallelipipedus. Next base: position 18,292,934 of record OY284481.1, read on the forward strand.
CGATATGATTTGCAAGTGCAGACTAATCAAATAACTCTGCAATGGAAACCTGCTTCTGACAGTCCCGTTGAGCTCAGCAGCGCAGCGCCCAGGAAAAGCGACCGCGAATTCTTTTCGGGCCTTTCAGCGCGCGATAAATTTTCATCCGACGTGGCACAAACAAAACGTAGGAAAAATAGCATTAAAATATTTTATGGCGGGCGTTATGTACGCATAAATCAGGCGGCTATTTTAAACGCCTTCGATCATTTGCCCCCGCACACTCACTTAAAATATCTCCTCCCGAGTTGAAATTCATTTATGAATTCTTCGTTTCGAGATGACAATGCGCGCATTGAAACGGGTGAAATCCCACTGTTACTGATTGCACTTGATACATTCTTATTTATCTATTTACTTATTTCACAGTCTGAAACGTATGGATTTATTAAAGAAAATTCACGAGTTTATTTGCAAGGTTCAGAAAAAAACCGTTTCTTTTTTTCATATCATCCAATCACGCTGCAAAAGGCAGGTGCCCCTCGTCCCCCCCCCGTCCCCCGGTCCGAACTACGTGATGATTTTATTAAACAAGTTCGTTTATTTTTTTGCAGCAACAAAAAATCGGTCACTCACAGAGACAAGTAGGCGGTAGGTCCACGAAGCATTCCCAAATGACGTCACATGGGGGAGGTATACGTGTGTTTCTGGTTACCGTGCACTGCAAACAAAGAAAAAATAAATTATTCGCAAATACAGTCCTCAATTTATAAGGGTGTATAAAACACTGCAGGTTGTAACGATGGCCTTTCCACTTGTGCAACTTTCTATGTACACAGGCTGTTTCAATGATGATTCATCAAACTGGCTAAGTTGGTAGATATCGACAAATGTAATCGTGTATGTAAGTGTGTTTGTGTAAGTGTTGTCGTACGTGTTTGCGATAGGCGATTTTACGTTTCAAGAATACGCAGCAGGGTTGGGCACGTATATTACATAATGTAATTTACACGTTTTTTACATGTAAAAAATTATGTATTTTACATAACTCATTTTGGTCATGACAAGTAAAATATGTAAAAAATATAAACTGAATTTTTAACATTTTTATTGGGTATTAATAATAAATAATAAATTCGTCCCTGTTGTCACAATCATTGTTATCATACAAAATGTGATTGTCTTTCATTCTTAGAGAATAATATATGTATATGAACGAGTTACTTTAGGCATGCACACAACTGAACACAACTACGTAAACGGTAATAATACACTAACACTTTATGACCATAACTTCACTTTACAGTCTTTTTTACGTATTTTACATTTTTTACATATTTTACAATTTTTACAAGTAAAAAACCATTTTTACATGTAAAATGTAAAAAACATTGAAAACCGTGTAAAATCCCAACCCTGATACGCAGACGTGCGTATTTTATGCGATGAATGTCGAGGAAAGACGCAATTAGCGGCACGTCTCTATGCGGAAAGGTTTCCTGATCATCAACGAAATTCGCATTATCTATCGTTTATCAGAATAGCTCGAAATACACGCTAATTGCACATTCGTTCAATGTTGTCACCTTGAACACGTCTTTCGGTCAAGTGCAGAATTAAAAGCCGCTTATAAATTCTTTCGCTTACGATAGATATTTATTGCCTTCTTGCAGCTGTGTGACATTCATAAAACAATTTAAATAGCTCGTCTTGTTTCACGGCCGCAGAAATTTGAATTGCTACAGTTTTTCTAAAAACATCGACTCAAGATAATGCAAATTTCAAGTTTCTCAGATTGCAAAATTGTATTAAGATATTTTCTTCCAAGTAATGTCAGAAAAGTGCATCATCATTGAAACATTCTGTATAAAACAATAATCAAATTAAGAATATGCTCCCGTTTATACATGTTATTTTATAATAAGAAGCAGCGCAAGTTAAATGAACTAAATTTTTAGCTACTGCTTACTCCTATTTGCATTTGAACAAAAGAAGTGTCCGTTTATTTAATCAAACCAGCGAGCATTTGCATTTTAAGGTCATATATTCGCAACGAAACTTTACAACCTGTATAAAGTATGTCGGCCATTGTTATGTGCTGTGTCCGGAAGCGTCTACCTCAAATTTGAAGCTGCGTTACATATTGTTGATAAATTTGTTTAAACACGATGAAATCATGATGTTACCACTCCACATCATGTTTAATACCGTCACGTCATTAGGCAACTAATTTATTTGAAATCCTTTCACAACAAATTTTCATTTTCACTGCAGTTTGACATATACTAGAGGTGTACCCGATACCTCTGGTTTGAATCTCAATGCGTTACCTTTTTTTTAATCCTTACCATTTTTAATCATCTACATTTTAATATTCATAATTTCTGTAAGAATACCCCACACCGAACGATATAAGGAAAATTGATTATACGAGTAGACATATGTATTGATAAGACATTTAAGGGTGTAGATAAAACAGATAAAAAAAGTTCAAAAAAAGTTCCCTTGATACCTTGATAAGAAATCGGCATTTTGTAAATCATGAAGTTCATTTCGTAAGTTAAAGTCCATAGAACGTCGCGTCGTCAACGCGACCTCGAATGATACGCCCACCTAAAAATAATGTCAACAAATGTTGCTTTAGCAAAGGCTTTTCCATCATTATAATGAGACTGACATTTGCAATAAAACTGCATTCAAAGAATGTTGAAAAACAAAACCAGCTGCGCATTGCATCACGAAACGGCCGCCAAGGTGTCTCATAAAAGACGCTGCCGTTATGTAGCTAGATTTGTTTATATTAAATCAAACAAGGCATGACTAAGAGCGGTCGATTTAGGCTGCAACTTGATTCCACGTGCAAGGTCTTGTTCATGAACGGAATTTCCGGTGTATACCACATAAAAGTCGACTGCTTTCATGAAAAGGCATCACACAGCCAGAAGTTGTATGGCCGTGCACATCACCTAGAATCCGAAAAGCATAATTGGCGTTCAAAATATATCATAGTACAGAAAGTAGAGAATATCAGGCAATTCGGTCAGGTAGAAAACCTTTTTTCAGTGCTAAGCTTTCGCTAAAATTTATTAGCTTCTTCAGAGCATTCTGTAAACAATGTTGTTTGTAAGTGAAAATGTAGGTAAAAAAACAATGAACAAACTTACGAAGTTGGTTTTATACAATAAACACTAGCAACATAACATTAAATTTAGTATCAGCAATACATCAACCAAAACACTTAGTTTTAAAATAAGTCAACTTGAGTAAAACGTAACATTTCTAAAGGAAACGTACAAACGTTTGAAATGAAACAAAATGGCTAGCAACAACTCGCAGAGTGAATAGTTTAAAATGCGCATGCGTGGACTAGAAATCAAATTGTTGGCGGTAAATTTGAAATAGAATTATTTTTACTGGAAAATTGTAATAAATATTCGTAAGATGAATTTAGGTTTTGAACATCAGATCTGAAGTTCATAGAATTTGAATGTCTTTTTATATGATACATTTCAAGAAATAAACGTGCTCGATAATTGATTTCTCTGTCTAAAATTTTGACATTATTGAAATCTATTGTATGATTGTGAATTTGTGAATGTTGAGCCAAAGCATTGATATTTGAATTTTTATTTACCATATTTTTGCAATCTGATTTGTGTTTAGAAATTCTTGATTTGAGCCAAGTGGAGGTTTGTCCTATATATACTTGATTGCATTCTGCACAAGGGATGCAATAGATGAGATTAGATTGTAAACTAATGGGTGTCTTATCTTTAATATTACTAAAAAGTGAATTATTTGTAATAAGATTGTATTTAGCTATTTTTATATTAGAATTATTAATACATTTGATAATATTAGAAGTAAAACTAAGTATATGAGGAAACCTTTTATAAGTGAGATTTACATTTAAATTAGAATTATTGTTGGAATTAGAAGTGTTATTAGAATTCGAATTGTTATTGCAAAAGAGAATTTTATTTACTAAACTGGTTGGATAACCATTGTTACAAAAGATCGTTTTTAATTAATAAGTTATTTCTGAGAAAAGAGGTATGTGAGATTGAAGTGACCCTATTTTTTTGAGAGATTAGAATGTTGATCTTTTGGTTAATAGGATGGTTCGAAAAGTAATTGATGAATCTACCTGAATGTGTAGGCTTTTGGTACCAATCTAGTAAGATAGAATTATCTTGTGATCTAATGACTAAAGTGTCAAGAAAGGGAACAGAATTATTTGTTTCTTGTTCAACAGTGAAAACTAATTTAGGATGAAAACCATTGAAAGTATTTTTTGTGATTTCAATCATATCAGAAGGAATAGAACAGATAATATCATCGACATATTTTTTAATGAAAGCAAACTTGAACGGTAATTTTGGTATAACTTCATCTAAAAGACGATCCATAATTATTTGTGCTAAGATGGGACTTAAAGGAGAACCCATAGGGACTCCGGAGATTTGTTTGAAGAATTCATTATTAAACGAGAAATAACTATTGTTTAATAGAAAATTAAGTATTCTTAAAAATTCAGTTTTATCAACACAGCAAAAAAGTTGAATAATATTCCAGTCGTTACCAACAATACCAATCACTAAATCAGTGGGAATATTTGTAAATGAAGATACCCGATCCAAAGAGATAATTATAAAGTTATTAAGCAATTTTGAAATTGTTGTACAAACAAGAACGAAGTTCTAATATTATAATCATTGTGGTCTTTATAAGCAGAGGTAAGTATGTCAGATGCAAATTTAGCTAAAAAATATCCAGGTGAATTGATAGAAGATACAATCGGTCGTAAGGGAGCACCAACTTTATGAGTTTTTGGTAAGCAATAGAGTTTAGAGGACACAGAATTATACGTTGTAAGTTTTTTGGAGATTTCATCATCTATGGAACCAGAGGTCTTAAGAAATTTGACAATTTCATTAGATTTTGATTGGTAAGGCCCTGTGGGGACCTTATTTAAAGGTATATAAGTGGTTTCATCTTCCAATAAAGATTGTGTCTTAGCAATATATTCAGTTTTCTCCATGATTACAGTGGTGGAACCTTTGTCAGCCCTAAGGACTAATAAATTCGGATTTTCAGAAAGAAATTTTTTGCATCGATCATACTGATCATTTAAGAAAGAGCCTAAGGTGGGACTGTGCAAGAAATTTGTAGTAATATTAATAAATTGTAATCTTGTTATATTTCTGTGTTCTAAGGGAACAGAATCAAGTAAGTTTTCTAGATTAGTTAATAATTTACCAAGATGGATTTTGTTGGTCATAACAGGAATGCTAAATTTAGGGCCTAAAGATAACAAGTTTTTAAATTCTGAAGGAATATCTGAGTTAGTTAAATTCACAAACCACTTTTGATTGTCATGAAATAGTTTAATTTTGTTTTCATGTAATAAATTATTAAGTTTATTAATGTTTTTGTTTTTAATTTGTTTAAAAAGTTTATTGTAACTAATGTTAATTCTATTTTTTAATTCTTGAATGATATGTGTTCTGAAGTTCTGAAGATTTGTCTATAGCCAGTATTTTACTGGTATATGTATGTGATCAAATTCCAAAAATCCTGTCCGTCTGTTTCTCTGTATCTAATGCCATGGTTTGGGTAAGCGAAAATTAATTTAATTGCCAATTAATTGTTATTAGAAACTAACAACCTATTACAGTGTAAAATTCCGTTAAATGTAGAATTCCAAAATGTCTCCAAGATGGCTGCCGAATAGGTCATGCGTCCATGTGTCGCCTTTTCTCCTTGCCGACGATTTTCTCGTTCAAAATTATTGATTTACCGAAAATGTTTGTGATTGGTCATCATGAATCAGGTGACCCCCCCGCTGGTCTATGTTCTGCACGTAAGCGCAGAATCGAGTGCAATCGCGCCAGTAATTTTGCTAATCGCATTGAGTGGGCTGTGGGCTCTTGAGCTCCTTTGTGAATTCATCAGACTGGAATGTTTGATTGAATTGATTGAACGGAAGATATTAACCCGTGTTCCATCAGAAGCACTCTGAGCAACGCAAGGCATTCTTTTATGCTATTCGAAGCCTGATTTCTACACATAAGTCACGTATTTAGTGTAAGCGCAGATTAGGTCGGAACGTATGCTTCCTTTTGTTATTTCATCTGTGATTTGCTGGGCCGGATTCCGTGCATGTTATCAGGGAAGGTTCACACGAGGACGTCGATTACCTAGACCTGACGTACTCGGACGTTTACTCCTGGTTTGAAGTGAGGTTAGCCGGTCAGGGTTACGACACCAGTTTGGATTTAATTTATTATTTGATTGCTTTGTTACAACACTAAGAATTTAAAACACATGACGCAAACTTTTATATCCTTTCGAAGAGTTACTTTATTATTGTCTGGGTACTTAATTGAACATAGTTTCTTTTGATTCATGTAAGCAGAGGAAACGGGACCCGCATTTTTTATCTTAAATAGTGTTTGTTTAAAGTTCGAACTTATTTGCCACTCGTGTACATGTTGATTCTTTTATTGCATTTTTTTTAAGTTCAAAATAAAGACAAGTGTGCAATAACTGGTGGCTAATTCATTCGTATGACTTCGCCTGTCCCATTCAGTTAGCCGGGCGAGCTTAATTTGCCCTCCCTAAACTTGCAGCTTTCAGGTAGGTAGCGAATTAGTTTATTTGATACACATAATGTTTCGTAAAATTATTTTGAATTTGTTTTACATTGCCTCGTATGATGTCGTTCTGAAGTAATCTTCAATTACATTTAAATTTTGCATTTGCGTAAATTAGGCTCTTTAAGGCCCGATTTTACAATCGTCGAATAAGCATTATGCTTAGAATAACGTGACGTAGGTGTGACGTAGATATGGAGGAGGAACATTAAAGGATATTCGGCGAACAGTTATTCCGTCCTTACTCCACGATTGTAAAACTGGGCCTAATCATTTGATTAAATTATTATATGTATTTACTTTTGTTCCTTTCTTAAAATTGTCTTAATTGTTATTTGATAAACATGACTTTGAGTTATTGTTTTCAAACTGTTAAGACCTTCGCTTTATGCCAAAATCCTCAATTTGATTTGCAATTGCTTATAGTTATTTTGAATATATGCTTTCTCTTTATTTTTAACTAAATTTCGTTTAAAAGAAAGAAATTACAAAAAGAAAAGAAGAGGTGTAATCTCGTCAATCCCGAAAAATACAAATACATATTGCTGTGTTGTGCAATAATTCTGCAAATTGATGGCTTAATTATTTGTTGGCCCCACGTTGGGCGCCAAATCATTGCCGTGTAGCGAGGGAATTTGGAAATTTTCTGCAGTCTTGCTTTGACAGCACCTTGGCAAAAATATTATCCCTGTATAATCCAGATTTCGCGTTTGCACATCATGAAACTACTTCCTCCAATGTTTGGGACACATCAATTTTTTATGAGAAAGACAAGATCGTTCGCAAGGTTGATTTCTAGCTGATTTAACTTTAACAGGTTAGAATTTGAATTACCTCTCATCTACTCGATAATTTTCAATAACTCATTTAATTCTAACCTTGTCCTTCGCTTTTACAGCCGCTGCCCCACCGTCGTTCGCACTCTTTCAAGCGCGCTCAACTCAGCGATCGCGAGCAAGGAATGCCGGGACGCAACGACTCGCACTACACTTAGCTAAATTTTTGTTGGTTACAAATTTGCTTCCAGTTCGGTTTTACAAGTTTTATGTTGGCAAACATGTGCATCGTAAATGGCCGAGATGTAAACAAGTGCCTCCAAGTTTTCAAAGTTCAGAATCTAATTTCACTTTAAATTGAAATGTAAGTAACTATAGAAACACTTCTTTACCTCATTAATAATGTTTATTACATTCGTACACTGGTAAGCACAAAGGTTTGTGTACATTAAACAAATCTCTTATAACTAACCTAACATTTTTGTTTATCGCAGTTTCAAAACTTGTAATCCCTTGAAATAAAAAGGAATTCTTAACTTGAAATCAAAAGTTTTGCTCGGTGTTTCTTTATAAAAACTTAAAATTAACACTTCACTTCCGCACACTTAAAACACTTCCGCCCGCTGTACTTTGTTGTCTGTTCTTAGGTTCTCTCGCAACAGTTCGTCACAGTCAATCCTAACGTCCCAAATTAGGGAAGCCATGAGGCGCACCCTTCGGCCATCATCAAGGTAGACTAGCCTTCTCTTTTTTCCGGACTGGCTGGCCTGGACTTACGTTACTATATTTAATTCAATAAATTTAAATCGTCTTACCTAAATTGTGTAAAAGGACAACATACACATTTTAAAGTAATTAAAAACAATGTCATCAAATCATTTTCAGTCTTTCGAGTCACCCAGTATTGCGCGGGACACCGTTACTTGCGTACGTGCGTTTCAACATGCTACTAAGTGCTTTATCTCCCTCATTTCCCCAGTTGTACAATTCCAGCTTAACTTTAAGTCAAAGCTTAAACCCTTAACAACAATTGTTGAAATAATCGTCGCTATAATTTATAATTTATAATATATTTAAGCTTTAGCTTAAATTTAAACTGTGTTACGGGTGAGATATCGTTAAAATCATTTCCAGTCTTTCGAGTTACTTTGTATTGCGTGGGAACGCAAAAAGACCGTTATTTGCCTACGTGCATTACGTCACTAAACCTCCATTACGCATCACGGAAGTGCTTTATCTCCCTCATTTCCCCTGTAAGTCAACTGTCTTCTCTTGCCAACCCCCTTCTTTAATTTAGATGCGACGAAATACTGTACGGCCCGCCAGTTCTTAGATAGAACGCATAGGGTGCACGTCGTTATGTGGTGTCGGTGTGTGCTTCGATAAAATTCGACAGGTTGAAATTGCCTAGTTGAATGATGAATGGTAATCAAGATACCGGATTTTGAAATCGTCACCTCCTGCATTTATAAGCATTGGTATTGCTTTTCGAAGTCTAATCCCGACAAATTTCGATTACCTAGGCTTTATTTGTATTGCTGTTATTATTATTTTCGTCTACGACTAATTCTACCATCATCCCCTTGGCTACTCAAGCCTTCGTGGTGATATTTGGGGCCAACCAAAGTTGAATTATCGCAAGATTAGTTTCATCAACGACGGTTACTTCGCCGCCAGACGCCCCTGCCTGTTCGGGCTTGAATTCGTCCAACCGCTAGTGGTGACTTTCGACGAGAGAGGTCGCTGGGGTAATAGCGACACGCCTTCTTGGCTTCAGCAACCCTCCGCCGGATTCGATTCTCGTTGGACGTCGTCATCGACTCGACAGCTGGCGTGTAGGGAATGGACAATGTAATCAAAGGTTGGATTTTGTGTGACTTTGCGCTGATGCACGTATTTAATTCAATTGTCTTTTAAACTAAGCAACCTTTTGTTGCACGAGGTTGGGAAGTTATTGTTGGCTTTGTAAACGAAAGTCGGATCCGGATTTCGGGATTTTTTTTTAATTTGAGAGCCTCGTTGTGTTATCTTTTTGTTTTATTTAATTTCTTGGTTTAACCCCTTCTGGGGTATAAAGTATAAAGACAAAATACAGAACAATACGTGAAAGTTCTCGGTTTAAAATTGAATCTGATGACGCGATCCGTCGTTCGTCGCTCCGGAAGGTAAGCTCTTGAAGGAGCTGTCGATCTGGGTCGAGCCAATGTCGTGTGCTGCAGCCCCCTTGCAGGCCGAACGTAACGTAGAATTGGTGGGGTTCAAGTGTGGTATAGTACTGTCCCTCTGAATTGGTTATTGGGTACCTTCGGTGCCTCGTGATACCGCTTTTGCCTGCCGTAGGTCTTGGTTCCTTAAGAACCTGCGTTTAGTTGCATGTTTTCACAAAGTTTAGTTATTGTAATTGCGTCTGTTGTCCCTCTGACAGAATTTATTGTACGTTAATTTGTGAGCCGTACATGATATCCTCCCCGGTGATTTCGCGTTAATCGACGCTTTGTAATTTCTAAATTATTTAACGTAATGAACTTATTTTCGGGCATATTGTTAAGGCCGCCCCTGTAATCGAATGCTGAGCGTTTCGCTCATTTTATTGGGCCACAATTTTGTTGCGTATTAATAAACATTGCATCACCGTTTTTCGTTTCCTTATTTATTGTCAATATACAGGGTGACCGATGGTTGTGTCTGATAGAGTGTCTGACAATCACTTATGCTTTGCGGAAATTAAATCTGAGGGAATCTCAAACGCTTTTAACTACGTGTGCAGTCCCAGCGGTGCCACGTTTTTCACCATATTACTTGGAACTTATATTCGCTAGGTGGCGCCCTCTTTATTTTACATCCAGGTATCGAGCTACCGACAATCCAATTGTAGCCCATCCCGTCTCCGCTGAGCTGGGCATAATTCCAGGTAGGTTTTCTTCAGCACCGACGAGTTTCCCCAAGCGATCGCACCTTATACAGGGTCAGTTAGGTAGATACTAAAAGGTAGGTTTTCTTCAACACCGACGAGTTTCCTCCAGCGATCGCAACTTATACAGGGTCATTTAGACAGCGTGTCTTTATCCGGCCTGCGCAATTTATTAGTTCAAGTGTGTCTCTGCGCCACTTACCTAAAAAATCGTAAGCGAATTATGTCCGGAACGCGCCATTTTAATTTTCATGCAGTTTATGGCAAATACAGTTGTGTTTTCTTGCTCGAATATAGCTTCCTTGTGCTTTTTTCTTTCGTTATTTATGGTGTTTCTTATTTAGGTAACTAGTGCCAAAGCGAGGAAAATTTGCGTTAAATGAAACATTGTCCTGGCCGGTTAAGAACTCTGTCTCGTGAAATCTAGTGGTGACAATTAAACTTGAACAAAAACGAATACGTGAATGTGTTTTATACATGTAATTGAATTATGTGAAGGCAACTTGCGTTGCTCTGTTAAAATTAACGCCGTAGAAGAATATTTGTTTGGATGTGTTCGCATCACAGGAGATTGCACTCCAATTTGTATTGGCAAGTTATAGAGCGAACGCTGATGTAAATAAGGTTAAGAAAAGAAAATTTCGTAGTCGGGCGAACTTTTTAAAGGAAAATATCGTACTTAAAGACTTTAAGTAAAAATGGAGCGACGTGAATGTATGAAAAGGAATGAAATGGCAAGCAGTGCTGATAGGCTGACGGAATTACGAAAAGTAAGATTGGTGGAGTACCCTCGGGGGATGTTTAGTTTGAAGATGCTTCCTGTGAAACCGTTGCTTTACACCACAGAATGCAGCGTAGTTAATCCTAACGTTCGAAATTAGAGAAGTCCCGAGGCGCCCCCTTCGACCATCATCAAGGTAGACTAGCCTTATTTTTCTTCCGGACTGGTTGGCCTGGACTGGCCAATGCCTTGCAGTTAGCGGAGTATTCGGTTTTTTGTGAAAACCGCTGCATTACGTCACAGAACTCCACCCAGGTTGCACCTCCTCTACCCAACAAACTTCTTGGTCTGCCACATGAAGTTGCACTTCGTTTCACACGGTATAGTATGCAAAGGAATTGCTGCTTGAATCCTTTATAGTTTGATTAAAATCTCGGTAACAGTGAGGAGGAGAAGAAAGTTGATTATTTCTGGGTAATTACCTTAACGCCATAAAAAAATTATATATTCGACCTTAGTTTTTTCATATTAGATAATGACATCAATTTCTATTATTCAGATGATGACGGAAAACCAATTAATCAAATGAAATTAATTTCTTGAGCTGTGCTAAAAGAAAATTTAAGCGAGTACTCTTCGCGTCTTATTTATTTCAAAGTGTAATGCGGGGGGCTCTCTGTTGCCGTTGTTAATTCTTTTCGCACGAAGGCCTGAATTTTCTCAAGACACGTAACTCTCCACTAACCTAATTATTAAATACTTCCGAATTTCTCTGCGGCGGCTACACTTTTCTGCCGCCGGAAATAACGGCCGCACTTGGCCATCGGCAACGGGAAGCCGTTAAAGCGATGCCTTTCCTGCTTTCATCTAAATTGTGCGCAGAAATGAAGTTATCGGCCCTACGTGACGAATTACACTTACTTATATGCGCACACACGAATCTCAGCACATTTTAATTACCAACCAAGTTTGATAATAATTTAGGGGTGAGTAAATTGGATTTTTAAATTAAGTGATATTAATTACGCTCGAATTCGCTCGATAACCGTCGCGGAATTAAGCGTAAATGGATGAGCGACGTAGAAATGCTAATATTAATTGGAAATAAATTAGGGTGGAGTTCAAAGGTTATTCGCAGACACTTTTTTTTAATATCAAACGGGATAATTATTCTATTAATTAAGTTCGAACGTCGACTTAAATATACCAGGACGTATTTCTTATGTTATTCATCTACTATCTAATATTAAAAAAATGCGTTGTGACAGAAGCACTCTAAGCAACGCAAGGCATTCTTCTATGCTTTTCGAAGCCGGACTTCTGCATATGCGCAGATTAGGTCGGAAATAAATTTAATATCAAACGAATGCTTTATTAATTAAATTCTAACGTCTACTTAAATATACGAGGGGGTATTTTTTATGTTATCTATCTACTATCTAATATAAAAAAAATTTAACATTGACATTCAATCAAAAGTTCTCATTTAAAATGTTATTTGAGAAATTGAAACGTAACTGTTCCGAGTTCATAAAGGACATTTATCAAACTGTATTCTAAGACTGACGGCTGATATATCACAAGCCCGAAGTTTAAGTAATAACTTATATCAATTTTAAAAACTTCCAAATTGCATTTATCTATATTTCAATTATAATTAAGTTGCAGAGCTCGCGTGAGAATCACGTTAATAAATTTTTATTTCGTAGAAAAAGTTGGGGTATAGCGTGAAGGCATTGATCACTCCGACATAAAAATACGGAGGAAGTCCGAAGTGATGTACTTAATGGAATTTGATATAACTAGCATTGTTGAAAGCTATAGACTTTCTTGATTCCGTCTGATAGAATTCGTGCCGGGAATTGATGACCGACGAGAGCCAGTCAGTTTATGGACACGGCACTCATAGACGAGCCCGGTAAATTGATATCGTTTCCCAGACACATGTACTCTTACAAATTTACTTGAAATAAAAAAAAAGAAATTCACGGTTTCCAACCGGCAACGATGTATTATATTCGCCGCGCCCAGAACTTAGAATGTTTATAGAAGTTGGAAATAACTGTTATTTAGCCTAAGCTGCAGCGAATTTCCCGGCGATACATTAAGATTCCGAAAACGTAGGCGGCGCTGTGGCAAAGGAGTCATAATTTAAACTAGAATGCCTTTTGCTCTTTGAAAGCTTTATGTAACTGATGATGTAATAAATTAAATAACTAAAGTTTGTAGCCGTGGAGCTGAATGTGGAATATTCAAAAACTTTTGACGTGGTGGTCGCTAATAGAAAATAGAAGGATTAACTTTTTTATTATTAGAGAAGGCCTGCTTTTGATGTGCATAACTGAAATAATGTGTACAGTCGCGGACACCACCAACATAGCCACTGTCAGCCGTCTTTATGAACAACAACAACTTTTGCTTTCAGTCCAATGTTATTGGGCAACATGCGGTTTAAATACTTTAGTTCGTAACTTCATATGTCCATGCTTTACATAAATTTTTCATAAACAGCGATCCCAATGTCCCAATGCGATCAATAATTGCAGCAAAAATTTCTAACTAGATCTAGCAGTGTTGCGCGCTTACAAGTTAAAACGGACTGAAACTGTCACGTGAATAATGAAAGACGTTAATTTTTAAATTCAAACTGAAGGATGGTGTGAAACTGGATTTCGAACAGCCGATAACATCGAGAGTTTTTGGAGGACATGTTTAAATGATTCCTCCTATTTAAAAAAGAAGTTCTAATTAATATTCAACTATGAATTAAATATAACTGTGGATTAATTAATTCAAAAGTTAATTTACGATGCGACGGTGCAGTTTACTGATAAACATTAACTGAAATTTAGACAGATTAAGGGGCCAGTTGTACAATGCCAGTTTAAATTTAAGCTGAAGCTTAAACCCTTAAGGGTTTAAGCTTGAATTGTACAACTGCGCCTAAATGGTCTTGCAGTTATTAGAATATTTATTTTATTATTAATACTGCATAACCGTGAACCGTGTCAATAAACTTCCTTGAACATAACGCATTTAAACATTTTATTTTGCATACACAGGTTGGTTGTTAATTAACTCGACAAAATGAAGCGAAGATAAGAAGCGAAGTCCAAGGGTATAGGAAAAATCAAAAATTAGCACCGCAACGATGATGCACCTCTGGTAAAAAATAGAGAAGCAGATGAGCGAAGTAAATGCCTTCATAAAAGCTTCATGATAGGCATGGCGGCGGTAGACATCGATCGTGAACTTGACCTTCAAGTGGAATTTCACGTCAACTCCGTTTTTAGGTCAACGTCCGATGGCGTGAAATACGAACTACAAAATATTTACTTGACGAATGCGTGCAAATCAGCTGTAGCAGATTATTCCATGCAACGGCCCCACCATAGTGGTTTCTTGCGATGGGAACGACGAAATGGCCCGCATCTTTATTTCTCGTTCCACGTTCATGCTTTGGTGTGTTAAAGGTAAGTTTTTTGAAGTAATTTATTATGATCATTCTGTTTGCAGGCGAAATACCTGGGGTTGAATACCAATCAGTGTCGTACGGGTTGCTTAGCTATTCTGTCCTGAACACTTACAATGTTCTTTATATGATTATTTGATGCAGCACCCCATATGGTAATTCCATACAGTAGAATAGATTCCACTAGATCATCATAGATTACTTTCAAAATAAAAACTGGAAGAGAATGTATTGCATATAGCAAAATCGACCTGCAATGTTTCTAAGTTTTCGAGTCAGATTATGCTCATGGAAATGTTCGTCTTATGTCAATTCCAAGGTATCTAAATTCCTTCACTTTTTCAATAGTAGTATTGCATTGACATACTAGTTGCTTTTCTTTATTAATGTTGCAGATGTTATGTAGACAAATTAAATCGTGGAAGATTATATTAATCTGAGTGGCATTCTTAATTTTCATGTGGGGAGTTGCTATAGGCATTAGCTTTTTTTGAAGCATAGATTGACAGATCCTTATCGTACGCCCAAAGTTGGAGGGTCAGAAATTCACTCCGTTTACGAAGGCTGTTTCCAGGCTTTTCTGACACGAGTAAATTAAAATGTCATCAGTATACGCGTAGTAGTTGCAGTTCTTGAAGCACTGTCGCAGGTCATTTAGGTAGATAGAGTAGGTATAAAATGAGTGCTACCCTGAGGGACTCCATAAGGTAACAGTCTGTTTTCTAAGTAGGTGCTAAAACCATTTAAAATGGGCTCTCGAATTCCAATATTTGAAAGAATTTGCAAGAGTTTCTCATGGTTTATCGAGTCAAATGCCTTCGAAAAGTCAATCAAGAGACACAACAGCACATTTGTTCCGTCATTAAGTTTAGTGTTGACTAGGTCTGCGAAGGGATTCAACAAGGACACTGTGCTTTTCCTTGGCTGATAACCAAATGTTTTCGCAGAAGTTAAGATCATTTTGTAATATTTGTGGTTGCAGATTACTCTTAGCATACAGTACCAGACCACTACCTCCACCAGTTTCGCGACATTTAAAATGAGTTGAAAAGGAAGGAAATTCATAACTTGTACCTACTTTTAATAGTTGTCCTTGATTAATATTAATTTCAGAGAGAATTACCATATCCAGATTATGTAGCTGCTCTTTCATAAAACGGGCCATCAGTGATCATATGTTTAGATAGGTATAGAAGAAACTGCTGTTTCTTGAGGATATGATTTTTATCCATTCATGTACGGTTTAATTTTACGTGATTAATTACTTAATATTAACAGAATTTAATGGTGTAGCTTGCCTTTTAATGTATTATTTTATATCTGTAAATCGAAATCTGAGATATGGGATATTTTGGATCCGTCGGCTTTTCTTACGAGAATTTTACTGCTGGTACATTCCGCACGAATTAACAAACAATTATTTCCGAATTTGTTACCCTTATTTCATACGCAATTCCAGTAATTTAAGAAATTACTAATAATTACGTCGCGTAAAAGAAACAACTCAGACTTCCGTTCCCAGCTGTTAAACGTGTAATAAAACGAAATTGAAATATGTAGGGGAAGATTGGGATCCTTCGTACAGTTTTTCCCAATATACTTATAAAATTTCGTTAAATCATATTATACACTTTTTTCATATCACAGGTCAATGTATATGTTCAATTCAAATAAAAATTAGATTAGAAATTCGTTTAAATTATATATAAATAAAAAATGCTGCTTTTTTCAAAGTAAGGAAGTCATACGAATGTACCCCTCGGTGGGGGTACCTTCATACATTTAAGGGGGCACCTTTGTACACACAGGGGTAGATTCATACATAAATATTTTTTTCATTATAAGTCTTTATTGCACGTACAAATTTTATTTTTATTTGGTAAGTATGAGATAAATAATAATTTAATTTATGATGAACATTTTAAAGTCAAAAAAAAATATTAACTACTGTACATTATATGCACTTAAATCTACAGGAAAAGTAAACATAGCAGACGTTCTAGCCGTAGTAGAAGACACAGAATGAGGTAATATCAAAATGACATCTGTAAAGAAAACTATCGCTTCATCCAGTAAATTTGGAAAAACAAAAGTCCAAGAACCCGGTTTCTTCCTTAAGAATGATACTTTGTATTCTGTAAGACTGTAAAGACTTATTATTTGGCCTACAAAATGCACTATAGACTTTTTCTTTTCAAATTTTAGCAATATGAAATTGTCAGGTTTTATATTCTCCGGAATTAGTTCGATAGGGACTTCATCTGAAAGTTGGTCATTCTCTTCATAAATGTCCGGACTTGAAGTAGAGATTTCCCTCTAACTAATATCAAACTGTGAAGAGCTACTTTCTGAAGGAGTTCTCTTTCTATATTTCTTTCTTGGGCGTGTCAAATTTGAATCACACGAAAGGGATAGGATACGTTTCATTTCTCTTGCTTTTAGTTTTTTTTTCTTTTTCTACTTTCTTCTCGTCTTTACTCCTTTGCAGCTCTTGAATTCTATTTTTTTCTGGAGTATCTGTATAAATTCTAGATTTTCCTGGCTGCCTACCTTTCTTTACTTGTTTCGTCTTGTCAGCAACTGGATATGGACGAATCATTTCTGGTGTAATTGAAACTTTTGATGTCGATGCTTTTGGATGTGACGGACTAATTCGGGTAGTTGAAGCAGTGTTAGTTAAATGTATAACGGCGGCATCGGTAAGCGAAAGTACGTTTGGTTGATCAGTTGAGGTGACATCTATTGAAGTTGGCAAGACTTTTTTATTTGTTGCTTGTTCTGGTGTGACAGAAAAATTTTAATCGTTGGTATTTACTGCAGGTTTATTGAAATTATAAACTTGAATGGGAGTAAAATCTTTATCTCCAAATGCGAGTTTATTAAAGGGCCATATTCCTGGTGTAATGAATCCACTAATAATGTTTTTTGCTGTAAATGATTGGAAATAAGCTATTGTAGCTAATTTGGGAATATTGTAGATAGTAACAGTAACAGGATTTAAAATATGCCAGTCGTTAAAAGCTGTTTTCAATTTCGACTTAAAAGGTCCAAATACCCCCACGTCCAGTGGTTGGAGACGATGAGATGTATGGGGTGGAAACGATAGGTAAATTATTCCATTCTCCCTTGCATAATTAATAGCTTCTATGTTAACGTGGCTTTCGTGGTTATCACACAATAATAAAATGGGATTTTCTTTACAACAAAGCGTATGTTTTTGAATGTGTTTTAGAACGTCCGTAAATAATTGTGAATTTATCCAAACACTTTTATTAGCAACGCCAATACTCCCTTCTGGAGCACCGTCGATAAAATGATTTTTATAATGAACGCGAGGAAAAATAAAAAGAGGAGGAATTGTGTTTCCACTCGCTGAAATTATACCACCAAAAGTAACAAGTTCCCCTCTTTCGGCAGACACAAATTGCCCGACCTGTTTTTGAGTTTTTTCAGCCAATACTTTAGGAGTATTCAATACTGTAGATATGCCGGATTCATCAAAATTGAATATACGATCGGCAGTAAATTTATGCCTATTGTAAACGTTTTCCAAATTCTCATAGAATTCATTAACGGCTGTTTTGTTAAAACCAAAAGACCTGGGTGCACTTGTGTTTTCAGGTTTTCTTAAACTCAACGTGCTATTACGTTTTCGAAATCCGTGCATCCAATCAATTCCAGCTAACTGAGTTTCATCCCATTGTGGTGGATATCTGCAATTTATTCCTTTGGCATATTCAAAAGCCAGTTTTCTAATTTGTAAAATTGTCAGGCCATAATGCATTTTACTGCATTCCGAAATATAATTATTTAACTGTGTCTCTTCTTCGTTGGAAAATACTTGACGTGACGTATATTTTGAATTATAGGAACGATCGGTTTCGTACTCGCCAACATTTGCATTTCGAATTTTCTTAATGCGGCTCTCCAACGTTGACGACTTTATATTATATTTATCAGCAACTTTCCTATATGATAATTTGCCCTCCAGAACCTCATTTATAGCCAGAGACATTGTTTTTTCGTTTATTTCAGTGTTTCTGGATTCCTTCTTTTTATAATTCCTCACCATGATTCTGAAAACAAAAGACATAAAAAGGGGCGCATTCGTACGCGTACGAATGTTCCCCTTTGTTTATGTACGAATCTACCCCAAAATGAAAAAAAAATGTTTCGTTGATTACAAAAAAATCAAATTAAGTCCAGTAATTTTTGATGTTTAAATCTTGATTTTAATAATTTGTACTCACCCCAAGAACGATTTTCGGTATTACTGAATTACATAATACAAGAGTCGCAAACTTTGTACCAAAATTTACTTGGGGACAGCTCAAACACACTTCACCCTATTCTGTCAGTCGTTGCAACTGAACTGCTTTCAAATTTCATTGGTGCACGACAATTAAGTTATTCTTTGCGTACGCATAGTTTCATTTTAAAATTTTTCGCGGTTATTTAAAAATAGTTTATGTATGAATGTGCCCCATGTACGAAGGGTCCCAATCTTCCCCTATGTGTCAAGATCGTATTGTGTGCAGGCAAGAAATCAATAAAATAATAATCATAAAATCCTATTATAGTGTTGCGTTTATAAAACATGGCGTCGTATTTCGTACGCGGTGCCGCAGCTTGATTTTGAGGTAATTCTTTAAGTAATTTTAAACTGTTAACAATTTTTTTTTAACATTTTTCCCATGCTCTCAGACTTCGCTTCTTATCTAGTTCCAAAGTACAAGACTCACAAGAAGTAGGTACAATGAATTTATGCGAAGATATGAAAAACTTCTCGGATATTTTCAAACATTCCAAATAACACAAAAATACGTAAACTGATATTTTACTGAACAATTCACCTGACGAAATAAAAACAAATAGTACTTTTGGTCTCGAATAAAACGCACTCATAGGACTTATTCCAGGCAAATATAATTTGTACAGTAAATTATAATCTATGTCCACAAGAAAATAACAACGAAATTATTGGGAATAATGAAATCACCCTACACAAATAAAATTAACGCCGACATAAAACCGGAATACATTGACCGCTGTCACCACACAGGACATGAAATGGACAATAATAAAACGTGACCCGTTCTAGTCAAATTTATTTGTCTACAATGATCGATACAAACAATGTGCTTTTAATTGCAGAAGACTGCTGAAAGGTTTTTTCTATGAACTTCCTTGCAGCATGATATACGTTTGAATTCGGGACATATTTTTTGTAACTATGAAACTAGGCACTAAAGAAGAACGAAGAAATGATAATAATTAAAGTTGATTTATGAACTTGTGCTTATTCTGCAAATTAGCCCAGACGTTTCTTTAAACAAATCCTTTCACGATTACAATTTGCACATTCTGTGTAATTTGCTTCCGATGCTTCGCAAATGTGTCCCTTAAATTAATACAGTTTATCCAGGATACCTTACAGACTTAACTCCACGTACGCATGAAAAGAATCCAGCTGAATTAAGCCAGGATTCTGGACGCACGAGCCGCTACATTTCTTGTAGAAATAGTTTCGCATTTTCACTTTAAAAATAACTTCACTCGAGTCCAAAAATTCTAATTTTTTATAAAAAAATTTATATCTAATAATTCGAATTAACTCTTCGACCATTTCGATCCGAATCTGAACCCTTAACGTTTACATTAGCTCTGTTCCAACCGCGCTTTCTGACCGTTCAAGAAACCGTCATAATCAGTTGCCCACCGAAATAATGATCGATGTTGACAACTTTGTCAAGTGTAAAACTTTGATGAGTGCATGCTTGTGACGGTTTCGAAACGGTCACAAAGCGTGCTTGGAACAGACCTTTTAAATACGTAAATAAGCCAGAATGCCGTTGAATATTTTAAACCGTGTAAATAAATGGCTAAAGTAACCGAAATCACTTCAAAGCCACACAAAACCTCGATATAAGGTGCAATTTAATTTAATAATCCTTAAGAGTACGCGTCCGAAATACATCAAAAGTCAAGATCTTTAGAAACCAAATTTTCGTCGTACGCAAAGAACATCAAAGCTTTTCATAGTTATTGGCTGCGAGCAACTTTCTCTTTTTCGGCCTTTGCTCTAAGTAAGTAGTAAATTAACTCAAAAGGAAAGAATTCTCTTACGCGACTCCCGTTCGCCGTACCGTACGCTAAAATTTTACGTCGATCACGTCACCGACAGTATATAAATCACTCCTAGATAATTAGGTCATTAAATTGACCGTGTTCAACAAGGCTGCGCTGAAGTTTCCCTCCCGACCAAGTAAAATAAACTTACTGTTTGTACTGGCATTTAATAATTGGTGAAATTGATTAATGGGATCTGCTGGCTCTAACTGAGTTTGCGGTTTAATTAAATGCACGTCGCCTCCTGGCTAGAAAGGCGAATGTCTAAGAAATGTTTACTTAAGTAATTACTAACGCTTATTTTAATAAGTATGTTACCGGGAATATAATGAGATGGTGTCAGTTTAAATATTTCAAGATAAGTAAACCATATTTAACACTTCACTTCCGCACACTTAAAAGACTTCAGCCCGCTGTACTTTGTTGTCTGTTTCTAGGTTCTCTCGCAACAGTTCATCGTAGTCAATTCTAACTTCCGAAATTAGAGAAGCCCTTCGGCCATCATCAAGGTAGACTAGCCTTCTTTTTCTTCCGAACTGGTCGGCCTGGGCCGGCCAATGCCTTGCAGTTAGCGGAGTATTCGGCTTCCTGTGAAACCGTTGCATCATATCACAGAACTCCACCCATCAGGCTGCCTCCAGAAGCACTTCCTCTACCCAACGAACTTCTTAGACTGCCACATGAAGTTGCTCTTCCTTTTGCATGGCATTTTAGTTTTTAATATTAAAACTGTTTAAATAAACTATCTTACACTATGTCCCTGCATAACGAAAATCAGATATTTCTTTTATAATCGTATAAAAATTTTATATTCGCTAAACGCAAATATCTATAACATGAGAAAGTACTTATTTTATTTTGATTTATTTGCTTATTGGGCGTTCTTTCTTATTGAAAACTTTCCAAATTATGATACATATTTAAAAGAAAAAGTGGTGGCAATTAAACATAAACAGAAACGAATAAGTGAATGTGTTTTATATACGTAATTGAATTATGCGAAAGCAACTTGCGTTGCTCTGTTAAAGTTAACGCCGTAGAAGAATATTTGTTTAGATGTGTTCGCATCACAGGAGATTGCACTCAAATTTATATTGGCAAGTTATAGAGCGAACGCTGATGTAAATAAGGTTAAAAAAAGAGAATTTCGTAGTCGGGCGAACTTTTTAAAGGAAAATATCGTACTTAAAGACTTTAAGTAAAAGTGGAGCGAAGTGAATGTGTGAAAAGGAATGAAATGGCAAGCAGTGCTGAAAGGCTGACGGAATTACGAAAAGTAAGATTGGTGGACTATCCTCGGGGGATGTTTAGTTTGAAGATGCTGAAATACTTTTCCAAGTAGTGGAAAGACGTAGTACAGTCTGGCAAAAAAATATTCTTTGTGAATTTAGAACCACACGGGCTCGCCACTTAGTCATACGTATGAATAGTTAATGCGCAACCTGAAACTTTTGTTGCGCCTTGTTTTATTTCGTCCAGCCTGCGGTGACGCGCTTTTAATTTTCTCTGGAACGCTTCCAAACGTACGACACAAGAAAAAAACGAGCGGAATTAAAAATGTCGCATGCATAAACAAATCCCGATCGTTATTTCACGAGCACGCGTTGTTCACGTTTAAACAACATTAATTAACGTGAACTTCTTGTGAGGAAGCAATTTGTAAAGCAAAGATTACTTCCCGATCCGGGATAGAAACAGGAACTGCTGCCCCCCACATCTAGGCGGGTTCTACCTGCCCCGTCGCATTCGCTAAACCATCGAAAAGTTCGTGGTCCGAGAGTTTACCTTTTAGTCGCATTAATCATTCATTGGGCTTTGAACGGCTATAAATACAAAAAGGTTAGTTAAAATGTGCGAACGCTTTTCGGACGGTTCGATACCTTTCAATTAAAAAAGTCATTACGTTTCTAAATCTACATTAGCAACTAATCGTCGATTTTTAAAAGTGTACGATTTATTCATTTAATACATGCACTAACACGTTTGGTTCCAGTCGCTTACCATTTTTATGTCAATTTAAAGAAGTGAACATGAGTGATTTGAAACTCGAACACAGAAGCGTCATAAAATTTCTATCGAAAGAGGGCAGTGGCCAGCAGAATATTCATGAGAGAATGGTGGCTGTGTATGGAGAAAACAGCCCGTCCTATTTCCAACTCAAATATTGGTAGAAGCAGTTCAAATGGGGCAAGAAATCCATTCATAATAACCCAAAGGGTGGAAGGCCTTTTGGAAGCACGATCTGAAGAAATCATCAACAAAGTTGAGGGTTTGGTGTTGACTGACTGCCGAGTAAAACTTTCAGTTATTGCTAGAGAAATAGGAATATCAGAAACGAGTGTTTTTAAAATTCTACGCGAAGATTTGTGTTGAGCAAAGTGTCGGCACGATGCTCACTCCTGAACAAGAACTTTGCAGACGACAAATTTGCGAGGAGAATTTGACTGCTTTACCCCAAGATGAAGAGTTCTTCTATAGAAGAACCCTGGAACCCTCCCACAAAACAAGAGTCCATGCAATGAGTTCATAAGGGCTCTCCTCCACCCAAGAAGGCAAAGACGCAATGTTCTGCGGGGAAAGTGATGGCCACAGTTATCTGGGACGAGGAGGGGATTCTCTTAATTGAGTATATGCCAAAAGGGACCACAATAATGGGGAATATCTACAAAGACACAATTAAGAAGTTGAAAGCGGCTATACGCGGAAAAATAATAATAATAATAATAATAATAATAGGTCTTTATTAGGGCGGGATTTCAGCCAAAGGCTGTTTTCATCCTATACCTACAGGAGGAAATAACAATATTCAAAACTACAAAATAAGCAAGAGATGTGTACAATGACAAAATAAAGAAAATACGATAAAATAACAAAAATTAATACATAAGTAAGTGATACGTCTGACAAGCTCAGAAACTAAAATGTCCGATGGAGTTAATTGCTAATAGAAATTAATAATTTTACTTTAGATTTGAAATTGGAATATTTTAATGTTTTGGTATCAGGCACATCGTTATAAGCGCGAGCAGCAGCATAAGAGAAAGAACCTCTAAAAAAGGTAAATTTGTGGATTGGTATATTTAAAGTATATTCTTGACGAGTTTTAAAATTGCATAGATCTCGGAGAAAAACTAATTTATGAACTAAATAGCTCGGATCCTGTACTTCCAATATATTATGGACAAAGCAACATAGATGTAGCTGCCTACGTACCGCCATTTTTAATATTTTACGTTTCTCATAAAAAGGTGTCATATGAGATTTCCTATTAATATTACCAACAAAACGCATGCAAGAATTTTGACATTTTTGAACCTTATAAACATTCTCAGATGATAAACATGGTCCGTATACAATATCACAGTAATTAAATGCAGATAGTATAAGGCATTCTACTAATAATAGTTTTATTCTGAATGGTAAAATATGTTTATATCTGTGAATGGAACGCAACTTACCATAGGCAGATTGAATAAGTTTATTTATGTGCAATGAGAAAGTGAGATGAGAGTCAAAAATGACTTCCAAGTTTTTAATTTGTTTAACTAAAGCCAAAGGTTCATTATCTAAGAAAAGTGCATTATGAAGAAGATAATCAATTTTACTACATTGCCAATTTGTACCAATCAGCATGGCAACACATTTTTTAGAATTTAACATTAAGGCGTTATTTTTAGACCACAAACTGAGTGACTCTAAATCCTGATTAACTTTATTTACAGCTGTCATATAATTGGAAGGAAAAAACGAATAAAACATCTGATTATCATCAGCATAAGCGTGAATTTTGCAATTTTTGATATTCTCATATAGATCTGCCATATATAAATTAAATAGTAAGGGTCCTAAGATAGAACCTTGTGCCACTCCAGAGTTAACATTGCAGACGGTGGAAAATTTGAAACCTACATCAGAATTTATACGTGTCAGTTGAGACCGATCAGAAAAATAGCTGGCAAACCATTCAACCGCCGAGGATGACAAGCCGTAATGTAAAAGCTTAGCTAAAAGGAGCCTATGGTCCAGCATATCGAAAGCTTTAGAATAATCTAGTAATATTAAAATAGAAACTTTAGAATTATCAGAAGCAGAAAGACTCAGAAGAAAAGAGACTCCACAATCATGCTCAGAAAATTCTGCTTCTGCATGACAATTGCAGAGTGCAAAAAGCACAAATTGTTCAAGCGGTAATCAACGAATCGGGCTTTGAGGAATTACAACATCCATACTAAGAAAAATAATTTCTTAAAAATTAACAAAATCTTGTGTTATTAGAATATAGTAGTAGTATTTACAACTTATATTACAATTTTTAAATTTAGTTACAAATTTGTAATATTTTGTGTCAGTCGTTTCATAACAGTATTTTTAATTTTTTATATGCCAAAAACGCGTAACATATTGCAGTGATATCTGGACTCTTACAGATTTTAGCTTTTGTTGCAAATTTTCTCTTTCACGGCCCCACATTTTGGGAGTCAATTTTATGCTGTGTAGTTTGTCTGCACATTGGTGCCAATTTTATGCTGCGTTGTGTTTCACAGGGTAATTTGTCAATATTTTTCTAAATCTTTGTTTTGTTTGTAGTTTAAATCTTATTTGTTTATTGCTATTCTTATTTTGTTGATGTCTGAGATGCCTCCTGCTCCGCTGATGTATTTTGCAGTGTATCTCGTAGGCTGGATTCTTCCTCGTGCAATATAGTTGTTATGTAATAAATTTTGGATGTAGATGGCACTCGCGATCCTTCACATTCAAAATTATCTGCGTCAGTATACGTGTATGTGTGTGTGAATAGGTGAATAAATAAAAAGAGATTTACGTAGAATGAGACAGAAAAACAACAGTTTATTAATTTATTTTCCGGAAGAATCGCACAAACAAATACAGCTCATATAAAAGTTCGAAGGTTTATAAAAAGTCGAAGTTTATTTTGATCAGTCGGTGGTTTTTCGCAAAACCGCCTTTATAATTTTAATGGTATTAAGACTTTTCTGTTTCCGGTGAACACGTCTTGTATATTCTGTTTTAATGTGTTTGTATATGTATTGTGTAGTCCTAACATTATTTCTGATGGTACGATTTTGACGATGTTTTAGCAGATAGTTTATTATATTATACACAAGTTATTGACTCTGCCATGTTCTCCAAAGAATTTTAAGGCAATAAATTATTATTATTATATACCTTCAGCTTCCGTGACTTCTCTCCGCAACGCGTACATGCAGTTTCGTAGGCGCACGGGGGGCTTTAGTTTACAATAGCTCAACGCGGCGCCCTCACTGATTCAATTTCCGAATTCCTCACTACCACTTACAGCTCCCTTCTAACATCCATATTATCATAACATCATTAAATAAATTTTTCTAATTATTACAATTCTAAGCTTGAATCTTACGTATTTACATTTTAAAAATTCTAAATATTTCATTTATAATAAATATGTAATTTTAAACCGCTTATTTCTAAAACTATTTACATAAACTTGATCTATTTGAAGAACACACTTGAATTTAATAATTATGCAAGTAAATCCCTGTAAAACATAAATAATACATTACTCTGAATTTTACTCTAATATTTACAAAATTATTTCTTTATGAAAATTTAAAAAAGTTTACTTATCTCTAAAAAATTACTGTAACATTTTATTCTAATAATTGATGAATTATTTTATGAACCAATTAAATTAAAACTAGGATAAAAATTCCCCTAGTTTTGCCTGAATTTTCTTGTTACGATATTTACGCCTCATCGAATGCGGGCATTCTAACAAATTAGTCGGACATCCCGAACATTTAAGTCTAGCGGTGCCAATATAAATTTACTTCTCCATCATTTATTTACACGCCACGTAGTTGTGGGATCTTTCTTTTATGTGCTTTCTTCTTTTTTTTTGTATCTCCAAATTATATGGGCATTTCTAACGAAAGCAACCTAAATTCTACGTCAATTATTAATTAAATTAACAGTTGTCACGAATACATATTATATGGAAAAAATTCAGAAATATTGTTACCACTTCGGGGTCCACAAATTATAATCTCGTTGTTTATCTTAAAAACACTTTAATGTTTACGATCATTTAACACAATGAAAGCACAAATTATTCGCTAATTGCTAATTCGCTAGCTACATACATCGCTTTCTAAATAAAACTGATTTAAATATCCCGCCGCTCCGACCTTATACATATAGTAATTCACGCTTTCTAGAATAGCGGCGAACAAACATAGAACATTCTAGCAAATTCTACCACCATCCGGCGCGATTTTGGAAAACACTAGGATCTTGTCTGCAACATAGGTGGCGCGACCAGTCTAAAGATACAATTTACTTCACGGAATGTAACAATATATACGCACAAGAACATTTTTATTTTCTCACTTTATCAAAATGATAGAAATACTTACCAGTTAATTAACTATAATTTTACAAATTAATAATGACTCATCGATGATTAAAAATTTATAGATATTATAAAGTGATCTTGCGTGTCCTTGTGTCGTCAAAATCGAAAACCAGAAATCCGTCACTTTCTGTAATACCAACCCGTTTAGGATGCACAGAGCAAATAAATTATCGTCACGTAGTATGACTTTTGCGTTAGGATAACGAACAGAAGTAGGTACAACTTGAAACGAGCGTAGCTGTTCCTACCTAACCAGGTGCCAATTTGTTACCATGGTAATTGTAAAAACGTCTCGTTCGCATGGGAACTAGCACGCAAATATCAAAGTATTTTCAAACTATTCGTAATCGCCATGGTGCAACGTAAATATGTATAATTCACATGCACGCAGAGGTTGCTAACGAAAGCAAAAGAGTTGAGACTATACTCAGTTATAACCAGTGATCAATATAAAAACGAATTAGAATAAGCGTTGGAATTTAAATGCATGTCTTGGATAACGTCATATTAATACTAATTGTCAATAAATTGTAACACAAATAATATGCCGGAAATATTCTTCAATGTTACTCACGCAGTTATTCATACATAGTTCAAACGTGTCTTGATGCAGCAGGCGGAGGTCATTTCAAGCATCTCCTTTAATTGTATTAAAATAAAACGGTTTTCTTCCTTTGTAGAAACGACGAAGTGACTGAAGGAACGTTCGATGAACACATGCGTGTTTAGTTGCATCGCCAAGTCTGATTCATTTTTCATTTATTCACTTCTTCTATCGAAGCAACTTTAAACATTACTGTGCATAAACTAAAATGACAAATATTGGCTTACACGTAAAGGTAAGTGTTCACTTGTGACAAAAATACTATCGAGATTCAGTCTTGAGACTCAATCACCAATGGACAAAGACTTGAGAGCACTCTCGGAGATAGAGTTCTGTCTCCGAGAGTGCTCTCAAGTCTTTGTCCATTGGTGATTGAGTCTCAAGACTGAATCTCGATAGTATTTTTGTCACAAGTGAACACTTACCTTAACTATGTATATCTTCAGTATTTTATTAGGAAAAACTTTTTTCATCTTTTTTTTTTCTAATTGAAGATTCAATCTCAAAAGAAATTGTAAATTTTTGAACGATTCTCCAACGTTAATTTTTTTAAAATTCTTAATACGTTTGTGTATTTTGCGAAAACAAGAGAACTAATTTTTATTATAAAAAATAAAATTGTAGTTTTAGGTTTTGTTGTTTACGATAAATTTGTTTGTCGACTGCTTTCTTTTAAAAATAAATTATTTTTTACTTGCTCTACAATTCCGCAAATATATTACGAGTGCTTATATTAATAGAAGATCTGTGCAAAGAATTTTGAAGAAACATTGATTTCATCCGTACCATATTCAACTAGTACAAGAGTTGAATCCGACTGATTATGAAACTCGTTTGACCTTTTGTAATTGGGCGCAGGACCAAATACGATTGCAAAGAAACTTCTCTTCACAGATGAAGCTACGTTTCATAAAAAAGGCAACGACAATCGCCATAACTTTCATTATTATGCCACATAAAATCCTTTCTTTACTAAAACGTGGAATTTAAAAATAGAAAAATATACAAAAATAAGAGAGATGAGAAGAAAATTATGGACTTTAGAGCAAGGAGACAATACGAAATTGGGACCGATTACTATCTAGTGGAGGCCAAGATAAGGATAAGGGAAAAAGTTAGGAAGGAAACAGGACAGGCAGAACAGGTAGAATTTATGAATGAATATCAGAGTCTAGAAGCTACGAAGTAAAGAAAAAGAGAAGAAATTTAAAGAAAAAGTAAAACAACTCGAGCGAAGAGGGTTGCTTCGGGTCAGAGGACATAGAGATAATGTGGAACGATTTTTAGCAGGCGATATTGAAAGTGACACAAGAGATATGTGGAGTCACAAAAATGGCAAGTAAGTAAGTATTAAGGGAGGAAATCAGAATCAAAAAGAAAAGTTGGCAAAAATATTTAATGACAAAAAGAAATGAGGACCATGTAGAGTATAAGAAGCAGAAGAAGAAAGTAAGTAAAAGAAACAGTCAGGAGATTAAAAACGAAGGCATGGGAAAAATTCGGAAATAATTTAGAAAACGGGAGTGAAGGAAATGGGAAAAAATTATTTACAATGCTCAAAGGGCTTAGACAGGGGAGAGGAGCGGAAGTGCAATGAGTTAAAAACAGTACAGGGACTGTTGAAAACGAAGGAGGAGATAAATGGTACATGGACGAATTTTTTCGGCGCGCTACTGGGAGGAGAAGATCGAAATTGTGATATAGACGAATACACAAACAGTAGCGAAGGACCACAGAGGGTATACGATGACAGAGGAGGTAAAATTACAGAGAAGGAGTTTAAAGAGGCGTTGAGCATGTTGAAAAATACTAAATCAGCAAGAGTAGATGACATTAAACCGGAGATGCTAAAGAATAAGGGAGAGGAAGGTGAAAGGAGAATTTTAAATAAAATATGGGAGGAGAAAAGGATATTAGGTAGATGGGAAACTGCTATTATAATTCCATTGCACAAACGTGAGGATAAAATGGCATGCGAGAACTATAGAGGTATATCATTGCTGTGTGCGGCGAGTAAAGTTTATGAAAGAATATTGGAGAGAAGACTTATGCTCGATTTCTTCATCGCCATATCCTAAGGTTAAATTTATCTGCCAGTTAGAATGTGACACATAGTATGTGCAACTGTACAAACTTGCAATGTCTTTTTATCGTTCTCTTACATTCAGTGAATTGACAAAACACCAAGTACAAGCCAAGTGGAAGGTATCTACCACAGTAACAAAATTTACTTTTTTTTAAACAGGAATCCAGTAAAACTATTTCCATTTCGACAACAACTGAAGGGCAATAACTTTTGTTTTGTACAGCTAACTGTATGGTACATTCCAACTAACAGTTAAATTAACCTTAGGATAAACACGGTGAAGAAATCGGCCATTAGAGAATTAATAGAACCAACGCTAGAGGATTCACAGGCAGGTTTCACGAAAGGAAGGAGTTCAAACGAGTGGGTTTTTACACTGAGGCAGATAAGTGAGAATGGCATACAAAAAGCCTTCGATTCGGTGGATAGGGAAGAAATATGGAAGATATTGGAGAGGCGGAATATACCACAAGAACTGATAGAAACTGTGAAGAGTATTTATAAACGGACAAGAATCAGGGTAAGAGTAGGGGCAAATATGAGTAGCGAGTTCACGACTGGGAAAGGAGTCAGACAGGGAAGTATATTAAGTCCACTACTTTTCATAATGGTCATGGATGAAATAACAAAAGCAATGAAAGTGAGCACGAATGGAGTGGCGGTTGGATATAGAAAATTAAAGCCAGTAATAATAGTAAGGGAACTACTGTATGCGGACGATTCTATCTTATGTGCAACAAGCAGAAATACCTTAAGAAGGTGGAAAGAGAAATTAATTAG
Source organism: Dorcus parallelipipedus (assembly GCA_958336345.1). NCBI lineage: Eukaryota > Metazoa > Arthropoda > Insecta > Coleoptera > Lucanidae > Dorcus > Dorcus parallelipipedus. The sequence continues at coordinate 18,323,460 of OY284481.1, forward strand.
ATATGGTATGTTCATAAATACAGAGGAATCGGAAGTAATGGTATTAGGAAGGAATGAGCAGGAGACAGGTATGAGAGGTGTGGACGAAGAGTTGAGACAAGTGAAACAAATTAAATACTTGGGTTTTGTGATAACACATAATGGGTGTATGGTTGCCGAGATAAATAACAGAATAAAAACGGCTAACATTTATTAACAAAAACGAAGTTAGTAGAAAAACAAAAGTCAAAGTATATAGAACGGTCCATACCAATACTAATTTATGGAGCGGAATCGTGGATTTTAACGGAGAGACATAAGAGTATGTTGACGGCGTGTGAAATGAGATTTTTGAGGAGAATTTAAAGAGGCACAAAGACGGATAGAGTCAGAAGTGAGACAATAAGAACGGAATTGAAGGTAGATTCGCTGATTAAAATGATAGAGAACAGGCAGTTAAGCTGGTGGGGACACGTGGTCAGAATGTCAGAGGAGAGATTAGCGAAGGCAGTATGAGAGACAGAGGTGAAGAAGAAAGGAAGAGGACGATCCAAAAAGGCATGGAATGACCCGGTTTCAGAGATTTTAAAAGATAGGAATAGGGAATGGAGTGGTGCGAGGACGCTGGCGAAGGACAGGAGAAAGTGGAAAAAAGTCATGGTCCAAGACTCAACTCATTAACCTCAACACCGAAAAATAGAAGAGGGACGGATAAGTAAGTAAAGTAAGTAAGAAAAATATAAAACTGTAGAGTCACTCATTTATGGAATGTCCTGTATCGTTGAAATATAAGGCCGCATAACTTTTGTATGAAGCGTTTTTGCATTTTACGTCCGACAAGGGGGATAATTAACTTCGTCCACTAATGTGCCACACTGTATTGAATTGTTTATTGATCACATCCGATGCGCTTATTTCTTCAGCAGGAAAATTACAGGTGAAGAAATCTTTGCCATTCCCAAAAGACGTTTTTAATATGTAGACAGTGGGCGTGACCATGATCTCTCCAGCTTTCCTGAAGGTGTCAATTGTTGGCGATGAATATTTTTTCTCCCTCCTCTAACGAGGACGGACTATAAACGGAAGTACATATTGCTGTGATGTTGATGCTTTTGAAATACCAACAGACATATACATATAGGTACCTACTCACTCTCAACGACTAACGAGAAACAGCAGCCCTAAGGAAGTTCTTCTGCAATGGAGAACGAAACGTCGACAGTAGAAGAAGTCAACATGACGCGGTACCAACCGGAAGCTAATTCAAACATGGACGACGGCCACGGAAAGCTTCAAGTGACTCAAGACATTTGAAACTCTGTCCTAAGCACAGACTTACGCAGGAAAATTTTCGTTCTTTTCATAAGCTGACGCCGTAAGAAACCGATAATTTAGCTTTTTTTTTAACTTAACTGCGCGTTTGCTCCCGTCGCTGATTTTTCCTTCTAAGTTCGGTTCGGCGAATGAATCAACTAATTCATCCCGCACAGTATATGTCGGTAGAAAAGAATTTGTGCATTCTTCAGTTTGTTCGAAAAAATTTACAATGAACGGCGAGCCAAGTCGTTAACGTACTTTTAAATTCAAGTGCCCCATAATTTTTAGATTACGGCTGGTCGTTGATGAGCCTAAAAATAACGTTTCTGCTTTAATTCAATAATTAACAAAAAGCATTTCCGCAACAAAAGAATTCCGTCCTTCTCCCATCAAATTAATTTTTGATTAAACTAATGGTAATTACCATTATTGAGTTCATGTCTGAGTTGATTGTAATTTCCATTTATTTGACTTTATTATCTATAATATTTTATTTAATATCATGTTTACTGTTGAAGTTTTTAGTTATTAAGTGCCATTTTATTTTTAAATATAGATTCCTTTAGTATAAAAATATTTGTTGTAAGTTAGTCCAAAACGATATTATATTCGGATAAGCTAGGGAACAGAAAATTAAATCCTCTATATACTGAAACTAAATATTAGCGGAAACGAACAAATGCGACAAAAGGAGACTTATTTTTCTTACGTCACTTCATAACGATGATGCATGGGTGATACGGTGTGTTGCCGTACATCGGACATAAGAAACACAAAGAGGATTTATTTACGAAAGTAAAGCAAACGCAAGAAGTTCCTTTATACAAAACTCTGAACACGACAATGCCGTCTATAGTTTAGAACAACGTTAAAATTGAAGAAACACTCATGGAAATCAATTGAATTTAAAAGATACGAACGTGACAATTTGTAATTTTGAATATTACAACTTACATGGTATATAAACGCTAAACCAAATCAATTTTAAATTTCATCTCGCTTAATGGAATATTTCTTGTAAATTTTATTTCCAGTTTTGCGATTATAATTCCTGATGGAAAACAAATCTACAATTTTATTAAATCCTCGTGACATACACGTACTACATTTAAGCCTCTTGAGCTACGCGAAAGTCACGAAGCCACTCCGTCAGTTCATTCTCATTGAAATCTACGTTATATTACGTTTACTTGTTGCAACTTTTGTTATTAAAAAACATCTTAAAGTACACAAACTAAATTATACGTACGACAACTCCGTTTAGTATTTAATGATGAGACTGCAAGAGAGAGATTCCAGACAAAGGAATATTTGCTCCATCGTCTGTTATTACAACTAAATTATAGGCGAGAGGGTCGACTGAAACTACCAGCTAACATCAACAGAAGGTCTAAATTAAAAATTTACTGTGGCTGAGCATATTTACACAAACTTTATTGACTTTTTCTCAAACGATCATCTCCTTCTCTCCCCTCATATTCTACGAAACCTACTACTATCTTGTTACCAACTAAATGTCTGAAAGGCAATATTTTTACATCAACTAAGAAATTCAAGTTTCATGTACTAATTATTTTTTGAACTCACGATATTCAGTAGGATATAACAAAATATCCTAATTAAAATCAAATTTAAAATTTCGCTCATCGCCTTTTACTTTTTATGTAATTGTTTCCACAACTTTTCTTTCTTTACTAAACAGGTCGGATCTCGAGTGAATCTAAAAAAAGAAAATACGAGATGGAGGATCAATTAATTAAAGGAATCGCAGCCGAGTGTAGGAAACTTCATAACATAAAGGCGAAATAAATTTCAGCGGGAGGCGTAAACAAAGTTGCACAAAAGTTCCGCGATGTTTCGAGGTGAATGGGGACCGTAGCCTTTTTCGTGATTATACTTGTAAACAGGGCATAAAAGAAGAGGAACAATCAATTTAATGCAGCACTTAAGGAACAACAAACAATTACGTAGGTACGTAGAAAAAATAATTGCAACTTTTATATTCTGCTCACAAGTTAATAATTAATTTCAATTAATATAACAGGGTAAGATCCGACCTTCAACATCCACCTTTGAAGGCACGTTAGCTAATTCCGGGGTCGTCAACACCTTCGAGACGTGAATAGCAAGGTGCGTGTCCGGTGTAACCACTCTCGTGATACCACTTGCGTCAACTTCAGTAACCATTTTCGTTCCAAGTAAGGTTACTGTATCGAGAAGGTAGCGCCAACTTTCTATCTCTTTTAATTTGGGGTGAATCTAATTCATTCATAAACTCCTTAGCAACGGTAACTTGTTATGTATCTATCCTTTTTCTTCTTTAGCGTTTCATCGCTTCCTTTTTAATTTGGGGGACGAAGCCGCGGAAATGAATGGCGGTACCTTCTAAATACAGTAACCTTAGTTCCAAGGAGCGCGCCGCGCTATCTTGCAATGTGCGGCGTGATGAACCGTCGTATTGCCAAACACCAAGACGGACAGTCAAGGTCGGTTTCAGCAAGGACATCATGAAGAAGATGCGAGGCAGCTCTCAGTTAGTAGAACTCCAGTGAAACGTCCGGAATAAATGGAGAGAGGGGAGAAGAACCAAATAAAAATAATAAAACCTGCCGCAAATTCGACGGACAAGCTTGGAGAGGCCTAAAAGAAAGCCTAGGACTCGCCGCAAGCAATTAAACAACCGGGTAGTATACCCGTTTACTTTTTCACTCCAAAAACAAACACCGTTTAGTCAAAAATTACACAGAAGCGAGAATAATTATCAATGCGGTCTGTATGCAAAGCGAGCGGTCACAAGACTAGCGGAATCGGGTCGGCGTGCGACGTGAACGGTCCGCAGGTGGGGGTGACAAGCCTTTAATGTATCGCACTTTCAACATAGGACAGACTCATTACAAGAGAAAGGGGTTGCTCGGAGTTGTTTAGTGTTCTAAGCGTTAACGATCCAATGTTCGAAAAACAATCAATCGATTAATTGTACAAAAAAGATAATCGAAATGGAAAGAACATAAGGATACAAACAAGTGGATGAACACAGAAACGAGTAAATAAATTTTAATTTTAATGCGAAAAAAAGATAAAAGACGATCGATTCAAATCGAAGAAAGGAGAAACAAAAAATACAAAAATGTAAATAAACAATTCGACGAACAGAAAACAAAAGATTAAACTTGAATTTGATATTGATCGAATGTCAGTTCGATAAAAAACGCAAAGAAGAAAAACGAAATGCTATAGAATGCGAAAAAAAAAACAAAAGACAATCGAACGCGAAGAAAAAAGAAACAATGAATGCAAATGTAAGTAAACAGTTCGACGAATCACTGTCCTGACAAGATTTCTTCTTGGCCTCCTCTGAAGAGGTTCACCTCACGCCGGAATCGTCGCCGGAATTGACCAAGAAGTCCTGGTTTGGCAGCCTGATGACGACGAAGAAGGACGAAACATTCACTATTCTGATTTGATACACGCTTCGGATGTTAATTTGTTCGCGGCGAACCTTCTTCGAGGCTTCTCCAAGCTTGCTCCGTCGTATTAAATGGCAGGTATGTTTTAGAGTCACATTGGTCGGTTCGTAATTCGTGTTTTCTTTTAACTAGGTTTTTTAAATATCCTTATTTGCCCCCTCCCCCCATTAATTCCGGACGTCCACCGGAGTTCCGCTTAACTGGGAGCTGCTTGGCGATCTTCGTGGCTCCTTGGAACGAAAGTGGACGCTGAAGCTGGCGCAAGTAGTCACTTAAAGTTCACGAAAGTGGTAACTGGAGCTGCCTGGTGGGCGATGTTCGTGGCGTCCTTGTTGAAGGGTTTGAGGGCGTCGTTATAAATCGACCTTAGCCGTGCATTTTGGTGTTTGGTAAAAACGTTCACGATCCTGGTTAAGGCGAAACCACTGGCGACGTTGAAGGCGGATTTGATGCACGTTTCGGATGTTAATTTGTTCGCGGCGAGCCCAGGCCTTTTTCGAGGCTTCTCCAAGCTTGTTCCGTCGTATTAAACGGCAAGTATGTTTTAGAGTCACATTGGGCCCAATTCGTGTTTTCTTTTATCTAGGCTTTTTTTAAATATTCTTATTTGGGTCCCCCCCATGAATTCCGGACGTTCACCGGAGTTCCGCTTAACTGGGAGCTGCCTGGCGATCTTCGTGTCTCCTTGGAACGAAAGTGGTCACTGCTCACACTGACGCAAGTGGTCACTTAAAGTACACGAAAGTGGTAACTGGAGCATTTCTCCCATTATATTCCTGTCTCGTTGGGCTAAAGCTATGCTGTCATTTGGAATCTCGACTCTTTGGACTCTTTTCACAATCAAAGGTTGGATTTAATCTTTCTTACTTTATTTATTTTATTTTGTCACATTGTAATATTAAGTGTTAAAACGACAAACGGCGTTGACACGCGATTTTAGTATCTTTAATTCGTTTTGTAAACGGATCGGTACTTAAATACTTTAGTTTATTTTTAACGCTAGCTTGACTTCCCAGTTTGTTTAAATTTCAATCCAAGCCTTCGTATTGGGGTTACGTGTGATCCACCCCATCTCCGCGAGTTAGCCAGACGTGAGATGAACTCAATTTGCACATTTCAACATTTGTAACCAGGTAAGGTCACAACACTTTTCCCATACAATCGGACATCGCTTTTTATCTTATTTTTCTGTCGGATCTGTCAGTTCCCCTGTATAAATCAGGTTATTTAAGAATCAGCCTGTATTTTTTTTTCACAAAATGCTCAATTACATTTACCTGTATATGTGTGGAAGAATTTATTTGTTTACTATTCTAAAATAAAAGTGTATTCTTTCCAAAGCTTCAGCCACTTGAGAACACCATTTATATTTATTATAATCCGAAAATTAGTTGGGTTATAGGAGTTAGTTCATAGGAGGGTGTAGGTCTTTAATATGTTACGTGCTAAAAACATGCATAACATGACTGAATAATTCAGCGCGTGTATATGAGTTAGGGCTCGACTTGAGCGCAAGATGTACCGAAGAGTTTTTGCAGTTTGTCTGCATAATCTGCACAGTCTAAGTTTAAACTGTATGAGAGTTGTAAGAAAAATAAATTGATTAAATCTAGGAAGGTCGGTTTATTGAATAAATCGTTTTTAACACTTAATGTATATTTTTTTTAATTTCAGAATTTATTTGTACCTTCATCACTCAGCGCCATCTCATTTTTTATTTTGAACCGCTCTGAGAAATCGCTAGGGGTTGCTGCTTAATTTATAATGTTGATTATTATTTAATAACGAAAGCATTCTGCGGAAAAACAATTTTACTTCCCGAATATTATTCAAAGGGGAGTTACTTTACTTCTTAAATGCTTCTTAGAGTGTAATAAGTAACGAAATTCCATTTCCATTTTCTTATCTCCTACCTAAAACTAAGTAGTTAATTAGCAGGATGAGAATCGCGTCCCGGAACAAATCTGCGGATCCTTATCTTTCGTCTTCTTCCGTTATTCTTCGCTTTGAATAACAATCATATTGCCTGCGTAATTTGAAAAATATTATTGCAAGCTTCTTATCAATTTCCGATTCTACTAATGCGTGTCATTAAAATAATGTAGGTTACTCTTGAACCTGGATCAAATACGAAATTGTTTAGTCTGTGGTATCGGGTTTCATATATTCTTTTTTAATTTGCATTTCATATCAGATCTAAGAAGTTCTTTAATCATTTTTTGATCGCTTATGTCCGTCTATCTGCGCAACGACACTTTTAAGACCGCACAATACACTTCACGGAGCACTTACTTCACCTCCTGTGGGTCCCATTCTGGCTCCACCGGTTGTTGCTGGGCTTCTGCTGTGTTCCGAAGCACTTTGTCAACCAAAATTCCATGACATCAGTTGTGTGAAGTTGTTTGAATCACCTCTACCAGTCTCGGTACAGGTGAGTTACTCGTTTTTATTCAAATTTTCTTAAACTTTTTCTTCTCCTCTTCTTGTGTAGTTCTATCGTATCAATCTAGTTGTAGACTTCAGCGGGAGTGGTCGCTGGGAATAGCAACACGCCATCTTGGCTTCAACATCCCTCCGCCAAATTCGACTCTCGTTGGACGTCGTCGTCGACAGCTGACGTGTACTAGGAGCGGATAATGTAAATCGAAGATTGGATTTGCGATATTGCAATATTGCGATATTGTTCGTTAGAGATTTATTTTTGTCTTAATACTTAAACGAAAGACGCATCCGTATTTCGGGATATTTATTCGACAAATTCGTGGTGTTACGTTTTCATATATTTAAATCGTTAACCCCTTCTGGGTTCTATCGTATCAATCTAGTTGTAGACTTCAGCGGGAGAGGTCGCTGGGAATAGCGACACGCCATCTTGGCTTCAGCATCCCTCCGCCAAATTCGACTCTCGTTGGACGTCGTCGTCGACAGCTGACGTGTACTAGGAGCGGATAATGTAAATCGAAGATTGGATTTGCGATATTGCAATATTGCGATATTGTTCGTTCGAGATTTATTTTTGTCTTAATACTTAAACGAAAGACGGATCCGTATTTCGGGATATTTATTCGACAAATTCGTGGTGTTACGTTTTAATATATTTAAATCGTTAACCCCTTCTGGGTTTTGTGTCGCACGTGTTTTCTTATTGTCACAAATAAAGATAAGCGTGATTTTTATTCTATTATTATTAGTAAATTCAGTCCCTTTACTTTTGGGGTTACGTACGACCCATAACCCATCTCACCGAGTCTAGCCTGTCAGGGGGGTGAATTTAATTTACCCATTTGCAACCAGGTAGATGGCGGCTTATATGGGTGCTTTGGTAATAGGGCGGTCTTATTGGTCGAAGCTGACTCCCGCTGCGATCTATCCGCACTATTTCATTCCGTTTTGTTGCACGGCGTCACTATTCGCATTGTCTTGGTTGTGTGTATATCGTGTATGTGAATTATTGAGGTCTTTGCTGGGAAATATCAGGAAGACTTTTTTTTACCCTGCCCAAGCTTGGCTTTTCATTAAAACCCAGTGAAATGGTAAATTTGAAGCATACGGCTGACGCCATTTTGATTTATAATTGCGCGTTTCTTACTTATTTTATTGATGTGTACGCAGTTCATGTACATCTTCCTGGTATTCTCAAGTATAAAATACCCCTTTCGCCTTTTCGGGTTAATTAATCAGTCCTTGGAAGCAGTTACGATGACCGGCGCCGCAGTTTTGCTAACTTCGCTCCAGTCGACGTTTGACAGGCACACCGAAAACTGACAAGCGACTTTCAACTTTCCAAACACACTTTGGAGGCCGTGAGTTTGTATCGTTTTCATTTTATTTTACTGCTGCGACGCGTTGCGTTTTATCAAAGAGCGAATTTTGACTAATCCTGCGTTTAATTAACCGATGTAATACCTCGTGTGACGTTTCCTGTTTAATTTCTGAAAAAGCATACAGCCCCTTACGCGAATAAAACAGTATTTTTTCCTCCAAAGTCTTTCTCCATTCACGACAATTTTATCTGACGTGTTATCACTTCGGAGTAATCTCCGGTCAAAGAGCTAATAAAACGTTTGATTTAAAGTATCCCGAGACCGCCCTGAAACACACTACGACCGTCCGAATGACTGATCGATGATTCGATTCGACTTCGTCGTTCCGGTTGCTTAAAGAGGGATGCGTATTCCTCATAAAGCGAAGGAGGTGATTCATTTCTCACTTCTCGCGCGAAAGTTACCTTTCAAGATTCAATCTGTCGCCGCCATTCGACGGCGCAGATTCATCATTCCTCAAACAATCAATTAGTGCCCCGTCGAGTCTCGTTTTCACTTCTTTCCCTAATAACGCTAATTTACGTCTCGGGGAATTGATATCCTCGGTACGTACTCGGGCAAATTTGAATTGAGCTATTGCATGAGAATTAAGGGGTAGATTCGAGAAGTGACTCACGCGAACCGACTGCCGGAGACAATTCTCCAGGGAGCGGAAACGAGATAGAGGCACTTTATTCAGCACCAACAATCTAATAGTTTACTTTTATTGAATCTAGGACACCTAGTGTTTCTATGTTATGCATATGGTACGATACGGTCACTACTGTCCACGACAGACATCTGTTGCTTTTTGTAAAGCAACAAAGCAATTCCCATCAAATTACTCCTAATTTATCGCTTTTGTTCAGAATTAACATATACACACACTATCCCCCAATTAATTAGCAACACTGGCACCATTACAAAAAATGCAATAAGTATCGTCTACGCTGCTTACATCGTTATAAATGTAATTTCCTTCACCCCTAATGTTTTCTACCCTAAAGCTACATGAAGTCCCTAGTGCGTTCCTCTCACAGCTTTTTCTTTATTTTAAGGAAGAAAAAATAGGGAATGATACTTGGTAAATATGAATTGCAGCCTTGTAGTCAGAGTAAACAATTCAAAGAAAATATTCGGTGCTGCCAGGGCTGACTTCGTTCGAAAAATACTCGCAGTTGCACACCTTGAGAAAAAAAAACGCTGGCACAGCAACTGGAGGATGCACCTGCCTTGTTGCCTCGCGTAGCTGCATAACCATAGAACTTACGGAATGGACAATTACATGCCCCCTAGTAGTGACTACATTTCGTTCGGAAGCTACGCGCAGTATAAAAATAATTAAATTCCTTTCGGTTTCGGGTGATGCCGTTTTTCCCCTCTTAGAGACGCCGCGCCTCCGGACAGATTATTTAAATGACGCGGTCACGAAGAAACACCTCGGTTCCGTGAAAGAGTTCCTCTGAAGGTAGTTTCCGAATCCCTCTTGAAAAGAGAGCGACCCCTTTGCTTGTTTAATTCTCGTCGCGATTTTTCTACATACTCGGTTTCATCAAAGTAACTCAAATGTTTGGAATACGGAAAGAACTAACAGATCTGAAGTTAATCTATTCACGAAGAAGGTATTCGCAACTAACATGTTACGTTCTAAAATCTCGCGCGAGATAAGTTGGCAACATTGGAGAATTTCGGTCAATTTAGAGCGTATTGTGACAACCTCGACGTACCACGCGTTGCAGCGCAGGGCCGAAATTATCGATCGCTCTAATCGACCACTTTGTTACGGGTCCAAAATTCATTAAAATCATTTTTACTATTTCGGGTCACCTGTATTGCGTGGGAACGCGAAAAGACCGTTATGCCTACGTGCATTTCATCACGTTTCAACTTATTGCGTCAAAAAACCTATGCTTCACGCTAATGTTTTATCTCCCTCATTCCCCGCCGTAAGTCGACTGTCTTCTTTTACCAACCCCCTTTACCAAGCCCGTCGATCCAAAGGCGCGACGGAAATCTGAGGAATGCTTAGAGAGAACGGATGCACATAGTTTTGTTTGTGTTTGTGTCTCGTTGGGCGTCGTCATCGACTTGACAGCTGACGTTTACCAAGCGCGGACGATGTAAATCGAAGGTTGGATTTTATTTTGTATTTGCGATATTACACGTGCTACGTTTACGTTACTTTTAAATTAAGCAACCTTTTGTTGCACGAGGTTATTTAATTAATATTCGAGACTTATTTTTGTCTATGTGAACGAAAGACGGATCCGTATTTCGAGATATTTATTTGACAAATTTGTGGTATTACCTTTTTATTTATTTAAATCTTTAACCCCTTCTGGGTTTTGTGTTGCAAGTGCCTTCTTATCTTCACAAATAAAGATGAGTGTGCATCACTGGTGATTTTTATTTTATTATTAATACCAAATTCAGTCCCTTTACTCTTAGGGTTACGTACGACCCAGAACCCATCTTCCCGGGTCTAGTAGGTCGGGAGGTGAATTTAATTTACCCATCTCGTCATTAGCAACCAGGTAGGTAGCGGCTTATATGGCCACATTGGTAATGGGGCGTTCTTATTGGTCAAAGCTGCGATCTGTCCGCACTATTTCATTTCGTTTTGTTGCACGGCGTTACTTTCCGGTTAGTCGTTGTTGTGTGTATATCGAGTATGTTAATTATCGAGGTTTTTGTGGGGAAATATCAGGAAAACCATATCGACTTAGTCGATAACTCCACCAGACACCGCCAACGTCTAGGGAAGACTTCTTTTACCCTGTGCAAGCTTGGCTTTTCATTAAAACCCAGTGAATGGTGAATTTTAAGCAAACGCTAACGCGTTTCTTACTTATATCAGAATTTTATTGATGTGTACGCAGTTCATGTACATATACCTTTCTGATATTCTCAAGTGTAAAATACCCTTTTCGCCTTTCCGAGTTAATTAAACAGTTCTTGGAAGCAGTTACGAAGACCGGCCAATAGGAGTCGTTGCCGCAGTTTTACTAACTTCGCTCCAGTCGACGTTTGACAGGCACACTGAAAACTGACAAGCGACTTTTAACTTTCTGAACACATTTTGGAGGCCGTAAGTTTGCATTTTATTTTACTGCTTCGACGCGTTGCATTTTACCAAAGAGCGAATTTCGACTATTCTTGCGTTTAATTAACCGATTTAATTTCGTCTGTAATGTAATTGGAATGATTGTGTATAGTTATTTGACGACCGTTGTCGCATATGTCTGATCATTGTCATGGTCCGTAAAGTGAATAGGTTGCCTTATTAGTGGTAGCGGGGAAAACGAGCGGGGAGTCAGATGACGTCAACTTTGTGCAGAGCTGCCGATCCGTTGAACGTTTTAAGGTGGTTTCGAGTTTATTCCCGTGGTTTTTAAAGTTTTTCTTGTGTTTTAATAAAAATATATAATCGTATAGAACTAGGTAGAAATATAATATATGCTTTCATGTAAATTTTTTTTATTTTCTAGACAGTCAAAAATTATCATCACAAAACGAAATAAGGTGGAAGGAATACATCGATAAAGGCGTATCAATTACATAACGGTTTTAAAAATTGTAAGATTTCAATTATATTTTGAGCTGATGTCGCCATCCGGTGACTGAGTAGCGGAGCTGGTGGAAGGAATACATCGATAACGGCGTATTCCTTCCACAGAATTCGATGCTCAGTCACTAGATGGCGACGTCAGCTCAAAATATAATTGAATTCTTACAATTTTCAAAACCGTTATGTAATTGATACGCCTTTATCGATGTATTCCTTCCACCGAGTTCGCTGCTCAGTCGCTAGATGGCGACGTCGGTTCAAAATATAATTGAATTCTTATAATTTTCGAAACCGTTGTATAATTGATTCTTTAAAAGAGAAAAGCGCCTCTCATTTGTTTTTTACGTTTCATTATTTTTCTTTGTTTATTTTCGCAAGCAAAAAAATTGACAGTTCCGTCGAAAATTGTCTGAATTTTTTGACTTTGACTTTCATTTGTTTCTTTGAATTTGGTTTTTTTATAGGCGAAAAAAAAATGAAAACGATCCGATTAATTACGGACCGATATTGACCTCGGTCCATGTGTTGAGAAAATTAATTCTTAAAATAGTCTAATTTATTTACACCTCGGTGCGTGTACGATTTCAACTACTGCGTAATCCGTAATAAATTTTAAAAAATGTGAAAAAATGTACTTTTAGAAAACTATTGTTTGCCGGGCAACATTATTATTATTATTATAAAAAATTCAAACGATCCGATTAGTTATGGACTGATTTATTTCGACCTCGGTCCGTATGTTGAACAAAGCTCATTCATTGGCTCTTAAAATAGTCTAGTTTCGAGTTGATGCATTTAGACCTCCGTTCGTGTAAGATTAAAACATGTCTTATGACAGCTATTTCGTTGGCTTTTTTAATAATCAATTAGGACCTATTGAGTGAATGTAAAACTTACCTCTACAGCGATTGATTTCTGCATGTCAAAATATATAATAGCAACTAAACTGTTGTCAGATAAAAACAAGGATTTATCAATATTGCAGATACCATAATGTTTAATTTTTTATTTTTTTAAATTTCAAAGTTCATCTAATCATAATTTTGTTTTTTCTATTTCTTTTTGTTTCTTTCTTTTTTGTAAGATTAATGTTTCGCGGTGGCAATTAAAATTTCGTGCCATTTCTTATTTTGTTTCCTGTTGGCGCGATTTGATTATTTTTTGTTTTTGTTTTTTCTGTAAACAAAAAAATCACTGATTTACGGGAAGTCTTTAAAAACAAATAAATCGAGCGTTCCTTTTTTCTTCGTGTCTCTTTTTATTTGTTTCTTTCTGTAAAGCAAGAAATCGGCGATTTCCGGCGGGAAGTTCTTGAAAATCAAATGAGCCAAGCTTTCTGTTGTTTCTTAGTATTTCTTTTTTTTTATTTGTTTCTTTCTGTTTCATTCTTTTTAATGTTATTTTTTATAAGCAAGGAAAAATGACGTTTTCTGACGCGAAGCCATTGAAATCAAGCTTTCATTTGTTTCTTTGTATTTTATTATTTTCTTTGTTTTTTTTTTTTGTAAGCAAGAAAAAGTCGCCGATTTCCGGCAAATCCTTGAAAATAAATAAATCAAGTTTTCGTTTGTTTGTAGTTTTTTTTTTATTATACATGGTGACTGACAATTGTACCGCCAAAGTAAAAATAATTATTATACAGGGTGACTGACAATTGTTATTATTTTCTTTGTTTTTTTTTTTTTTGTAAGCAAGAAAAAGTCGCCGATTTCCGGCAAATCCTTGAAAATAAATAAATCAAGTTTTCGTTTGTTTGTAGTTTTTTTTATTATACATGGTGACTGACAATTGTACCGCCAAAGTAAAAATAATTATTATACAGGGTGACTGACAATTGTTCCGCCAAAAGAATCCTTGAAAATAAATAAATCGTTTGTTTCTTTGCCTTTCATTTTTTGTGTCTTATTTAAGTAAGCAAAAAATAGTCGACTTCTGTTGTTGATTTGATTTTTTTTCTTTTTCTCAGCAAAAAAATCACGAATTTCCAGCGGGCAGCATTCGATCAAATAAATCAGTTTTCGTTTGTTTCTTTGTTTTTTTATCCTTTTTTTTCTTGTTTCTTTTTATACCTAAACAAAAAAAATGACCAATTTCCGACGAGAAGTCTTAGAAATCAAGGTTTCATTTGTTTCTTTGTTTTTCTTTTCTGTAAGCAAAAAAACAAAAAATCGCCGAAGTCTTTGAAATCTTTTGAATTGTTTGGACAGATCGATCGTCATTTGTTTCTTTTTTTCGGCTTAGAATTTAGTTTACGTTTTCTGTTGTTTTGAAAAAAAAAATTAAATTTACGTTGCTTTGTTTCAGTTCTGTCCTTGTATTTTTCGAATTGATTTTGTTTTGCTTTTCAAGAACGCAACAGTCACTTGTTTTTTGTTGTTTTTTTTGCCGATCAATCGTCATTTGTTTCTTCTTTCGGCTTAGAATTTACTTTACGTTTTCTGTTGTTGAAAAAAAAAAGAATTTTACGTTGCTTTGTTTCAGCTCTTTTCTCATCGCAAAATTATTAATTTAGGTTATCACTGTTCATAAATATATCAAGAAATACTACATAAATGTCCGAGAAAGGTAATTACAACTTAAAAACTAGTAAACAAAGTAACACGGCAATCTATCTGTGCACAAAGATGACGCCACACGAGTCAGGATTGATGAATCAAGGCAACCTATTCACTTTACGGACCGTGGATCATTGTGATGTTATGTAACGTCACTGTGCTTTTCTTTTAATTAAGGTATTTGTTAATTTAGCTGTTCTGTTTTGTGCGTACAAGTGAGTTAGATAAAATCTCCTGGTTGTTGCCGAATGATCATCTGCAAAACCGAGATGGTTGGGGAACGCTGTCGAGGTTATTACGGATCAGCCGGGTACTCAGTTCACCCTTGAGCCAGCTAACAGTTTCTAGAAAACAGGTAGCAGTTTCTGGATAACAAGTAGCAGTTTCCAGAAACCCTCACTCCCCTACGTCAGCGCGCCTAGCGCCTGCAGAGCAACGATAGGCAACCATACATACACATATGGCATACAATGTTATTTCTCGATAAGGAAGTGATCCCGAATCTTGAAAGTACAGGTTTCTTTAATCTACTTTCTAAGTATATATTGTCTATGTTCTAGATATACATAAATTTCTAATTTAAATAAAAGCTAATCAGGCATTTAAAAATTAATCAACTCTACACACTGGTTTAATCAAATTGCAACTAAGAGAGTTGACTTCTTACACAGTATCGTCAAGCAGAGGCAGAAAGAGTATAAAATAAACTCGGGAGTCGGTAGGCAGCGTTGCTCCGTGTAAGTGTGTTGGCGAGATCGATACTATATTTTCCGAGTTGAGTTAGATAATTAACTTGACCGACTGCGTTATAAAAAGCGGCCGGGGAAAAAAGTGTCATTTCTCGAGGAGACGCCATCCGTCTCTATCTCGGGCTATTAATCTTGCGAAATGAATGTTTATATCTTTTATTCATTACTTTTCATTTTGCGCGCGGAATTATCTTTATCCCTCATTATTGTTTCAGGACATAATTGCTCGGGAGAAAATTCAGTTGCCACTTTCCTCCTACTCATCAGAAACGACGCCGCGCCACTGCTACAAGATGATTTTCTAGCTAAGTAAACAAAACTTGTCAAACTAAAGCAAATATTCACTTCACTAATTACTATTATAGTAAAATTCTCGATAAAAACCTTCACTAGGATAAATATCAGAGAAACTTGTATATGCTTCACATTAATCGTGTTATTTGGGTGTTGTGCCCCACGTTGGGCGCCAAAACTTGTCGTGTATTTACTAGTTATAAAGTAATTATTTTCAATGATCTTATAAAAATTCACGCAAATTTCTTTAATTCACTATACAGGCAAAAAGTGACGAACTTTCTTTTAACACAAGACGAATTACCGCTCCAATATTGGTTGGGATTAGAATTGAAACAGAAGAACTCCTTATGTGTTCTAATGCCTTAAGGGTTTAGTTACCCACAAAACCTTTGCTTTGCCCCATACATTTCTATTTTCGGCCACCGAACTCGACTTTTCAGAAACGTGAATTCGTCTACTATTGATGTTAAGCCGGAAGTTTGTCTTCGCGTTGCTCGTTTTATTTCGTCAGGAATCTCGTTTTATTTCGTCAGGAATTCTAAAAATTCTCAACAAAATTAACTGCGAATTTACGTCATCGACGTCGTAGTCTACCTAGTGATTTACAACTCGACAACACAACAAAGATTTGTTGTTTAATCTTTCCGCTGTGAATGAGATCGCAGCGCTGGAATAAATTGTTAATGAAATATAGGAAATTTGAAAAGACTTCGGGAGATAAAAACTTGCAGCTCGGAATGCTTGCTTTGAAAGCAGTGGCAGAACTTTCTAGATAATAAAAGATCTCGACACAACGTGCAACTTTGTAATTAACTTGTTAACAGTTATTAAACATTAAGTGAGCTCAATAACCGTTCATAGTTAGAATTTTTCAATAGACCTCGACGCCGTTGATTATTAAATCAAAATTCTTTTTCAAAAGCGAAGACACGTTTCGGTTTAAAAAATCAAGAAATCGAGAAGAAAACAATTGATGAATTAATTTAGTTCAATCAAGTCATAAGCAAAGATCCTGAAGAAGGACCTTAAGGTCTTCCTAAACTGATACACCAACACGATGGGGAGATAATTGTCACTTGAAGTCCTTTGAGATTCGAGGTCCTTCTAGGTCAGCCGATTCTTCATGGGATCAATTCAGTTCAAACAAATCATGGACAAGGATCTTGAAGTGAGTCCTTTAGGTCTTCCTAAGCTGATGCACTAGCACGACAGGCACATTATTATTACTCGAAGATCTTTAAGACTCAAGGATCCTTCTAACTCAGCAGAATCTTCAAAGCCAGAGTCACGGAATGAATTCATTTTAATCAAGTCACGGGCAAAGAACTTGAAGATGGTTCTTCAGATCTTCCTAAGCTGATACACTAACATAGACTGATCATTTATTATTACTTTAAGATCTCCAAATCAAAATCCTTCTAGGCCTAACCGAATCAAGTCAAAGTTATGAAATCTATTTAGTTCAAGATTCAAGATCTTCCTGGGTCAACCGGATCTTCAAGAGCGAAGACACGTTTCGGATTAAAAAATCAAGAAATCGAGAAGAAAACAACGGCCCCTATCTTTGAATTAATTTAGTTCAATCAAGTCGTAAGCAAAGATCCTGAAGAAGGACCTTAAGGTCTTCCTAAACTGATACACCAACACGATGGGGAGATAATTGTCACTTGAAGTCCTTTGAGATTCGAGGTCCTTCTAGGTCAGCCGATTCTTCATGGGATCAATTCAGTTCAAACAAATCATGGACAAGGATCTTGAAGTGAGTCCTTTAGGTCTTCCTAAGCTGATGCACTAGCACGACAGGCACATTATTATTACTCGAAGATCTTTAAGACTCAAGATCCTTCTAACTCCGCAGAATCTTCAAAGCCAGAGTCACGGAATGAATTCATTTTAATCAAGTCACGGGCAAAGAACTTGAAGATGGTTCTTCAGATCTTCCTAAGCTGATACACTAACATAGACTGATCATTTATTATTACTTTAAGATCTTCCAAATCAAAATCCTTCTAGGCCTAATCGAATCAAGTCAAAGTTATGAAATCTATTTAGTTCAAGATTCAAGATCTTCCTGGGTCAACCGGATCTTCAAGAGCGAAGACACGTTCGGATTAAAAAATCAAGAAATCGAGAAGAAAACTACGGTCCCTATCACTGAATTAATTATCTTCATTCAAGTGAAGAAGGTCCTTAAGGTCTTCCTAAGCTGATACGCTAACACGATGGACAGATAATTATTACTTGAGGTCCTTTGAAATTCGAATCAGATGAACCTTTATGGGATCAATTCAGTTCAATCGAATCATGGACGAGGATCTTGAAGATAGACCTTAAGGACTTTCTAAACTGATATACTAGGACGACAGGCACATTATTAATATTCGAAGACTTTTAAGACTCAAGATCCTTCTAACTCAGCAGAATCTTTAAAGTCAGGAACTCAATCCATACTGGTGTTGGGTTCCTATGTCCAACATACATCTTTTTAGTATTATTTTTAACTTCCTTAATAAATAACAGGTTAAGTAACACTGGGCTTAAGATTCCTCCTTGTCTGAGTCTTTCTTTTACTACAGATTCTCGTGATTGCAGGTTATCTACTCTTTGGTGATTATAATTTGTAATTTCTTCCTCTGTATACAGTAGTTCTTGAAAGTACTGTTTTGTTGTTGCTGTTTGTTCTCAAATTCCTTAAAACTTTATAAGAAAAGTTTCTGATTCGTGCAATGATCGGTTTCCATTTTCTTCCCAAAGTTCTCCCATGCATTTTCTTTAGCCTTCCCTTACAATTTTTTTGACTTCAAGTCTCTGATTTTTATAGTCGCTATCACCGTCTGAGGTTTTTCCTTCAAATGTCGTTTCTTCAATTGTTTCTTTGCTTTCACTTCTTTCTTGATTTCTTCACTCCACCACGGTGTTTCTTCCTTATTTTTATTTACCTTCGTAATTCCACATATTTGTTTTGCTACTTCTAAAATTGTTCTTCTAAAATATTCCTATAATTCTTCAAGATTCTTCTCTTCTACATTTTCTATGTATATCCTTGCCTCAAATCTTTCCTGTATTATAGTGCTATTTCTTTACGTCCTAGTTTATATGCTTTTATTGTTTCTTTTGTAGGCACTTTTAACTGGCTTTCTTTTTCTTTTCTGATGTTCTTTTCTTTATAGCTGCTTCTTCCTACGTAAGTCTTAGCAATTACTAAAAAATGGTCGCTACCAATTTCCGCTCCTCTTCCCCGTATTTTATTGTTCAGTTTTTTTTTGGATAATGCTTTCTTTGTTCCTCCAAGCACTCCTTTACAGAATTCCATACCATTTTCTCGCCATTTACTTCAAGTTTTAGCTATTATCCCTAACCTAACATCTTCGTTTACCGTCCTTTCAAAACTTGTAATCTCTTGAAGTAAAAAGGAATCTAAACATGAAATCAAAAGTTTTGTTCAGTGTTTTTATTTATAAAAACTTAAAATGAACACTTCACTTCCGCACACTTAAAGCACTTCCTCCCGCTGTACTTTGTTGTTTGTTTTGTTTGGGTTCTCTCGCAACAGTTCATCACAGTCAATCCTAACGTCCCAAATTAGGGAAGCCCTGAGGCGCACCCTTCGGCCATTACCACGGTAGACTAGCCTTCTTTTTCTTCCGGATTGGTTGGCCTGGACTGGCCAATTCCTTGCAGTTAGCGGAGTATTCGGCTTCCCGTGAAACCGCTGCATCACATCACAGAACTCCACCCAGGCTGCCTCTACCCAACGAACTTCTTAGTCTGCCACATGAAGTTGCACTACGTTTTGCATGGTATTTTAGCTTTTAGTATTTAAACTGTCCAAATAAACTATGTAACTGCACTGTGTCTCTGCATAACAAAAATAAGACTTTTTTAAAATTTGCGACATATTTGCTCTAACAGGTAATAGCTAATCTCGCGATCATTTTGGGAAAAGTGAAGTCAACGTTTAACTTTTGGGAATTCAACAGATTTTACTAAACAAATACGAATGAAATCCCAATACGCCGATGAATAATACACCGGCTTCGCATAATTTGTGGATTCTAAACCGCAGCAACAATGTGACAAAGGTTAAAATTATGCCGTCCGTCATTCACTTGCCACATTAATTCCTGTCATAACAAGTGCAAGGCTTAATTATTATTAACGTGACTGCGGCAAGTTAGCTTGAAGTTCAAGAAACGCGTCACTACTTCCATTACAGTAATTATTACGAATGGATAATATTAAATCACGCAGGGAATCGAAATTACGTCTGAAATACGTAGTAAAAACACATTTCCTGAAAAGGATACAGTCCTAATACTTTCATTCTAATTTTTTATTCATTTTTGTACATCAGTTCGCAATATGTACTTATATGAAATGTGTCGCAATGCATGGATTTCTCATAACATATTCGCAAGTATTATTTGAATCGTGACGTTGTTTGCTCACACGTATTATAAATATTTTTATAATTCTACGACAATGCATATAAAACTTGCAGTGAAAAATTACATTTCTGTTTACTTGCGCCAGTTAAAAATCATTATTACTTATTTTTTTGCTTTGTATGTGAGCATTTTATGAATTTAATCAACAACGCCAAAGATGTGTTATTAACATTCCAGATTCAACACCCTGCAGTCGCGCTTTTAGATGATTTGATTATTGCAATTACAAATTAATTTTTTGAGACTTGTAAATAATAATGAGGTCTGTCGGTTCCGGTTTTGTTCACAACTTTCGTTTAAACATAGACCCGAGCACACCGGATAAACTAAACATTTGAACTATTTCGCGTTTATTAATTTCTCTCTAAGTGCAAGTGCTTGCACATTTTATTTGGGGCCCAAAAATACTAATACGAAGAAGTTCAAGCAAAGGAGACCGTATTTTAGTAAACGAACTCAACCGGTGACGTAAAACGACGCTAATTAGCTGCAGTATATCGATGTCGTCATTATTAACTCGGCGGCGCTCGGAAACACACGTCACGAACTCCACCGGTTATGTCAGACAACGCTGATTGGCCACGGCGATGACGTAAAACAAACTGATTGGCCATGGCAACGACGCAAGACAATGTGATTGATTGCTCACGGCGATGACATAAGACAGCCGGCCAATTGGAATCAAATGAAGATGAGGCGACGCCATCAGATGATAAAGGAAACTGTATTTAAGCAAACTGGCTCAGCCGGTGACGTAAAACGACGCTAACTAGCTGCAGTATATCGATATCGTCATCAGTAATTCGCGGCGCTCAGAAAGACACGTCACGAACTCGACTAATAACGTAAGACAACGTCGATTGGCCACGGCGATGACGTAAGCCAACCTGATTGGCCGCGGCAACGACGTAAGACAACCTGATTGGCGACGGCAATGACATAAGACAATGTGACGATAAGGCGACCTCCATCAGATGATTGGACAGATGATCACGCCACCTAAATTAACTTCCCCACAGCCAATAAGAAGCACCCAGAAAGACCGGACATCATAGGAGCTATTGCGGGGTACACGGACCTCGGCATCGAAAGTTACTTCGAGCAGGCCTACACTGTCAGTAGACACACCCACTCGGAAAAACCATGTAGCGCCCTACAAATATACACACGCGAGCAAGCCACGTAGCACCCCCATAAACACTCACACTTGGGCAAGCCACGTAGCGTCCCACACAAACCCCACTGGCAGGCGACGTTACAACCGCTCCTCCACGTGCCGTATCTGAGTGAATGACGTCATTGTATCTCACCGTTGTCATTGTCACCGACTCCGGAGAAACTACATCGAAACACCCTACCAGTCGAACCGCTAGTACAAGCCCTAGAAGGACCCCAGGACATACTAGCAGTAGTTCGTTACCAACTATACGAGGTAGATGGTCCCGCTCCAGTTAACTACAGAGGAATCGACCCTTTTAGTGTTAAGTTGACCGATCCACGTCGATTTGCCGTCCGACAGCAACGGCGGATGATGCACCTGTAAGACCACCGTTTCGCCGACCGACAAGTGTTCCACATGCATCAACTGACGCAGCAAGAAATCATATTTGATGCAACTTAAAACGTTTACAAACGCTTAAGTACTTCTTCGTTTCATTACAACTTTGATTGGCGACGAACCGCCACGCCCTGTTTGAAGCATAGAATTTCGCAGAAAGTTTCCGTTCTTATCACGACCGGCGCCGTTATGAAACCGCTTAGTTCAACAATTTAGGAAATTTTCACGTACTCAGAAAATGGGGCTGAGTTTAGCTCAGGCTGCGTGTGTGCACTGGAAAAAATTATGAAAATTGCATCCAACTGCCATGTGGCGGTAGCTATTTAGAAGCTTGGCGCGAGACAGAAATATTCAAATCAAAATCAACAGGTTATTGTAAACTTTTAAAAAAGCTAAAGCTTATATATATCTTTGACATTATAAACACATATTAAATTAATGAAACACAAATATTTTTAGGTGTGAAATAAATTACAACCGAAAACGTAAAAAAAAAACATGTATAGAAGTAAATATTCGCTCTCTTAAATCCATAGCCATAGGTTGCCCCAAGTGGTTTTCGGCAATGAATGAATGACACTGATGATTTTATTTCTTTTCTGCGTCACGAATTACTCTGACAGGGCCTATCAATTTGTAGCGGAAGGAAAAGAAAATAAAGAAGCTCGTAAATAAATAAATAAAATGTTCTGACGTGTTCCGCACTTGAATATCAACAGAATGGTTTACATTGCAGGGCTGCTGGTGTGAATTTGCACGTATAATCAAGCCAACACGAACATACAATATGTAAAGGCGGTTCAATACGTCTAGCATGTCAAGAGGTGGTAAACTGTAATCCAATGTCTCAGTAGGAGTGATTCTGAACGTAGAGTTTCAAGATTTCAGGCGGGGTAACGTATGTGTTTGTCACGTACTTGGAAATATCTCAGAATTCGTGTCGCGCTAAATGTAATTTAACGCGAACTCTCTTTATGTATACGTACACGGAATAAGTTCTAATGAAACCTTGTTTGTCATTCGCCAGCTAGGAGCTTGTCTAATTAAGGGGATATTCTTTGTTGATTAATTGTTCGGCAAATATGATGTTTCTGTGCGCACCTAATTCGCGCGAAATATGCGACCCGCAAGTAAACTGGAAGCGATAGAAAGTCGACAATACTTAACGTCGTTACGGCACGAGAGCTTTCATCTCGGAATTCAAAGCCACATAAGAGGATCTTAATCATTCTAACTTTGCATTATCAATTCATTTCCTAAATAATAAAAGACTATTCAAGCAACTGGAAAATCTTCATAAGGAAAAATAAACAAGGCGTCATTTAGTTGGGTACACAGATTGTAACATGTGATAAGGTCGATAGATTTCGAAAAATTAGTAACGTCGCCCCTTGCAACACACATGATGATATTTACCGTATTCCATAGAGTACTTAACTCTGCCTCTGTTGTGTGTGCGTTTATCTGAGAGCGCGTTTCAAGTTGGCCGCCGAAAACTTCAACCGCCGCGCCGGTCTGTTTGCAAAGCGGGCGGTCATAAGACTACCGGAATCGGGTCGGCGTGCGACGCGAACGGTTCGCGGGTAGGGGGCTAATGAAAAGCCTTTAATATGAAACAGTCTTACATGTCTCAATGTTGGATTCATATTTTTTCTTCATTTATTCTATGCGTTATAATTTTGGAGCGATATGGTGTAGCATTCATATATGTATACGAGTATATGGAATGATTATTACGGCTCAGGAGCATTAAAGTAACTATTATTTTAACTGTAACGTCATGAACAACAACGTACAATTGTTTTTCATGTACGCCCGTCATATTACCCTGTTATATTATAATTAATAAAAATATATCTGTTTCTGCCAGTCGGTCGTGCACTAAATTACTCTTCTGATATTATTAAATATTTACTTGCATACTTTTTTTTATTTATCATGAATATGCGATGGGTCGCATTTAAAAATACGTTCTCGTGTAATTGCCTTACATGTTCTATGTTTTAGTAGTTGTAAAAAAAATTACTTCCTTATAGGTAATGTACTGCAGTGTCTGTGTATTTAATATTCTTTTTCCACGTACATCCAGCTGTCTAGGTTAAAACCACAGGAAATGCGGGCAAGACAAGTTTACCTGAAGCGATTTTCCGAGCGTCCAGCCCGGAACGTCCGTCCGCCCGTTCGCCCTTTGACGGTAACATTCTAACGTTTACGCTCTACAAACGTTCTAAGGCACTTTAAAATTGTTTTTCTCTTTGAATACACTCCGGGCGAAATTAGCATGCAACGCGAGCGCCTCCTCCTGCGCTGCTAAGATGGAATTATTTACCGTACCGTATCGCATTACGGCGTAATTTTATATTACGAATGAGTGTTAACGTAAAAGAAACGCCACCACGATT
The DNA here is from genome assembly GCA_958336345.1 of Dorcus parallelipipedus. Lineage (NCBI taxonomy): Eukaryota > Metazoa > Arthropoda > Insecta > Coleoptera > Lucanidae > Dorcus > Dorcus parallelipipedus. Next base: position 18,347,603 of record OY284481.1, read on the forward strand.
ACTCGGAATTGGGGGTAATTTGGAAAGGGTCGGAAGTTCAGAAATTGTAAATGTAAAAGTATAATTTTTTTGAACACGATTACTAAATAGGCATATGAGATCTGGCAACCCTAATTCGGAAGGAACCTGAAGCCATCGTCGGGTAATTACGTCTTGGGAGGCACCGATAAGTACCCAAAATTAACGTGTACGATAAATAACGCAAAATCCATCCAATCTATTCAGAGTGTTCATCCACGAAAGGGGTGCAACCCTCGGTGAGTGCTCTATGAGGTCCGGCAGCTCCGAACAGAGGTTCTTCTCTGCCAACACGATATCAAAACAGATAGGATCTCGAGATTTGATGGCATCCGGAAGGAACCAAACTGGCCCGAACAAGGGTGTGATCCTAACCCATAACGAAAGTAAAAAAAAGGAAAAATTCTAGAGTATAAAACTAAAGAGCGGTCAACCGAAACCGAAAGTAGACAAATTGATGAACAAAATTTGAACCGTTACAGATTACACATTTCCCCCAATAAAACTCCTTCACCTGCATTGAGCTGATTAATTTTGTCTTATGTGACGACACGATGACAAAGAATCTTTGTTGTGAAGACTTCCCAGCGTGTCATAATTGCTGTTCCAGCGAACACGACAATCTTTTCTAAACTTTCAAAACTTTTGATTAAGGCGAAGTTCTATTTTCTACAAATCTTTTAAAGCGGCAGTGAGGAATTAAGGTGAATAGCACTTTATAAGTTAGGCAAGAATGGAATAGTCGGAATTTAAAGAATCTCTAAGGGTGTAAGCTTGTGTCGTACAATCAATACTTTCATGACCGGGTAAGTATTAGAAAAGTTACACTTACTTGAAGCTTCGCAGTCAAGTTTTCAGATGTATAATGTAACTGTTAAAAAAATAATTTTGTTTATACTTCTTCTTCTTTCCTTTTAGTAGCTAGGCTTTTTGGCAGTTAAGGATATAAAAACATCTTCTTCATCTCAATTTATAAAAAGCAAATTGTTGTTGTTCGATAGGATACTTCTGACGCATTCGACTAATTAGAGGTAAACAAATACTACATTATTTTTAACAATAAAATTTTCTAGTGTAAATGTGTTTAAATCGTCAATGGAAATCATCGGCAGTATTTACAAATTTCCAAAATATCGCGTTTGTTTAATTACAGGTTTTTATTGAATTAATCAATCAAATATATATATTTATTGGCTTTGATAAAGTCCAGGTTTTATGTAAACAACGACGTTAAAGCGATAACTACCAAATTGCACAATTTAATCACGCCGTGTCAATCAACAAAAAAAACGCCAACAACATGTACGTAATACTGCGGTTAAAACTTCTATTCCGCATTTTCAACCCAACACGTAAATTGTATTGGTCCATCAGTAACTCAATTAGGCACCCCTTTTAAGGTCCGACTTTTTAATTTCAATTCTGAAAAATGTATATATTATTTTTATATTTACTCTGTATATTTTTGGATTATTTTTTTAAGTCAAACGTGTCGTTATGTAGAATTTAATATAGGTACAGATTGTAGTAAATTATTATTATTTATATTTTCTATTTATACATGTATCAATTATCAATCAACACGTTAAACTTCATACATTTATTTGTCGATCTACTGATACTGAAATGATACATAGGCACCTAAATCAAAACGTACAAGACGCATTTTGTAACAACTTCTGGGACAGCAGGGACCTCGTGTTGCCATTCAGTAAGCAACGTCATGTCTTTAACAGAGTTATATGCTTGCCGCTTGTTGCACTCGGTTCCTCCAAGCACAAACTATATAAAGTTTCGCTTGGATTCGCAGTTCCTAATCCAACAGAGTCGCAGATGCTAAATTCTTACAAAACATCTATAAAATAAATTTAGAAGACCCAATATCAAAGCTCGATATTTCAGACTACCCCAAATAACCTGAAGAGATATCTAGTCGAATTAAAAAATAAACTTTGAAGTAGTCATACCATAGAGGTAACTTTCTGACCTAAGAAGCGATGTCCGAGAGTATGGGGAAGATGCTTTAAAAAAATTCTTTCTACTTTAGTTTTCGAGAAATAATTAATCGAAAGTTAGCCCCAAAGCGACGATGCGCTGGTAGGCACGGCGGCGTAACATCGATCGTGAACTTGACCTATAAGTAGAATTTCATGTCAACTCCGTTTTTAGGTCAACACTCGACGCAGTGAAACACAAACTACAAAATATTTACTTGATGAACGCATGCAAATCATCTAAAGCAGATTATTCCATGCAAGGGATCACAATGGCCCCACTTTTAACACCCGCTTTGACAGGTAAACAAATAAATCAATAAAAGGAAAAACAAATTAAATCTCCGTGTTAAGAATTGCTATAGTATTTTTCTTTCATTTTAATTTAAATTGTATTGTAAATAGAGTTTATATCCACAAGAAACGTGGCCTTCGTCGCCAGAATTTAAAACATTATAATCAGTAGTCATTCGTAATCTGTTTCGATTGTTAATTATTATAGTTTCGTTTTGTGTGTGACGAATTATTAACGCAAATCTCGTTGCCGTAAAAATTCCGCACGAGGACGTATGAGTGTTCGCCGTTGATCCAGTTGTTTGAAGTCTGCTATGGAAGGTCAAGTTTTACAAGCTTTATTCTGAGTAAGTATCGTAAAACGTTTATGACACACGTATGCTGTGAATTTGGCGTTTTAGTCTAAAGTTAGCTACTTTTTTGGGTAAATTTATAATTAATTAAATACAAACTGTTCAACAGAATGTTTATACAAGGTCCGGCAGTTAAACCTGACGTTTTTTGAGAGGGACAATTTTCGACAAAGAAAATATTTCTCTTTTTAAGACAGAAGACGTCCGGAGATTTTTAATATAAAAAGGAATTGTTAAAAACCCATCGCGTGTGAAAAATTATATTAGATCGACGGGGACTTTGTTCCATGCATTACGCCGTGTTTTCCGAGGTTCTGACCGTTCGAACAGACCCACCCCTCCTCCTTGGCATAGCTGAAAACGTAGTGCGAAAGGTTTGCACCCACAACAATTTCGTGTGGGAATCCTTCCGCGGGGAGGAACATTGAAATGCTGGTGGAATTTTCGTTGCAAGATCATAACGGAATCACCGTTTTTGAAATACGTCTTATGTCATACGCAATTCCAGTTATTTTAGAAATTACTCATAATTACGTCGCGCAAAAGAAACAACTCAGACTTCCGTTCCCAGCTGTTAAACTTGTAATAAAACGCATCGAGATACGTGTCAAGGTCGCATTGTGTGCAGGCAATATAATCATGAAATTTATAGTCCCATTATTCTGTCTGCGTTTATAAAACGTGGCGTCGTATTTCGTACTTCGCAGCTTGATTTTGGGGGAATTTTTTAATTAATTATGGACCGATCAAAAGAATTTTTAAACAGTTTTCCCGATTCTCTTATGCCTTTTAGTTTAGCGACCAGTCACTGTAATTAGTGGCAGCGTCAAGTATCATTTTGATTTCCTCTTTAGTCTTTTTCCTTTGTTTGTGCGTTAAACCCCCGCCACAGAGCAAAAAATTCGACGAAAGCGCTTCGCGTATTAAGGGCCGCTCACAATCGGTGGGGCTCGCGGCAACTAGGAAATTGCTTCCGTTATTATGATAATTATTATTATTATTATTGGTAATGCCGGTCGCCCGACAGAGAAGAACTCGCGATGCCGTTTCGTTCGAGCGGTCGCACGACGTACTTATCTCTTTAAGGGAAGATATCCGATCGCGTAAGTCGGCCGTCTTCGAGATTCCAAGACGACGTCCAATTGACGGTCGACTCGCGCTCGTCGGGTCGTTTCGTTTGATACGCGACACGATGTGCTTACCTCTTAAGGGAAGTATCTGTCGAAGAAGGCGGGCATCTTTTATTTGAAGATGGCGTCCGAATGATAGTCGAGTTTTTCTCGTCGGGACGTTTCACTTGATATGCGACACGACGTGTTTATCTTTTACCATTTCCGCCTATCGTGCGTTCAAAATGGTAATTTTTTTAAAGACTTTTCTCCAATTTGACCGAATTTTTTGGCTCTGCCTTGACCTTGGCCTTAAATTATCTAATTCGTTTCGAAATTTTTTCAAAGATTCATATGATTCTTCCGTCGGTTACCGGTAGCAACGGGCGAAAGTCATCCGAACTTTCATAAATTGACGTTAGTGTTTCCCAAACTTCGTCTCTCAAAATGTTAATTTTTTTCTAATAAAGAATGTCCCCAAATTTTAGCGAATTCTTCGGCTTCACCTCGACTTTAGACATTTATCGCCCTCGATCCTTCAAAATCGTAATTTTTTTAAAGATTTTGCCCCATTGTCACCGAATTCCTTTGCTTGACCTTGGCCGTAGACTTTTACCGTCCTCGTCCGTTCGAAATTGTAATTTTTTAAAAATATTTTCCCCACTTTTACGAATTTTCTTGGCTTGACCTTTTCCATCGTCGTCCTTGACCATTGGCCATTCCCAACCTCTTACGACAAATTCGTATTGTTTTTGTTTCCTCATTTGTCCCCGAATGTTTTTTTGCACGACCTTGGCCTTTGAACTTTACAGCCCTCGTCCCTCGAAATAGTAATAGTTTGAATAATTTTTCCCCATTTTTATTATTATTGGTTTTTTTTTGCTTGACATTTGAGTATTTGTAAACGTTTTCAAAAATTATTTCAATTTTTTTTTTGTTTTTGTTTGACATTGATCTTTTCGTTTCGGCTTGGGTTCAGTTGGGTTGGATTGAGTTGGGTTCGTCTCGCAAAGGCATTGATCACGGCGATCCGGGGTCTTTGCAACAGGCACCTACCAAAGAAGGCAGGGGCATATAGGAGCGTCCCGGCATATTGGTGGACGCAAGAAATTGCGAACATGAGGAGTCGATGCGTCAGTCTAAGGAGGAAGGTAACAAGGTTAAATCGTAGTCAAGACCCAAACAGGGGACCAATCTGGGACGAATACGGTACCTCCAAAAACATGCTAAAGAAAGAGATCCGCAGACAAAAAGCCATTTGCTGGGACAACCTGATAAATGAACTTAGGGAGGATGTCTGGGGCAAGGCCTATAAGATCGTCATGCAAAAGCTCAAAACGAAGCCGAATGCAGGAATGGACCTTGAAGTGGAAGCAAGACAGATCAATATCAAAAGATAAAAAAGGGTGGAAGATGTCGAAAGCCAGGGGTGGAAGAGAATGGCAAGAGGTCACAGAGGAAGAGTAGAAAGTGGCAGTTAAAATAATCAAATCCGGAAAGGCGGCGGGGCCAGACTGCCTTCCCCCCGAGGTAATTAAGGTAACGGCTCGCGCCAACCCACAGGCATTCCTACGAGTCTATAATAGGTGTTGGGCTGAAGGGTATTTCCCAAGCGAATGGAAAATGGCCCGACTCGTTCTGATAGAAAAGCCTAAGAAGAACCCTAATGATGAGATTACATACCGCCCCATCTGCCTACTAGATGTTGCAGGGAAGGTCCTGGAGACAGTAATCAGGAACAGACTAACTGAAGGACTGGAAATACCATAAGCCCCAACCAGCACGGTTTCCGTAGGGGAAGATCGACCCTAACTGCATTGGGGCAGGTTCAGGAAATAATTGATGGAATCCGGAGTAAAGCAGACAAGAATCGTGGTACGAGATCATGAAAGTTCTACATAATATTAAAATAGAGAGGTCGTTAATGAAGATGATCGCATCGTACCTGACGGATAGAGCAATCCTGACGCCGAGCGGAGTAAGTCGAAAAATGTCTTTCGGGGTTCCCCAGGGGTCTGTTCTAGGACCGACCCTGTGGAATATACTATATAATCAGGTTGTCCAAACGGAGCTGGGGGCAGGTTCCACCCTCATAGCCTACGCCGACGACCTTGCGGTAGTGGTCAGCGGGAAGACGGCGGCCATGGTCGAGGAAAGGGCCTTGTACGCGGTGAGCAGAATAAAGGAGGTAATGGAGGGTCTCGGCCTAGAACTGGCGGGCAAAAAAAACCGAACTGGTCATCCTCGCGGGTAAGCGTAACCTAAGCAGGATGACCTTGAACGTTAACGGTATAGACATCACAACGGTCCCGCACATCAAGTACTTGGGAGTCCATCTGGACCGAGACCTGAAAATGACAGTCCACGTAAAAGAGACCTGCACGAAGGCAGAAAGAGCGTACACGGCCCTGGCACGTATTGTGCCAAATGTGGGTGGACCAAACCCGAAGAAAAGGAAGGCACTAGCGGCGGTAATCTCATCCATAATGCTGTACGCTGCCCCAATTTGGGACAAGGCACTGAGGTATAAGCAGTACGAGACAATGCTGGAGAGGCTGAATAGGCTGGCGGCCATAAGGGTGACGTCCGCCTACAGAACAGTGACTACGCAGGCGGTACTGGCTGTAGCGGAAATACCTCCCATAAGTCTCCAGATTAAGGAGAGAAAGAGGATATACAGAGAGGGACAAGTAGCGAAGGTCTTAGCCAGGAAGGAACTGTACCTTGCCTGGCAGGAGATATGGAACACATATGGAGGCTGGGCTAAGACCTTCATTAAAAATGTCGAAGCTTGGTGCACTAGAGGGAGCGGGGAGGTAGACTACTATGTCACCCAGGCGCTCACAGGCCACGGGGTATTTGGGGAATACCTGAAAGAGATTAAAAAGGCAGACTCGGCCAAATGCTGGTATTGTGAGCAGCAGAACGATAGTCCGGATCATACCATTTTTGACTGCCCGGAGTGGGAAAACATCCGATCAGAGGCCCACATAAAACTAGGGAGGAGTATAACAAAGAATAATGTTGCGGAGATCCTCATAGAAAACGAGGAGAGTTGGAACTGTGTCACGGGGATGCTACGAACTATAATGATGGGGAAAACGAAGGATGAAAAGGAGCGAGGAGGAGAAGGAATGTAGGACAGATGAGAGATGAGACGAGGGGAGATGAGGAAAGTGGTGAGAGGATGAGGAGACGAGATGAGGAGAAAAGAATGAGCAAGTAGGACGAAGAGGATTGGAAAGAAGAGGATGATGAAGAGGATGGGAAAGAAGAGGAGGATGAAGAGGATGGCAAAGAAGAGAAGGACGAAGAGGACGGGAAAGAAGAGGAGGACGAAGAGGAAGGAAAGAAGAAGAAAGCAAGAAGTACAGAGAAAGAATGCTAAGACCTAAATAGGCAACCAATTGCAGGGGAAGTAATGCCGAGAGGCGGTCCCCCCTGCGCAGAATGGCGAAAGAGGAAAGGAGTTTAGTTGGTAGGCGCCCTTGCAGAAAGCAGGGGTGAATCCAACACGCCTCCGGGGTTGATATATCCGGAGGTGTCTTTGGAAGATTCTCTAAACCTCTATAAAAAAAAAGGGTTCGTCTCGCTCGGATTACACGTGATTAACGTTTAAATTTTTTTCGAGATTTTATCAAATTTTATTCGTTTTCTCTTCGACTTCGGTCGGGTTTTTAAATTATTTTCTTTCGTCGTCAACTTTTTTTCAATTTTCAGCTCGAATTTTTATCGCAATTCTCTTAATTTTTCGTCTTTCGGCTTCTCCTCCTCGTCGGGTCGTTTTATGTGATATGCGACACGACGTGTTTATCTTTTACGTGGCGATTTTCGATCACAGAACCGCCATCTTTGAGTCCAAGAGGAGAGCGCTGGTGTAACAGCCGAGTTCGTGTCGTCAATAGCTTTCATTTGATGTGCGACACGACGCGCTTTTCTTTCATAGCTCGATCATCTTCAGTTCCAAGATGTCGTCGCTCCGGCATTCAAGTTTCGTGAATTTTGAAACAATTCAGACTTCCCTTCCCAGCTGTTAAACGTGTAATAAAACGAATTGAGATATGTGTCAAAGTCGCAGTGTGTGCAGGCAAGAAGTCAATAAAATAATAATCATAAAATTTATAGTCCTATTATACTGAGATTTCTGAGATAGCTAGCACATTAAGGTCCAGTTTTACAATCGTAGAATAAGGAGAGAATAACTATTCGCCGAATATCCTTTAACCTTCCTCCATATCTACGTCACGTTCTTCCAGGAATAGCGCTGTACTCAGTTTATCCGACTATTGTAAAATCGGGGCTAAGAGTACTTAATGGAAATTTTAATGCAGATATGTATCACGACTTGTATTGATTACTTGGAAGATATAACTATAACTTCTAAGCAAAAGCAAATCGGTTGATAGGTTGTTCTTTCTTTTTTTAATTACAACTGCTTTTATTTACCAAAAATTCTAAACAGGCTAACGAATCACACTATACATATGTATCATTTGTACTGAATAATTTACTTCAGGTGATTTACATGTCAATAATTTTGGAGCTCTTATTTCAATGGATCATATAAATTCTGTTAACCAATAAACAAATACTCCTACTATAAAGCAATTTTTGAATTGTATTTATTTCGTTCATCTGCTGCTCTGACTTAACCAGGGCAGTATTATGGTTTTGGACGTAATTTTTCATTGCATTATAATTTGACGCCCAAAACAGAATTTTTTTGCATACTCATCAAAATTTCTCTATTTTATTTTACACACAAAAAATGTAAGGAGTTTCCCATTATTTTTAAGTTTCTTTTCCGTTTTTTATTCAATCTCACGGTATATATGACGTGCTATGATTCAGTGGCTTTTAGTAGCTCTGCCTTGCTTATTTCTGCTGTCGGTATTTCATTCTGAGGCAAACGAAACATCCCCAACGTTGTACTTGGTTTTATTGTTGTTCATTGCAATAATGCTAGGGGATAAAAGCAGCAGGAAAACTGCATAACGCTTGAGAGCATCCTCACAATAGAGAAATAAGACGTTTGCAATAGAAACAAACTATATGCAGATTTAGTTTATAAGGGACAGCGCCATCGTGAACTGTTAAGTACTTTAAAAAAAAGCTTCGAATTGTCTTAGATTAAAAAAGGAAAATGATGCAACATTTTCTTTTAGAAACGAAAGGAGAGTTAAAGCGGTTCTTCGCTTGGGTAATCCCAAAGTTAATCATATTAAATTACCAGCAACCTGCGATCTTTGTAAGACAACGGAAATTTAATAACGTTTTCGCGGTTGTTTATTTGTGCTATTTTGTACTTACATTAATTAAAAAAGAAAAGAAAAAAAAACAAAAGGAAGAACTACCTCGATGTACACATCTACCACTTACATTATACTTTGGTTTTAATAATAATTATGCAATAGTGTACTGGAACACAGAGTTTTTAGTTTTCAATCTTTTCAGGAAACCCGAATCTGGAAGGCTGGCGGATTCAGTTCTGAAACTTTGGAAAACTGATTAAATGCAAACATACAGATGCAATAGAAATGAAAACGAAACTGAATTCTATTAGTATCCGTTGTTGCTTGGCATAGCGCCAGGAACCGGCGCGCTGGAGAATGCTTATGATTGTAATAATGTTCTGTGACGAACGGATAAGTTCATCTATCAAAACAGAAAGTTCTAATGATTTTATGTAATTTAAAGGGACAACTGGTTCTAGGTCAGCGAAACTACTCGGCAAAAATCTTCTCTTGAAGAATACCAACCCTTTGGTAGTTCTTGTGTTTATTGTTGCCATTACTTCCTTGATTGTTATTTTAATTGCATTCCAGTGATTTTCCCCTGTTTGCAGCGATTGGCTTTCATGTGTTAGCTTTTATACTATTTGTTTTGTTCGTTCAGGCGTTAACCTTTTGAAAGACCATAGAAAAACGCTACTCATTTCTCCACCGGAGCAGATTAGGGTAATGCGTGACTTTTTGCTTGTTACTTTTGTAATAGATATGCAAATTTTCGATCGATATCGTTTGGATAGTGCCATGTTAACAAGATAAGCTGGATTGTAGGATGCTGCGGGTAAGTTGAATAAGGTCGCTTCTTAACATTTGTTTCTCTTACGTGGGATTCTGCAGCTTTACGCCCGAGCGCCAAACAAAAACAATCGAGCGGCAGTCAGCTTCGGTTTTGTTTGTTTGTTTTGTGCGGACCGAACGGATTCGAATCCGGCGCGCGGAAAGGAGGTCGAAATTTTTAAATGCGCTGTAAATTTCCGGTCGAATTGCATTAATTGGATCGGCTGACAATTAAGACCTGTTTAATAGTTTTCTGTGACACGAACGAACTTCCCGCGATAAATTAGCTCTAGTATGTGCACCAGGTAATCTAAGCGTGCCGGGATAAATTCTGGTACATGCGAATCTTCTCCCTGGCGTGCTTGCTTTGTGTAATAATTAAATTCAAAGCATTTTTAACGTATTCAAAGTTTCTCTACGTGTTCTCACTTAATTAAACTTTGCTAACTTCATTTGTTATGTATATCTCAGATATAAGGAAGACGATGGTATTTGTGAGTATAAATTAATTAATATCTTCCCAACTACTATCATTAATTAAATTCTCTTACAGTATTGAAAATAGCAAAAGAAATTTTCAAAATAATTTCGAACTCTAATTCAATTGTGATTCCGTTAGCCTCTTTAAAATTTTGGCAACTAAAAGTAGTTATAATTAAAAAAAGAAAGAACAACCTAACAACTGATTTGCTTTTGCTTAGAAATTATATATCTTTCAAGTAATCAATAAGAGTATTTTCTAAAAAATCATGATACATAGTATCTGCATTAAAATTTCCATTAAAGACGTTTAGGTCCAATTTTACAGTCATCAGATAAACTGCGTACAGTGCTACTCTTGGAATAACGTGACGTACATATTGTAGTGTTGCTTTTCTTTGCAGATGTGGTAAGTATTGAACTTGTGTATTTTCTCTTTTATTTTAATCTTTACACCACATCCACTACACAATTACGTAGTCTAGTAGTCTTATATGAATTTTATTTTATAATGTCAAAGTGACATTTCAGGGTGGGAACTCTCAATGTCAATTGTAATCCAGTTATTTATTATAATTTAGAAGAAAATTCTTTTGAAGATAAATTGGTGAGTAATTTAATTGTTTAATTTTGTGCTGTATGTCTAAAATTCTAAAGAAATACAAGTAATCCCTCGTTTGCCAAGTGTTACTACCTGTTACGTCCAATCGCGAAACAAACGATAAGAATCCTATGATACTTTAGAATTTTATAAAGTTTATATGTAGTGTGATGTTAAATTAGAATTTTTTATTATTATTATAGATAGAGCCTTATTTGCCAAGTGTTGCTACCTGTTAGGCCCAATCGCGAAACAAACAATAACTCTTCTATAATAATAAGAATTCTTTGTAAATGTGTGTTGATAGTTCAAGTGCTTGATGAATGACAAGATGTTATATGTAGTGTATTTTTTTTTTTAAACCAAAAGAATTTCTCTAAATCAAAATAAACTTACTTCAGCGTTACACAGTGAGACATTCCTGGACAATGGTTTGATTAAATTCTATTAATGAAATAGAAGATTGAAATTTTTAAAAATATATTGTCAATTTGTTTATAATAGCAAAAATTTTTTTATGTTTATCATTCGGTTACTATTGAAAGATTAACGTTTTGTGTACATATCCTCTCCATTACACCTCGGTTTGTTTATTCTCTTAGGTGATCAACCCCTCCATTTTATTTATAAATACTTCACTCAATCCGACAGTTCCTGTCACACAAAACGTCAATCTGGCAAATAACTTAAATATTTCAAACTTAAAGTTAAAGTAAGTAAGTATATATCATTTTATTAACATTTCAACTATATTTTAACGATTAACAACAATTATAATAAAATTCTAAATATTAATCTAACTAATCTAACTATGTAAATATTTGCTACATAAATTTTGATAATTTACTATTCTGTCTGGAATTTTATGACTTTTTATCCTAAACCTCCTACCATCTTTCATATAAACTAATCTTTTATTCCTTTTAGATGTTCTTTTTTTCTTTTGGATCGGCCAATGCCTTGCCGTGAGGGGATGTTGTAGACTCATACGGTTCCCTTGCATACGCTCCATCCAGGTGGAAAAATCCATCCAATCCACAAGACTCAGAAATGGTAAATTATTTGCCGGGATGCTAACTTGGAACTTGTCACTGTACAATACAGAGACTTATTTGATTTGATGTAAGAAGACATATTTTGATGAAGATCGTTGTAATTTGTAGGAAGTTATATGAAGAATTTGTGGTATTTTGTATAATTGAGGAATATTATGTGAAGAATGTTTTATTTTGGAAATTTTTATAAGAAGTTTGTCGGAAACAGCATACGATGAATAAACTTCTGGACATAGGTAAATATCACTGCAATATGGAGAAAGGTTAAAAGATATTCGGCGAATTCTCTCCTTATTCCACGAATTGCAAAACTGGACAGCAGTATAACAGGACTATAAATTTTATGATTATTAGTTTATTGACTTCTTGCCTACACACACTGCGACCTTGACACACATCTGGACTCGTTTTATGACACGTTTAACAGCTGGGAACGCGTCGTGTCTCACATCAAATGGAAGGTATCGACGAGACGAACTCGGCTGTTACACCAGCGCTCTCTTCTTGGACTCAAAGATGGCGGCTCTGTGATCGTAAAGATAAACACGTCGTGTCGCATATCACATGAAACGACCCGACGAGGAAGAGAAGCCGATCGACGAAAAACTAAGAAAATTACGATAACAATTCGAGCTGAAAAAAACGCTGACGACGAAAGAAAAAATTTAAACCCGACCGAAGTCGAAGAGAAAACGAACAAAATTTGAGAACATTTCTAAAAAAATTTAAACATTAATCGCGTGCAACCCGAGCGAGACGAACCCAACTCAGTTCAACCCAAGCCAAAACGAAAAGATCAAGGTCAAGCAAAAAAAATCTGAAACTTTTATTAAAAACGTTTACAAATACTCAAATGTCAAGCCAGAAAAAATAATAATAATAGTCTTTATTCGATTAACTCACCATTACATATAAAACAAAAATAGCAACTCATAGGAAAATGATAAGAATGATCGAATCACAGAGCGAGCTTCAGGTTAGGATGTTTTTTGTGTACGTGACCAAGCCGTGTAAGTTTCCTTTAAATGCATATAAATAAATGTTTCGTTATAGTGAGCTACGACCCTTATTTCAGTTACATAAGTTATTTCCGTAGCAGTATTTCAGGATTGAACATAATATCAAGATCCCTGATTTTATTCTCTAGCGATCTTACCTTGTCCAGCAAGGCTTTGAATTTCTCGTCAACGATTCTGCACTTTGGTAAATAATTTGTCGAAGAAGGAGGAATCAGTGAGTACTTTTTCGACGATTTTCTGGATAAACATTTCATCTTTATCGCTTTCTGATCTTAGCTGTGGCATTATTGGTAATGTTTGTTAAACAAAATTCAACACAACAGCAACGAAACTTTAACGCGGAAGCCAAAGAGCCTTCTACTAGGTACCCAGCACATCGCAGAATGACATGCCGCGTACATGAATACATGTCACAGATTCTGAAAAAATGTATAAACTCTGTAAAACAGTTTTGTAATTAATTAATTATAAATTTACCCAAAAAAGTAGGTTTGTTTTGACTGAAACGCCAAATTCACAACGCATGTATGTCATAAACGTTTTACGATATTCAATCAGAATAAAGCTTGTAAATCTTGACCTTCCATAGCAGTCGTGTTAAACTGCATGCCTCGGGAAGCGCGGCGTACGACCTCGGGTCCATCCGAATGCTCTCGGTGCTCAGTGTAGACGTAACATTTTATATCTAAATTTGTTTACCGACGACTTCGAACAACTACTCTCGTACGGAATTTTTATTAATGATTAACAATCGAAACAGATTACGAATGAGTTTACTGATTATAATGTTTTTAAAGTCTGGTGATGAAGGACACGTTTCTTGTGGAAATATAATTGAATAGGTTAATTTCTCATTACGTCCATTTGCTGAAACCTTCTATGAACTTTTATAAAACAAACATGCAGGCATCAGAGAAAACATTTAAGGGTACTTTTACGTAAACTTGTATTTATACTTTGCTTTGGTTAGTCCAACATCAGCCACTTACTTTCTAACAGCTGTGATAAATGACTATGAGCACGTTAGGAAAACGAAGCCCATACATTTATTTTCGAGTGGTGCAATAAATAAATAAGTATTTACGATAAAAATAGATCACGTTTTAATTTTAGTTCTAAAAACTTAACGAATTACAGTTATCCTTTTAAATACTAAAAAAATTCCAACTGCTTGCAAGTTTAGAGATCCTTCCTTCCTCGAAAAAGAGGAAAACGTGAAATAAAATGAAAACCTTAGAGAGAGGGAGATATTTACACAATGATGACAATTTGTTGCGACAACAAAATCAATTTTAAAGTAAAACACAGAAAATGTTTCTTGCTTTACTTCGACATTATTGAATTGAAAACCCGGAAAATGAGATTTATATTGGCCATATAAGAAAACGTGAATCAACAAATGCCCGACGGGGACTTTTTTTTTACCTTCACGTAATGCACGTGATCTTCGTTAATATACGAATGTCCATACACAAAAGAATTTTTCTAACGGCGTGGCGTGTTGGTCGATGCGATAAACTAACGTCCATCGATTACATTCGTTCGATGCTCCCAACATCCCGCCCATTTCCTGCAAAGTCCCATATATCCCAGATGAGTTCGTCGCACGTTGGAGGCACGGCGGGGCTGTCGCCCAACGTAATTGCAGTTATATTTAAGTCACACACTACCACACACATACGTATGTATGCTTTTATGCCGGCAATAATTCGTCGTAAATATTTCGAATGAACTCTGTATTAGGCGAGGAAAAGCGGTCCATATATCAAGTTAAGGAACGCATCATTCAACGCGGTAAAAAGAAACACATTGCCGGGATATAAAATTTTCCAAAACATCTAACATTCTATTGTACCAAATGCAAGTTTAATTTTTTTAGAAGCGCCGCACAAGTCGACACGGAGTGAACCAAATTTATTATAAATAATGGTATTATATACATATCTAGGAATATACATACCTCGAAAGGTAGTGATTATTTTAAATCAAACAAATGCTAGCAGACCACTATAGAACGAAGTATGTGAATGACCTTAACCTATCCGTTCGCAAGCTGTATATCAAAAAAATAAAAACGAAAAGAAATCCGTAAAGCTTAAGGTATTTTACACCCCCAAAACTTTTTGATGGTACCAACTAAAACGAAGAAAATACAAACGGAAGTAAAACGTATACACATCAGAGAAAAACAACATTAACACAAATTAATTCCGGAGAAACTTTAGCGAACGCGAGTATGAATGTTTGATGAAATTAACATGGAAATGAGCTTAATGCGTTTTATTAAATATAAAACGCCGCTCGGACACGGCTTCGTGGAAAACGTGGCAAATACTAAAGCAGCGCCGAATACCTACCCGATTCACGCGAATTTGAATACGGATTCAATATTGTGTTACGGCGATCGTTTGAGAAAGCAAAATTCAAAATATGTCGATTGCCAATAACCGAATGCCCCCCGTTTTTATGACGAACAATCACAGATAATAATTTACAATGCTTCACAAAGATTGAAACTTGTAATTATCCGGTACCATTGTGTTATCGTTGTATAATTTATCAAGTTTAGAATTTAAGAAAGTTTACGCATTCTCAATGTATCCGTAAAACACGAGCAGGTTTGTTTATTTTGTCTTATGGTTTGGTAATATGATACGGGATACGTCTCAGGCAGAGGGATGGAAGGAAAAAGAGATGCGGGCAGTTAGTCTCCGGGCGGGCTTTGAGTGGTAAACGTGTTGGTAATGTTGCGCTAATTACGCAGACGGGCTCGCGAGTGTTGTAATGAATTGCAATGACATGTAATCAAGGAGTTGTGCAAGAATTGAGGCTTGCTGATGATAGATGATACTCTGAGGTAGAGTAAGGTGCCAATCTCGCGGTGTCCGCTGATGGCTCGGACATAGGGCAACAGATCATAAGGGTGATCGCCCTGTAGTCGCCGGTAGTCGGAGAGAGTAGGGGATCACTCCACCTGCACACGGCATTCGACCATATCCGCCGGCTGCAGAGGCGTAAGTAGTAAATGCCGGAAACACAGCTAGCTGTGTCCCTGACCAAGTGAATTGCATTGTGCTTTCCAAGAACGGTCATGACTTGGTGTTAACTGGGCTGTGGCCAGTGTGGAAGCCAGTAGCAACAATGATTCTGAGAACGTACGCTCAGAAGTCAAGGTATGCTAATATCCACCTGGGGTTCGTCCTTATGCATGCGAAGTATGAAGATGGACATTCGAGGATACCTTCTCCGTGAGTTCGCATCCCAGCAGGGAGCTTCCGCATCTAGATTCGCCGCTGGAGTGGGCGGGGCCGGGAGAGGGTCCCGGTGAGTAAAATATTCTATATTCTCGAGTAGATACTCGTAAATTGTTATTTGTAATTTTGCATGACATCCTTAGCGAATCGGAAAGCGAAGCCCAGATGTTAAGACGTTTACCCTCAGCTCCGCAATGGTCGAAAAACCGAGAAAGAGAGAAAGAAAGCAGGGAAAGAGAGATTGTAACTCCGTCCTCTGACATTGTTATTAGTCGAGAATGTTTAACTACAAAAAAAAACCTATCCTACAATTGACTATGGAAATATTTTGTTTTCGTTAAAGCACGTCGTAGCTTAAGCTCGCCGCGAACAGAATTGTCACTAGTGTCGTTCGTCCTGTCTACTGCCGAGTAAGTGTTTTCGTATTTGTTTGCGGTATTTGTTGGTTTCATACAAAAATAAGTTACTCGTTTACTTCACATTTATTGCATTAAAAAATGATGTTTACATTAGAGCAGTGATTGAAAGTTATTTTCGTAAACAGTTCAAGAATCTATGAGGCACTAGTATACTAAGTACGAAACTGCTTGGAAGAATTTAGAATTGAATCTCATCACTGACCACAAAAGCTGACAGTGTTGCCGCGTGAGACGTTACGCTTCCAGTCTCAATACTTTATTTACACACCTCGTATAAATTGTGAATTCTCACAGGCGAGTTGCTATAAGAAATTTAATTTATGTAGTGCACGGAATTGCGGGGAAAATGTCGAGTATATATATTGTCCGAGCAGACAAAAGAAAGAAATTGGTAAGCTAGCAATTAGAAGTAAAGCATTAAAGAGTGTATACATGCAGCAATTTATCACGTGTGATACTCATTGCAGTTTATACGTAGATCTTTTAGGTGCAGCAACAAAATATTAGATTATGTACTTATAAATTGATTAAATATGCAATTGAATGAGGTATTAGATTTAACTCTTCTTCTTTTGTGGCTTCTGATTATACTACAATTCGCAGCTACAAAAATCAGTCAGCCAAAGCTTTCCATAGACAGTTATATAAGTAGGAATCTTTCGGAAATGTTAAGAAAGGAGCACGCTTTCAGTTCCGCTTGAATCATAATTTCATAATCGCCAGGAAAAACGTCCTCGGACGAAATCCCTTTAAAGAATCGACGAGCTGATCATTAGATCATTAGTATGATAACTAGTCAGAAGTCTCGTTTTATTGTGTAAGTGACCAAGCCATGTAAGCTTCCCTCAAATGTATGTAAATAAATGTTTCGTTATACTGAGCTACGACCCTTATTTCAGTTATATACAAAAAAATTGGGTAAAAATTGGGTACTTATTGAAATAAATAACGACATAAGGCGACAGAAATGATATTTTGGAGAAGAGAGAACCGATTAACTGAGAAATACAGAAATAAGAAGACCACCTACTCAGGCCTGGTTTTTCCATCCTTTAATCTTCAGTTTATTCCTGTAGGAGCACTGAGAATAAACTGAAGATTAAAGTTAAACTGTGATCGAAAAACCGGGCCCCAAATATATCAGGAAATCAAGGAACACAAGCAGAGGTGGTTTAGGCACCTATGTAAGACGAACTATAACCGATAAGCCAAGAAAGAGAGTTTGGGATGCTAGACCGAAAGTAGAGTTGGAAGGTCAAGAACAACATAGAACCAGGGTACTGGAGGTAGAAATAATTGGCGCAATTTCATTAGAAAGTGAAAACAAGAAGAAAAGACAACCTATGTACCTACGGGTACAAAAAGGAAATGATTATGTGAGTATATTTTTGCAATTAGAAAAAAAAAGTTCGTTTTCACATTCATAATATAGTCGATGAGTCCCAGATACTTCAACACATTTTGGATATAAAGAAAAATTAAAAAGTACCTATTGTTTATGGAGATAAACGTATTACACATGTAAAGCAGATTTTAAATACTTATCTATTAAAATCCGCCGTGCTGTTTTAAAAAAAAATGTAGAGGGCCCCAAACAATTGAAGATCGAGGTCATAAAAGTTCTCAGGCACAGATAATAGATCTCTTCAGATAGCGAACGAATGGACGCTCTAAAAGTAGTTTGTTAAATACTCAATAGATGTCACTTGTTTGCGCAAATTCGAAAACTGCACATTTGTCACAAACCATTTGCTAATTCCGAAGCTCAATTGGCTCATTCACCGTCGGGTTGTTACGGTTGAAAAATTCATTTAAGTTATTCCATAATAATTGGCACTCACGCTGTATGTATAACTTCAGTATGCGTACGTGACTTATATAATATTTCTCAATGTTGCACAATTTGGCCATACGCTGTTACTTAGCCCTATCTCCACTTCACTCTGTCGTCCGGTTAAAAACTGATTTCATTCGTAACGACTTCCGTCGTAGCGGTAGTGGCACTCGTCTCGCGGTCATACTTGCATCAGCGCTTGAGCCGTGCGTAACGTTTATTTGTGGCTTCATCTTTCATGGAGCTTTGTGATTGAAACCTGAAACGGAATCTTCTCCGAGATTTGTTAAAACACGCCGAGTGATTTTCAAGCTTGTTAAACAGCTTTTCGAAAGCCTGTCGTTGTCCATGTTAAGAAAGGAGCACGCTTTCAGTTCCGCTTGAATCATAATTTCATAATCGCCAGGAAAAACGTCCTCGGACGAAATCCCTTTAAAGAATCGACGAGCTGATCATTAGATCATTAGAACGATAACTAGTCAGAAGTCTCGTTTTGTTGTGTAAGCCATGTAAGTTTCCCTCAAATGTATGTAAATAAATGTTTCGTTATACTGAGCTACGACCCTTATTTCAGTTATATACAAAAAAATTGGGTAAAAATTGGGTACTTATTGAAATAAAAAAGAATAGACTACAGGCGACGGAAATGATATTTTGGAGAAGAGAGAACCGATTAACTGAGAAATACAGAAATAAGAAGACCACCTACTCAGGCCTGGTTTTTCGATCCTTTAATATTCAGTTTATTCCTGTAGGAGCACTGGGAATGAACTGAAGATTAAAGTTAAACTGTGATCGAAAAACCGGGCCCCAAATATATCAAGAAATCAAGGAACACAAACTGAGGTGGTTTAGGCACCTATGTAAGACGAACTGTAACCGATAAGCCAAGAAAGAGAGTTTGGGATGCTAGACCGAAAGTAGAGTTGGAAGGTCAAGAACAACATAGAACCAGAGTACTGGAGGTAGAAATAATTGGCTCAATTTCATTAGAAAGTGAAAACAAGAAGAAAAGACAACCTCTGTACCTACGGGTATAAAAAGGAAATGATTATGTAAGTATATTTTTGCAATTAGAAAAAAAAGTTCGTTTTCACATTCATAATATAGTCGATGAGTCCCAGATACTTCAACACATTTTGGATATAAAGAAAAATTAAAAAGTACCTATTGTTTATGGAGATAAACGTATTACACATGTAAAGCAGATTTTAAATACTTATCTATTAAAATCCGCCGTGCTGTTTTAAAAAAAAATGTAGAGGGCCCCAAACAATTGAAGATCGAGGTCATAAGAGTTCTCAGGCACAGATAATAGATCTCTTCAGATAGCGAACGAATGGGCTAGCGAACGAATGGACGCTCTAAAAGTAGTTTGTTAAATACTCAATAGATGTCACTTGTTTGCGCAAATTCGAAAACTGCACATTTGTCACAAACCATTTGCTAATTCCGAAGCTCAATTGGCTCATTCACCGTCGGGTTGTTACGGTTGAAAAATTCATTTAAGTTATTCCATAATAATTGGCACTCACGCTGTATGTATAACTTCAGTATGCGTACGTGACTTATATAATATTTCTCAATGTTGCACAATTAGGCCATACGCTGTTACTTAGCCCTATCTCCACTTCACTCTGTCGTCCGGTTAAAAACTGATTTCATTCGTAACGACTTCCGTCGTAGCGGTAGTGGCACTCGTCTCGCGGTCATACTTGCATCAGCGCTTGAGCCGTGCGTAACGTTTATTTGTGGCTTCATCTTTCATGGAGCTTTGTGATTGAAACCTGACGTAAACGGAATCTTCTCCGAGATTTGTTAAAATACGCCGAGTGATTTTCAAGCTTGTTAAACAGCTTTTCGAAAGCCTGTCGTTGAAATAAGGAACAGGTATGCCTTGGTCATTTTGTGCGATATTCTGTTGGTAACGCGTCTCTCTCTTCTATTAGGCTTTCAGTGGTGGTTTTACCCATCAGAGAAAACGTTAATCAAACCTTCTTTGGGTGCAGGAAAAAGCAGGAGTCGGTGTTTGGAACTAGTTGAACCCCCGGCAACACGGCTCACCCCTCGTCACTTGATAAAGTAACATAGGCGTCGAAGTACGTGACTGACTGCACTTACCTCCGTTGGGGGGCCCTCCCTCACTGCTGACAGCTGACTGTCATTACGCCGGATCCTGATTACCAGGTCGGAATAACTTTAATTATTTTTATTGATTTATTTTGTGTCGACGCACCTTACTGCGGCGTTATTATTTTTATTTTTCTTCTATTTGATAAATAAGTGAATTTCTTTGATCACTTTAAACGATTTAAATTGTATACGAAGAACAGATCTGTCGATCGGATAAAATCTAGCTTGTTAGTTTACTTAATAATTACCTTTCGTGATTCTTTTCATTGGGACCCCTTCTAGGTCGAACTCGAATACCTGTATATTATTTTTCTTACTCGTTATTTATCTTTGAGGATTTTGAAATAAAAACAAGTGTGCTCTTGAATGACCCTGTATAATTCTTTCGCATAAGTAGGTTGTTTTTTTTTTTCGTTAAGTTTGACTGAATTGAAGTCTATCGTGAAGAAAAATATTCCCGTCATTTGTGTTGTACGTGTTTACCGTGAGCTGCAGCATTGTATAGTTAATTGTAGCCCTTTTTTACCATTATAATCCTTGTATTATTATTATAATCGACGATGCGCCTTTATTTAGATTTGAAATCATCTGTTTGCATTCACCTTGTAACGTATTCGGTGAAGTTCTACAAATCTAATGGAAAGTGCAGCACATTTATTGCCATCAAATTGTAATGGTTTGTAAATTTTTAATTCGAACACACCGCATACAGTTTACAGCTTTGCGGGGGAGTCGTCCCACCACCCATCATACTTAATTGTATCTCCCCACGCTCACGTGTTAAGATACACTCGCTGAATTAAATATTGCGCAATGTATGCTTCTACAGACTGTTACCTAACATCCTTGACGTTCATTTCAATCATTTCAATCAAATTATTGTAAACCGAATACAAAAATGTACACGACGACCTTCTTCATTCAAAGCATTATAGTAATTACCTACCCGGATTGGATACAACGAATATTTTCGGGTAAATAATTTCCGTAAGTAGTTTTGCGTGCCGCATGATCTTCTCCACTTTTGTTTGTTTAGTAATAGAAGTGTTTTGTAGTGAAGGAGATGCGCTCCGAAAGCGGACAATGTGTATGCAGAAGTCGCGTACTGGAACCCTTTCAAACGGATTCAATTGTGAATATTGCACTCGCTGTTATACAGGGTGAATGACAATTGCTCCGACAAAAAAAACGCATAAGAGAATCGATGTCACAGAATACGAGAAAAATGTTTTGAACAGGTTATAGTTAATTAAAAAATTACCTCAAAATCAAGCTGGGGCACTGCGTACGAAATACGACGCCACATTTATAAACGCAGCAGTAAAATAGGACTATTACGATTATTATTTTATTGACGTCTTGCTTGCACACAATGCGACCATGACACATATCTCAGCTTCCTTTTATTGCACGTTTAACAGCTGGGAACGGAAGTCTGAGTTGTTTCTTTTACCCGACGTAATTATTACTAATTTCTTTATTTTTCACGTACTCTTGGACATCGGAACAATTGTCAGTGACGCTGTATACTTATAAGAAAGCATGCCTTGATGCCTTTGCGGCCGATTTTTGAACTAAACTTACAGTGAAGTTCAAAGAATTAAATTTATTGTTGTTATCTGTCATTAAAAAAGAAGTGGTTGAAATTCGTTCCTATTGATGAATCGATGCGTTTCTGCGTTTCGATTCACACCATTATGTATGTACGGGGCGATACGCACTGTCTCTTATCTCTTATCCCTAATTGCACGATAACTTACTGGTACGTATTTATAGTCGATTCATATTCGCAGCTCGCGATTGCTTTCACGGTTAGATTGCTCGAAATAGCACGGAAATTTAGAATGCGGCGGCTTTCGATGAAAGCTAATCGCAATCAATTAATACGGAAAGTTAAACAAACTCTCCTTACAGTTTTCCGCTGTGATAACGAAATGGAAAGTTTTAATTTCTTCTCGTTACGTTTCGATTAAACGCAATTGTTACCGTGGCGTTAAGCTGTTAATGAAACGTGCGGGTGCGATGGTTTCATTTCGCTAACAATAAACGAATATAATTTTGCATAGTTTTACAGACGTATATAGAAATTACTACATTTCGTTGATACGGGGATTAACTCTCTGATGTACGATTTTAATATTAGGATGATTTGTTGCACATTTTTTAATACAATTTTTTTTTCTTATTCCACAGTTTTAGCAAAAGCAAAGTCCTCAGGGATCCTAAGTATTATCACAGACGATAGAGCTAAGCAGATGCCTCAACAAATGTTTTAAATACGACGCCCCAATTTGGAGCCAAACTCGGTTAGTTTGGGGCCAGCTCACCAAATACGTGGTGGCGCTACTATTATAATGGCAGAGTGGAAAAGCGAAACCTGTTAATATAAATAACATGTAAACAAATTCTATAACTAAGTGGTGTGATGCAAAGTCTAAAAGGAGAATTAACAGCATATTAATCCTGGCCCCACTATACACTTATTTCTATGTTACTTAAAAGAGACATCTAGCGGTAAATAAGCCAACTGAGCTTCGGGAATAGGTTTGCGACAAATGAATTTGCGCAAACGAGTTTCACCTATTGAGTATTTAACAAACTATTTATAGGGCATCTTTCGTTCCTTTCTTGTTGGCTATCAGGAGAGATCTTTTATCTGTGGTAGGTATTATTCAGTTGAAAAATGTTATAAAATTCATTGAATTAAATTTAAGGCTAAAGAAAACCTGCTATTTATATACCTGATGGTTTGCAAATGTTGAGATTTGCAAATTAAGGTCATTCCATTGACCGGCTAAGTCGTTGGGAAGGACCGGCGTCATACGTAACTCTCAAAACAAAGGTAAAATTTTACGATAAATAAAAGTCTACATTTTAAAATAGTAATAAAAGACACTAAATCGACGCAAATTAAAACTAAATGAACAATAAAAATTTCAACGAAATTAAATAAAATACGAAGTACGGATCCATTTTTCGCTCACAAAATAAAATGAATATCAACTCGAAGTCAAACTGAACACCACGATGTCAACATATTTCGAACTAAATCAACGCAAACTGTTACGTTTCAAAATCCAGTTACGACGAAGTGGCAATAGCGCAACACTTTGCCCAGTTTCGAGTCGCTTGACAACCCTGCTTTTCCGCGCGTAACCGTGCAGGACAGAAATTATTGATACACGAAAAGTATCACGTGAGGGAATTTTCATTCGCTGTGGAGCACCGCGTGATCTTGACCTTTTCGTTCATTGGCCAATGCTTACGGCATGCGCCGAAATTTGAGCGTCATCCAATTCTCGTTCGATCTTGGTGGTATCGCGTGTGTATTGATTTATCGGAGCCCTTGCTTGGATTTAAGAAGAGCTCATCTACGGCTTCGCCGGAATTTATTAGTGAACCACCGGACGAGACCAAGCTTGGGATACTTCTAAAACCCATGTAAAAATAGGCGAAATGGCTGACGCCATCTTGACGCCAACGGTGTATCTCTTTCTCTTTAGGCTTCCAGTTTCAGTTTTGGTTTTTGTGCTTACTTTTGGTCTGCGAATCTCTATTGAACGCAATCCAAGCGTATTTCGAGGCCCTTTGGCGAAAAGGCAGTTCCGGTTCGATCCTGTTGAGCAGCAGTGGAAGCGACAGACAGGTGGCGCTGCAACAACGACGCCACTTGACAAGTTTGACAGTTCACCTCGATCTTGTTGCTGCTGACATTTGTGAATTAATTAATATTCATTAACTTTGAATTGTGATCGGCTCATGCATGCCTTTTTCTGAGAGCGAATTTCGGCCTCTTATGCGCCTCTTATGAGTTTGTGGACATGCTGCCTTCCTGTAATTAAATCAAGTTACATTACTTTACTGTTTCATAGGTTTTTTTTTTGGTGAGATCGCTAATTGCGAACCCTTTTGGGCTTGTATTTTTTATGTATTGTATCATTTTTAATTTTGTCTAATTAAACTTGAATTAACTTTTATGATTGTGTTTGTGTTTACACCTTCAACGTACGAGTGAGTTAAGCCAAGCCTCCTGCTTTTGTTTTTGGCCTTCTGCACGATTCAGACGGATTGGAAACGCCGTCGAGATCATTTTAAACGAGCTGGGTTTAATGTTCAACCTGGCGCCCTTATTATTAACATCTTAGTTACCCACCCCCATCTCACTGTTGCTGGTCGCGAGGAAAGCTGGTGAAAGGTACAGCGCAGACTTGTTACCAGGTCACAGGAGCAGTCAATTCAAAGTTTATTTGGTGGCAAAACATTTAATTAAAATGATAAAAAAAGCTCCAACCTTCAGTCGTCAAAAGGTGCAAGTGTATCAGCTGCACTAACGTCCTTCGGATATCGGGAGGTAACGTCCAGTGTGTCACCCCGCGTACCTCAGAACCAGTTCCCTCTTTCGGCAATTTTGCCAAGCAACGGGGTTATTGGTCGCTAGTTGGACTGACCGGAGATGGACGCAACGAAAGCCACTGGAATTTTCTCCCACATCCCAAGGATAAAATAGCCAGGCAATCCCAAGTCGAAGCTCCGATAAACTTCGGTAAAAGTTTGAAAGCCTCCGATAAAACGTCCGGAACAAAAAGCTTAGATACATGATCGAAAAACATGTTACAATCTGAATTACGCACAAAGTTGCTTCTATAAATCCCACTTGATTGTCTGCTGAAATCAGACTTCGAAAGGCCTAGAAGAAAGGCTTTTGTTGATTAGTATGTACTTATCAAAACGCAGAATGATATCCTCCATTTGCACTTCACTTTAAACAAAACAGTTTGCTGAATTTATCAAAATGGCTGAAGAGAACGTACGCTAAGCGAGGAGCGACAAGACTGAGCAGAACTGGCGCCGTCATTCACGAGCGGGAGTTGACGGAATGAACACAGCAGAGGGGGTTGTTAAGAAATTACGGCTGAATTATGCAGGAAAGTGAGTGAAACAGAACAATACAGAAGTTATTGCATTTGTCTTGTTGTGCAATATTTTGCAAACTTGTGAAATTACGTATTTTCGATTCACACAATATATTGAAAACAAAAACACAAATTTTGAAACCGTAACAAACCGTAGGGAAATTTTCGGTCCTCTAAATAAATAATCATTAAGGGATGAAGTTTTCTAAATGATTTCAAATTCCTCTGTGAGGCTTTTGTGGTTTTTGTCAGAATTGATAATGCTTGAACGTGTGCTCGGTACAGAGTAGCATAGTTTAATTAAAATCTGAAGTTCTTACTGTTACGTTTCGTTTTTGCGTTACCGATTTCCTAATCTTTTGCTCCTACTTTGGCTTCAGTGATCGCTCTATCTGTTCACAAACTCTAAGGCTATGTCCTAGCTGGACGGGCAGCGCGGACGACGCGAGCGACGCGCTTAGAACGGGCGGGCGTTTCTGAATTACGTTCACGTTGGACATTAACAACAGCTTGCAGAGTTTTGTTTCTTAAAACGCCCGTCCGTTCTAAACGCGTCGCTCGCACCGCCCGCGTTGCCCGTCCACTTAGGACATAACGTAAGGTTTTGGTTTTATTTCGTTTATAAGCTGTTTATAGTCGTTTTGCATGACAGTTGGGGACACTGAAGATTTTTCTAGAAGTCGGAGCGGAAGAGGCGTGTCTTCGATTTCCGACTTGCTCGAGTTCGGCGTTGTTCTGAAAGAAGCCATCTCGGTAGGGCTAATTGTGTAGTTTTGTGTTTGAAACTTGCCACCTAAAGGCTCTTACCGTTCGTGAACGACTTCTGGAAGATTAATCCAGTGCTTTGATAGGAGATAAAGTCTATGTCGTGAATTTTGCTGAAGACGTGGGTGTCGCCGCATATTGCAGTTTCTTATCGCTCTGGGCCCTTATTTTAAAAGGGGTAGGTAAGTCTTTTTGGTTCTGTTTCATAGTCATGTTGTTTTTTACTTAGTTTCGTGTTTCTTCCGTTAGCAACTACGTGTGGATTAAACTTTGAAAAAAAACCGTTTGGATTTCCCCGAACGAGTTTTGGCGTATCCGTATCTGAGAGCCTCTTCTACTGTAACACCGTCGTTCGTCGTTCCAGAACCCATGAAATAGCTACCGACAATCCAATTGTAGCCCATCCCGTCTCCACTGAGTTGGGCCTCATTCCAGGGAGGTTTTCTTCAACTTCGTCGATTTTTCCCTAGCGTTCGCAACTTATACAGGGCCAGTTAGGTAGATAAGTAGGTAAGTAGCATTACACCCCATTCTGTTTTTATTCCTCGTGCAAAAATGCAACAAATACAATTTGGTTTAGTCACAATATGAAGATTATCTCAACAAATCAGCTTTGGGCCGAATAAACTTTGCGTTGATCACTTTGTGAGACTTTATCTTTCTTCGAGTTCTTCCAATTTCGAGTAAAGTTTCCGTTTAATTACTTACGATCACGTTCGGGCCATTACGCGGATCAATTTGTGGGTAATATGCAGAATGGTGAAGTTTATGGGCACAAAATGTGTGCGGGAAAATTTGTTTTGTTTTCGGGGCTCCGAAACACATCCGGCGTGAAAGAAGTTGTGATTGACATGGTAATTTATATAAAAAAAAAAACGGTGTTTCGGAAATGCGCCTCGAAGAATATCGGTTGTAACACCTGAGACGTTAGTGACGATAAGAATATTGATATTCGATGCGGCGCGAGCTTTGCGTTTTTAATGCCGCCGCCCTTGCGGTGGTTAAGTGTTAGCACCGCCGCCGCCGTCGTCGTTCTTGCTTCTGCTGCATTTACATCTCCTCTGCATAATTTTCTTCTTTAAGTTTTCTTCCGAAAAGTTTCGGCATAAAATTACAACGGAGTTACCACAACTATTAACAGCATTGCTTACGCTAACTACTCATAATTTAGTCTTGAAGCTTTGCTGTTAATATGCATACTTAATATAAAACTTGTAGGCTCTGAACGGAGAAAATTGATGTGGATCTTTACTTTAATATTGACGTTAAACTTTCGCCATAAAACAAACATTTCTTCGGGTGGTGTTCAAGTCGAATGGTTCACCATTGATAACTTTTTTATTTTTATAATTACGTTACCACCGCCGGAGTTTTAAGGGACACCGGATCCTTGTACTTTTGCCAAAGAGGAACCTCATTTATTTACTTGTGATTTCATTGTCGGAGAACGTGGTCCTTGGACTCGAAAGCTGCAGAAAGTGCAAATATATACCCAAAGTTAAAAGGACAAGGAAATTATTTCTGATTTCTGTTTAATACATAATCGTTTCAATCAACTTTATATTACCTCTTTGCTACTAAAATATTTATTAAAAAGAAATTTGAAAAAGTCAAATTCCCATGTTACATAACTAAGAAAATATTGAATCAAACTAGAAAATATTGAGACAGATATTACACTGGACTAGACCGAAACAAACGTTATTGAAACAGGCGTCAGTATAAAATGTCTTTGGGACAAATGTCTGTCGACTAAAAACCACGATGAAATTAAACCCTTATCTACGTTTTCACTGAGGTAATATCTGATCCTCTCTCGCGCAGCTTTTATTTTCTTAAACTGTTTGTATGTAGGTACCCACTCACAAAAGAAAGAATACATGAAAGTTAGGATGCTTGGCGCCGGTGTTAGGCGTGAACTTTTGCTTTAAGCCATGCTTAGCTTTAATCCTAAAATCACTACTAAGGTCATGTGTGATTTCATAAAGATAAGTTTTGTTAGGTACGTGGATAACGGAGCTGCAATTATTAATGTTACCATATAAAATGGTTTACAAATTTCATAACAGAACTTCAATTAATACCTGAAGATATAAGACTTGAACTCTACTAAACTTAAGAAGTTCTCGTCTGAAGCGAATCATGCGTTCGTTCCATTAAA
This sequence comes from Dorcus parallelipipedus, assembly GCA_958336345.1. NCBI lineage: Eukaryota > Metazoa > Arthropoda > Insecta > Coleoptera > Lucanidae > Dorcus > Dorcus parallelipipedus. Next base: position 18,376,070 of record OY284481.1, read on the forward strand.
TACCAGACTTCTTATTTCCAATTATTCTCACTGAATTACGTTACTATATATATCAATCACGACTTACAAAGGAACAATGACACGAACCATAAATCATTTCAACACAAGTTTTCTAAGTAAAGCAGCAGGTCCAAACATGCATTCACTGCATTCTCCTTATTAATAAGTGCAGAGCTTACTGCGGAGAATGTCGTTAAATAAGGAATACTTTTAAATTTATTATGAACTGGTTCCTAGCAAATTTAATATTAATTGGTTTCGGCTTTTTTGCTTAAGCTCTGTCGGAAGAAGGCAGTTTCATACTTACTCTTTCGTACCTTTTACATTTAAACTAACGTATTAATTTTATACTTCGCAGTTGTTTATCTGTTGCTTAAATTAACTGGTTATTACATTTCAAAATGTATTAGACAATAAGTATCAAATTTATTTGGGAACCCAGAAAATGTTTCAATATTATAAAACAAAGAATATCACGAATCAAATTAATGAATTCAATTAAAATTGCCTTATATAAAGAATATCTTAATGAAATTTTCAGTACAGTGAACAATTCGTACGTACAAAGGCGCAGACTTAATAAAGTAAATCGATACTGTTTTCACCAAATCAAAAATTTAACACATGTTGTGAGTTTCATTTAATTTAGGAAAATCTTATTATTACTACTTCAGATTAGTTGTTAACATAAGTGGTGGTAATGATTAGATTACTATATGGCAATGCTGAAACAGTACCTCTTTTAGAATTTTACCCAAAACACAGTTGAACTGCAAGAAAAAATGTTTCGAGAAATTTTCAATCGAAGATAGGCGGGAAATTTTTCGTGGATTTAATAATCTATTACAGGAGGCACAAAATCAGCTAATAGCTAATCACATCATAGAAGTAAACAAAAAAAACGGAAAGGATAGGAGAAAATAAATTTGAAAGCCGAAGGAAGTATAGTCGGAATTATTATTTGGCCAGAAGAAATTCAGGAAGGACCAAGTATTCTTCCTATCCACACTGGATCTGACAATAAAAAAAGTTCGGATAATCGTAGAGAAGAAACGAAATACTGAGTCGCATATTTGTCGAGAAGATGGTTGAGGGAGGCATACAAATCACCCAAAGATAAAAAGAATGTAACCAGAAATCATATTCGAATGTTTCCCACATATCAAAGTCATTATTCAAGAGAGAAAACCAAAAAAAACTACCTATCCTCCGAACTCTATACAGACTATATCTAGAGCGCTGCCAAGAAAATAATACAGTCCCAAGAAATGAATCAATGTATAGAAAAATATTTGTAGAACAATTCAACCTGTCCTTCAAACAACCTTACAATGTGCCGCCACATTTAATAGGTATGAGCATCTGTTGAAATCAAACAATCAAGAAAACGAAAGAGGAATGATTGAAATGGAAAAGAATGCCCTTCTTTTATTGTCTGATTCAGCGTACAAAGAAAAGAAGAAAGACAAAACTGTACGCAAGACTAACCCCAATGTTGTGGCAATCCGAAGCCAACCCATTATCATTTTATAAACGAAAATTGCGGACTCGAAACCTTACCATTTTTGAAACATAAGGAAGAAAAAACTCTGCGAAATGCTACTTATGGAACGAAACTATAGCTCAACGAGTTGGGCAGGAAATCGGATCTTGTCTGTATACATACATTAACAACCTTCCACCTCATGTCAGTGAAATAATATTGTGTGAAACTGCTCCGTATGACGTGAAACTGCCTCATACAACGTGAAACTGCCCCGTACAACGTGAAGCTGCCCCGTACAACGTGAAGCTGCCCCGTACAACGTGAAACTGCCCCATACAACGTGCTAAAGGAAGAAACGTGACGATAAGTTTGACAGTTCAAAGTTGAATCGGAAGACTTACCCCTTGCTTAAAAATAAGAGCGTATTAAAACCTGGGACACATCCGCTTGATTGTGTGATTGAAGTTGGGGTTCGTGACGTGAGTTTTATCTGCTACTTAAGCCTTGGCGATATTCCAATCAACTTTCTTGAGTGTATAAAATCCCTGTTGATTCGACACGAATCACATAAATTAGCTTCTACACCAAACGAATGAATGTCACTCAGGAATGTCACGAACAACAAGATGACAATTTTAATACTGATTTTTATTTTCGAATCAACAAACAAACACACGCCAACACATTTCCTTTTGTTCCAAAACCGAAATTAACCAATCTACACGCACGAGAGAGGAAACAAAAAGGTAGCCCTTAGAGTTTGAATTCAGAATAGAGCGATCAGTGAAGCCAAAACAGAACTTTAGAGTTTGTTATCAAGTAGACCATTAAATGAAGACAAAATTTTAACATTCCCTAAAATAAAATCGTTAAAGCGAAAACGAACCATAACAGGTAAGCAGTGGTTAGTTTCTAAAAACATAGCCGAAATGGTAAAATCAATTAATATTTTCTCACCTAACCACGATACTAGATACGAAGAGACGGACGGATTTTTGGAGACCAACAGCACACTATGACATTCTTCGAATGCGGGGAGTTCTTCACGACCAAACGGCTTCTAGCTGTCCGATATTTCTCGTGGAAAGCAGTCTTCTTTTATATGATTTCATAACGGAAATTCCGATTGCGTAGCACTTTACATGTGGACCAGTTGCCCTGAATTCATCGTGGTTTTCCGAAACCGTCTGCTCATATGCTTGGATAATGCTCGGGGTTTTTCAGCGACTGCTTGGATTTCTACGAGCGCAGCCTCATTTCAAAGGTCAACCCTGACTCATATCGGCGAAGCTTTGGACAAAGTAAGCGTTTTGTTTACATAACTTTTAGGTGGGCGTATTTCCGCGGTCGCGTAGGCGACGTTATATCGAATTTAATTTATGTTTGAGCTTATTATTAATGATTTACGAAATTGCCGGTTCCTTACAACATTTTCCTTGTTTCTTCATCTTTTATCTGCTTTCTCTTCAGCCTCCTATTCTCTCTCTGGTTCTTCTTTCAACATAGTCGAACTTATACAAGAGGTGACGCTTGAACAAGTAAGGGTAAACTAGTATCTTAATGGAGTGTTTTCAGCACAGCGTACTAGAATTGGCAACACCGGCTTTCACATGAAATTGCAAAAGGAAACGGGAGTTAACGGTTCTTGTCAACCGTCTGAGAGTATAGGCGATTAAAAAAATTCAAAATCGCAAAGGCCAGAAACTTGCGCCCTCTGTCTCCGAAGTTGCGACAACTGTAACTGTCAATCATCCTGTCAAATGAATCACGTTTTTTCTTTTTGTTTATTAAATCACGATATCCAAAAAAAAACGATGTAACATGAAAGAAACTAATTTGACTAACGCCCGTTAAAAAAAAGTGTACTCGAAAAATCTACGACTTAAATATCGTTTCGTGTATTAATCGGGTTTTTTCGGCACAGCTACAATGGGCAGAGAATCTGATTGGTGTAAACTGTACGTCACGCCTTGCGCTAGCCGACGCCATTGTGTTGCGCTAGCCAACGCCATTGCGTTTCTCGCATATTTCGCCATTCCAATTTTAAAAGGGACAACTAGTTCGACGTCAGCGAAACTACTCGGCAAAGATCAAACGTGCCGACACGGAAAGCGTCTTCTCTTGAAGGATTCCTACTCTTCAACATAGTTCTTGTGCTTTTTGTTTCTTCTATTGCTCTCTCACACATTTAATCAAATCAGTTCTCTCATTTTTGCTTCTTGTTATCTATTGGCGTTGCTGTTACTTCCTTGATTGTTATTTTAATTGCATTCCAGTGATCTTCCACGATTTGAAACGATTGACTCTAATGTGTTAACTTTTATACTATTTTTTTTTCGTTCACGCGTTAATCTTTTGAAAGACCATAGAAAAACGCTGCGCATATCTCCACTGGAGCAGATTAGGGTAATGCGTGATTTTTTGCTTGTTATAATAGATATGCAAATTAGAATTTAAAAATTTTGTTGCAAATCGGTTCGATTGCAGTGGATTGCTCGAGCTGTTTCGATCCTCTTTGGGGGCTCGTCAGCGGAAGCATAGCTTTGACAGACGCTTGGCCGCCTTGTATGGAATGACTTATTGAGTAGCGAATTCTAATGCAATGTTAGGTCAAAAAGTGATCGCAAGATGTCGCGATTTAAACTTTTCATTGCAAATTAGAATGTTGATTACGCCCTCGGACTCGAGGAGTTGCACTCGACAAGACGGGCACTAGCTGTCTCGTCTGTCTGTGATATTCAGTCGCCCTTTTATATCGTTTGATAACGGAAATTCCGATTACTTAACGAAACCGTCTGCTCACGCGCTTGCATAACGCACGGCTTTTTCGATGAGTCATCCATGCAACTGCAATTCTTGCAATTTTCAAGGGTCAGTCGTCGATGAGCGAAGCCTTTGACGGGGCAAGGCGTTTGCTTACATAATTTTTATATGGGTGAATTTTTCCGCGGTCGCGTAGGCGACGTTGAGTTTAACTTATGTAATGATGAGCTTAATGATTCTGATTGATGCATGAACTCAACTTATCTCAAAAATTAGTTACAAAATGTTATGGGAATAATTTATGCAACGGAAATAAGGGTCGTAGCTCAGTATAACCACAGTATAAAGAATACAGTAGCGCAACTCGCTTGTCGGCACTTTGATCTATTTACTGGATTTTCATTGACCTCGAGTAGATTAAAGGGGATGTATCGAACTGTTTGTTCTGCTTTAAGTGTGAGCGATTTTGCTGTAAATTGTAAATTTGCACGTGCTCATACACCAAGGCTGCATTGTAGTGTTTAGTGGACGTGGTAAAAAAAAACAAGGCATAAATAATGTGTATTAACATAATTATAAAGATCCATTCGGCACCAGAGCCGTGAATGAATGAGCTCTGCATCCCGAGATTGTGACTCAAACCTTGCGCGGGATGTTATGCGCGAATTTAATATTTTCATGAGAGTCGCGCTACTGTGTAATCTTTATACTGTGGTATAACGAAACATTGATTTACATACATTTAAGGGTAACTTACTTATGGTCACTTATACAATAAAAGAAGACTTCTGACTAGCTTCCACACTAATGATCTAATGAGGTCGTTTTTCTAGGGAAGTTATTTAATTATGCCTTGGCATACGACTCATGTGGAACTGAAAGCGTGTTACTCGGAATTTGCGTTTTCCTTCCTTGACATTTTTCAGCTGCGAAAACTTGCGTTACAATAATTTTAAAAAATTCGCATGTTGCAAAGTTTATGAATAGCAGTGCACCTATCAAAAGCAAATTCCACAACTTTGAGAAAAAAATAAATTTTCATTCTAGCCTAGCATCCTTAATTATACTTTACGGCGTTAATAAATAAATGTAATGTATTGAACGATGATTCCCGACTTTAATTTCAATATATTTTCTTCTTTTGCCAGCAGATTATATTAATTAAATTTCCATCTATAAACACACATTAAATGTATTATCTCTGCGTCAAAAGATAAATGTCGTATTTTTTTTAATTGCCCCAAATTACCGATTTTAATTTATCAAGACATTTTTAAATTTCATCTTATTAAAAGATTTAAATTTATATTTCAAAGGCTTACGTAAGTCTTTTCCAGGGTAGCTACAAAATTAATAAAATTTCCCTTCGCCTCTAATAATTTGCAATTTAAAACGGTTTTTGTCAGGAAAGGATGAATTAGTGCAATAAAATTAAATATGTTTTAATCAACTTACGTATATGTATGTATATGCCTGCCGGAGTTAGGTAGCAAAATATGGCAGCTAATCCAATTTGCTAATATAATTCACCGAGTGATTAATTCTAACGAAAAGAACACCGCTCCAGCTCGTTTATGTTTCGCAGAAAACAGAAATTAATGAATAACATGAATGTAAGGTTCCTTTAATTCATCTTGTCGCGCTGCGCCGCACCACCGCCGTCCTAATAACAATTTTCCTCTTCGCCGCGGCTTTCCATTTCATTTCCTCGAATTCATTTTATGAAAAACTAAGGCCAAAATAAAACAATTACTACAGGGCACCGTAGAAAATGTACGTAACGTTAAATTCAATCAATTTTTTCTCGTTTTATCGGTGCCCGAGCGGTTCCCGATTTCCGAATCTGTTCGAGGTCGATCGTTTTACAGGAAAAAACGTGTAAGACTTACATTGCTCAGCTAAACACGTAACATTGCATCTCCTTAAGGATCGGGAACACGCACTGCACACCGCGCTCGTGAGCCAAATATGGACTGAACGGAACCGGCAAAAGTTTCGAACAGCTAAATTTGCACAAGCGCATTTACACGGTTTCATAAAATACCCTTACTAGGAACATAAACGTGTGCGTTCCAATTGTGCATTAATAAATAATAACGCAAACGTGCGCAAGCCTCACCTTGTTTTAGCGTAATGGGTTTGTAATGGGACATTAATTGCATTCTTTTCACTTTAACGAAAAAATTATGGGAATTAAAGGAAATATGTAATAACAAGGATATTAGGTATATCATGTGGATTGAAGGCTAGGCTACAACAAGGATGAATCAATATTTTTACTATTTAGTACAGTAGGCCAACGCGATTATGAATTTTCAACTCCTCAATTTGAAGATTACTTTTTTTCTTGAAAGAAACACTTCTTTTGGTTTTCCCTTTTTGGCAATTATGTTTCCGAATTTGTCAAATGACTTTCCAATCCGCAGGCCTACTATGCTTTGAACGGAATGAAAAGTCATTTGACCAATTTAATAAACACATTTGACAAAAGAGGAAAAGCAATAGAAAAAGACTAAAAGGTAACCAAATTTAAATTTAAAAGGGAATGAATTTCACTCATTAGAGGACATAAAACTGGCTGTAAAACAACGGGTAGGAAATAAGGATAAATCTTTTTCCCAAAGTGGATTTGACCGGTCAATTCAAAGATGACACAGATGTTAAAAAGGGAAGGAGATTATGTTGAGAAATAGTGCTTTGTAATTGAATGTGGACGTACTATATTTTCGGGTTGTTGAATTAGGGCTATAAGGGCGGGTTTTGTGAGAAACCCGTTCAAATGAATTAAATTCTTTTAAAACTCCGAACTTCTTTACGTAATAAATGTGTATGGGAAAGTTTTTTTTTAAATTGAGCTAATAAATTGTCGTTTTTACGTTTTGTTCTACGAAATATCTTCTTTATTATTCACACGCACACACACACTGACACAGGTAATTTTAAATGTGAAGGCTCCCGAGTGCCTTCTACGTCCAAAATTTATCACACAATAAAAACACTCTACAAGTAAGAATTGGTCTACAAGATACACTGCAAAATCCATCATCGAAGTAGGAGCCATAACACTGCATAAAATTGGCACCCAAAACGTGGGACACATCACAAAAATTTCCAAAGAAAAATACCATATCACACTGCAATATGTGTACGTTTTATTTCCATTTGCTTTATAAAATATTTATGAGAAACAATGTCTTTGGTGGAAAATATGTATACGTTTTATTTCCCTATTTATCGGGGCAATATGTATTCTCTTTATTTTACCGATTAACAGTCATGTACTATAGACCTCCAATAAGCCTCCTCCATTAAATGTAAGTATATATTTTTATTGAGAGGTCCTTCAGGCTCACACCTTGAACATCTCCTTCCTTCTCTGCTTTTCCTTTCCCGTTCTATAATCGTCTTTTCTCATATATCTTCCAACACCATCTCCCTAATTCTTTTTCTTGGTCCACGTTTCTGTCTTTACCGTTCGGCTCCTTCTATGCTATTCGTTCAATTACTCTATCATTAGACATTTTAGTAGATGCCTAACCACTGCACGCCTTTATCACTTGAACAAATTTTCCATCTTGGTACAAACTTTAACTTCCATTAGTTCTTCTTTCATTACTTTGCACAGTGGGCCCGATTAAAGAATTTCTGGCCAAAAGTAAAAATAAATCGAATTTTTCAATTTCCAGGAAACGGGTAAATAACAAGGGATTAATTGAGGGTTAACCTTTTTCTTCGAAGGACAATAGATCATAATTTTTATACCTGATCCATTTACTCTCTGTAACTAGAGAAGCAAAGACGTGTTTTTAGTGAATAGTTGTGTGCTCTGAATTCTCAATGTTTTCTCTTCAGTGATTTTTTTTTAACTTTCCTTTAGTGAAGCAGCCATGTCCGACATAGAGAAAAGTAAGGGGTATATTATACATAAATTATTGACTTCATTTTCTTTACGGTCTATGAGTTAGAGCCCATCGTTAGGTGCAAGGTTTTAACTGTTGAAATTAGGTAAATCTAATTTTAACTTTCGTATTACATTTTACTCCCGCAAACTTCCGCCGGGATTTTTTATTTTCTATATTGAAAGACGTGTCGACTCCATGTTCTATAAAATTTCAGCTGCCGGTAGGTGCCGTTTTTTGAAAAATACGGCTTTGAATATACAGGGTCGCTTTTATGTATGGAAACGGTCGATTATTTCTTAAAGTAAGATTAGCTAGCGAAAAATGTTAAATACAAAAGTTTTAGGGCTTTAAAAAATCTATTGCAATAAAGAAGAATTAAGTATACAGGATTAGTCAAAAAGTCGTAGGAAAACAAAGTTACTTTTTTTTTAAATAGGACACCTGTATATTATGCGATATTTCAATTCTTCTCAAAATTATAAAAAGAAATTGTATAGCATACCACATACCTAAACTTAACCGTTTTCGAGATATCGAGTTACCTTAGAAATTAAAATTATCGAATTTAGGGACGAGGGGAAATACATTTTGGAAAAGTGGATCCTATCGAGATTATACTCAAATTAAAGGTCTTTGAAAGGAGATTCACAATATCGAAAAGTCGATATGGAATTGTCGAATTATTCAAAATTGATGCATCGGCGTTCGAAAAGTACTGTAAAGAAACATTTACTTTATATACACAAGAGTATCCATGGTACTATATGCCAGCTAGCGTGCACAAAGTACTAGTTCATGGTGCAGAAGTGATTACCCATGCCATTTTACCAATAGGAAAATTATCAGAGGAGGCACAGGAATCCAGGAATAAAGACCTCAAGCATTATAGAAGGGAACATACTAGAAAATATTCACGAATTGTGACCAATGAAGATTTGTTGCACTTGCTTTTGATTTCAGATCCTTTTATAACAAGTTTACGACTACCTCCATCAAGGAAAAATACTACTTTTTCTACAGAAGTTCTGCAGCTTCTTGTTTCCCCAGAACTATCAGGCACATCCACTTCTGACGCCGAACAATTAAATGTCTCATCATCGGCCTCATCTGAACTCGAAAGTGATTCGAGTGGGAGTGAAGCACAAAGTGATTTTGAAAATGACTACTGATGTTAATAAAAATTTTAAATTCTACATGTGTTTCTGAACCGTACCTTCTTTTTTTGTCTTTAATCTTATTTCGTATGTGAAATTTCTTTTTAGTTTATCGTTTGTTTGTAATCGAAGATACTATTTTTTTATCTTTCACTTTAAATATATGTATTGCAAATTTTAGAATTTGACTCTCATATTCACTTTGACCTCCTAAAAACAATCCCATAACAAACGAAATGTCTACACTATTTTTCCTTGATTATATACCAAATTCTATATTAATCCGAAATTTTAGAATTTTTTCATGTTATTTCAATTTCAACCCTATGAAAACTACCCCATTTTACCAGTGAGATTTTTTAAATTATTTTTCTGGTAATCCTGAGTCAATTTTGCATTAATTTCCAAAGTTTCAGAATTTTGGCCAAAAATTGTTAATTCGGGCCCACTGTGCTTTGATCCGAAAAAGTGAAAATATTTGCCTTATTATAAAAAACAAAAAAACTGAAATAACAATAACAAACGAAGCGGAGAATATAGCGGGTGTTTTTTTTTTTAATTTGGCGTCGAAGTTGGCCGTGACAAGGTGCTTATTGTGAACGCACCACAATTTTGATTATTTATCTTGATTATTTATTTGAATCTTATTTCCTTATTGTATTTTTTCATTTATCACTACAGATCTCATTCTTATTGTCTTTTTTCGCTTATTACACTAGATCACATTCTTGTGTTGTCTTATCGTACTGTTGAGTTCGAAACCTCGAAAGTAAGGTTAGCAATGGAAGTTCAAATGTCAGATTAACAACTGTCATGATGATGATGGTTCACAATTAAATTTTCATAGCCAACTTCGACACCAGATTTAAAAAAATACTTTAGATAATAATTCAAGTAAAGAGGTGGAGAACTTTGACATAATAACAGACCTACAAGGTAAATTAAAGAGCGGAATACCCAACTTAATAAACACGGTAAATACGAATATTACATACACGTATTTTTTAATAAAAGAGAAATATCGCAGCACATAAAAGTAAATGTATATGAGTCAGGTCCTCGTTCCGACACTAATTAATGGTAGCGAATCGCAGGTCCTAGATGAACTAAAAAATAGAATATCAGCCTGTGCGTTGAAAATACTACGAAAAATAGCGCAAATAATACAAAAGAATTGAAACTCAACAGTGGTTTGGGCATTTAGTGCGTTTGAGGGTTGAAAAAACGGTAAAAGTCACCTGGGAAACTGAAATGGGAACGAGACGAAGAAGGAGTAGACCAAGGAAAAGATGAAACGAGGGAATAATACAAATTTAAGCCTGCCGGTCTTCTACAAATTCGAACGAATGTCAAAGTCTCCAAAAGATGTTGCAAAATAGGCTGAAATGAGAAAGAAAGGAAGCAATGGAGGATCACTACCACTAACTTGAAAGCCTTCATCAACGAGATCGACGAATCCTAATGAACTTTGTAAAAACTCTGAAGGTGTATGTTGTACAAGTTTTCTTTTAGTTGTTTCTTCATTTAAGGGAACTCTAGACCAGCAGGCTCGTAGCTATTACTTTATCTTACATTGATGAAATATGAAAGAAAAATTAAGAATTGAAAACTGCGAGCGCTATCACAGCTAAGTTTTGATATTGATCGAAAACAAATCCACACCTCATTCAGGACAACGCACAAAGGCTTTAATGTTACACTGAATTCAGAATTCGATTTCTCGTAGAGGTTTTTACTTGTTGAACCGCGGAAAATCGTTCGGGAAATCAAATTTGTTTTATATAATTTCATTCTGTTTTATTCTCCAAACTACCGTTCGATTCAAACTACTATGTATCGGGTCTTCAACAAGAAAGTGTCCCGAGTTACCCTTGGGAAAAAATCGTATGGCGCAGTTTGCATAATCAATTTCTTGCAGTATGTCGAAAATGGATAAACGTGCGATTAGCCTCAAAATAAATTTTACCTCTACTGGGCTTTGAAAGCAAAACCATCTATTTTCCGACCGTTTCGAAAGTAACTTTCCATCATGAAAGCTTTGTGGACTAAACGCTTTTTTTCAGTCAATTTCTATGCTGAAATTTACAGTATCACCGCACAACACAATTCTAATAACTTAAATCACAGATCATACCTCTTTCTCTTTGGATGAATAAGTAGTATAGGCGAAATGGGAACATTTCATCTTTGTTTATTAATATCTATCCTCTTTCATCAATAGTTCTTCCCCTCGTCGCTAGAGGGTACGAAGACGGACAGGGTTGCAGAGTTTCTGTAAAAATAAGAGTTGGGACATAAGGGGTTACGTTTTGATTGGTTGGATCCAATTTTCATGAATAATTTAGATTTTAGCTGTCATTTGACGTTAAAATTTGAAAACTGTCACTGCAAGTTTTTGATATTAGCTGTTGTTCAGCTACAAATTGCAAAAATAGGTCGAAGCAAGGCTTTCACTGCACTGGTTGCTACCTATCTATCATTATCAATTTAGTTGACCTTGTGTGAATTGCGAACGCTGGGGTAAACTCGTCGATGTTGGCGAAAAACCTACTTAGAATTAGGCCCAGCTCAGTGGAGACGGGGTGGGCTACAAAATAGGATTGTCGGTAGATCGTTACCTAGATGTTAAATAAAAGGGAGTGCCAAGTGCCACCTAGCGTTATGTTTATTCCAAGCAATAGTAATACGTGGTACCGCTAGGATTGCACACGTGAATGTAAGCGTTTGAGTAACCCTCAAGTTTGAATTCGGCGTTTTCTTTTTTTTAAATAAATAAAACTAAATTGTCGGTCATCCTGTACATAAAAAAATGACAAACAATGACACTGAGTTTATTATGCTTCTTGGTCAAATAATACGAAAATAAGGGATAATGTTATGATCTCCTAAAGCTGGATTCGTTAGTTTAAATTAAGTTAAAATTTACATAGCAAACGTAATCGCGTAATCACCGGCGAGGATATCCTGTACGGTTCACAAAAATAACATACAATAAATAGATTCTGTCAGACTGATAGTACATGTATTATACGATTGATAATTTAGGAACGCATGTTATGAAATACTGTCCTTAAGGAACCTAGGTCTGAAGTATACAGGGAACAGTATCTCAAGGCACTTACGCAGTTTAGTAACGCATGCAATTAATAACAGAAGTAAACATAGAAATGGTACGATACCACACTTCGCTATGTTCGGGTCGTCTGGGGGTCACAACTTACGATGCTGGTTCTATTCCAAATTCATGCGGGGAACCCAGATGCTTGCATCGAAGAAGTCACAAAATATGACATGAACTCCCCTCCGCGATATATGTCGTTACTTGGCACTTGGTGGTATTAGGTGATACTTGCTAATACTTGCCAATCCTTGCAAACACTTGCTAATTGAAGAAACGCGACGATAAGTAAAAGAGTTCGACGAATTTAAAGCTGAATCGAAAGACTTACCCCTTTTTAAGACAAGGGCCTGAAGCGCTAAAAATCTATACGTGAGGACGGCACTGGTTTTAACTACTATTTCAGCACTAGGACCATTTCCAACAACCGTTCATGAGCGTAGAAAATCCCCAATATCTATTAGGTGGCCAGACTAACGCACAAGTTACATTATTTAACTTTTACAGCGCACAACGACGACTAACGCTCAGGAATATTGCGAACCAACAAGATGGCGACCGAAATTTCAACTTGGGATTTGATATCCAAATTATAAAAAAAACATGTAATACAAAACACTCGAGGACAAGGTGAATTGTTGCTAAATTAGTGCAAAATTCAATCAAATTTTACTGGAAGATTCAAGTATCTCACATTGCCCTGTGAAACGCAAGTCACGTTTTAGTCCAACGACCTCGTTAATTCGCAGGTATATTTTAATATTTCTTTTGTGCTGGCAGTCTCGTGGGATACCACGAATCGTGAGGTTCTCGTGAATAGTTGCTAAATTAGTGCAAAATTCAATCTAAATACAGTTTTACTGAAAGATTCAAGTATCTCACATTGCCTTGTGAAACGTAAGTCACGTTTTAGTCCAACGACCTCGTTAATTCGCAGGTATATTTTAATATTTCTTTTGTGCTGGCAGTCTCGTGAGATACCACAAATCGTGTCGTTCTCGTGAATAGTTGCTAAATTAGTGAAAAATTCAATCTAAGTACAGTTTTCCTGAAAGATTCAAGTATCTCACATTGCCTTGTGAAACGCGAACGGCAAGTGACTGAGTGACGTATATATTCATTTATTTATTTATTTACCGTTCTCTGACTGTGTATCACGGCCCGTTACAGTGCCAATATTTTCATTAAAATTAGTATTTAAATAACCCACATTGCCATTAAGGCACTTTTGTGCAATGAGACCTGATTAACCGCGTAGCGTGTGTTCAAATACTTTACTTTTAACCGAGTTTATTTAAAGTTGAGCTGAGACAACAGTAATTATTTCTTTTGTTGTGCATGAATATATTTGTTATACACTGTGTGTGTTTTGTTTATGTCTGACCCTACACTGAACGTATCGAGTGAGACAAATCTCCTGAAGGTTAGCTTTTACCTAGAGCGAACACGACGAGACCTTGGGAACGATTTCGAAGTGACTGGAACACGACAAGACCTTGGGAATGGTTACGAAGTGACTTCCTCACCTGGGGTTGATTTCCTGGCGCCCTGATTTATTTTATTTAGTACCCCTCACATCTTCACTGAGCTGGTTTTGGGAAAGTTGTGGGAAAGCAACGCTTACTTGTTACCAGGTATTTTCCAATTATTCAGGATTATTAGAGTTTACAATTTTTGGGATAACAGTGCCACAAATGGTTACGTAAAGATGTTCAGCTCTATCCTTACCGCCTGATTTTGGTGCAAGAACTACTGCCCGGTGATCCCATACAGAGATTGTCATTCTATGAAGCTTATATAATAAATTATTTAATTTGTGAGTGAGTAGTAATTGTTATTTTAAGATTTATGCGACATACGTTTTCCAAAATAAAATATTTCCACAGGTAATGCTGCCGGATTATTAAATGAACGCGTTACTTGTGTAGATAATTTTTTACTAACAGCTAACAGATAACTGTAACAAGAAGATAGGGAGAAAGCTCTCTCAGGTTTTTCAGATTATCCTCGAGTAGAGTTGAAGAAGGTCGCGCTCTCATATATTATTTTAAGTAAAATTAATCCGCATAAGCGTAGGTGAAGTTTGTGCGGAAACGTGCTCCTATCCATTCCGAGGATTTCGCAGGACAGATACCGATGAAGCAAAGTCCACTGAATTTTAATAAATTGAATATCGTTCATGGAGAGAGATAGCTCCGAGGGATGACAGCTATTTAGTCCTCGCTCGGGCCCAGGTCGCGCTGTCACTCTTCCGATCTTAATTTAATGAGACGCCGTCGTGGCTGTGACAGTAGAATAATGAAACATAAAGAGTTAATACCGCAATTTCGTTGTTGTTCTCTTTTCCTCGTCCGGCATCGGTTCCGACGAACTCTCTTCCTTTTCGCACGACTCGTTCATTTGCGAGGGCGAAAAAATTGTTTACGCGGAAAATTCTAGACGAAAGGTACATAATCCCGGGAAGTAGAGCTCCTTACGGCCAGTTAACGCAGAAGAATTATTAAAAGGGTCGATTATTACGCTTCGCTTTTCGCTATTCCGACCTGTTCATAAATGTTACTTACCATACTTTTGACAACGTAATTAAATTATCTCTTTATTATAAAAAAGTGAAATGGTTTTCACAATCTTTTTTAATTTGCAAAGCATGTCGTAATAACTTTGTATGAAACGAAAACGTTTTGCTAATTGAAAATGATGTCACATAAAAAACTGCTTGGTTGTCAAATTCCTAACGGTAAATTAAATGCTGCTCCCATATTCATACAGTTCGTTACAATCTGTGCTGCTGCGATTAGATAATTGCCGAACGCTGCTCAGACATGCTGCAATTTGTTTGTAAAACTTGTCGGTTGAAACGAGGAGGAAGCGTCAATAATCACCGCACCAAATAACAATTAACAGATGCACACATATGGCCGTTAGTAACTCGATCATTGCCAGAAATTCCAGTTGCGAAACAATGCATATTACATAGGCCACGTTATTACCACTAAACAATCACCGTGTAGAGTTGCTATGAAAAAAAAAACAGCAACTACACACCTGGGATGAATTACTTAATTAGATGCAACTGTGTACACTTTTTCATTTCTTCTATCCGCCAAAACAAATTGCCATTGTCATTTAAGCGATTAAGCCAAACAAAAAGAAAATTATGTACCTATCAATAAAATGAAGGACTCATAAAATAACCTCAGGTAAAACTGTAAAAATATATAATTTTTTCTTCAAAAACAAAATATGTATAAAACGTGTACAAAAAATTATTACAATTTCTTATACACACATTCTCCAGATATCCACGTTTGCAGGACATCTAGCTCATCACTCAACAAAATAAAGTCAGCGTCACCGCCAAAATTCAAAGTTCCTTTCTCACGTGAAATACCCATGGCCACAGCTGGATGCAGACTTGCAGCTTCTAAGGCATATTCCTTAGAGCAACCTACAACACTTTCACCTATACAACGTGAATGACATGCATGATGAATCTTACCGGTTGCTTTGTAAAATAACTTAACGCACTTGTCCATTGTAGCTATGCTACCACACAAAGTGTCAGTGCCTGCTACATATGCTTTGTCGTCCCGAATTTCAACGGAGAATTGGCCTATGTTGTGTTTGCCTTCTGATAATCCCATTGCCGAAATTGCATCGGTTACTAAAATTAAACCTGCAAAAGCGGGAGTCAATCAACAATTTATTTTATTATGGACGTGTGCTACCGTTTGGATGGGCACGATAGGCAATTCGCAAAGCTGCTGGATGCGTGTGTACCCAGTCCGCTATAATACCAAAATAAACAGTTTCACCGTCCGGAATGCGTTCGGAAGTTAAGAGACCAACTAAACCTGGATCTCTGTGATGGAACTGTAAAAAGCAACTTCATTTAATAAATTAATATTTGCATATTTTAAAGATAAATCTATGGCTCTACTCAAAACGTTTGCCGATCGTGAAATAGATGTGGATGTCACTATACTAAATTTGAAATATACAGATTCGATAAATGTTTAACTAGACATCCTGTTATAATGCGTGCGGCAGGGAACGCAGTTGAAAAATAAAGAGAGAAATTTGACTAAGTTCGCCTCGCCGACCTGTTAACAATTAATTCTCCGCGAACCGAATCAAAGCAAACTTGCTATGTCCAGTAGTACCCAAATTTACGAATCTGTGTATTCTTGTCAAAGTCTTTTGCTAAACTAGGACAATAAATTCAGGCCATTGCTGATCTAACTGCTCTTTTTATACGATTTTTCTGATTCGTATAATTAGAGTAATTATACTATATATACAAAAGTTATGTATTATTTATACAGATGATGTATGGTAATTTATTATTTGTTCCTGTTTAACTATTCATTAGTCATTCGGTATGAAAAAGAGAATAAAAAGCACCTTTTATGAAAGAGCATATTTACATTTTCAAAGTGTATTACTTGACGTTTTCTAGCTAATATTGCCTGGTTTATAAAAAGAGTGTGGCACTCTTGAAAAGGCAATCAAAATTTTATTCATGTATGATATTTTACTGAACCTGTTTCGTAAACGTCCGCTTTGTACTTACTGGAAGCATAGCATTAAATAAATGCGTTATCAGAGTTGCTCCTTTTTGAACAGCAAGCTCGCCACAATTTAAATCGGCCATCGAGTGCCCTGAAAGCATAAATGCACAAGTAAATAAATACCCACAAAGAGTACATAATAATTTCTTCTTACAAACTAATTAATCACAGTATTGAAATAGAATTAAATCTACAAAGTGGTCAAGAATAACTGTTTGAGTTGGCAATACCATTAAGAGCATTTTTTAATTCGGCTATTTGCAACACTACAAACGGTCACGTTTTGTTCGGTTATTTGACGTAATCTGAACAGCAACAAGATTTTAGGTTATGTGAATAAAAATTAGCGTTTTAATTTGAATCTGAAATGTCAAATGACGCTCATAAACTGACGGCTGCTAGTGTCAAGCCGTCAACAATCGGAAGTTACTCCAGTTGAACCATTTAAAAATAAAATTCAGCACTGCCAACTCAAACGAGTGATTCTTGATCACTTTGTAGTATCCAGATGTACAGGGAAATCATAAATTACTTCAACCCAAGTGGCAACACTGAGAAAAGAGAGGTTACTGTCTCAAATTTGCGTGTATTTGTCATTGACTACCGTGGCTGTAGGCGTTCTGTTGTATTTAACCGCTTTAATCAAGCATTCCCAAATGCTGATGTAAATTACGATGCCTTTGTAAATCGCAGGAATTATATTCTCAAATGACTTAACACACAGCACTACATTGTTACCAACAGAGTACAGTGTGTTGCCTATACGGCGGGGTCACGCGGGTTGAAATCATTTTTGATTTCCCTGTATTGTTTTTGTAATGTGAACAAAAAAGCTCTAAAGATTTAAAATACGTACAAGGTAATTCTTTAATAGACCGACAAAAAAAATACTGACGAAAGAAGACTTCCCAGAACATGGGAAAAATGTTACAATACAACAATTTATAATTAAATAAAAATTTTACCAACGAGTTAAGAATCACAGGAGGGAGTCACACTAACATAGTTTCTTGTCCAAACTGGTTACTAAATATGACCGCTGAATGTAATAGGCGCACATAAGCGTTTTACGAAATTCTGGAGCCTCCACAAACCAAGTTCATTAATGTTAATACACAACAAACTTACTATATTCAATTTAACTAAAGAAGATTCGAGAAATGTCAATTGTATTATATACACTGGAGTTTTATGGGTAAAAGTACTTGAAAGGAACTTACTTACATTGCGCTTGCTGCGCCACTGAACACCGAGGTCTTTATTTATTTTTTGAACACTTTCTATTAATCACAGCTACTAAATAAAGTCGTACTACACCAGACGTGGTCATATGGGGGAGGGGGAATCGCTTCTATTGCATTTTTCTCCGAATCATGCGTAACCTGTACACAAATTTTCTTTATTCACGGCCGGGAATAGACAGCAGTTTCTCTGACACCAAAATCGACAAAAATAACACATTTACTCCCTTAGGCAAAAAATATCATTTCTCTCCCGAGGGAGTTTTCATTATCTTCACATTTACGTTTGGCGTAGTTTTTTAGGCAATAAATTGAACATCGTTATACTCGCAGTGTTCAGCATTTCTTGCAGCAGCTACTTGTTCTTCCATTTTCACTAATGTTTCCATCAAGTAACACACTCGTTTTAAACCACTGTTTTAAACGTATAAGTTTATGAGTTGTCAAATAATGAATGTCAACGAGCAGAATTTTCCGAAATTGATTGTCAAAGTGACACTCGGATTTATTATAACTTTTTTAATTAAATTGATTTGTTTAATTGGCAGTATTAGAGAAATAGAATATCTTATAAATCACGTGAATTATTTCAGCCTGATTGGGCCTCATCAGATAATTCACGTGATTTATAAGATATTCTATTTCTCTAATACTGCCAATTAAACAAATCAATTTAATTACAATTTCATTTGGCAAGAACTACAGCTGTATATAACTTTTTTAATCCTAAGAAATTTGGATTGTTGTCTTTCTTCTATTCTCGGTCGTGGATAAAATAGTATACAGGGATATTCACATAAACCGTTCGTTAAAAGTTTTCAAGGTTGCAGTTCACATAGATATTTGAAATTTAAGAAGCAAGGGTTTTCCGTAGAGATCTCTTTAAATAAAATAAAATTGTCTTTGTATCACTTCCGGTTGTACCGGAAGTCGCTATCAACTCGCTTATTTTAAATGGAATGCTATATTTTTTATCACGTTTTTGAATTCTACATGTAAAAATATGTTAAGTTGCAATACATTTCCCTATCTCTAAAATGCATCATTTTTGAGATACTTTGAATTTTCTTAGAAATTTGGATTCTGCAATCTGATTTTCAAAAAATTATAACACAGCTGTTATTGAAGTAATTTTATTTGTAATAGCTAATATTGTAGTTGAAGCTTTAAGGTTCTTAAAAATTCCATCAGCATAATCTATTAAGCTACAGGGTGTCTAAAACGCACCGCTCCACTCGAAGATATTCAAACACAGAAAAATACTTTTTTTCAAATAGAATGACCGATATTTTAATGCACCATTGTATGTGGAATGAAATGCTGCGTAGAACTGTACTAACATTCCCTATACCTAACTTTAAGAGTTTTTGAGTTATGAAACATTTTCGATTTAATTCATAGAAAATTACAATTTTAATAGGTCAAATATTTTTAATTTTATTAAGATAGCATGGAAATTATAACAACGATTACTGTTACTACAAATTTTGTAGGCAACCAAAGAAAATAGAATTTGGCAAGTGGAAATTCACAAATTTTAATAGTTCTTTAATCATCCTTCTCTTAGGATGCTTGTGATCTTATAAATCGAAAAAGCATGAATTTCATTACTTTAAATTGAAGAATAAAATAGCTGCTAGTTTGCAATTCTCTGGATTAGCGTGAAAGTATTTTAAAACCATTGTCTAATTATCTTCGTTATTTGTTACTGATCTTCGTACATTTTATTTTTCCAAATTGTATAAAGTTAGGTTCAAACTTTCCAAACTGTGTTTTATTCATAGGAGACAAGAGGGGTACATTTGATTGAACACACATTCTCTGCTCTGAACAATTTTAGATCATTCTTCGTGAATTTAAAAAATAGATTTAAAATATCAGCGTTTGAATAATTTTGATTTTGATTTTCAACTTCTTTTTGCTTTTGCTTAAAATTTGTAGTAACAGGAAACGTTAAATGCAATTGTTTGTTGTTTTCATAACTATATCAACAAAATTAGAAATATTTAACCTAATAAATGTAAATTTTTATGTATTAAACCAAAAATATCTTATAACTGAAAAACTGTTAAAGTTAGGTATAGGGAATGCTAGTATAGTTCGACACAGCATTTAATTCCACATACGATGGTGTATTAAAATATTGGTCGTTCCATTTGAAAAAAAAGTATTTTTCTGTGTTTGAATATCTTCGAGGGGAGCGGTGCGTTTTAGACACCCTGTAGCTTATTAGATTATGCCTATGGAATTTCTAAGAACCTTAAAGCTTCAACTACAATATCAGCTATTACAAATAAAATTGCTTCAATCATAGCTGTGTTATAATTTTTTGAAAATCAGATTGCAGAATCCAAATATTTAAGAAATTTCGAAATATCTCAAAAATGATGCATTTTAGAGATAGGGAAATGTATTGCAACTTAACATATTTTTACATGTAGAATTCAAAAACGTGATAAAAAATATAGCATTCCATTTAAAATAAGCGAGTTGATAGCGACTTCCGGTACAACCGGAAGTGATACAAAGACAATTTTATTTTATTTAAAGAGATCTCTACGGAAAACTCTTGCTCCTTAAATTTCAAATATCTACGTGAACTGCAACCTTGAAAACTTTTAACGAACGGTTTATGTGAATATCCCTGTATACTATATAACGAGTGTCTAAATAAAAATCTGGTCAAGTAGGTTGTGGTCGAAAATTTATCCACTGCATGTATGTCGCTTCTAAGTTCAACGGCTAACCTTTCAAGTGTAACGTCAAAATTGATACTGAATTATCATTTCCTTGTTAAAAGTGATTTTGCCGTAAAAGACGTGAAAACGTGAAATTTAAAAACGTTTATTATAAAATGTGCTGAATATGCCCACCCCCTTCTTGGTAACATTTAATAATTCTGTTTTTAATTCCATTAACAACATTTTGCAGTAAATCCGGAGAGTTGTTGATTTCTTGACACTTATCAAATATACGTTCTCTAAGATCGTTCAGTTCGTCGAAATAATGCCACACTTCGATTTAGACACTCTAGAAATTGTTTATAATCAAAAACAATTTCTGGGAACTGGACAAGGAATTCCTCCAAACAGTCTTGAATTGAATAGGCAATTAGGCACCGTTAATTTTGCGACCGTTTCGAAAGTAACTTTCAATCATAAATGTCTTTTCTTCAATTGAAAAGGGCATTTTTTAGTAGTTTGTGAAAAAAAAAACTATTTTTAATGCAAAATCACTTTGACGTTACACTTGAAAGCTTAGCCGTTGAACTTAGAAACGACATGCATGCAACGAAAAACTTTTCGACCACAACCTACTTGACCAGATTTTTATTTAGACACTCGTTACTTTAGAAGAGAATACTATTTTCTCTCGGTATTTTTGTAGACTGATGGCACAAACACCTCAGGAAAAATTACGCATTTCTCTCCCTCGATGAATAATACCTACATACACTCTTTGTTGCAGCAAATTAGTTTAAAAATAATATTTTTTCAAGTGTGTTTTTACGATTGTATTTGTCTACAATTTTTTAACCCTAACGAAAGCAAACCTCCCCCTCACTTCTAGAATCGTACCTGTACCACTCAGATATAAACACAAAATCCGACAATTATTGATTATTATTATACTATAGATGCCAACTGTTATGTACATACGTTTTAAGATAGCAAGCATAGTATAAACAATAGTGTGTCAACATCTATCAATAATTATAAATGTGTACCTACTGAAGTACAAAGATTAATAAATTATCACCAATATAAAGTATTTGGATATCAAACACCAACGCTGAAACTGATATACCGCAAAGTGGTAACTTCCATCAAATGTAATTGCATTCTACCACTGCCGTATCTTCCCTCCTGTTATTCTCAACTCGTTGGAATTTCTTGAAAACGTCAAATGCATTCTCCCACTGCCGTATCTTCCCTCCTCTTATTCTTTCCTCGTTGGCTATTACAACAATGTCTAAGATTTTTAAGTATTCGCGAAATTAAACAAAGTAGGCGACCTCTGGTGGTCAAAACCGATACCATCGAACGGGTGAACATTTCACTGATTGGTTTAATATTGGCCTGATATTGGCTGCGTTTTTTTTAATGCACTAGAGGATGGTGCTCGAGCTATCTAATTTAGCTCGAACTTTCGTGTTTCTTATTCGAACGCCCGTGAAATTAAAAACGCCTAGAGCATAGAAACATAACCTGAAATCAATGCTGAGATGAACCAAACTTTAAATTTGAAAAATTGTTGCACAGGGGCAGCAAATAATATTTGATGAGGTAATATTAATTATGAAAAATTATTCTGGTTTTTAATATGGGTTAGTTCTTATTTAGTCTGAAGATGAAGATGTGGAATACATAACTAGTCTGAAAAAAAATTGACAGAACACCATGAAATCATCATTTATTTTACAATAGTAGCAACTATATTTATCAGAATCACCCATGGTTTGATTGGTTTTTACAATTTTGTATTTATTAATTTAAAGGTTATACTATGTTCCCGCGCTTTTAAGAAATTGCTCAAATACACCTTCTGTTGACTAGGTGCATGAAACTCTTGCTCGAGCTAAAGTTCGAGTACTTTACGAACGCTCAGTTGTGTACCCAACTCGACTTTAAAAACGACTTCCTTGTGAGTTCGAGTATCAAAAAAACGCAGCCATTGAAAACATGCACCAATCAAATACGAATATTTCATATTTAATGCAACTGCAATGTTGTTCACCCTTTTGTCGGCTATTTTATAATTAACAGAGACCTCTCGCGTTGACAATTATGTCGCGAATAATTAAAAATATATGTAAATCAACTCCTCTTTTTAATCATGCATATTTTCATTAGAATCCCTATGTTATAAGATAATCTAATTTCTTTTTAGAAGTCTTTCTTTTCATAAGAGGTTATCTAAAAGGCAACAATAAAATTGTATAAACTTCTTATTGAAAGTGCTAGAACGAATTTTTTATCATAAATTTTTTTTTTACTTTGTTACACTCTATTTCTTGAGGAAAAATAATAAATTTTATTAAAAATTTCATATGGGAATTTCCACCACATTTTCTTTTAAAAGACAAAAAAGTGTTTAACTTGCAACCCTGGTAATACCTAGCACAATTTCAGCAAAATTGTGAAATTAATTAAATACATTTACTAAAATAAGATAACAGTTTACTTTTCTTTACACCTGCTTATTTTGTAACAAATAATAATAAAACCTTATAGCAAATGACAATATGATGAAATCAACAGCAATATCAAAGCACAAACAAAAGCACTTCTAGTTATCTTCATTTAATCTCCTAGATGTTGTAACTTACCTAAAGATACTGCAATTCCTTTTGAAACTAAACTCTCTATGACATCCCCACTATGTTCCAATTCAGGAGCTAAAGTAACAATTTTAATGTTTTCCAATTTTCCATATGTTTCACACATAGTTTGAAATCCCTGAAAATTAAAACAAAAGTAAAAGAAATATTACATTCTTTCAACTACCTAACTTTTTCCAATTTCTGAATAAATTCTATTGGATGAGCCCCTTTTTTCTCAGTGCTAATGAACGGCCCTTCAGTATGAATTCCCAGTATCGTTGCTCCGTTGGCATCACCTCTTCTCTTCTGTATTTTTGGCAAAACTTTGTGATAGACTTGCTTTGGAGAAGTGACCACTGTTGGACAGAACGCAGTAACACCACTGCTCAGCAGGCCTTTTGCAACTACGTTTACTCCTTTCTCCACATCTTCGGTATTAAATGAAAAATCAAAACCATACCCCCCTAAAATTGTGAATTCGTAGAGCCAACAATTCTACTACTACATTTGCATACCGTTTATTTGTAAGTCAATGAAGCCCGGTGCAACAATTGCACCATTGCAATCGATTTTTACATCAGCGGTGGTCTTCTCATCGAAGAACACCTTTTCCGGATTCACTATTTTACCATTACGTACCCAAAAGTCTTCTTTAACTATTTTGTGGGCCCTCAGAATTCGACAATTTATAAACTGTTGCAGTTTCTCGGCCATCGAAAATCACAGTGTTACAAAAATAGGAAGACGTTTACATGTGTTTATTTAGGAGTAAACTGAGAGATAAGTTCATTGACCACAAACCCCTTCCCCGAGTGTGTTTGTGGTAGGTTGATTTCAAGCAGTATCTTATCACTTATTATTGTTTTATCAAAAATCATGTTTTATAAACACGTTCTCTTTAATTTTAGAAATACGATGATTAATTATTACATTTTTTTAAATATCAACAGCGGTTTGAGCACGGTGCGAATTTAAATAGATTTAAATAGAAAAAATTATAAATTATTAAACACCAACATATGTGATAAGGCGCTCATTTAAGTTGGCTATGCTTGCTGGTTTAAGAATTTCGTGTCCCAACCAGTGTTGCCAACGATTTCTCCCATCTAAGGTTCAAGAATCCCCCAAAATAAAAGGCATATATTCTAAAATTTATTTTTATTTATAAATCTGAAAGTGTATCTATTATAGTTAAGAGTTGTCACAAACGTAATCCCATTTCAGCAGAGAAAATCCCTTAATACATTTTTAAAAAATATCCTAGATGAGATTCAAGACTCAATTTGTTCTAAATCAGATGAGAAAAATAAAATACTCCAATAACGTTATACTTGTTCTTTAACAGAACCATCTTGCATCCCAAAATAAGCCTTCTTGGCCATTTTAATGAACAGGCCAGTCTCGACAACACCAGGAATTTGTATAATTTCCAGATTAACTTTCTCCCAGTCAAAATCCTGTTTAAAGTCCCTCCAGTCCAATATGAAATTACCATTGTCTGTCACAACGGGTCCTGCTTTTGCTACTGCCATCCTCAGTTGTAAGTGCCCCCCATAGAGACTTTCAATCTTATTTTTGACCGGCACGTAAGCCATGGGCACCACCTCAATCGGTATTCCCTTCTTATATTGTTCCCCGAGACGCACAGAATTTTTAGTGTGGTCAGCTACTATTATTAATTCTTTGGCGCAACTGGCGACGATTTTTTCTTGAAGGAGGCATCCACCACCACCTTTGATGAGGTTCAGAATGCTATCGACTTCATCTGCTCCGTCGATGCAAACATCAATATTAGGATGCGTTTCTAAGTCACCCAAGGTCAATTTCTTGTGTAACAGCAACTGCCTCGACTGGAAAGACGTGGGAACACATACAACTTTTAAATTCTCTTTTTCAACCCTTTCAGCTATTCGGTCGATACCGTAAACAATTGTAGATCCGCTGCCAACACCAACGACAGTGTCTGCCTTTACATAGTCGTCCACAGCCTTGTAGGCTGCAATACGTTTTGCATTTTCTAAATTCGACATTACCGTGCTGCTACTACTAAATATGCGAGTTGTTTTGGTAGTCCGTCCGAATAGTGACTTTAAAGCGATCACAGTAACCATTAACAAATTTACATTCAAAGAAAATTAACGCGCTTTACTACTGCACATTTAAACATAAAATAACCTTACTACTGAGTGATACTGACAAGAAATCAACGTTGTTTATGGCGGCAAAATAGTTTTAATGCGCAGTCTCAATCGCCGTTAATTTTTGAAACCATGAATGAAGGAACATCCACACGCACATGCAAGCTCGTGAGCACATTGGCAACTCCAATCACCGTTGGGGGCGGTGACGATTGTAAACAAACGTGGTGGTTGGAAAGCTAGTGTTTTGGAACTATTCAACCATCTTGTCTGATACGAATGTTGAAACTGGAAGGTTTCTTCTGAAACGAATTCATGCCATTCACCCTTATTGTGATTCCATTTTCTTAATTGCGCCATATCCAACCATATGCCACGTGTCCACCGAGTGTAGTTTTCTTTTGTGGCGTTTAAACCATTTAATATGGAAAAAAAAATCAATCGCTATCATCCCCTAATAAAAAAAACTCTATACCATCTCTATACGTTAAATCGTGGCCTTCTAAATGAAAAGCGAATTCTATCTGGCCTGTGCAAAAGTGCAGTTCAGGCGTACTCCGCCAAGCACTACTTACGGGGCACTTTCTTAACCTAAAATCTTGACAGTTCTGTCACGCGTGAATGGTGAATGAGTTCGTGTAAGAACAATTAATGTTATTATTGTAAAGATTTGAGCATACTGGATATTATTTACGTTAGAATAAAGTATTTATGTCCAATTTCGACAACTTAATTTAGCATTAAACTATTACGATTTTAGATTAAAATCTTACCTGCACATACTCAGTATTTCTGTGGTAAGTTACAACATGTATAATAAAGCTTCTTTTCTTATTGTTCGCAATTATCATCGCCCTTTTTAACACGTTTTATTTATAACACGAAAGCTTTTTAAAATGACAGTTTTTCTTTATTGCGCAAGCTTACTTCACTCCGACGTGATCAAATGATTTGTGCATGAATCTATAAAGTTTAAACCATATAAATTATGTTGTATTACGGTAATTACAATATTAATTAATTTTGAGTGAACTCACTTTGATTGACAGTAATGACAGTGCATTTCACTCAGTGCCGTCAGTGCCCCATAACCAGCGCCAAAGTGGCACTTTTGGCGTTTTCTCGATCACAAAAATTCATTGTAAATTTTTCAAAACGCCCAGGCCAGTTAGAACTCGCTTTTCATTTAGAAGGCCATGCGTTAAATTTATTTGCAATTACACAGGGTGTTCATTTTACAAGTGTCAACAAGTATCTTTAATATTTCAAATGGAATGCCCTATATATTATTACGTTTTTTGATAGATCTATCAATTTGGAAAATAGTTTATTAACATATTTCTATACCTAAACCTAGTATTTACCGAGATAAATGCCATCAACGAAGAAACATCTTAAATGTTTATTATTATTAACTTGGTTCTAACTTGCTTAACTGAAGAGTCTTCATTATCAGTTATTAACGTGTAATTCCACATGCCTTAAGCTAAGTAACACTATATTAAACAAACCTGAAAACTATGCAGTTTGTTGGTGGCTGGCAGTTCTTTCTGCTGAATTTAGAAGTGAAATATTTCAAGTTTTTCTTACGGAGCACCCCATAAGTAAAATTATCAACCGATGTAGAATTAAATTTTTCCAAAACAAAGTCCTATACCTAAAACCTACAATTTGTGAGATAATTCTGGTTTTCTTTTTGCTTCATGATTTATGTTATTTTTAGGGTGCTATGAATGTCAACAAAATTGCCTTTTAGCTTTTAAAATTTATATTCAACGATTTCCTGATAGAAGACAGCCAAATGCAAAGACTTCGTAAATTAAAGGAAAGATTTCAAAGAACAGGCAGTGTTGCAAATGTTATTTCTAATAATATTAACTTACATGACACCCTAAAAATGACAAAAATCATGAAGCAAAATGAAAACCAGAATTATCTCACAAACCGTAGGTTTTAGGTATGGGACTTTGTTTAGCAAAAAGATAACATATTTAATTCTACATCGGTTGATGATTATAGGTATGGGGTGTTCCATAAGAACTAGAAATATTTCACTTCTAAATTCAGCAGAAAGAACTGCCAGCCGGCAGCCACCAACAAACTGTGTAGTTTTCAGGTTTGTTTAATATAGTGTTACTTAGCGTAAGGCATGTGTAATTACACGTTAATAACTGATAATGAAGACTCTTCAATTAAGCAAGTTAGAACCAAGTTAATAAGGGCCTGCATTTAAGATGTTTCTTCGTTGATGGCATTTATCTCGGTAAATACTAGGTTTAGGTATAGAAATATGTTAATAAAATATTTTCCAAATTGCTAGATTTATCAGAAAACGTAATAATATATAGGGCATTCCATTTAAAGATACTTGCTGACACTTATAAAATGAACACCCTGTGTAATTGCAAATAAATTTAACGTATAGAGTTTTTTTTATTAGAGGATGATAGCGTTTGAAATTTTTTTCTATATTAAATGGTTTAGACACCAGAAAAGAAAACCACACTCAGTGGACACGTGGTATAAGTAATCAACGATGTTGTTAAATTACCGGTAATTTATATTTAATTGTTACCTTACCGGCAATGTTACTGTAACATTACCAACATTTTTTTAATTGATTTCATTCATTCATTTCATTTAAATCACGGCGTGGCTGCCACCTAGCGGAAGTTTTGTGAAGGGTCCTATAATAAGGCAAACATTGGAATGACATTTGGTTAACCTATAGAAAACATTAAATTGAATAATTTGTATGTGACGCTTTCAAAGGAATAAATACTTATTTTTATGTACCATCGCAATCAGAAAAACCGACTACACTCGAAATTTTAGTCAATTGAAGCATTGTTTAAAATGAACTTCTGTCATTTTGACATTAATATTATTTTGATAAATCAAATAAAAATATCCCGATTAAAAGCAATTCAGAAAGCAATAATTCGAACGCGACTACAAGACAAAATCAGTATTCCAGCAACTGCAACTGTTGTTAGTATTAGTAATCATAGAGAATATTTATTTCTTTGGAATGGAATGAGATGGATGAGATTTTATAGGTTGACAAATAAATGACAAATGGTCACAAATGGTGTCAAACCTAATGTTACACAATTAATTTTTTTTTAAATCGAAGTGTCGATTTCACTTTGCATGTAGTCGATTTTTATGATCACGATGGTACGTATTGTGTGATTAGTGTGCTTATGCCTCTAACTTACTAATAATAATAATAATGAATAGAAGCAAAACATTAATGACAGGTCTTTGTTTTCCTTATTTTTTCCTTATTAAAAGCGCCATCTCTTGGTTGCTGATTTTGCTCAATAAGAATTGGATGTACCTATACTTAATTAGAATTTCCTGATTAATTTGATATCAAATATATTTATTTTTTTTTTCTTTTGTTATTAAAATAGGGGCTTCAATTTTTTTTTTCCATTTACGTTGGCCAATGTAAATGGTACCATATGAAAGCACACGTCAAACTTTCGTGTTACGAATTAATGCTGACACGAAATTGAATGTAAATGTAGCTTAAGCTACGCGGAATTTTTGTGATGCACGTGTTTAAAAGCGTACCAATCCATGATTTAAATAGGCGTTTCCCGTTAGCTCTGAATTTTGCGCACTAAACACAGTTGAGTTTTAAACCCATGAGCTTCGAGTACAAATTTACGGGAACGTATTTCTAGAGGTGTAACGCACAACAAATTTAAAATGAATTTCGAAATTGTTTAATTAAGATTTTCTTTAAAAAAATTTGACATTAACTATTTTTAAATAACGCGTATCTGTTTTGTAGTTATCTTGTAGACACCGTATCTGTTTTGTAGTTATCTTGTAGACACCGTATCAGGGCAGAATTCAGGTGGGGGAACATGTGTTTCGAGCACAAAAATAATAGGTGGTGCTTAAGAGGGCAGGGGAAGGACAAATTGAGCGTAAAACGCGAACATGGAAACGTCAACTGGAAAGTGCGCTTCGCGAATTCTTGGGCTTTTGGGCTTGTTTGCGTGCACAAAGTGGGTAACGGGAAAACAGCTAATTGTAAAAGTGACACATAACACATAACGCATAAAGTTTGTCGATTTCATAATAATGACTTTTATGTTATGTAGCATGTAATGCCTGTTTTACACGGTCATATTTGTATCAAATTTGTTACGAAGTGAGTGAGAAGTACCAATTCAATCAATCAACATTCACCGTGGTAGCTTATCTCTCTCACTTTGTCACAAATTTGTACAAAAAATATGACCGTCTAAAACAGGCATAAGGGTTTGTTTGGTTGACAGTTGACACCAAGCAGGGTTGTCAGTATGGGCGATTTGTCGCCAATTGGGCTACCTTGAACATACGTTTTGCGACATAAAATACTACTTGGCGACAGGCGACTTTTTGGGCTACAAGAAAAAATAATTTAGGCGATTTGGGCTACTCAAACTGAGTTCGTTTGTTCAACTCCGCGGCACTCTATTTATTTATTCTTTTGTACTTTTATCTCGATTCTACTGTGTCAAAATATGTAGCTTCGCAATCACTAATTTTACTCCATCGGATCATCCGTAAGTAATTGAACTTTTATTTGGATGTTTTTACTTATAAATAAGACTTGATTTGAATAAAAATATGAAGTAGTGTAGAGTAGGGATGGCAACGATATATCGATAGATTTAATATATCGATATTTTATGAAATATATCGATATAAAAATATCGATATATTTATTTCGATATATCGAAAAATATATCGATATTTCAGGAAATATATCGAAAAACTAAACAAAAGCCAACCACAACTCATCCCTTCAGCACGATTAATCTGTCCTAAACACAGTCCTAAAGTCCTAGAGTTTAGCTAATGTTAGGTGCTTAGTGACATCTAGCTTTGAGGAGCTGACATAGCTTAGTTACCGATAATGCAGATTTTCTGAATTCCCTTAAATTACTTGAAAGAAAATGGGTTCTCCTCAATTTTTCCTCGGGGAATTACCTTTCAAACTTTATAACGACAGATTGCGGATATGTTTAGCATCAGTCTTCGCAGTTATAAAATGATGTTCAGTTTGTGAACGAAAAAGTGTGAATGGTGTGATCAGCATTAAATAATAAGAAGTTTAAACGTTTAGTGAAGTTGTGGTTACAACAAACTGGTCTTTGTTTATTGTTAATTAAAGTGACTAATTATTCAAATTACACTTGTAAGTTTTCGTATTTATTTTTTTGTACCTTAAATAAATACCAGCTTTTAAAAACCTTTCTTCTTCAGTTTCGGTCATTAGGACTTGCCTCTTTATTCTCATATATTCGATTATTAAATATATCGATATTTTTCCACTTATCGTTATATTTATTTCGATATATATCGCTTGTATTGATATAAAGCTTTCGATATATCATATGATTATTATATCGATATATTTATATTTTTTTGCCAACCCTAGTGTAGAGCAGAAGAGTAAAGACATGAAGTGGTAGTTTGGAAAATTAAAAGAGCTGGCTAATCAAAGGAGCTATACATTTCTAAAGAAAGAGTTCACTTTTGATTGGTCAGGTTTTTATACGCCATTAATTTTTATTCTCTGTATAAAGTAGCAAAGCCAGTAGCTAGTAGATTGATAAAATAGTAAAAGTACTGACATGGAATAACGTCACAACGCATAGGACATCACAATGATCAAAGCACTTGCAAGAGACATTCCCCCTTATTCTGTAACTCAAATCGAATCGAAATCAGTGAATTTGACAGATCAGATCGTAATGTTATTGAATTAGTATACCGTAATTCTGCTCTATTTCTATATTAAAATGTTTTACAGAATGTTAAATAGCTGATGTGTTCTACCTTCTTTACAGAATATCACAGACCATACTTACGCATTATTTTCATAGATAAATATCATTTTCATTTTGATTTTAAAAACTTTTTAATCAAAATATAAAAAATAAACAATACTTACAAAAAAATACTCTCCATTCACTTTTGTAATGAGAAATTAATTGTGACTTTTTTATTCTTATGTTGACTTACAAAAGTGATTGGTATTGCATTTAAACTTTTCTTAATCAAATTATCGTTTGTCATTATTTAATGCAATTTTCAAAAATGACCCGGAAATCCATTATGAAGACACAAGGAAACACATTTAGGTAGAATGCAAATAAAATGTTCGAAAAGCATGTTATCCAAAAATACCAGCACAAAATTGAAGCAAACATAACCTAAAAGTAAAAGTTCCATTTACAAGAAGTCAGGTTTCAACGGTAAAAGTTACTAAATCGTATAACTTTAGTTACTCATTACAAAAGTGAAAGTATGTACTTTACTGTCGTTCATAATTTTTTTTTAGTAAAAACATAAGCGCCCTCTATTGGATAAAAAATCGTTAGTGGTGCCTTCTGCTCTTCATGTCGGTACTATATCATATCTAGGTCTGGCTTTGTAAAGTAGGCGATTTGGGCGACATCAGTTACTTTAGCTGGCGACTT
This sequence comes from Dorcus parallelipipedus, assembly GCA_958336345.1. Lineage (NCBI taxonomy): Eukaryota > Metazoa > Arthropoda > Insecta > Coleoptera > Lucanidae > Dorcus > Dorcus parallelipipedus. The sequence continues at coordinate 18,408,257 of OY284481.1, forward strand.
GAAACGTGAAAATACTGGCAACCCTGACACCAAGTTGGGAACGCTTAGCTGCAAAACTCCTAGCTTCTAATCATTGTATCATGATGTAATATATTAATTTCCTTTTGCAAAATACAATATTTGGAATGAAATAATAAATTAACATTAATAATAAATTAACATTGATAAATAACAAAATTCTTCACATTATCTAAGGCAGTGTTGTTATTTTCATCGCCATCAATTAGAAAAATTAGAAAACAAGGCTAGAAATGAATGTCATGAAAAATCGCACTTAATAAACGTACCAACATAGGATGTTCTAAAAATATCTGAATTAAAAAATATCTTGATACATAATTAATTAAACATTTTCGTGGTCTTTTATGTCCAAGACCACGACAGCAACGTAAACGGAAGTGTTAGTGGTTTCTCTGCAGAACGTCGATTCGGAATTGTTTGTTTGACGGTGTTTTGCATTTTTTCAAATTGCGACCGTCTGGTGTTTTCACGTCCTTGCAGTTTTGCATCATCATAACCATCTACAAAGTTGTAATTTTATTAACGCATACAAGTAAGACACCAGACATTTCTTCTCATTTATAGAAAACAAGATAGATTTTTTCATTTACAGAAAGTTTCTGCCGTTAACATAAAAAAACTGTGTAAAAAACTTCTTTTGGAAGAAAAAAATAAATGTGTAGTTCTTTAATGAGTTATTAAAAAAAACTTACCCTGCATATTAACGCTGGGTTGCTCTCTCTGTCTTTTAGGGGCGTGTCTGCCATTTTTCACTTTCTGTAGTTCTTCTTCACCATCTGAAAATGTGTAATCGTCTTGTACGTATATGGTAACATCGGGTATTTTTAAATCTCGCTGCTTTCTTTGCCTCTTAGGCCACCTGCAACCTTCAAAAATATAATCGCAAATTATTCTACTTTTCCACCTGACATTACAAATTTGACGAAAAGAGAAGCAATCAGAATAAAATGTGGTTGACTTGCAACCAAAATTTTGCAATAACTTGGATGTTATTAAACTTAAATACACTGAGTGTGGTATTATTGGAAAGCCAGTGAAAAGAGCTATCCATTTGGGTAATACAAAAAAGAATATATCGCTCTTTAAAAAAGCTATCCAGAAAAAGGGGAGATTAGTGACTCACTCTGCAAGTTAACGCTGGCTTGCCTTCTCTGTCCTTTGGGCGCACGTCTCTCATTTTGTACGTATATAGTAATACCGGGTGTTCTCAAGTCTCTTTGCTTTCTTTGTCTTTTGGGCCACCTGCAACCTTCAAAAATATAAGCCCCCCCGCCAATCAATCGATGGACTTACCTGTTGTTTCAGTATTCAGATCCTGTTCTTCTACTTCTCCAGCTGAAATATTACAAATTTGATTAAAAGGGAAGCAACTGAAGACTTTTCTTAATAGTGAAATTGTAAAGTTTGGTTGAGTTTTAATTAAAAATGATAATATCATGACTAATGTCCTGTGGGCACAATCGACCATTTCAGATGTAGATTATTCTGTGTAACCAATCTCAACCAAGCTTTCAGGTCTTTATAAAAGCTAATATACAGTCCATGTATTATTAAGGCCAGTCAGTGATAAAAGAAAATGTCGAAACACAGTATCAAGAACAGAAATAATTATAAGGCGTAGTGGGACGTTCGCCACAGTAGTTGCAGCATTGCCCCACTCTACACAAGCACCTCACCATTTACTTACTTAGGTTAATCACATTAACTTTGCTCACGCTGATAAACTGGCAGAATTATTTTAAATTTTGGATTTACCACTTTTTGCTTGTTCACTTTGTGCTTATAAATTTACGTACTTTCGCATGGACCAAGCTGAACTGGCCGCAGTGAGGTCAGCGACTGATCTTCCCGTCGCTGAGCTTTTGGCTGCCCTTTTTCTCTGGCAATATTTTTCTTCACGTCTACCAACTTTTGAGCTTCTTCATCCTGAATTCAAAGAACAGAATTTTGAAAAACGAACTGCATTTAAGTAAACATAACATGCTGTTAATTCTCCTTCTATTATCTGTGGTAGGACTTACTCAATTTGAAACAGGCACTACACAAACAGTACTCACTTTTTCTTTATCTAGTTCCAAATGCTGTCGTGTGATTATTCGTTGATGTCTGACTTCCTGGTGAGAAAACGTGTTCACCGCACTTCTTGTGTCCCCTTCAACTTCAAGTAATTCTCTTGCGGGACCTTTTTTATTGAAAGAAATGAAATTGACAATAACCATTTTGACTGTGTTCTTAGTGGAGCTCCTTTCTTCAGATCTGGTAGATCTACTTTTAACTGTAAGTAGCCTGGTACTTCCAACTGTAAGAAATTAAAGCGATTTAGTTTTGAAATGATCTCGTTTCTTTTAGAGCAGCTACTTACTTTCGTTCTCAACATTCAAATGCTTTCTGTACAGTTCAGAATGTAATTCATATTCAGTCTCTGTATCAGTCAACATCTTAGAACAGAACTGAAATGGCCGAAACAACAAAATAAAATCACTGAAAATTGAAAAACGAGTTCTTCACCCCAATTGAGGTTAGGAATTCAACTTTCGGAAGAACGTTTTTCATTGGCGGGAATTATCAGCGTTGCCAACATTGAAGCGGTTCAACGGGGACGGACTACTGGATCCTTAAGAACTCGACCTGGACACGAAGGAGGAAGACCGCGACCGAGGCGTGTATTAGATGCAGAGGAAGTCATTTTAGAAATGATTGCAGAAAATCCGTCCTTGAGCACCCGCGAAATTGCTCGCAACTTGCCAGTATCTCGTATTATACGACAGTATAATGGCGTAGTATGGCGTATTATACGACAAAATCAGCTGTACCCGTATCACATACAAAGAGTGCAGGCGATGATTCCCAATGATTATCCTCTTCGTCAGAGGTTTTGTAATTGGCTTCTACTGTAGCATCAAGAAAATGCAAATTTCCCCTGCAATATCTTATGCACTGACGAATCCATTTTTACTCGCAATGGTATTTTCGCAATTCACATATGTGGGCGTTTGAAAATCCTCATGCTATTAGACGTACTAATTTTCAAAAGCGTTTTTCTATTAATTTGTGAGCAGGAATTGTAAATAACACTCATAGGACCCTATGAGCTACCTGCACGGTTAAATGGAGCGACTTATTTGCAGTTTTTAAGAGACGTGCTGCCAGAACTTCTTGAAGATGTGCCACTAAACATTCGGCGAAATCTTTGGTTTTTACACGATGGTGCTCCTGCTCACTATAACCGTGCTGTGCGGGATCATCTAAACGCAACATTTCCTGGACGTTGGATAGGTCGCGGAAGTAATACACCGTGGCCTCCACGTAGCACAGTGGTCGGAAATTCTTAAAACCTGGCCAAAAATCGAAATTTTCAGTGTTAACTAGAAGCAATTAAGTTGTTATTATCTTGTTCCTAAGGTGTTAATGGTCATTAATCCGTAAAAATTATCCCCGTTACCCAGAAATTTATACCTGATAAAAGCGATTGAATATGCTCACACTTTACGGTCAACTCTTCTCAAGAGAACGTGACTGCGTTAATGTTATTTTTAATTCCAAATTCTATGAGTTCAAATTATTGTACGATTCTGAAATTTTTATCAGTTATACATTCAGGTATGTACTATTATATAACATAAGCCCAATACAATTTCAACTTATACATTTACACTAATAAATTTATATGTGAACGCGTTCAAATATAAAATTATTTTAAGAAAATCTGAATTCACGTAGAGATATAACAAAAGTTCAGTGTTATCCCGCTTTCGTCTATGGCTTAAATTGAAGCCAAAACGATACACATTTACTCTTTAAATTAACTTTTGCCCATCTTTGTCCATAGTAAAGAAAATCCAAAAAGTTTATCAAACTGCAGAGTGTAGCGCAATTTCAGCAAAATCGCGTATTAATTCGAAAGTAATTAAATTCCTTGTAAATTAAACAAAATATTGTTGAATTGAAGTTAAATGTTATTAATTTATTAAAAGGCAGCACATTATGGCAAAAAGCATGTCAGTAAGACAAATGTTTGACATCCTTTTTGAGAAGAAAGGTGACAGAAGATCATGTCAAATCACTCATCTGTTAAAAACTTTGAGTGATTTATATGAGTTAAAAGAAGATGAAGAGGCTCTGCAGGAACTGAAAAGAAAAGTCTGAAAAGTCTGTAAAAGAATTTGTGAAAAATTTGAGAGATGTTCGAGGACGAAAGATAGATTTTTACGTCAAAATACCTTTGGTTGCAATCAGAAGTGGAATTAAAACCTGTTTCATCTTCAACGATTCCATCATCAATGAAAGGCCGTCCACCTCAACGGTTCCATGAAAATGATGAAAGGAGTAAAAGAAGAAAAACTGAGGATATTCAGAAACTAAAATCTGCTTCAGAATTGAGTTTTGCGACTCAAATAAATTTACGTTCCGAGGGTAATATTGATGCTGCCAAATTAATTCAGGAAGCAACACAGACGACTCCTACACAAGCATAAAAAATTAGAAGAGCTTCGTTAACATCTAATCCACTGATAACTTCTTTGGCAAAACTGAAAGCTAGGAAGATTTTCCTTTAGAAGGTTTAGAACTTCTTGAAATCGAACAAGAAACAGAAAACGAAGAAGAAAAAGAAATAGTAGAAGAAGCGGGAGAGGAGGAAGAAGAAGACAAAAACCAAGAAGAACAAGAAGAAGAAGAAGAGAACGAAAGACAAGACACCGAATAACATTTTCTAAGGTTTTGCTCTACTTTTTTATTGTGGAAAACTCTTGTTTTTAAAATTTTTGTTGAGTGCATAATTATTTCTGTGTGAAACATAGTAAATAAAATAATAAAATAAATAATAATAATATAGAAGTAAGTTATTACATATTTCTTATCAGTTTTGAGAATATTAGATTTTTGGCCAAGAATTTAGCAGTTCCGACCACTGTGCGTAGTGCCGATTTAAATCTTCTGAATTTCTTTTTATGGGGCTACATAAAGCAGCGTGTGTATGTGTCTGAAGTGGATACAGTTGATGAATTGCGTCATGGTATACGTGCCGTCATAGAGGAACTTCGAAATAATTTTCCAATAGTAACGAATAACTGGATACGACGGGCCGAATTATGTGTTAATACCGCAGGACAACATTTTGAACATTTATTGTAAATATCAGTGCCAAGAACAAGAAGTGAACTTTAGTACAATTCATAATGAATGCACAGGTATGACAACACGTTTGATATGCATTTTATGCTGTACTGTACTTTTTTTTATTTCACATATTACTAATCGTAGACGTATAGTTTTAATACAACAATTCTTGTCACATTGTACCTACTACCGTAAGAAAGCTGCAACTTATTTTTTTATAAGCTGCACAAACACATTTCGCTATGCCAATAATTGTCGGTGAAATACAAACGTAAATAAAAAATTTATTGCAGTTTATTGCTTTTTATTGAAAGTGGATTACCTCAACACGTCATAAACTAAGCAGAGGTTTCAAAACAAAGGAACTGCACGCGCTTGTGGTAGGTCAGTTTTTCATTTTTGAGCAATACCGTTCATATTTGGGGAATCAATCTCTTTTATAATGAGGAACTTACAGTTTTAATTAAAGACATAGGTTTTGAGACATCCTGTATAGATATATAAATATACTCCCAACAGTACAGATAAGAATGGGAGAAGTTACCAAAATTTAGAGTGCCTGTCGTAATATTTTGCAAATAATATTTTTATCAATGTTTAAATAAAACATTTATTTATCTACCTGATGAGGTCGAAATATGTTTTATTGATCTTGTTTTCTCTGAGTATGAAATTATTTTTCTGTGATACTTTATAGGCGCCATGCACATCTCTGCATTCAGCGCCGCCTGGCGTGGTGATTTGTGAATTAGTGATATGAAAATATTTCTTGAGACTCATTGCATGGGAATAATATCACTCTTATGACAATTTACGATTGTACTACATAATACTTGAGCCTCCTGGTATTGGAATACATTACAATATTCAAGTTCAAATGTACACTAATAATTTTAAACAACTCGTATTTTCATACCACTAATGCAGAATATGGTCATTGATGGCGCTGGTTTCGCATGTGCATGGTTCCTATACCTATGCAAAATGTTTTATGTTTTTCTACATTTTTTAAACTTTTTTAGTGCTTTTCATAAATATTACTATTTAGTGCTTTTGGATGAAAGCGCTAGTGCAATTCATTCATATAGAGTTGGCAACCCTGACGGGCCACATCTACATTCAAATGAAGTTCGAATAGCGTCGATCGACGGTTTACGCCGAATCAACGCAACGCGCAGCCTAGATTAGAAGGGACGTTGAGCGTGCTGATTGCTGACTAGGCCTAGAAGTGCCCCGTCATAAATATTCATGCGGAGTTAGCATTTCAATTCGTCTTTTTTTGTAGATTTTATACAATTGAAATCAAGGTGGGAAGCAACAAAAGTTATTCATTTTATGCGAAGGTAATTTAGGTAAGAATTGATAATATATTTTATCGGTTCGAATCGCATTTTACCTCTTTACAAGTGTGTTTGTTTTTTTTATAGTTGTAGTAAAAATTACCAATGGATAAGAAAAAAGAAAAGTGCTTGGAATGTGGGAGAAAGTTCAGCAACTTAACTCATTTGAGGGTACACATAAGAAAATCCCATCCCAATAAATTAGACGAACTGGCTCCGTTGCGCTACAGGAACCCCACTTACTACGCTTTCTCTTGCGACGTTTGTAAAAGAAATTATAATCGTAAAGCCCACTTACGGTTTCATATGAAAACACACCCAGAACTGAAGCATGATGATGATGATCGTCCTGCTAGAAAACCGAAGAAATGTGCTTTGTGTGATTCTTATCAGAGTTTTCTTTCGGAAGAAATGCTGGAACATTACCAAAACGTGCACGAAATTCCCATTCAAATAAAAAAACTGGTATTTTCATCGGCCGATGAGTTTAGTGCCTGGAAACTTCGTTTGGAAGACGACACGAATTCAAGATTTGTCAAGAACTACACGAACACACGTAAAACACATGTGAGTACTCTGTATTTGTGCCACCGGTCAGGAAATTACGTCAGTGTAGGTAAAGGCCTGCGACACCTAAAAACACAGGGTAGCAACAAAATTAACGGCTATTGTCCCGCGAGTATAACTCTCAAGAAAACAGCCGATGAATGGATCGTTTCTTTCGTCGAAACTCACGTGGGACACGAAACCGACATCGGCCACCTGACTCTTACAAATTCTGAGCGTGAATCTTTGGCCGCAAAGATTGCCTCTGAGGTACCGTTCAGTGAAATCTTGAACGAAATTCGCAATTCAGTTACGAATTCATCTCTGAAACGTATACATCTCTTGACCAGAAGGGATCTGGATAACATTAGAAGATGTAACAATTTATCTTCCGCTGCCATGCGACACCCAAATGATGCTGTCAGCGTGGAGTCATTAATCAATGAAATGAGGAATGGAGGCCAGAGCGCCGTTCTCTTTTATAAACCAGAGGGAACGATTATGGAAGACAAACCAGAGCTGAAATCTGATGATTTCGTTTTGTTGATTATGACGCCGGCACAGTGCGAAGTCTTGAATAAATACGGACGGGACTGTGTGTGCCTAGACAGAACGCACGGCTTAAATAGTGACCAAATCGAGCTAAATACTTTGCTCGTTATCGACGACACGAGCGAAGGTTTTCCCTGTGCGTTCTTCTTTTCAAACAGATCCGATGCCGAGGTGTTTAAATTATTTTTTTCCGAAATTAAAAGTGTGATGGGAACGATAACCTCCAGAGTCTTCATGTCCGATCTTACAGATTCCTTTTTTAACGCCTGGACGGACGTCATGGGTCCCCCACAAAAGCGGTAACATTACCTTTCCATTTTGAAATTCGAGGTTCCTTTGTTACTAATTTTTTACAGTTTGTACTGCACGTGGCAAGTGGATTTGGTGTGGAGAGAAAACCTAAGTAAAATCAAAGGAAACGAAAAACAGGTACTTGGATCTACATCTATTAAGATGTCTGTTTTTAATCAGAGCTTTTACTGTAGGCCCAAGTGTACAAAACACTTCGCACCATCTTGGAAGAAACTGACCAGACGGCTTTTGAAAAGATGTTACGAAACTTTTGCAACTCAACCGATGACGACACCTTCCTATTTAAAATATACTTTATAGAAAATTATTTTAATAATGGCCAACGGTGGGCGTATTGCTTTAGATCGCCTCTTGAACTGAACGCCAACGTGAATTTGGAACGCATACATTGGGCCTTGGAATATATTTATCTTAAAGACAAGAAAGCGGAGAAATTGGACAAAGCACTGGTCGCCCTCATGAGATTCGTGAGGGACAAATCATTTGATAGACTAATCGTTGTACGTAAGGGCAAAATAACTAGCATGTTGAAGATTCTTAGAGAACGCCATAAAAGTAGTGAAAATCTTGATGCTACATGCATACGTCTGGTAGAAGGTGGTTGGCAAGTGCCATCCATAAGCAGAAATGAGATTTATTTCATTGAAGAAAAAACGACCACTTGCACATGTCGATTGGTTTGTCCACAATGTAGAGTCTGCATTCATAGATATGTGTGTTCGTGCTTGGACTCTTCCATTAAATTCAACATGTGCAAACACATACATCTACTCGCCGTGTTTAGAATAAATGAAACAGATAAAGCTCAATTAGATTCCGGTAAGTTTTCGGTTGTAAATATCTGTTATTATTTAACCGGTGTTCGTTTAATCCTTTTCGGCAATTTGGATTTAAATTAAAAATATTGTCTTTTGTTATCAAGATTTTATTTTATGATTCGCGTTTTAGACGGTGAAAACGTGGCAGATGGGTCATTGCATGGCGATGTGAAAGAAGAATGTGACATTGAAGAAACAACTGTTGTTTTGTCACAAGCGAACGAAGAAAGTGCTCCTGAGTCGTTGGACTTGAAAAAAGAAGAAGTGATGCAAGAATTTTGAAATACTTTAGCAAAATTCATCCCTAAACAAAACTAGACGTTATGTAAATTTACTTCAGGCCCTTGCCCCTACATTAGCTGCCTTTGAAGAGGCATGGGCCACCTAGTCCTAGTTCATTTAATTAATAATTATCCACTCAATAAAATACTGTGCAAAGGCAATAATTCTCTACAAAAATGTTGTTCCAAAGAGTCAAGTCATTTCAAAAGAAGCTAACAGAATTGCAGCTTATCTTTTATGAAATACATACATAGTTCCAAGTAATCTTTACTTATAGGTAGTTAAAAAGCTTGTAGGCATTTGTGCAGTAAACACACTGTTGAGTAATTTTTCTTTAATTGGTACGATAAATTATTGTAAAGGGTTGGCAACGCTGCTGCGCGTACCACCTGCTTCACTTCATATCCCTATAGTTAGCCATCCATTGTTTAAATCCATGTATTGACCACTGCTTTAACGTGACGTCCGTCAAAGGGGTAATTTTGGAATATTTTCTGACGAAGTGCCAGTCTGGTCTTCTTATCACCGTAAAAGGTGACGACAGGTATGTGGAGCGAACTTTTTGAATTCGCATGCCCAATTCGGAAATGTGGACAGAGGCACAATGATCAGGAATGGCCCCGAGACTTATTTTTCCATTAAGTAGCACAAAAGTGCTATTATCTGTAGCGTTTTTCCCATTTCATCGTCATCGGCAAGTATACTGCTGATGTTGTAACTTGTATTAGTGTGGTTTTTTCAGACGATGACAGGCAAGGGGGATGAATCTTTGAATTTCGAATCGTTATGTCATCTAGAGATGACAGTGACAGAGCCTAAGGTCAATAAGCGAGGGAGAAAACCAAAGGAAGACGATGCCGAGCTTCAGGTAAAAAAGGAGAGGGCTTTAAAGAATATGCAAAAAATTGTCAATATGTATAAGCTAAAGGTTTTATTTTACTGTGCAAAGAAAATGAATGAAAGATAAAAGTTAATTAAATACCTAAAAAAAATTATAATAATAATAAAAAGGAAATTCATATTGTCTTTTTTGTTATATTGTATTGCAGTGTTAAAGAAGTGGAGCAAACAGCTCAAGTAGATAGCCCCGTATCAGGTATTTATTTTGTTTGGCATTGAATGAAAGTATTTCATTTAATAGATTTTTTTATGTGTGGTTTTTGGGTAAGAAGGCATTGCTAAAAGAATAATCATTTTTTCGTGGTCCATTGTGGCCTTATCAAGTTGAAGGAGTTATTTGGCTGAAAGTAAGTTTACCTACCTTGCATATTTTCTGTGCCAAATTTTTTTCTCTTGAATTTCTTCAATTTAAAACAATAATTAATAACATTCCTTCGTTGTCCTATAGTCGGTTAATGGGGAATATGATTATATGTACAGTGGTGGCCATTAAAATTGTCACCCCTCTTCCGCTTATTGACCTGCAATGAAAACAGTGGCTAGCATTGTAACTAGATTTCCTCACTTCAATGTTTAGTCAAAAAGTCATCGCAGGATGTCACGATTGAAACATTTCATTATATTAACAACATTAAGAAGTTTTATATCAAAATTACATTGCTATATTGCTTCTTCAAATTTGATTAATATTGATGAACCGCATCTTAAGAGGAAACCTACCGAATGATTCCATGTACGAAATACATTAAAACGCGCGACTTCGGAGAGGGTTTATTTCTTAATCAATTTATTCCACTTTTTACCACCATTAACATATATTTATCGACTAATGACTAGAACTACAATGTGACTGTTGGAAATCTCTCTAAGATCGTTTAATAATTAAGAAAAAAATAATTAATATTTCAAAATCGTAGTTGAACTTTACACTGATATTAAAGGTACTTTTAGTTCATATTTTTGAAAACGCGGCAGTCACTTTGTAGATTGAAGCTTTGTTAGCAAAACGGCGAAAACTGCATTCAAAAGTATTGTTACATTCGGAGAAGTAATTCTATTTTTTTTTATACTAGTCGCGCCACCTGTGACGCAGACAAGATTCTAATCTATTCTAGACCCACACCGAATTTACTCGAAAAATCTAGCATCATTCTCGAAACAGCGCTGGCTGTTATAAAGCCCAGAGCAAGCGCGAGTTTCAAATCAGTCTTATTTAGAAAGCGATGTGTAGTAAGCGAATTTATTAACGTTTAAGTGTTATTTTGTCAGATAAGTGTACAGCTCGATATTATTGTACTTTTATTGTGTATAATGATCATAGACATTAAAGTGTTTTAAAATAAATAAATAACGTTTAAATTTGTGAACCCAAAGTCGTAACAATATGTAAACATGATATAGTTATGAGTTCGCGCGATTTGCATGTTTTGATGAATTATTTTTATTAGGCGTGGATCGGATTCCCCCTACTATAAACTCTAGAGGCGGTAATAAAACAGGAGACATATATGTATATGTTCCTTGTCTTTCAGTCTAAAAAATGTTTACAGAGAAAATTGCCGGCAACTTTATGACTTGCGACTCTTAAAATTATGTAATGGGAAAAAAATATACTGCACATAATAATGTACTTATTGCTATTAGAACAATGTGATGAATACTGCTAGTCAATAGATAGTATTTTTCAGTATTTGAAAAGTTTAATTTTTTTGTTATTTATTAGTACATTTACATATGCACTTACGAATTAATTTTTAAAAATATGAATTTATAATGTGGTTCACCTTGTTATTTGTTTATATATTCATGTCTTTTGACCAACATAGGGTGTGCAAAGTTCAATAACTACATTGTCATAGAAATACACAAGAAAGTTACATACCGGGTGTCCCATGGCATGTGCTCACCCTTCTAGAATTTAGGTTTTTCTATCTCTCCCTCTAGTTTCACTATCTGTTGATACCTGATAGTTTCCTTAGGAATAAAAAAAAATTAACAAAGTTGTCAAAAGAAAGTAAGAAGAAACGTAAAGGTAAAGGTAATATGTCTTTTTCAATCTAAAAATTATTTTCCATATTAATTTTTTAATATTTTTTAAGATTTAATAAATATTAAAATTTATTGTCAGATCTATGTATATCCTTTTGTTTATTAACAAAATTCGCCGACATTTTAATTTTTACGTTTATAAAACGTCTTTCCAAAATATTATATTCACTATACAGGATGTCCGTTTTTTGAGCTTAACCATGGGGATCTCGGTTATCTTAAGAGATACGAAGTTGGTTAAATTAGAAGAAAGTTGCGTATTTTTAACCCAATCAATAATCTTCAAACAAATTTCACCTATTTTTTAGGGTTTTCAAAATTTTTGAAAAAAAATGTTCGTTTTTATTTTTTTCTATAAAATTCGATGTATTTTTAGGCCATGCCGTCAAAAATTGTGAACAAACGACATTCAACTTTTTATTTTCTTATGGACACCATCTTGACACTATTAAATGAAGTATTTTTCTGATTACAATGACGGATCACACTTGATGATTTGAATTAGATTCTGGACAAAATTTCGAAATCATCTGTTATGCAAAGAGTGCTTTGAAAACAAGAAACAACACTTTTGTTTTCAAAGAAAATTTGACAGTTTAACAGTTAGTAAACACCCCTGTGAACTTGTTAGATACATTTTAAAGCTCGCTTGCCCAGTCTACCTAGGTTAGTCGTCGGAGGTTGTTCGGTTAAAAATTATTGTAACAGAATTTTACAGATTACTGTAATAGATTTTGTTCTGACGTAATAGATAGTGCTTTATATTTATTTCTTATAGCGTTTTCGATTCACTTGCACTGGTTGCACTCAGTGTATTTGCATCTTCTTTTAACCTTATGTAATAACACGAGATGAAGATATTCTGAGTGCGCACTAGTGCGGTCAATCGAAAACGCTGTATATTATTTTTCACTGACTATCTCTGGAACGACGGCACATTCTACTTTATACCATTGTCTATACTCGTGGACAACAAAAGCCGAACGAAAAGGTTTAAATCTATGCTAAATTCAAACTTATCTTCATGACAGTACATAAAAATTATTTCAATTTCTATATTTTTAATTATACCTACATATAAATTTAATAATAAATATCAGGCTTAAGTTCTTTAGAACATTAATTTAAATTCGTAACACATTTTAAACATTATAATATACATATTTCTAACATAAAAAATAAAGGACATTTAAGTAGCGACATCTTTCGATCGCTTGTTGATTGAACCGATTTGCACAAAAATTTTCATAAAAAAATAAACTTCACAAATTCTACTTTGGAAGTTGCAGATAAAACGAAATGTAATAGATTTTATTGTCGACTAATAGCGTAACAAGCAACATAAAAAGTAATAAATCTATTACGCCCGTAATGACAAGAACAACGCTAGTCGCTGTGTCACAAAGCAAAGTCACAGGTTATGCCGAATTCAATAACTTGTAGCACACTATCTATAATAGCGTTTTTCACTGGGACTAATAGTGCATTCGACTGGGACTAAATTGTGCACTGAGTGCGCACTCAGAATATCTCCATTCCGTTTCATTACATGAGGTTAAAATAAGATGAGAAGATTCTGAATGCGCACTCAGTGCACCAGTCGAATGCACTCAGAATATTCTCATCTTATTTTAACCTTATGTAATGAAACGGGATGGAGATATTCTGAGTGCACACTCAGTGCACAATTTAGTCCCAGTGAAAAACGCTAATTATTTATCCGATTTCAATGATTTTAGTGGATTTACAGGTCTGTTCGTTTGTGTGATCTAAATTGCTCAAATCGTGCAGTCAGATCATAATCACGCGACTACAAGAGTATAGGTTCGAACGTTCAAAGTATTTCACAAACGAACATCAATCAAGTATGTATTGTATTGTATTATAAAAATGTCAATTAGAAACAGCTGATTGTGATTCAAAAAATATTAAATCATCTAAAACAGAAGACCTAACTTTTTTATGCGTTTATTGATGGTGGTTCACTTTCCAGATCCTTCTAAAATATAATAAATATTTTACACATCGCGAAGAAACGCTTTTATTATAAAGACCGCGTTCAGGTAACTGCAGCAGCTGAGTTGCTGACTAAGCAATCGTTTGTGATTGGTTCAAATTAAAGTAATAGCCAATCACAAACGATTGCTTAGTAAGCAACTCAGCTGCTGCAGTTACCTGAACGCGGCCATGACATATTGGCACCAAAATTAAATTCAAAGGTTAAGTTTCCTGCTCTATTCTTCTTACTCGACCTCTGCAGACCGAGCAAGTTACTTGCTCTGAACAAACAGTCTTAGATCATTTGCTCAAATACAAACGAACGCCTTACTCGTTACTCGGGTTGCTCTAACCTGATTAAAGCAGACAAATGAACGAACCTATTATATGCGTTTAGTATTTTTTAAGCTGCATGTTCAGATAACAAAAGACTATTGGCATCACTGCTTGTCAGATAAATTAAATGTCAAACGAAGAAGTAAAATAGAATTTTAGGTTAGGTATACTAAGTTTCATATATTTTATAATGAACAGGTTTGAATATTCGGATCCTTCTTTGCGGCCCAACGAGGTTTTCCTCATTCGGGTGCGAAACGTTCGGTTATACGACGGAGATCAAAAAGTAAGGTAAATTACAGCAAATTATGTGTTCATGCTTCGGCTAAAGTGAGCTTCCTTTTACGATTTAGACATCGTTCGAAGGCGGGGAATTAATAATTACGACGCACAGGATAATATGGGGCCACCCCGGTGCCTTTAATATGGGCCAAATCATTCTATCATTGCCGTTACAACTTGTGGTGGGTGTGCAGGAAGAGAGTCCTGGTGCCTTCAGTTTCAGCAAATCGAGGAAAGTCATTCTACATTTAAACGAACCTTCTCCAGGTACGCATAACTTTATCATGGTAATTAGCGAAAGCTGTGGACTGTTGACTAGTCATGTCTTTTTATTTTTTAAAGATCGAAATGAAGGACCTCAACTGAATAGCTCTCACGACTACATTAAACTGTCTTTTAAAGACGGCTTGAACGCAGACGTTATTTCTATCATCAGCGATTGTATTCAGAAGAAGAAATGGGAGATCAACACTAATGTCGGCGGTACATCGAAGCAAGCGCCGAATATAAAGTTACGCACTGGAATTGTGGGCATCGAACGGAGTTTGCAAGAGAAACAGAAGGCGACCGATGCGAGTATTTCAGTAGCTTTTCAGGACCTTGATAAATTAATGAATATGGCTAAAGATATGGTCCGAATTTCCAATAACATATCCAACAAAATAAGAGTAAGTATATAAGTAGCTGCTCAATAACTGGGTGTGCACTCAGAATATCTACCTTCATCTTGTTTTATTACATGAGACTAAAATGAGAGGAGAATATTCCAAGTACACACTCATATACAGTATGAAATTTCTTTTATTATTAATTGCGGAATGTTTTGGGCACCATTTTCATACAGTACATAGTACGATAGTACAGTATATTTCCTAAGATTGAAAACTAAGTATTTATACATTCACAGGAAAGACAAGGTGATATAACCGAAGATGAAACAGTAAGATTCAAAACGTACCTTCTGAGTTTGGGCATCGACGACCCCGTCACCCGAGATTCGTACAAAACCGATAACCAGTATTTTAAAAACCTCGCGAAGCAAATATGTGAAATACTACTGGAACCGATAACCGACATTGGAGGCATGATGACATTATCGGACGTTTATTGTAGAGTAAACAGAGCTAGGGGTTTGGAGCTGCTGTCTCCGGACGATCTCCTGAATGCTTGCTTAATAATGAGCATGCTTGAGTTACCTTTGAAGTTGTTCCAGTTCGATTCCGGAGTTAAAGTACTGCAATTGCAGACGCTCAACAGTGACAGTGTGTCTGAGGTGACGCTTGAAGTAGTAAGTACAGTTCTTGCTGTTTTTATAATGATTTGGTTTGCTCCTCTATAAGAAATTTTACAGTTGGAAGAAAAAGGATCGCTCACTGCCGAAGAATTGGCCCAGTTAATAAATATCTCGGTACTTCTGGCGAAGGAAAGGTTATTGACGACGGAAAGTGTTGGCAAATGTTGCAGAGATGATTCAATAGAGGGCCTCCGATTTTATCCGAACTTGTTTCTGACTAAAGAATAAATTACTCTGTTGTATTTAAGCCGTACGTTAACAAATGTAAGTATTTTATATTCGTGAATAAATCGTTGATTTTGTTGCTAAATTTTGTTTATTTTTAAATACCTATAATACACGTTAGGATTATCTAGATTCGTAGACGTGAGAGAGTGCTCAAAAAAATTATGAAGACCCTTAGCTTACGCCCACCCCACAACCTTTTTTTATTATCTTCAGTCTATCCAATGGTTTGATGGAACACATGGTGGGGGAGAAAGATTTAAGAAAAAAAAAACGCATGAATTATAACAATTTTATTGAAAACATTACAATTAAACTAACACCAGTCAGCACACCTAATGATATAATAAGATTATTAACTGTCAACAAAACTAAAAAGTGAGTTTCTTTTAATCAATAACAAACAAAACTTGTTCCATTTATAAATCGCATAATAAGAAATAAAGTAAACGTCCTCCTAATGAAAATGGTGCGAGCATAAACCTTACGATAATAACAAGATACTTTAATGAAATTTCGTTTAGTACGTGGTGCCAACACACACTACTGAGCGACCGTCTGTGGCGGTGCCAATTTGCAGCAAATATTCACGACGCTTAGGAGCGACTTCTTTATAATACCCGGCACGTTAGGTTTAGCCGCGGTGGTTTCCAGGAGAACACGAAGTTCGTGGAACATATTTCTTGTGTACGGATTACGTCTTGAGGAGTATCTTTGCATTAGGAAGTGATAGTATATGAACGGTGTGAGTAAACCAGCTCTTCCCCTAAAAAAAATCAATTAGCTCCCGACGTATTTTTAAGACCATTGGAGGATTAAAGCTAATTCTCTACAGATACTTACATCAGTATAAGTATGACCGTTAAAGGCATCAACATGACTTCTGTGAATGCTGCGAGACGTAAAATATTTCTGGATTGAAACTCAACCAATGATATTAGCAGTCTGGCTCCCCACCACGAATTTTGTCCCAGAGTCTAGAAGCATTAATTACAAATTTAAACTATACCTACTTAAAATAACCCTGCTTTAAATTAGATGTGTATATTTTAATGTAAAATGGGGTTTGGTAATTAAGTTTAAAATTTGATTTTTGTTAAAATATCAAAAAAGCACTTACATCCAATAAAGTTAATGAATAACTCGAAGCATGCAGAACTGCGAACAGCACAATCGGTAACAAAACCACTGAAACAGATATAAGGAAGCAATACGAAAATTAAACGCCCACATAATTTTTAGATGAATAAAAAATAATACAAGGATACGAGTGATGGGAGCCACATATATGAAAATTAGCGAGTAGAACAGGTAATGGCAGCTATCTTCTCGAACGAGATCCCTAAAAAACTGTGATGTGAATTGCACTCGTCCCAGTCGTTGATGTAATCTTAAAGCACTAGTTGCGGCATTCGATAGAAGAGCTTTGTAATATGCATTTTGTGCACTCCTGAAACAAAATACAATATGTATTTACGACAAAAAAAAAGATAAATTCTGAAGAAATTGCAGGGTTACAATTACAACTAATTAAAGGCGCTCTACATTTTTTGCTACAATTCTTAGTTCAAATTTTGCATAATTAAAGCAGGTTTTTGTCTGATGAAAATTATATACAAAATCTTTAAAACGGACACTTCTTCAGAAGCTATCAAACGATAGCGAAACGTAAAGTGTTAGTGCGCATATTAAGTGTCCGTTGTAAAGATTTTGTGATTCAAATTTTGCCGCAGTTAATTACTGTAGTTTAATTATAGGTAACAAAGAGGTCGATTCTTGTTAATCCTTCGTTTTATTTTTGAGTTTTCGTTGTCCGTTAAGTCCCACATTCTCGGTAATTTCAAATTAGATGACCCACAAAAAAGTGCGATAATAACCAAGACTATCCTTATTCATCCCATCCATGCACGATTTATGCTGATTCAATGAATTTGCGTACTAATCGTCCTAGAAATTACCCGGTCATCAAAATAATGACGTTGCAGTTTGAAACCATCGGCATACTAATACGGAAAAAATCTTAATAGTGTACAGGATTTTGTAATTAAATGAATTCGACTTTTACATAAATTATGAAGTTACGTAAGTCGCATTCACATTGTACCATAACATGTTTTAAACGTTCTGATCGTTTACTAAATTGCACTTTATGTAACACATACAGCCTGTTCAAACTTAAGTCGCCACCACTATTGCCAACTTTGTTTTTATAAAAGCTACAAATTCGGTTAAATTAGCAAACTAGTAGTTCTCTTCGCGCTGATTACAACGACGCAGTAAAAAAAACGATTGTGCATCACGTTTATGAAATAAATTTATTACTGCAATTAACAATAAATGTAACTATCACACCTGAATTGAACTGTCAAATTTTCTTTGGAAACAAAAGTGTTGTGTCTTGTCTCCAAAGCACTCTTTCCCTAACAGACGATTTCGAAATTTTCTCCAGAATCTAATTCGAATCATTGAAACGGTCGCGGAATTTGTTTTCAAAACAAAATCGGTTATTGCGTGTTTAATTTCAAATAACCAACTCGTGTTCGGACGCTTCGGACTTTACGCAGTAAAAAAAATTGCGTCCGGATGCTCCATGGCGCCGCGTTCCCTTTCAAAAGGATGGAACACCCAGCGAGTCGTTAAAATTCTATAACGTCGGGCACCACTCAAATTGCACTACTATTTCACAGAATATCATAAACCCGTCATAGAGTTTGTGTTCGTTCAGATTTGTATGGGTTTGTGTTGCACTAAATTTTAGAGATATGAATGTCCATCTTCGTACTTCGCATGCATAAAGACAAACCCCAGGTGGATATTAGCATACCTTGCCTTCTGAGCGTACGTTCCCAGATACTGGTGCTACTGCCTCCTACAGTGTTGCTACACCGGCCTAAGCACAGTCAGCACCAAGTCATGACCTTTCTTGGAAAGCACAATGCCTGGTCAGGTATACAACTAGTTGTTTTTCCGGCATCTACTACTCACGCATCTGCAGTAGCGGATAGGGTCAAATGCCGTATACAGGTGAAGTGATCCCCCAATCTCTCCGTTTAAGTCGACTGAAGAGCGATCACCCTTCATGATAGAATGCCCAATCTCTCTGTCCGAGTCATCAGCGGACATCACATGATTGGCACCTTACTCCACCTCAGAGTATCATCTACCATCAGCAAGCCTTCTACTCTTGCACAATTACTTCATGACATGTTCTTGCAATTTATTACAACACTCGCGAGCCCGTTTGCGTAATTAGCGTAACTTTACCGAGACGTTCGCCCTCAAGGACCGCGCCTCGACTGAGCGCTGGCACTTTTCTTTCCTTCCCTCCCTCTACTTGAGACGTACCCCGTATCCTACTTCAACCCATAAGATAAAATAAACAAACATGCTCGTGTTTTACGGATATATTGAAAATGCGTAAACTTTCCTAAATTCTAAACTTGATAAAATATACAACGACAACACAATTAATTAGTTTAGCTACCGATAGGGTTTCCCATCACCTCCGAAAGGAGTCCCTGAAAAACTGATGATTGCTATTGATTACCTTGCAAATTAATCGCCGAGGGCGGCATTTTGTATCACATACTTCCCCAGAACGTCTGATTAATTAATTAATTAATTGTACACTGTAGACCCTCTGTGTCACACTGTGCGCTGGTTGACTGAGCAGAACGAGTCGATCTGAAGTGGCGAACACTAGTACCAAGACCAATCTAAGTTGAACTTAAATTAATTGTTAATCTAATTAAGGAGCAGAGCTCTCCAACAACTGTTTGTGTATGCACGAAACCACCAGCTATGTGATTTGAAGTCAGTTAGGTCGCTCCGATATCGAAAGTGAAATCTGTTAAGCGAATTCTACTGTACTTCCTGATAACCGTAATTTTGTTTCTCTGTATTGTTTTAACGCAAGGATTTTTTCGCTCATTATATCAGATCCCTCAGTGCCGGTACAAAGAGTTTTTACCTTTTTTTTGCAATAAATAATTAATTAAATCTAACTTCCGCATTCTTATTTAAACGTAATTAGTTCCTTGATCTCTCGAGTTATTCGCGGACGCACCAAAAAGAACTGAGTTACAACAACATAAGTCCAGATTTGCAGCGATTACGAGCCATATTAGAAATATTATTATTTTATCTTGGATTCCGGAGGGTCGTTCAAGCGTAACACAATAAGTAGGTTAACAGAATAGTTTTTTAGCGCCGGCAATAAATCTATAGGTAGTCTTAGACAGATAGGGATAGTGCATGCCGAATTGCAGTCATAAACCGTTTGGGTGACTCTTTGGAATTCTCCGTAAGTAAACATTGTCGGATCAGTTATTTAATTTGGCAATAAATTTAATTTCTTTTTGTTTGGACAGTTTGATTGGGTATTTAATTGTCCGTAAAAGTCAATAAACAAGGTGACACGTCGGCGTGTTACATCATCAAGTGTGATACGTCATTGTTATCAGAAAAAGATGCTTCATTTAACAGTGTAGAAATCCAAGAAGGAGTCCATAAGAAAATAGAAAGTTGAATGTTGTTTGTTCACAATTTTAGAAAGCACGACAGACATATTTAAATTCCTCATAAAAATGTGTAATATCTGACCTAGAAATGCTTAATTATTATAAATAATTATAGCTAGATTGATTTTTATAGAAAAAAATATAAACGAAAATCGTGATTTTTACTTCTTCTCGAATATCTTGAAAATCGTAAAAAGTAGGTAAAATTTGATTATTGATTGGGATAAAAATACGCAAATTTGTTCCTAATTTAACCAACTTCGTATCTCTTAAGATAACCGAAATCCCCATGGTTAAGCTCGAAAAACGGGCACCCCGTATGCATGTAAATGTGGTTTAATGATTTTGATATGAATACTGATTAAAAATGTTCTTAATTCACATGAAAATGCTTCTGTGGCACAAATAATTAATGGAAAACAACATTCGTCTTATTATTTCCTCATTGAATTAATTCGTTTTAACGTCATACGAAGGCAAGGCTTTCAAGTATGTTACAAAGTCGCAATCAGAATTTAAAAGTCAAATCAAATGCAATAATAAATTCGTATATTTCGTAATTGAAAAATAAGTTGAATACATTTCTACTGGACCTATTCAGTACAGAAACGAAATGCCAATAAAATTATTTATAATAAAAGAACTAACGAAAATCGACTTTTTAATAGTTTCGCCTTTCAAGGACATACAAAAGAAAATCAATTTTGTCGTTGAATACGAATCAGGTATTGAATCGTATAATATAATTAGTATAACATAAGATAAGAAAAAACTAGAAAAAATATAGTTATTAAAAATTTTGTTGCAAGTCGGTTTTGATTGCAGTGGATCCCTCGAGCGTTCTCTGTATAGATAGCTGTTTCGGCCCTATTTGGGGCCTCGTCAATAGAAGCGTAGCTCGAGAATTCCACTGCAAACCAAACCGACCTATCCGAGGTTATACGCAACTGTAATCAAAAGGTCAAAAAGTGATCGCAGGATGTCGCGATTTAACCTTTTCAATACAGTTATTATTTAAACGTCTTCCAGTACTTAATAGCTAAAATATTTTGTGTAAAGGTACGGTCTATCTTCAGCGACTATTCGTTGCGAATAAACGGAGCGATTAATCGCATTAGTTGCTCATATGCATTGCTTACGTGATTGGTCTACCTTCAG
The DNA here is from genome assembly GCA_958336345.1 of Dorcus parallelipipedus. Classification (NCBI taxonomy): domain Eukaryota; kingdom Metazoa; phylum Arthropoda; class Insecta; order Coleoptera; family Lucanidae; genus Dorcus; species Dorcus parallelipipedus. The sequence continues at coordinate 18,430,008 of OY284481.1, forward strand.
CAACAAGTCCGCAGAAAGACGCTGCGTTTAATAGTCGGGATGCATATGAGCAACTAATGCGATTAATCGCTGCATTTATTCGCATCGAATAGTCGCTGAAGATAGACCGTACCTTAACACTTTCATACGAGATGCGTTTTCACAAAATAACTTGTTGACCTATTTGTTACTTTCTACATATACAGCGCCAACCAGATTGTGAAGACAAACATAATATGAATAAAAAGTAGTCCGTCACCTCTAACCGGTTCTCCTTCTTTTATTGCAGCGACAACGCGTATCCATAAAAAATACTACTCCTATAATTTATTTAATTATTTGCTGCAACGAAATTATTAGTTGGTAATTCAGATGGTAATTAAAATTTTATAAATTAGTCTCTCGTGCCTTGGCCAGTTACATAAAATCTTGAAAAAAAGGCAAGCAGATCTTATTTAGATTGTTGTAATTTTCAATATACAGGGTGAGTTTTTAAACGCCCTTTCTTCCATGGCTCGTTTATAGAACGAGATAGAATGTTTTTCTTTCACAAGAACAATCTACTTATTGAGCACTATAACTACAGCTCGGAAGAATATGAAAAAGTATTTGATTTTTTGCAAAGATGCGGCAATCGAGTACACACGTTAAATCTAATAAAATACAAGTTAAATATTCAAAAATGCAGTGTCATAACTTTCAGCAGAAAACTCAATCCAATTTCGTATATCTATGACCAGGTCTATGACCTTCATATTGATACCGTCAGAGATTTTGGGCATACACTTTGACAAGCACTTGAGTTTTGTCCCTCACATCGAGAAAGTTACTCAATCTGTACTAAAAATGCCCTCACCTCGAGAAAGTTACTCAATCTGCACTTAAAATGCTTGGTTTTATTGTTAGGAACAGCAGAGATGTTCGTAAAATTGAGACATTGATGTTACTATATTGATCACTTGCCAAATCCAGACTTGAATACGGTAGATTAATATGGTATCTGATTTATCACTGTCACATCAATACTTTTGAAAATATTCAACGTAAGTTTCTAAAATTTCTGTCCTTTAAAGTCGATAACGTGTATCCAACTCAAGGGATGGATAACGAATTACTTTTAGAAAGATTGTACGTAAATTCTCTTTACTCTCGTCCTATTTGTGCTTCAGTATCAGTTCTCTATAAGCTCCTTCGCAATGAAATCAATTATTTTCAATTGCTAGAGAAAATAGTTTTCTTAATTCCCAGGTATAATAATTCTCATTACAATCAGACATTCTTTGTGCCCCGCTGTGGAACAAATGTATTATTAAGAGCACCAATTAGAAGTAATAATTTTAACAATATGTGTAAAGGTTGTGATATCTTTGATTGTTCGTTAAGAATGATCAATTAAGAATTTGTTTCTTTTTGTTATGCGTACATATATCAGTTTTAGATTTGTATGATCAATTAAAAGTTTCACGTCAACTAAATGTCCTGTTTAGTATTTTGTACTGTTGGACACTAGGTAGAATGGCCTTGTGAAAGAAAAATATTCTATCTAGTTCTATAAATGAGCCATGGAAGAAGGAGCGCTTAAAAACTCAGCCTGTATATAGAAATGGTATTGGATATAAACAAATGTAGCGACGGCATAGAAAAACGTAAGAAAATGAAAAATGGATTTTCTTTATCTTTAATAATAACACAAGAAGAAATGCATTCTGTCTACAATAGTAACTAGTAACGTAGATAAAATACATTTGTTCATTAAGTCTCACCCATAATAGTGCTTTTATAGATTCTCAACACACTTAGGCCCGATTTTACAATCGTCGGATAAGCATTATTATTGGTATAACGTGACGTAGGTGTGACGTAGATATGGAGGAACATTAAAGGATATTTGGTGAACAGTTATTCCGTTCTTATTCCACGATTGTAAAACTGGGCCTTAAACTGATTGCTGTTTAAATTAAATAGTTAAATTAAATAGTTAAATTAAATAATATGTTAATATTAATATGTTAATATGTTATTAATATGTTAATATGTTAAATTAAATAGTGCATTGTGTAATAAAAGCGTGAAGCTGCCTTCTTTACACTTCACACATGTGTATACTTTTTCTGCTCTCACAAAACGAAATAATTCGTTGTTCAAGCAAAAAAACAAGCACAGCAATTTATTAAAATTTTTACCCTTGCCAAAAAGCTTATAGGTTCTTATGGCAGAAATGCGTAAGTAAAGTAGACTCCATAAGAAATGCTTTATACTTCATGGATCGCTATTAAAAGTAAGACTTCACGCACTGTGATCAATACGTGAAATTACTACTTCATGCAGGAGAGTAATAAAACTGTTAAATAACTACTCTTACATTAAAAGTAAACCCAACTTACAACTTGTCTCAAAAGTGGCGCTAGAGGCAGTAGCCAGTTCAGAGGCAATTGGGGGGGGGGGGGGGGGGGGGGGGGGGGGCGTTAAGACGCTCTAGGGGTTTGGGAGAACATCAGAGGTGATTTCAAATTAATGACAAATTGTCAGATTATCAAGATTATATCTACCATACTATCACTGAAGTGAAATAAAGAAAAGAAAACCTTTTACATAAATATGAAAAAAATAAATACAGTCGCACCTCCATAACTCGAACCTCCACAACTCGAAACTCTCTATAAGTCAAAATTTACTGATAATCCCTGCACATCGTGTATAATTGAAATCTCTTTCTTTAACTCGAAATTTCTATAACTCGAAGTAATTTTCCAGTCCCTTGAGATTCGAGTTATGGAGGTTCCGCTGTAAATGTATCTATTACATTCTTTAATTATTTTGGACAGACTGTAATAAGCAAAAACTTGCTACTGTGGCAATTAATTTGCCAATGTTCTTAAAAAAAAACATAATACTTAGTTCAAGGATGTAAAATTTAAATATTACAGTGTTATAGGTGAACCCACCTAATACAAAAAAAAAATTATAAGTAATTAGATAAATAGTTTTTCCTGAATAAAAAGATATGAAGCAATAAAATTTATAATCTGGGATATCATGGCTTGATCGAATATATGTTATTTAAATTGAAGCCAATCAGAGTTAATAAAATTTAATTTCTGACAGGTTCATCGTGAAAACTTGTTCTTATCAAGGTTAAGTAAGGCAGCAGCAACAATTATAAAGATGAAAAAAATACGTTGCTTACCCAAATATTGGAAACAAGTATCCAAGTGTGAATATTATTGTTAACGATCGGATAGCCCATAACGCTACATCTATTTTGTGGGCCAGCACGTGCAGCTTTAAAGAATTTATGTCTAATCCCCTGGATTGAGGATTACTACTAGTTTCCGACTCACTCATCGTGGATTAACCTAAGATGAAAAACTGAATTTACGTGCGGACTGTAAACGTCGCCGCTTATACTTACGCTACGAAAACTTGAACTGATTTTAATTTTATTCGATGTATTTCAAATAGAATTTAAACATTACAAACACTGCCCGACTGTGTACGTCACTGTCACTCGGTGGTCGGTAAATGCATCTGACGTTAGCGACATTAACGATGGGAACAAAATGTGTGTCAAGCAGTGTTGCCACAAGCCCCACAAGTAGAAATTTGTTTTCAATATAAAAATTAATTGCCCATTTTGAGTTGTTTTAAAGAGCTAATTTCATATAAAAAAAAGTTCCAATCTCATTCATGAAAACTATTACCGTTGACTGTTCGATTGACTGTCTCAGCCTGCACTCAAAGCGTCTTCACTCGGATTCAGGATTCGGAAGTAGTAAATACTACACGTAGTTTTTATTATTTACTACGTCTATAATATTGTCTATCTCAAAATCAAAAGCCACCAATTATCACAATTTACCTCGCAGATACAACCGGCAACGCTGTCGTATGTACAGTCGCAATCATAATCCATGACGTTTACAGAACATTGTACAGAAAATTTCCTTCAAAACTATGAACGTTGAAAACAACTTGAGAATTGAAAAAATTAAACACTACAAAAATACCTCACAGTCTGTATCCAAACTGCGACCGCTACTTGCTTTAATGCAAGCAGCTACCCACCTTTTCGTGCTTTCAAAAGCACTTTCCACTTCCCAGATATTGCGGTGTAATCAAAGGTCTGTTCGATAACTCTGCACTTTTCTACACTTGCATCAACCGCTCCTGAGAGAGTTCGATATATATGACATAACATAAGTAGGAGTGAGAAAAATAGAGTAAAAGTGTTAAAAGTGTAGAGCTATCGAACAGACCTCAAATTGTCCATTTGCTATAAAGAAAACATTCTTAAAAATATAACTGAGCAAATTCTAATTATCTGACAATCTGATGACAAGTCAAAATTTGTCTATTCAGTACACAGTACAAGTAATTACCCAGTAGCGTCACTTAAACGTCAAAAAAGGTGCCATACTGTTTGATGCCCTTATGGAAATCGGTAGGTATCAAACAAAATGGCAAAAGTGACAGTTATCCTCGAATGACGCTACTCTGTAGATTCTCAATGTGCGGATAATTACCCGATTTACGAGTAATTTAAGCAACCTTGCGGGTAAAAAAATACGTTGGTAAAAATGGGTATTTTCAAGAAAAAAAAAGCAGTTTATTATTAAATTTTTGATTGACGACTTGTTAGTGATGTTTCAGCTTTACTATTGGCAACAAAGAAATCACTAAAGCCGGAGTCCGACAAAAACTAAAGTAACTAACTAACCGCCAAATCCACATTGTCGATCAGTGCTGCCAGCTCTACCGATAATTCGGTAGATCTACCGATTTTAGAACTCAACTTTTCTTTATTTCTAGATCGTCTTTTGTTTTATTTTACGTCAAAAACTGCACAAATGTCAAATCTTAATTTTAGAAAGTCGAACTAGTTTTGTTTATTTAATGAGAATTGTTTTATTTTTGTTATTTTTTAAAATTTTAAAGTATATCGATCGTCTTTTGTTTTATTTTATGTCAAAAATTACACAAATTTCAAATCTTAATTTTAGAAAATTTTATTTATTTATTTTTTCATTGTTTTTCGTAATTTTATAATTTTTCTCGATCGTCTCTTGTTTTGTTTTTCATTAAAAAATGCACAATTATCAAACTTTAATTTTAGAAAGTTTTGTTTTTTAATGAGAATTTTTTTAATTTTTATTTTTTTATAATTTTAATGAGTTTTTTACTTTTGTAATTTATTTTATTTTATAAATTTGTCGATCGTCTTTTATTTTTCGTCAAAAAATGCACAAATAATAAATAAATAAGTTTGGTTTATTTAATGAGAATTTTTTAATTTTTATAATTTTTTTGTTTTTTTATTTTTCTAATTTTCAATGAGATTTTTTTAAATTTTATAAATTTGTCGATACGCCAAAAATTCCAAAAATTAAGTTCAAATCTTAATTTTAGAAAGTTTTGTTTGTTTAATGAGAATTTTTAAACTTTTATAATTTTATAGCACGTAGAGAGTATTGTTTATTTAATGAGAATTTTTTAATTTTATTTTTTTTTCTAATTTTATTTAATGAGATTTCTCTTACCTCGTCTATTCTCATGTACATTTTGATCTTGTATCTCTTGTTATACTGAGTATAAATTTGAATTTGAATTATTTTCATAATTTTTTTCTAATTTTATTCAATGAGATTTTTTTTATTTTTATTTTTTTAAATTTTATAATACATAATAATAATAATTTTATAAATTGTCTTTCTTTCTCGATCGTCTTTTGTTTTATTTAGCGTCAAAAATTGCACAATAACTGTCAAATGTCTTAATTTTAGAAATTTGGACCCATTTTTTTTTTGTTTCATGAGAATTTAAAATTTTTTTTTGAAACTGATTTTCAAAAATAACAATCGCCCGAATAAAATCAGTGATTTTAAACATGATTTTAATCAAGTGATTTAAATTACTAGCATTTTCAATTGACTACACTAGAAGATACACTGAGTGCGGACACTCGGTGTATCTTCATCTCGTTTTATTACATGAGGTTAAAAGAAGATAAATACACTGCAACCGGTGCAGGTAAATCGAGAACGCTATAGCTCAACCGAAATTCGGAGGCATCTATCGGAATTTTTCACAACTATCTTCCGAAATGTTTCGCGTGATCGGTTGGTGGCAGCACTGTTGCCGATTGCCGCCCACAATCCCATATGCTTTCCTTTTAACGATAGGAGCTGCACTGTGCAACTATGATACGCACTATGTTGGTGTCCTTTTGACTGGAGCTTTTAACACCGGTGCTCTACGTTTACCTCTTCCTTGCCCCTCAAGCACCTACTTTTTGGCTGGTGCAAGAAACCCCAATGTCAAATTTGCGCGGTAAAATTTAAAATTACGACTATATGTCAATCGGCAGAAAATAGATGAAGATTCTAAGTACTTAAGATGTATTATAAGTTATGGCTAATGACCAAACTGAAAATCTTACCATCTATTTAAATAAATTATACAGGATTTACAATCAAATGTACACATTTTAGGTTAGATACTGTCCATCTCATTCTGTGCGCCCCTGTTTGCGTTCCTTTTACTTACCTGCGTGATTTGACACTGAACTGCTCCAAACTTAGAGCACCAGAACATCTCACTCTCAAAAGGAAAACAGCATATTTTAAGTTGAAAAATCTGTCATGCAACGTTCATGTGTGTAAGGTAAGTCCAACAATATTAGGCATTTAAATAAAATAAATTTTGTACCATTTCATTCGTTCATTTCAATTTCATTACTCAATGTGGGTTAGAGCGGGTTTTTTTTAATTTGAAAAGGGTAATCGGCTTAGAGTGGATTGGCAACACTGACCATGACTTACTCCAAACAAAAACTTTTAAAATTATCCGGTACTTATGGATCTAAGCCATACTCACGCATTTTAGGGAAGCCTGTATGCGTATACTTTACATATAGCGGTGTCCAAAAACAGTATCCAAATTACAAAAGAGTATTTCTTGCATAAATAAAGACGAAATGAACGAAATTTTGAAATTACACATAATTACAAACAGAACCTAGAGTCCTTTATACATAGAAAGAGTAAAGACATGAAGTGGTAGTATAGAAGATTAATGCCGGCATAAACAGCTGACCAATAAAAAGCGAATTGCTCTCTTTATAAACGGATTTAGTTTCTCTGATTGGCCAACTGCTTGTTTCATCATTAATCTCCCAAACTGTCACTTCATGTCTTTACTAGAGCGACGGCGTCATCTACGCTAATCTTCTAGAACTAAAAATGTTGGCGCTAAATTCTAGATCTAATTACATAAATACATCAGGATTCAAATTTATTAATGTGAGAATTTATAAAAAAACAACATTATAAGAAAATCTTTACCTTTTATTTACGTTAAATATCTCAGCCCAACATTACAGTTACACAGTTTCAATTCATGAAATTCCCAGTTTGAACATCTTTTTCATAATATTAATTAAAAAGTAATACAAAGGAGCCTTACAAAATAAGAGCCGATTCTTAGTTAAAAAAATAAAATTCGCAGTCACTCAATCAATTGATTGTGGACATTCCATAAGTTCTGTAACAAAAATGAGATCAATGAAAATTTTTGAAACAATAGTTCGTAAGCAGTACCCGTCTTAATGAATTGTCCGATATTGATCAAGAGGTGTATCTTCCTCGATAAGTTTGTGATGTACAGCACTCAGAGCCTGCGTTTAAAATTTCACGTTATCATCAATAATATACTTAGCAAAATCGCTTACAGTTAACCATCACCAACTTGTCACGTATTATTACACATAACTTATAATAGCTACTGTGAAAAATTCTGTTTTAATAACAAATAAGTTTATAACATGGCAGCAGAACTTTACACAGTAACTCTTATTTTTATGATTGTAATTTATTTATGCCAGCAACAAAATTACATCCAAACTGTAGTCTACAAACAAACAAAAAGGAAAATAAAACAGACCATTGAAGACTGTTTAAAAGAAATCAATCTGATAGTAAAACAATAGAATCAGGTAATAATTTGAATTTTCTTTCTAGTCTTACAAAGTTTAAGTTTTATCTATTTTTTTTTTTGCTTGCAGTGACCTAATTAAGCAAAGCAAAAAGCACACTAACCAATATAATGCTTTGTTTAAGATGTAAAACACATAGTGTAGAGCATCTGTATTATTTTTGGAGACATGGTCTTTCTACTTACCATTTTCTTTTCAGAAGGATTTTAAATAGTATGTACTTACTCTAAATAATTAAGAGTTCTCTTCGGTTAATTAATAATTAATAATAATTAATATTAATATTAATTAATATTAGATTTCCACGTTTGTTCAAATTTAAACATAAATTTTAAAAAAAGCTTCAATTGAATTGTTTATGTTTATTAATATTGTTGAAGTGATTGAAAATAAATAAATAAAAAAAATGTAAGCCCATCAATAAGTTATTGCTATTACATTACTTACTGCCTGTTGCAGGTAATTGTCTAGGTACTTAATACAATAAAATACTTTCAATCACGAACTAAGAAACAGAAATTTACAGAAAGACTCTTACACCATATGCTTTACATTTTACACAAATGCCATGTAGGTAGAAGCAATATTCACCTTGAAATATTTAACTGTTTTTACTCTTAATTCCAAGGTTGCATCCTCATCGCATATCATAAGCGTGTGCGGATGCTGTTGAAACGCAGACACGGTCCACATGTGGTTAACTCCCTCCTCTATCGCTTTGTAGAGAGCAAAAGATTTGTGTGCACCGATTATTAAGATCATGACCTAAAAATTGAAAAAAAAAAAAAAAAAAAAAAAACTACATTATATTGGAGATGCGTCATTGAACCAAAATATATGTGGTGTTTCAATGATGATGAAACTTTTCTTTCTTTTGTCGATATCTACCGACATACAGAGTTTGGTGCACCTTCATTGAAACAGCCTGTATACATAAGTAACAAGTAATTATTGAATAGCGAAAACGCTCGAAAATGTTTCATACCGTTTGCCAACTATGTATGTATTGCACTTACTTCTTTGGAATCCATAACAGTACCAACTCCGACAGTCAGTGCTTGTTTGGGAACCTTAGCGATATCGTTACCAAAGAATCGGGCATTTGCTTCCAAAGTGTCTTGAGCTAAGGTTTTAACGCGGGTTCGAGACACTAGTGAAGAGCCAGGTTCATTAAACGCTATGTGACCGTCAGGGCCAATTCCTGTAAGGACAACTCATTTATTTACTGAAATGCATTACGCAATACGCTTTTCTGATGAAGGCATTAGTTCATAAATTATAATCAGTTTAAAAGTTGTAAAAATAAATTATTATTACTGTATGCTACAAATTGCGATATTTACAGTGACTTTCAGTTATCGTTTTAAGAAAATCCTTATCATTAGGTAACTAACAGGTGTGGGTGTACGGTGAGCTAATACAAATTAATGCACAATTAAATTCTGCATCCGATAGAATAAAAATATACAGGGTGTTCCATTACAAAAAATATAGTTTTGGTGACTTGAAGTTAGTTTAAAGAAACGCCATCTGCCGAGCACACTGTAAGTGTTTGGGACACTTTCTAAACTTCAACGCCAGGGTTGCCAATGTGCGGGCAATTACACGAATTACAGGTAATTTAAGCATCCTTGCGAGTAAAAGAAAGGCGAGGGTAAAAATGGGTATTTTCAAGAAAAAAAAATAATAATTTTTAAATTTTTGACTGACGTCTTGTTAGTGATGTTGCAGCTTTAATATTGGCAACAAAAAAATCACTAAAGCCGAAAGCTGGCAAGTAACCGCCAACGCCAAATCCTCATTGCCGATCAGTGCTTCCAACTCTATACAATTGTCAAATCTTAATTTTAGAAACTTTTGTTTATTTAATGAGAATTTTTTAATTTTTAAAAAGTACAGAATTGTTAATTCTGAATTTTAGAAAGTCGAACCAGTTTTGTTTATTTCATGACAATTTTTTAAAATTTTTGCTATTTTTTTTAGTTTTATAAATTTGTCGATCGTCTTTTGTTTTATTTCGCGCCAAGAACTCCTCAACTGTCAATTCTTAATTTTAGAAGTTTTGTTTATTTTTAATGAGATTTTTAAATCTTTGTTATTTGTTTTTATTTTTGTTATTTTTTTTAAATTTATAAATTTTCTTTATTTTCTTTGTCGATCGTCTTTTGTTTTATTTTGCGTCAATAATTGCACAATAACTGTCAAACGTTTAAAATAATTTGGACCCAGTTTTGTTTATTTCATGAGAATTTTTTAAAATTTTCGTTAATTTTTTTAAATTTTATAAATTTGTCGATCGTCGATTTGCTATTTTTTTAATTTTTGAGGCATTTTTATTATATTTATAAATTTTCTTTATTTATTTGTCGATCGTCTTTTGTTTTACTTTGCGTCAAAAATTGCACAATAACTGTCAAACGTCTTAAAATAATTTGGACCAAGTTTTATTTATTTTATGAGAATTTTTAAAATTTTTTTTTAATCATGATTTTCAAAAATAAAAATCGCTTGAATAAAATCATTGGTATTAACATAATTTTAATCAAGTGATTTAAATTAGCTCGACCCCAAATTAAACCATTTTAATAAATCTACCGAAATTCAGAGACATCTACCGAAATTGTTTTCAACTACCGAAATGTACGCTTCTTTCTTGATTGATTGGCAGCACTGTTGCCGATTGCCGCCCACAGTCCCACATATGATTTTAACCGGTGATTTTAACTTATAAAATCTGTCGTGCAACGTCCAAGCATTGGTCCAAGTGTGTAATGTAAGTTATTAGGTATTTGAATAAAATAAATTTTGTACCATTTATTTTCTGTTTTAGGATTGCGGGTAATTAAGTAAGCAATTTCATTACTCCATGTAGGTAGCGGGTTTTTTAAAATTTGAAAAGAGTAATCGACTTAGAGTGAATTGGTAACACTGGTCAACGCATTACTTAAAGCTTCCACTTTGAAATGGCACAGATTAGATCTTCCATATTTTTGTGAAATAAAAAGTATGAGAGTTTAAAAAGGAAAGAATGCTAAAGCACAAAGATTTACAAAATTAAAAATATTTCGCAAACGGTTGCATTTAGGCGTAGGGATATCTTATAATTTTCTATTGAGTATATGATTCCATTTAAAATAATGAAGTTGACAGCGACTTCCGGTGCAATCGGAAGTTCAAATACCTTGAAAATATTTTCATTAAAAAGTGCACTAGCACTGGGAGAGTACACATTTTCAGAGAGAAATAATGAAGGGAAGTGCCTGAACTTCTAATGAACGGGTTCAGTGAATCACCCTGTATAAATATGTACTCTTATGGAAAAAAACCATATGTTTATATATTTCTATTATATTAAGTTTAATTTTGTTATAAACTGTTCAATAATAAAGTGCAAACATAGAGAACTCTCAAATTTTCTTTAGAAACAAAAAATTTGCTTTCGTTTCCAAGGCACTCTTTATAGAAAAGATGATTTCGAAATTTTGACCTAAATCTACATAACTCGAACCATCAAGTGTGATACATCATTGTAATTAGAGAAAAAGGCTGCATTTATTTGTGTAAAAATCCAGGATGATCTCCATAAGAAGAGTGCTCTAATAATTTCATTGATCGAGATAAAATAACGTTAAGTAAATAACTTACCCCCAATGAACAATTCAATTCCTCCAGCATCTGTGATTTTCTTTTCGTAGTTGTTGCATTCTTCGACTAAATTCTCAGCATTTCCATCAAGTATATGCGCGTTATCCGGATCTATATCTATATGCTTAAAGAAATTATTATACATGAAGTAATGATAGCTTTCCGGATGATCCCTTGGTAAATTAACATATTCGTCCATGTTGAAAGTTTTCACATATTTAAACGAGATTTTGCCGGCCCGGTGATATTCTATTAATTTCTTGTACATACCCAAGGGGGTACTCCCTGAAATTTGCGTTATTTGTAAAACAACAGAAAAGAAAGAGTGTCCCTTACCTGTTGGTAAACCCAAGACGAAATATCTATCTGGGCCAGGTTTGAAATCGTTTATTCTTTTCATAACATATTTTGCAGACCATTCTGCGACTGCTTCAGCAGATTCCAAAATTACTAAACGCATTTTCTTTGGAAGCTTATAATAAAATTAAAAGAGCAGTCTCAAAAGTTAAAAAAAAAATACTTGCAACACCAGTTTCGCTTGTTGTTATTTTATCGGTTTGTTGACCTCAATAGATTACACAGAAAACAAGATAGCGAATGTTTGTTTTTAAAAGAGAGGCATTAATGTTTTGAAATAACTATCAAAGAATGTATCTTTGTTTGTTTGTGAAACATAACTTGCAATCTAGCAGGCAATATTTTGCAAAGGAAAAAAAAGTGAAGACGTGAAAACGTAGACAATTCGAAACTGTCAAATAAACTTGAATAAACTGAAGAATTTACCGAGAGGAAAGTAGGGATGACCACCGATTTGAATGGAAAACTTTTAGGTTAAATCCTTGAAATAGACAACATACTGAAATGAACCATCTAAAAATAAAAGTGAACGATGTTTAAGAGAAACGAAAAATATAGTTCACGTTATCTTCGCATGCATAGTTTCTGTTGTAAATAATAAATAATTGGTCAGAAATCAAAAATATTTAATTGCAGTATTGCCAACACTAAAAATTTTTGAGCCTCGCCGAGCGCTCTGATCAAAAGTGTGAGGGTGAGCGATCGCGTTTCACTGCATGTAAAAGTGAGAAAAAGAAACACTCCGATCGTTCTGAGCGTAATCGCGAACTCAGCCTAAATATGTACTAGGGGTCGCCGAGTGGCGCAGCGGTAGCCTAGCCGACTTTGCAAGTCGTGTCGCTCGGCGGCGTAGGTTCGAATCCTACCATTAGCCATGGATGTTTGTGGTGTTTAATGACTAAAGTTCGGCACAGAAATGTCACGCTTGCGTGATAGTCATTGCATTAAGGTAGCAGTCACACCGAACAATTGCAAGCAAGCGAGCGCAAGCGATTAAATTTCAAACGAATGCATTTCTATGTCGCTGGTCCCACTGCCGGCAGCAAGCACCATCGAATGCAGTCGTATCATGTCCAGCAGTTCAATTTTCGAACATGTTTTAATTTTTAGTCGACGCTCGCTGCAACCAATCGCGTGCGCATGCGCACCGTAATATTGTTCGGTGCCAGCTGATATGCACGTGCGTTTCTTTTTAAATTTGCGGCAAACTGTTGGACTAGTTTTTGCTGTATTACGAGTGCGTTTAGTATTGGTTTAGTTAAACAAAGATCATGTGCAGCAATCTTCTTAACTCATGAAAGCATAACCCTGTTACAATTTTAACTTTAGTTGCTAGTACTTGTTGGCACTTGATACGTGTGACAGTGCTTTAAAGTTTTAGTTGTTTGTGCTCGATTGTCTACAATTGTACACGAACGCAATTGCCGCAGTGTGACTACTACCTAAGGCAGTTAGCGAGTGCCAGCGGCGTCGCTGAAACAGCATTTATCATTTCGTTTTCGTCGTGCGTGGTTTTTTCAGGTTCTCGTATTCCATTTTATTTAGAGTACACTTATCTTTTTGCAGTATTATCTTAACACTCAATTGAATTTCTTTTTAATGACATATATTTAATTTATTATTATTTATGTAAAACGTCTGTTTCTGTTCCTGATGCTGGAAGTGACGCTTATCGCTGCGGCGGACTCAGAACGCGCTCTGCGCTTGCCTAACGTTGACTTTGACATCACTCTGCTTGGCTTTATTAATGACTTTGACCCAGCTATAAAAATCTGTCTGACTGTCTGGAATGGCTTATATGGCCGAAAGACATTAATTGCAGCATTGCTGCGCAAAGCAAACAAACGACAAACAAATATGTACTAAGTAGACTTATTGAATTCACCAAAGCAGGATACAAATAACGTGATATAACAAAATTAACATGATTTAATAAATTTCAGATGTTGTGCGGCCGACGGCCGTGAAAAAGAAGTCATGTCTTAAGCTGAATTTACATGAAGCGTTGAGCGCGTCAAAACGCCGGGCGTACTGTACTCTTATTGGCTACTGCTCTTTACGCAACGAGCAGTAACCAATGGGAGTACAGTACGCCCGGCGTTTTGACGCGTTCAGCACTCCTTGTAAATCCAGTTTTAGCTTAGAACAAGCGTCACTTTACTGGCGTTGCCAAATGTGACAAAAGAATAGACACCACAGTATCATTGCCATCTTGACATTTAGTCCAGGCCTATAGACAGGCAGAAATTGTGACGTCACTATAAAGGGGTTTTGACACTTTTGACGTTTCTCAAAATGCGTTATTTTATCATTTTTATCAGTGTTTGTAAAGAAAAAGTAAATAATAATTGTCCCGTAAAGAATGGGGTAAGTCTATTTAATAGTTTTTGCCACAGAACGAAGTCGTAGAAGATTAATAATTAACCGAATTCAAAATCACTACCAGAATTGACAGGTATTTGAATTTTAAAGTCTTATATATACGTGTCGAGTTTTCGCGGTACAAAGTTAAAACGCGAAGTTATAACTGAAAGTAACTTAAATGACATCTCTATAGTTCCAACTTTAAGTTATCGCGAAAACGAAAATCGTTCTTACTTGAAGGTTGTCAGTTTAAATAAAATCATTAAAGAGAAAATTAAAGCTTTTTTGAATTTCAAAAAGTATGAATGGAGTGCTCTGTAATCTATAGTATAAATTCATGAAATCATGACTTCGGATTTGTTGTGGAATAAGATCACATCTAACCAAATTTAAGCAGTGACAGTTCTATGACGTCTTTAACTTTGCTCTTGACCAACGTTATAACTTGACTGAAAGTGAACATGGCGGCACTTCCGGCTAAAGTTAAAACGTTATCCGCGAAAACGACTTTTTGCTGTCAAAGTTGTAACAAAGTTACAACTTTACTATCGCGAAAACTCGCCTACGGTCTCATATTGTTCAAATTATATTATAAAACATCACTAAACTTATTGTTAAAGGGTTTTAAAGCGAAAATCAGCAAAACAACGTAAAGCTCGTTGGTTTAAGAAGTTGGAGCCAAGCATTAAGATGACGGAATGGTTCCGTGAAAATAATGAGAAGGGTTTATATTTGGACAAATTAATACCAATACAAAGCAGAATCATTGCTTCAATAAAGCGTTTTTTGCCCGATGGAAAGTATCACACAGATCTGTAATGATTTTCCTCGGAATTTTTTGACGCTTAAGCTTATTTTTGAAACTCATATAAACACATTTTCTTAACATTAACGCAAGGATATGTGTAAACTACAGACGCGTAGTGTTAAGAAAAGTAATATAAATTAAAGAAAACTTACATTTTTTATTAAATAAGCTTGAACTTTTTAAGTGAAATAAATTTATGTGCTTGACAGTTACCCCCATGTTACCCCTTTACCGTGACGTCACAGCTGAAAACATTTGCTGCCTAAAGGCCTGGGACTAGTATTAACACAGTATAAAGATTACACAGTAGCTCGACTCTCATGAAAATATTCAGTTCTCGCATAACATCCCGCGCAAGCTCTGAGTCACAATCTCGGGATGCAGAGCTCATTCATTCACGGCTCTGGTGCCGAATGGATCTTTATAATTATGTTAATACACATTATTTATGCCTTGGTTTTTTTTTACCATGTCCACTAAACACTACAATCCGGCCCTGGTGTGTGAGCACGTGTGAATTTACAATTTACAACAAAATCGCTCACACGTAAAGCAGAACAAACAGTTCGACACCCCTTTAATCTACTCGAGGTCAATGAAAATCCAGTAAAGAGATCAAAGTGTCGACAAGCGAGTTGCGCTATTGTATTCTTTATACTGTGGTATTAAGATGGCAATGACAGTATGTATACAAGAAGAGTATCCGGACAGTCGGCGCGATCGCCTGGTGCTGTGGAAATTTACCATAAGGGCCAAATTCGAACGATTTATTGCTTTTCATTCTGAAACTTTTAAGCACCGTCTACCTCGGAAAAATGTTATCTTTTTAGTTTTCTAAAAAATAAATACAGTCAAAATAGTGTTTTATAGTTTTATAATTGTTACGTAGCGATGTGAAAATACGTTGTTTTAAACACCGTTTTAAAATATTTTGTCCTACTTCTACGTGCATTATCCCAACGAGGAAAGAATAACAGGAGGGAAGATGCGACAGCGGGAGAATGCATTATTTATATTTGATGGAAGTTACCACTTTGCGGTAGGTCAGTATGGTTTGTTGACATCCGTAGTGAAAAAATAATTGCCATATTTTTGTATTCGTATCTGAGTGCAGTACGAATCTATGTGGTTATTCAGATCTGTGATTAATAATATACCTATACAAACGATAAGAAGCGACCAGATGAAAAATGAATTAGATTTAGAGTTGGCGATGCAACGTTCCTTCATCAGTTACTTTGACGTTACTGCAAAGCATGAAGACCTTATTATTTAAAAAAAATTAAAGCAGATGCGTAACATGACCACTGCCTGTGTATTTAGTTAAATTTAATGCAGTTAATGACGGATTTCACAAACGTTACTTAAATTTAATCATCCGTTAAAAGTAAACGTTGCCATGGTTACTTGTCGTCGGTCTAATTAGAAAAACTGGTAACTCTATTTTTTGCAACTTTGGGGAAACCGAAAAGAACTGTTTTCCTTCCTTTGAGGGTTTTGAAATTAAACAAACGTTTATGTATGTCGGTATTCAATATTAGCTTCTTTAAAAAAATTTAATAAATTTGCAATTATCGAATTATATTTAATTATTTGCCAGTTTTCGGTTTCTCTAAAGTTGCAAAAAATGGAATTACCAGTTCTTCTAATTAGACCGACGATGTGTTGAAGGTATAGGAATGATTATTCTTAATCGATGATTAAAGTTAAGTGACGTTTGTGACTGTTGGTTTGTGCGTGGACGTTCCAAAATTTTATAACACGTTTATGTGCGCCTATGACACACAGCGGCCATATTTAGTGACTAGTTTGGACAAAAAACCAGTGTCACCAACACATTGACAACGATTTCCCCCATCTGAGGTTTAAAAATCCCCCAAGTAAAACATATTCCCCTAAAATTTATTTTTCCAGCATAGAAAATCCCTTAATTTGTCACTAGATTCAGAAATAATTTAAAAAAAAAAACCTGAAAAAATACATAAAGGTGAAAAAACAAACAAAAGACAATTTTACAGCGCAATTCAATTGAATAATGATAAATTTTAAAAGTTTTAGGACAAAACAAAGAAAACCAAATAATAAATTTAAAAAAATAATCAAATTTCAAAAAGGATAATGATAAAAACAAAAGATAATCGATTTTGTAGTACAATTAAGTAGACTAATAAATTTAAAAAAGAAAGTGGCAGGAAAGGTGACAAAATAAAGAAAACAGATTAACAAAATTTTAAAAAATATACATATCGAAATTATTAAACGCATAAAAACAAAAGACAATTGATTTTAGGGCAATAATTCAGTAGATTCAGAAAAAAAAAACAATTTGAAACAAATAGCGGCAAAAGAAAGAATTATTTTCCTTCCACAAGTCTACATTATACAAAAACTGCAATAGATGCCGCTGTTCAATATCTCACAAATACAATTAATTTCGTTCTTTATTGATGATGAGTGACATTTCTTTATTTTCTTACCCCCGTAAAAACAAATGAAAAAGAAACTTTCGGCATATACATATTATGTTAACAAATCGCCTTGTTAAATGTCTGACAATAACGCAAGTTATTTTTTCTTGCCATATCCAGAAATGACTGTCAGTTGAAACAATGCTCAATAGATGGTGGCTTTTTAAGAGGATTTCCTTCTACACAAAAGAACAACTTTGAGTTGTCTAGGGACTGTCAGCTTCCAGTATCTTTAAGAAGTAAAATTCGAAAATCCCTTTTTTTCTCTTAATACCTAATAATTTGAAAGAAATGCTTAAATTGGCATACAAGATATTCATGTATTCATCTGTATGTTTCATGTCAACAGGTGTGGCAGTACAAAGATAAATCATAAGGGTAGATTTTAATTACAATATTTCTTTCCGTGATCAAAAATTATAAAATTAGTTCTAAGTATTATTCTTTTCTTTATTGTTAATAAACCTGAAACATCCAACAAATTTCCCCTTTAACACTAAAAATCCCCTAAATTTAGGGAGAAATCCCCTAAGTTGGCAACACTGCAAGAAACTACTGTTAGTACGTATGACTCCTGTTCATTTTCTGCGTCACACCATAAACGTTTATTGAACGTTTTTAAAGATGTAATTTTTTAAACATTTTTCCCAATTCTCTGGGAAGTTTCTTCTTTCATCAGTATATTTCTTGTCGGTCTATTCAAAAATCACCCTCTATGTATAATTGTAATATTTTTTTAAATCGTCTTTCTAAAACTAGGGCATTTATAAGTTTTACACGAAAATAAAAAGAATACACAAACATCATTTATTAATACACATTCAATTACAAATGATGAGAAAAGCACTTTATAAATTTGCTGTACATACAGAGCCTGTGTTAAAATAGTTTGTTTATCCATTATCAAATATTACATCATGATCTATGCATTTGAGAACGAATTTTTGTACGAAATTGGAAATCTTTAAGGTCCAGCACCATCATATTATTTTATCCTGTACACGTACAGTTGATTCAGTTTACAGTAACATTACATGTTAACCCTTTATGTATTATGTAATGAAGCTATTAAAAAAACTGAATTTAAAGACAATGCTATTTGATTATTTTAAATATTAATCACATTAGTCGATAGTACATATCACATACATTTCGCTTGCAAATAAATTAATGGTTTTAATACTTGCTAGCTATTAAATTAATTACCAATACTTAATTTAACTAATAAGTTTTATTTAAAATATATATCCAATCATTTCAGAGCAGAAATATATTAAAGTTAACTACTATTAATATATCTGAGATATATCTTGAGATTTGGATATATAACAAAAGTAAGATTCAACCAATTCACCGATTATGACTAAACGATAGAGAAATTAACGTAAAAAATATATATTTAAGCGGATTGAGGAAGAGCTGCGTCTACAATATCAAAATAATAAATGCAAAACACAGTACTGTTATGAGAAACGATCCTCAGGAATTGTCCAGCAATTCCAGTCAGTTCCCGATTTAAAGCGGTCAATCCAGAAGGCACCTTCTGGGGGTCTGCCGTTGATGATTCAATTATTTGAAAAAAGAATTCTTTAACTCTTTGGCCTGAAAGTAATTGAGATAAATAAATACAAATAATGAAACGGCAGATACAAAGTAGGGGGGCAGATACTCACGGACAAGTTGTCTAATTCTGTTATCTGTTTTCCCGACTTCCAATATTTGCTCTTTAAGCAATGTCAGTGAGTTTTCACTCATTTCACTTAAATTGTACGTTTTTCGGGAGTCCTTGACATCATTCACTACTTGCTCGGCAACATTCTGCAGTAACTCTTCCAAATCTCTAAAATAATATAGTTTTACACACAACAAAATGGCGTTAGTAAAATTTTATTTAAAAATGTATTCAGTATGTGTTGTATTTTCTAGCTTCTTGTTAAAATTCAGACATCTTGGGAAGCTCGAAGAATTGAAAATGTAATAAACACTTACTTATCGCTGTTTAAAGTCTGCAAGATTACAGCCATGTGATCCTTTAAGGCTTCTTTAAAGGCAGCCACTGTCTGAAGATCTGGTCCAACGTTACTGACTGTTATAAGCAGAACCGTACCAATTATAATTAATCTAAAGGTTTGTATTTGTAAATCTTGCAGTCTAGCTTGGTCCAACATAAAAGTCTGAAATATTATTAACAATTTAAATAATAGCTGCTGGGAATAAATGTTCTAAAGATGGATGGAAATACGCTACTTACTTCAGGATAGAGCAAATTCTCATCCCATTCCAATAAATCAATACAGGCTTCGGTGAAAGCTTGCTTAGTAATATTTTTTACATAAGCTATTTTATCGACGTTGGGAGGAACTGGCAGAGACACATCTACATGTCTTAAAATCCACCTTCTGGTGTGTTCAAGACCGTCTGAAACGTATTTATTTAAAATAACTTACACTACGTGTATCAGTAATACATTCTAAATTATAAATTCGCATACCTGTTTGTATCGATAAATAATCTGCAAACTTTTTCCTTTCGAGTTCCACACTGTGCGCAATAATTTCCGGTTTGGCCATTTCAATCGTGAAATTAGCCATGTCCAGAGCCATTAAGTCCAATGTCTAACAAAAGCAAAAACAAAATGAACGTTCGAATGAACACAATTTAACTGCGACGTACCTCCAATATGCTTCTAAATGTGTCGATAACGTCAGTTTTTTCGGAGAGCTCCTTTATTTTCTCGTCTCTGATAGGCGCACACAATTTTGACATAACTGATATAACATACTGAGCGTAATGCTGAAATATGACACATTTTTTATGAAATTTTTCTTTTTTTCTAAATACAAGTTAACGCTAAGTTAAAGCTAAACTTACTTACATGGAAGTCCAAAGTGCCTTTTAGTGCCTGCTGCTTGATAAGTTCGTCGTCTAAAACTTCAGAAATTTGCTGCTTTATTTTGGTATGCTGCGGTAGTAGTACTTGAAACAGGCCATTTTTAATGTCCCCTAAAAGTATGAAGGCCTGCAAATAAAACAAATGCATATTACGTTATGAGAAATGTTAATTGCATACAATTTCGTATACAGGTGGTGCAAGAAAAGTTTTCAAATTCAGCCATAAACTCTTTATTGGTGTTTCTAGTATATTCAATTTAATAAAAAGGTTTGCAACAAATACTCAATATTGGTTCTACTTGAGGTAAATTGTCCTGCACTGTTCGATGATAATTTGATCCAAAACCTCATCTGTGTTGCAAAACCTTTTCAAGTATTGTCTTGTAACAAAAGGCAAAGATTTTCTGCTCTAAGATGAAAATGACAAAAGGAAGAAAAAGCAAGGAGAAGATTTTTGGTACTCTAAAAGCGTTATACCCTGAAGGGAAAGGAGTTTCCAAAAAAAAAAGTAGACGACTTAAAATCTCTAATGAATATTATACCCTTAGATGCAAGGCCATTTTACAAAGTATTTCGTTCTCTAGATTTTCAGGATGGCATAGGCGGGTATGGTCCCTATATTGATTTTGATGCAGAACTTGACCAAAAGGAATAAATTGGTTCTAATGATTATCTATTTAGTATGTTTAAGTTTTTCTTAATTTAAGATTGTTTAAATTTTGTTCAATAAACGGAATATTTACTTCTCAATACGTATCTAGCTACTATGTTTAAATTTTTCTTAAATAAAGTTTCTTTGAATTTTGCGTTCTAATTACTACTAATTCTTTATAACGTATATTAAATAATAAATAAGTTAGCAGTTATGCAGGGCGATCAAATTAATTGTCCTGATCCTAGACTGCTCTCCACGAACTTGATATCGATATTTTCATCCAATTAATAAAATTAAGTTCGCAACATAGGAAGATCTGGGGAAGTTACTAGATATCCCAAGATTTTGTTGACAGTTCATTACCGTTCATTCATGAAAAATGGTGTAGGATCAGGACAATCAATTTCGATCTACCTATATATGTGGTTCCATGTAGAACCAAGCACCAAAGATATTTAAAAAAGTAGCTAAATATAATCTTTCTCCTTTGAAAACTTGCAACAAGACAGTTTTTTATACAATCTTTTTGAATTCATTTCAAATAGCACAAAATAAAAATACTTTATTTTGAAATAAAGGCGTTTGCTAAATGACCGTTTACCAAAAACAAACGAATGGTGATTGGTTTCCTTTTGATAAGCGTTATCCATTTTATTAACTTCTTGCCTGCACACAATCCGACCTTTACACATATCTCAATTTCGTTTTATTGCACGTTTAACAGCTGGGAACAGAAGTCTGAGTTGTTTGACGTAATTATTAGTAATTTCTAAAATATGTAACCGGAATTGTGTATGAAATAAAGGTAACAAATTCGCAAAATAATTGTGTAAATAATTGTTTGTTAATTCGTGCGGATTATTTGCTAGATCGGAACGTACCAGCTGCTTCGTCCACAATAAAATCGCAAGGATTTAAATCTGATGATCGCAGAGGTCAATGCACGGTCCGTCAGACAGCTGATAGTAAAACCTTTCGTCTCGCTATCGGACGGAGACAATAAAATTTGGTATTAGAATACAGTTGTTTTAAACGTCGCTAGTATTATGCCGAGAATTTTTGATTACATCATGTACGATAATGTATGTCACAGATTAAAGAGCACATATAAAAAATTCTGTTTGTAATTAATTGATTATAAATTTACTCAAAACAAGGAGTTATTTTTAGACCAGAACGCCAAACTCACAGCGTACGTATGTCATAAACGTTTTACGATATTTACTCAGAATAAAGCTTGTAAAACTTGACCTTCCATAACAGACGTATTAAACTGAATATAGATAGCATTCCTCGGAGCTCAGTGTATGCGTTAATATTTTATATCCAAATTTGTTTACTGACGACTTCAAACAACTGGATCAACGGCATACACTCTCACACGTCCTCGTGAGGAATTTTTACGAGAGCGCGACGAGGCAATTCGCGTCCTTTGCCAAGTCTGTACACAGCTTTAACCAGCCGACGAAATAATGGGCACGTTCAGCCGGTGTCAGCAGCTAAGAAGTTGAGTTCAGCGGTATCGGCTGAACGATACGCTGAGTGTGTGCTGGATCTCAACTGTTGCGAAATTATCTCAGCGTAAATAAGTTCGCTTTGTTTTGGCTGCGGATATAATTCCAGGTTGTGTTTTTATTTGTAAATTGTGTACTCATCAAACTGTGTAGTTTGCTTCATTTGATTTTGTATTAACTGTTCAACTTCTTCAAATAAAAACATTAAAATTAAAGTCATCATCCAGAAATTCGCACAAAATAAAATTTTGATGAAAATTGTCGACCATGTTTTTGAGGTTAAATCGTTGCATCTCAGCAGATCGTTCAGCTGAATAGGTAACGCTAACATACAGCATCTCAACATGTTGAGTGTTGCAAGTCAGCTGTTGACACCGGCTGAACGTGCCCAATGCGAATATATGCTCAGAAAATACAGGATATGGAGTTGCAAACGCGTCTTAAATTTGTTAAACTTTTAATAGATTTGTGTTAATAATCCATCACACACAAAAGGCAACTATAATAATTAACAATCGAAACGGATTACGAATGAGTTTAGTATAATGTTTTAAATTTTGGCGATGAAGGACACGTTTCTTGTGGAAATAACCTTTATTTACAGCACAATTTAAATTAAAATGAAAGAAAAATACCAGGAATTCTTAACACGGAGATTTAAATTGTTTTTCGTTTCAGTGTTTATTTGTTTAATTGTCAAAGCATGTGTTAAAAGTTGGGCCGTTGTGATCCTTTGCATGGAATAATCTGCTTGAGGTGATTTGCATGTATTTGTTAAGTAAATATTTTGTAGTTCATGCTTCACGACGTCGGGCGTTGACCTAAAAACGCAATTGACGTGAAATTCCACTTAAAGGTCAAGTTCACGATAGATGCAACGCCGCCGTGCCTACCATAAAACTTTTATGAGTGCATTTATTTCGTTCATCTGCTCCTCTATTTTTTTAATAATAATTTTTGATTAATTATTTCTCGAAAACTAAAGTAGAAAGCACTTTTTAACACTTTTCCCATACTCTCGGGCATTGCTTCTTATCGTGGTTTCATCTTGTCGAGTTAATTAACAGTCACCCTGTATGAGATGTAAAAGTTTATTTACAGCGATGTTTTTTTTTTCAATAACTTTTTGCTGCTTTACATTGTGCGTGTTCACAATTACTCCCACAAGACTATTTTTTGCGAGATTTTTAATGCTCTTGATTTTTTCATTGAATGCATCACCTTTAGTGAGCCTCATCTATTTTTAGTGTTGTAAATTGAATTATAAACGGGTTATTAACTGGTTAATTATCCGGTTAATAACACCCGGTAAATTAAGTTATTTACCGTGTGGTTATTTATTTTGAATTTGCCGCCAATATGGAAATGAAATGGAATGGAAATATTTCCAAACTTTATTAATATTAGTATTAGTTTTGGATGATTAAGGTTAACAACAATTCTATTTCCTCATAAAATCAAAATTGTGAGGTAGTTTGAGTTTGGTCTTTTCTAAAAGGATAAGTCAAAAGCAATACAATAAAGCCAGTTTAATTAACAGGTTAAAAATCCGGTAAATTAAGTAAATTATATAATTTACCGGTCAATTTACAACACTATCTATATTATTTGTATAATGATCAACATAATTTCTTGTAATACCAATATTATATTCGACATTTGTAATAAATAGTCTATTTATACATATATTTAGCCAATTTAATATGACGCATCTCACACTCATCAGAAATGTGTCATAGTTTATTTGAGTATTAATGCAATTTGAAGCAGAGATTCGACAATATAATTCTCTTAAAATTTTGCTTTGAATTCTTACATTATAAATTAATTTTCGTTCAATTTTTAAATGTTCTTTCACACTTTTAATTTCTAAATTTGATACTTGCAAGTTTGTGAAGTTCTTTTGCAATCAATCATATTACTTTTTACTATTTTCTGATCAAAATACATAATTTAATATGACAAAGAAAACAGTATGACGGTAAGGTATGAGGAATATTCCACAACCTGATGCCTCACCCATTAAATAAGGAAGAAAGAATATGTTAAAATACATTACTATGTTCCATCTCATATTACTTACTTGTTCATAGCTTGGAGGATCCTCGGATAATTGTTGTTTCAATATATCCCAAAAAGCCTTGTGCATAGAATCCTTAATAATTTTCTGTATACTATTTGGTTGAGGTTCAAATCGTTGCAGCTTAAAATCTTTGTCTACCACAATCTGATGCACCAACGCCATGTCCTTCATTCCGTTCGCTGCCTGCATGATCTCCTCCAAGGTAACGAATTTTGGTGGAGATGCAGCCGTCATCCCACTAGCAATCATAAATGTTTGAGACACAGTACGTTGCCTGAAAATAAATATTTTAAAATCGAAATTTTGTGGATCTTTTTCATTGCATTGTCAAGCGAAAAACTGTATAGCTAGGGAGAGGTGAAGCACACCGAGCCATTAACATAAGAAAAAAAATAATAGGTTTAGAATGGTACCGTTTTCCTTGGTCTGCTCCATCGTCACTTGTTATCGAACTGTTGCTTTCAGTACGAATTCTTGGAATGGCCCCCTTCACGTCAGTGGGATCACTTCTGGCGTTGCCGTTATTTTCCGAAGCCATTTTAAAAAATGAGAACGGGCATTAAATTTCTCGCACAGCTAAAATCAGAGATGTGTGTTATGGATTAGCAGGACCCAAATATAACAAAAGAGGTCAACTTGAACTATTAAAAGATTTCAATTAGGCAATCAGTTAATCTTGAAGGTTAAGACGTAAATACTCCTCCAACATCATCAACGTTTATTAAATGTCTTTTCTTCTTTGTTAATTTTAAAGCGGCAGGGTTTAAATAAAATTGTTACTTACAAAATTTGGAGGAACAATACACATGTAATTTCGCCTTTCAGGAGAAAGCCTAATTGTCACTGCGATCAGCTGATTTTTTGTTTATCAACACGATCTTCGTGAGTGTACGTAAGTAAAAGGTGCATTCGATACAACGTTGATTTCGATCGATTTAAAAAGATCTGTTAACTCTCACAAAATGAAACACTTCCAACTGCTGGTAATAAACACGAATTGATTTCAATTGCGATCGAATAGAGCTATTTTATAGACACAAAACAAGACAAAACTCTCTTAAGTGTCGTGTCGTGTCTGAGTGTGTGTCTGAGTTTAGGGATTTCAGGGATGTCAAGTTTCCTTAAGTGGATGAAGTAACAAAAAAATGCAAAACCAGAATTATTTATTTTGTTTTTTTTTTTTAATGCTTGCGTTGACTTGTAAGCAAGGACAACAATGTGATCATGGCCAAATAAAATCACATCATTAGGCGTCATCAGTAATTCCTGGAATTTTTAAGTATGACTAATAATTTGTTCTGCAATAACAAAGAATACCTACCGTGCGTTCAGCAATTTTCGAATGCCACGTGATCAAATATGTGTATAGGCAAAACACGACCTACTAGATTTCACGAGACGGAATCTCTTAAGGCTGTGTTACATTGACAATTTATTATTGAATTAATTCATGAAGTCACTTCATGAAGAAGTTGGACAAGTGTAATGCACCAAATTTGACGTCAAATAAATTCATGAATTTCTTCGTCAACTTATTCACGAATTAACAGCAAATTCTATTTTTCGTCTTCCTGCGTTCACAATCATTGCTCTGAGAGCGTCTTGAGCGTGTAATCACGTCTTTCTCACTCACGATTTTTAACATTTTGCGTCTCACTCGTCCATTTCAAAACGTCATTTGTTTACGTTATTTCCATGACAACGGACGCATTTTTCACATCTCACTCTTAAGGGTGCGTTTCATTTGCACGCTCACACACTTTAAGCGCTATTTTCCGAGGTTCCATTTGGCGTTCAGTCGCTTAAGCTGTTATAAGCAAAAGTGTTTCTATTAACTACTGTTTGCACAACGAATTCATAACCTCAAAAATATAACTTTAATAGTGAAATTAATCCAATCACAACTGCCGCAGCTGTTTCTAAAGTATAATGTTTGTTTATAACCTGGGTTATCTTTACCTAACTATGATCAGCTAATCTCCTCATACGTTCCGTTTCGAACATAAGCGTTTACGCTTTTGCTGCCCTACCTCGATGGGATAAGCGATCGTGAGCGAAGACTATGACGTCATAATGACGTTGCTGCTTCGTCATCTAGCGCTTTATGAGCGTTTGCAAGGCCAAAGGGAATGGTTTAACCACTGCTTATGAGCGCTCAAAGCATGTGAGCACGCAAACGTAAACGAAACACACCCTAAAGGTGCGTTCGGCTTTAAACTCCAAAACTGGAGTGGAACCACGAAAGAGTACTCCACGAGTGCTCTTTAAAGTTTATCCCGAACGCGGAATGTCAAATCAAAGTCATGTGATTTTTAACTTACTTTGTAGGTATATTCTGCAACAATACCGAATTATCTTCACATATAATTGCTTCTCCTATTTTAACAGAAGTGTAGTTTTTCAAATTAATGTCCATTTCACGATAAACATTCACTGCAAAATTCACGTAACCTATAAAAATCACATGTTACAAACTAGCGGGAATCACTGATCAACCCAACGGCCAACGAACGAGAACGGCAGGAATGTTTAATGGTCAATGTGCATGCACACTCTCTTAACTAAACTTAGGGAGGTGGGGCTTGAGGAGTGAGCACTTTCTACTCCAAGATGCTATAGCCGAACGGAGAAAGATAAACTCTTTCAACTCTAAGAAGTTATCCGAACGCATTTGGAATAAAGAGTTCGAAGCCGAACGCACCTTAAGTAGGATGCTTAAAGCGTTTTCCACTGGCTGCACTAGTGCACACTCGTTCATTCGTTATATTTTCATCTCATTTTAACCTCACAAGTAATAAGAGATGAAGATACACTGATGGCCGTATGTACAGACAAATTTCAAGGTAGACTTAATACTTAAAGCTAACTTCATATCAAATTGTGCGCCGTATAGTTACATTGTTCAAAGTAAAGGTTTACTTTGGCTTATATAAGTCTAAAGATTTATCTGTGCATATTGCCATGAGTGTGCACTGGTGCAGCCAGTGGAAAACGCTGTTAGAGTGCGCCCGTTGTCATGGAAACTATGTAAACACAAATCGTTTTGAAATGAATGAGTGAGACGCAAAATAAGTTAAAAATCATAAGTGAGAAAGACGCGATTACACGCCGAAGACGTTTTCGGAGCTATGATTGTGAACACAGCCCAATATTTACGTGAATTTCAGGGGCACCAACAATAGAAAACGAAGGTTATGGTATTTATTTGTGTGTGCCAACTGCCAGTGTAAATCGTTTGTAAATTAGGTCTGTTTGTTATCCTGCACTGGTGTACACTAGTGCACACTTTTTTTTACGAAATTTGCCTTAATGAAGTCTAAATTCTTCGATAATGTGTCAATACAAATCATACACATACATACTGACATACCACACAAACATTTAAGGTTACAGCGTATTTTGTGAAAAGTATGCATTGGTGTACACCAGTTCAGGATAACAAACAGACCTATTATTTCGCTATGTTAATCACGATGGTACATTCGCTTTTGTAATGAGTAACTAAAGTTACACGATTTCAACAATTGTTGTTAAGGGTTTAAGCTTTGGCTTAGAGTTAAGCTGGTTTTGTACAACTGGGGCTTAGGCCCAGTTGTACAATTCGAGTTTAACTTTAAGCGAAGCTTAAACCCATAGCAACGTCCATTACAACCATGTTATTGTGAAGGGTTTAAGCTTTGGTTTAACGTTAAAATCGAATTCTACAACTGGGCCTTAGGCCCAGTTGTGCAATACGAGTTTAAGCTTGGCTTTAGGTTAAACCCGGTTTACTGGAGAAAGTGGTGTTGTACCAGACAAGCTTTGCATTAAGCCTTGGCTTAAATGCGAGTTTTACAAAGCGGTCCCAATTGACCGTTTAAGTGTGGTTTAAGTCAATATAACCTCAAATGAGATATTATTATTGGTAGATAAAAGTTAGTGATTATTTATATTAGTGTTTATAAAACAAATTTATCGTAATGGAGAATTATAACGACCTGACTGATGATGAAGATTTTTTGGCATTGGTGGAAAATGTTTTGCTTCCTGATGTTGAAGAAAATATTGAAATAAATGAAAACAATGTTGTTCGTCATAGACTGATTGAAGATTATTTCTCACAATTATTATAGTAAGAAACAAACATGTGTACAAATTACATAATTCAGGGTATGTAAAATGTATATTTGTAAAATGTAAAATATATATTTGATTAAAAAAATATAATACAATATTTTAATTCTTTATTTTATTAATTTTTTTCTAAATGTAAAATTTCCATTCTACGTTCATGCTCTTCTCGCATCTGGCGAAGGGAGGAAGGTTCGGGAGGTTCACTGGGTGCACCACCAGTTGTATAGAAAGCCATTCTTGCAAGGGAATGCTTCCGTTTTGTAATCTTCTTATAATTTTCATATTTTTTTCTTAAAGAAGCTGCATCACGAAATAGGTTGCTTCCGCAACTGTTAAATTCATTACATATTTTTTCCCACGCTACCTTTTTTATTTTATTGGTGTCCGTATCGCTCTTTTTGCATTCCACTTCTTTCGCATATTTCGACACTAGTTATAACAATAGCTTTTCCTCTGTTTGGGTAAAATTTGCAACCCGTTTTCCCTTCGCACTCTCCATAACACAGAATTTATAACTTGACCTATATTTATTGAGATTAGTATCCATAATTTTATCAAATTTTGTGCAAAAAAAAATGTATAATTTTATCAATAAATACGAAAGCATCCTTTGATTACTTATTGCTTTATTCAAGTGATTCAGTCAATTATTCAAATAATTCAATCAGTCGTGTAACACATTTCACACACGTGTAGCACTCATAATAACAGTGAACAACGTTTTCATTGCTGCCAACAGTGTCTTAATACAGTAAAACTTGGTTTAGTTAAGCCTGAGCTCTTTCGCGAACGAACAACGCAAATTATTTTAAACCTGGTTTATTTTTTAAACCTAGCTTTCTAAATCTACAGTTTAAGCCGTCTTTGTACAACCGGGCCTTAGTAATTTTTACCGGGCTTTAATGACGAGCGGCTGAATCCTCGCGCGGCTCCCATTCTGCGCATGCGTTAAGATTTGAAATAACGTGCATACATCTCTGCAACATACTCGTACATAAATAGTACAGAAAAAAGAAATGTGTTTAATACGCAACATAGTATTAATTGCACAAAAAAAAAACTTGAACAGATATAACAAAAAATGTGCATAATAAAACAGATTACGAATTCAGTTTGAATAATAAAGTTTATATGTGTCGTAGCCGCTTGCCGTAAATTAGCACTTCCTGTAAAGTCTAGACACTTCACGAAATGCAGACAGATAGCGTAATGCCCACCTTTAAACGATTTTTTACATCAACTGTCTAAAATATTTAGCCTCTTCATGAACTGCTATCAGCCATTAGGTTTATGCTGTAACGCCGAACAATTACGCTATCGGTC
This sequence comes from Dorcus parallelipipedus, assembly GCA_958336345.1. NCBI lineage: Eukaryota > Metazoa > Arthropoda > Insecta > Coleoptera > Lucanidae > Dorcus > Dorcus parallelipipedus. The sequence continues at coordinate 18,460,199 of OY284481.1, forward strand.
TAATAATTTTAGACGCTTCATGAAGTGATATCAACAGAAATATCAACAAGTTTATTTTTACTGATATGAAGGCAATATAAATTTTTTTTTAAAACTATAATAAGATAATGTAGATTAACGTAACATCAAAATATCTTTCAAAACACAGAATTCACTGATACTTCATTGATCGACTACAACACTGCCAAGTTGTAAGTGGGGCAAAATTTGAACATTTATTGTAGTCTCAATCAAATTTCAAATTGTTTTAAAAGATATTTTGATTTTTAATTAGTTTTTCTTTTGCTGTCTCATGGATAAAAATAAAGATATTGATGTTGATATTTCTGAGTGTAGTTTTTTATCCTGCATCCGAAAATGCAAATAAATGTCGAATGTGCCATTTAAAAAAGAAAAGTAAGAAGCATTCAATTATTCGATTATTCAAAGTCAAAATACACTGTTGAAGAAGCTGTCAAACGATAGTGAGACGTTGAAGTGTTTATGCGAATTTCAGTTTCCGTTTTAAGAATTTCTGACACAATTTTCATCGGACAAGAACCTACTTTAATCAAAATACAATATTATAGGAAAAGATATTTTTACAAATTCTCAAATTTTTTGTTGAAACCATTACATATTGCATTCAAAATTATATATCCTTGCAAATATTTTATCAAATTCTCCGTTTAGAATTATTATAATCAATAATTTTTCTTAATAATGTAAAATTAATAATATATTAATTAATTCTTTAATGAATTTCATACTCCATTTTAACAAATGGAATTTTTTCACCAAAGGGTTCACCTAATTCTTGGATTGAAAAGTAAATGCTTTCTCCTTCACAAAAAAATTCAAGTATCCGTTGAAATCAACAATTAGTAAAGAACATGGAGGGTAAAGAATTAATGAAGTATTCTATGAAGTATGAATCAGCAGCGCCATCTATTAAGAAACGGAAGAAGTGCGTATTAAAATAATTTGCCAATTTCGAATTTCTAATCGATTTTTTTATTCTTAATAAGCGCTTTATGCGGACATACAGTTCTTGAATACGATAATAAAGCCTCTGTATACATACATATAAGAATCAATAAAGTCTTTAAACATATTATATTATATTATTTGCGTGCCCTTGTCTTAAATCCTTCGATTTTTATGTGAGTCTTGTGCCTAGAATATACTGAGAAATAGATGTGGCATACTGATCAAGCAAACGTTTCGTTTTTCATCTTTTATTTTATAATACAGCTTGTCCTACCTCCGCCGTTTTTCAAGTTTCAATGAAACAATCGGTATGCACGTATGTTATATGAACTATAATCTTGCAGAAACGCACTTCATGCCTGTGTAGTTTCTCGATTGCTTAAAAAAAGGCCGAAGTCTAATTATAAATATACATAAATAGTAAAAAAACTGTATTAAAACAATTTTTAAAACATTAAAATCACAAAAAAGAATTTGAATGACAAATATCAAAAATTCTCAATCCTTCTTGATGTCTGTAACTTGAGCTGCTAAATCTGCAAACTTTGCAGTGTAGTCTAAACTACTTTCCGTTAACAGTGACTGAAGATGAGCGTCGACCTATAAAAAAAATTAAACGTCATCAATTAAGTTGTCGTCGTTTCTAAAATGTATTCAACTCACATCCTGCGTCAAACACAGACGTGTATCTTCACCAACGACGCTAGATGACGAATGTGAATGCTTTAAAGGAGAATCTAAATGACCTAGAAAACTACTTAATGAAAAGTCTGCCACTTCAGAGGTTAACCACTGATTTTCGTTTTCTTTCAGTATTCTCGAAGGGCTCGAAGGTGAAGTCTCACTTTGGCTATTTTGTGATAAAAATCCTAAAATGCAAAAATTAGAATTATAAAAATAAATGTAAACTATTACCTTCAAAACTAGTAACACAGCCATCTTTTGTTGTTGATCCTTGAACGTCTGAGAGCGCAACTTCTTTACCATCATGAGGTGTGAGAGCCATTTCTATTAGGTTGGATATACTTGTAGGAGAACCAACTTGATTTGGAATAGTTGCATTATCTGGTATACTTATAGTTTGCGTCACAGTAGGTGTATCGTAATTTTCTGCAATATCCCCGACTACTACGGCAGTTACAGTTGTGGGTAATGTAACCACTCCGTTTAAATTGCATTTATCGGTTACGTTAAGACTCTCTAGTTTATTATCGATCTTATTTGCATCGGGGTGTAAAATAATTTTTGGAGCAATTGGTCTTGGAGTTGCAGGCAAATTATCTTGTGAGATGATATTCATCTGAACTATCTGCCGTCCATTCTCTGGCTTGTTTGCTAGAATTGGTAATTTTCTTTCAACTACCAATTGCTTTGCTCTCGGTCGTCTTCCTTTTCTGTTGCAGTAACGAGGTTTTAACCTTTGAATAGACTGTAAAAATAAATTCATTATTTTAAAAAGTTCTGAATGTTCCTTTAATTATTCAAAAAATGTGCACAAAGGAGCGTGTATACGTACGTCTAATTGTGCTCTTAATATATCATTTGGAGAGCTAGGTCTTCGAAACAGAGACGAGGGTGACAATTTCCTCGTAAACGGTTCCAAAATGTAAGGGTGGAAATTTGTAGAATGAGCTTCATTTTGCTGACTGCGAAGAATTGACTTCTACAATCAAGTGAATTTGTAATATTTCGTACAAGAAAAAATTAAAAGCGAAACTTACTTCTGGGCCCTCAAAAAATTTCTCCCTGCCGCAAAATTTCAGGTTCTTATTCCGTGTCGTAGAAATTTTTGTGGGGCTACCGCACACATGTCCACACGGACAACAAATTCTATTCTTCCTGTAATGCAACTTAGCAATAGACAAGAGCCTTTTCAGCATACATGATAAGTTATTGCTCTCTTGATTTGAATTATCCGCAGTTTTGTTACAGGAATTTAACGACACAGCATTCTCAGAAACCTCGAGCTCCTTTTGTGAATCGTTTCCAATTTCAACGTCTTTCGCTTTCTCCCCGGAAGTGACGCTTTCCGTTTTCATTTTCACGGGTTTCATACTGTCCCAACTATACTCCAACGTTACTTTAGAATCTGCTCCAAACTATAAAAACTAGCATTTTCATAATATATTTAAATTCAAGATTGTAATCTTACCATCAAGTATAGATCGCCAATGGCAAGGGTTCCACAATCGTAAACAGTCCAACCGTTTTGAAATTTTGATATGTCGTGTTCTTTCTTAATATCACACCCGTCATCATCGGTTTCTGTTTTTACGTCTAACATCTCGCAAGGTTTCTCATCGCTGCTACTATTTCCATCTTGATTCTGAAGTGCTAGAATCGTATTGACGACTTCATCAACCACCTCATCAACTGTATTGGGTAGATCATTATCATTTAGACAGTTTTCATTATTATCAGTTACCGATAGTAGAGTTTTATTTATATTATTCGGTGATAGTTTCTCGCTGCTGCTTTCATTTCTTACACGCTTCACACCGCTTTTCCTTGCATTACCTAAAAGTAACAAAAAATTATTTCAATTCTAAAGCAGTCAACGGATTATGTTTTACCTTTACTGCTATTGGGATAAGAATTGAGCCACAGCTGTTCCCCAGCTACTTTAGCCCCAATTTTTTCTTCATATGCATTTAAACATATACTCTGGCTGGTTAAAAATTCACTTAAATTTACCGCAGGCATTTCTAAATTACACGAACTGGGTGGGCATAATCGAAGTGGAGATTCAAGTAAACTTTTGTCATCTGCCAGACTAGTTGAATTAAAAGTTGAATACTACCTTAGTTCAGGAAAATGATTCTACAGTAGTACACAAAATATTCTTTGACTTATAATAAGGATACATCTATTGCACATCGCGTTTTCCATCTCTCTTCCATGTAAGAAATTAAAGAGCTAAGTCTCTTCTGCAAAGGCAGAGTGGCTTTCACGCGTGGATTCTGAGACATACTTTGAACATGTATCCACGTATTCATGTTTTTCGGTTGTAGTTCTACAGTTACTCTAGTTGGTAACTTTAAATCATCATTTTTCTCTGCACATTTTAAATTATTGTTATTAATAATAATCGCTTCTTGAATTACTCACCGTCCAACTGATTCAGTTTCCTTAACGCCTTACACATTGGCGTCCTAATTCTTACAGTTTTGCCTTTAACACGGATTGCGACGGAGCCTCTGTATATTAACTCGTTTAATTTGACGCAAGTTTTTTCGCTTATAAAAGACAGTTTTTTTCTTAATTCGCCGTAATTTATAAGCGCATATAATTCTTGGGCTACTTTCTTCACATCTGTGGAATAACAATTTGCCTTTAACATTTCACCGAAAAATGAAAATTGAAAGAGTTATTCTTCTCATTTATTTTAAGCAGGTAAAATACACTTGTATCGATTCATTTTTTGCGTAAAAGAAAATGATCAAATGTTCATAGAAATACCGGCCGAAATACTTTTCAAACTAGATACAATTTTTCGTTTTTGATAATTTTGATTTTCCGTGTTTCCCGCCAAATTTTAAATTATCTAGCCCGTTTACTTAACATTCGCACTGTCAAACTGACAGTATGTTGGCGCCACTTGTCAATAGCTGTTTTCCTTTTACCCTTTTTATCAGATGACCTCACCTCACTTCACTCATTTGCGTGTTACATTCAAAACTGTTGAGGAAAATGATCTCAGGAATTACCGCCCCCCTTTCGTCTTCGTGAGCTAACTTTTGTTCGTCCTCACTTGCCTGAGTTCGCGTTTTATAACCTACATTTATCTTTGATTTGAATGTGACATTTTGCGCCAAACGTGTAAACGCTATTGATGTAAAGGGCACATTTCAGAATTAACCGGTTACTGCACCGGTAGACATTTTAAAATACACTGTAAAGCTGTAATAAGTTATTATAGCTATAATAAGTATATAATATATAATCAAATTGATTCGTTCAATTGGCAGCATTAGAGAAATAGAATATCTTACAAATCACGTGAATCACCTCAGCCTGATTGGGCCTCATCAGAGATATGTACCAAAAAACTACATTTTTTGAAAGGATAATAATTAAATTATACACTCACACATTTCTGAATTTCCAATAACCCAAAAACAAACCCTGAAAGAAAACTTTTTGAAAAACCGTCTAATATTTTGCAAAAATTGAAAGGAACAGTTATGTTTCATCATTCAAAAGGCAAAATGTGACAGTAAAATAAATAACGTAAGTAACTATGGAAACATTGAGTGAAATTAATGGCAGCTGCAGCTCTTGCCAAATGAAACTGTAATCAAATTGATTCGTTCAATTGGCAGCATTAGAGAAATAGAATATCTTACAAATCACGTGAATCACCTCAGCCTGATTGGGCCTCATCAGAGATATGTACCAAAAAAAACTACATTTTTTGAAAGGATAATAATTAAATTATACACTCACACATTTCTGAATTTCCAATAACCCAAAAACAAACCCTGAAAGAAAACTTTTTGAAAAACCGTCTAATATTTTGCAAAAATTGAAAGGAATAGTTATGTTTCATCATTCAAAAGGCAAAATGTGACAGTAAAATAAATAACGTAAGTAACTATGGAAACATTGAGTGAAATTAATGACAGCTGCAGCTCTTGCCAAATGAAACTGTAATCAAATTGATTCGTTCAATTGGCAGCATTAGAGAAATAGAATATCTTACAAATCACGTGAATCACCTCAGCCTGATTGGGCCTCATCAGAGATATGTACCAAAAAACTACATTTTTTGAAAGGATAATAATTAAATTATACACTCACACATTTCTGAATTTCCAATAACCCAAAAACAAACCCTGAAAGAAAACTTTTTGAAAAACCGTCTAATATTTTGCAAAAATTGAAAGGAACAGTTATGTTTCATCATTCAAAAGGCAAAATGTGACAGTAAAATAAATAACGTAAGTAACTATGGAAACATTGAGTGAAATTAATGGCAGCTGCAGCTCTTGCCAAATGAAACTGTAATCAAATTGATTCGTTCAATTGGCAGCATTAGAGAAATAGAATATCTTACAAATCACGTGAATCACCTCAGCCTGATTGGGCCTCATCAGAGATATGTACCAAAAAAAACTACATTTTTTGAAAGGATAATAATTAAATTATACACTCACACATTTCTGAATTTCCAATAACCCAAAAACAAACCCTGAAAGAAAACTTTTTGAAAAACCGTCTAATATTTTGCAAAAATTGAAAGGAATAGTTATGTTTCATCATTCAAAAGGCAAAATGTGACAGTAAAATAAATAACGTAAGTAACTATGGAAACATTGAGTGAAATTAATGACAGCTGCAGCTCTTGCCAAATGAAACTGTAATCAAATTGATTCGTTCAATTGGCAGCATTAGAGAAATAGAATATCTTACAAATCACGTGAATCACCTCAGCCTGATTGGGCCTCATCAGAGATATGTACCAAAAAACTACATTTTTTGAAAGGATAATAATTAAATTATACACTCACACATTTCTGAATTATAGTTATGATAAGTTAACAACTTATTATAGCTAAAATAACTTATTACAGCTTTACAGTGGATTTTAGAATTTTAAAATGTCTACCGGTGGAGTAACCGGTTAAATCTGAAATGTGCCCAAAGTGAGGTTGAATACCGTACAGTTGCGGACAGAAAATTTCGGATGTCACTGTCATTCCACTGAAATTCCTATATGTATACGTCAGATGACTGACAGTGACATCCGAAATTTTTTGTCCGCAACCGTACATCAGATAATTTTTCCTTACTTAATATGTAAATGGAGAGCAGCTATTGAATCTTGAAAAAATGCATAAAAATCGCTTAAAATTAGAATTTGAGAGGAAAAACAAACATAAAAGGGAATTTTTGTGTCAATGTGAGGGGAAAACGACTGTCAGTAGTTGGCAACATTAGCGTCATTGTTACTGTCAAAATTTTAGGGTTTCTGTTGGAAGCCCGCTTTATTCCTAAAAGAAGAACAGAAACTTTTGAAATTTCCTTTCATTCAGATAACAGGTACCAACATCAGAAACATTTGACAAGCATTACTGGGTATTATAGGGAAAAAAAAACGGAATAACATTAATCCAAGGCCGTTAATGTTGTTACGATTAAGTTCTCGAGATCAGACGTGAACAGAACCACAGAACACTACTTCACCTTATTCCAACGTAAATAACATTATGCTCAAATTATTGCAACAATAACATTAATTGTTTTTACACGAGCTCATTTGCCATTCATATATGACAGAAGTGACCGAACTGTCAAAGTTTGAGATTGCTCAATTGGGCTGTGTTCGAGAACTGCACCACAAATCACTTATATCTATAGATGCTTAACGCACATAGTAGGCGGCTGGATTTGTTACTCTGGTGGTTGGAAGCGAAAGAATGGACTTAGCGCGCGAAATTTAAATTTCAGCTTTCTTTGTATATAGATTTAACTGTTCAAATGTTCATAAAAATAATCATTCGTTAACAGAAAACTAAGTCATTTTGTCAAATAACTTGATGGTTTGTTAAAAATTATTGTCTTTCATGAATCTTTGTGTCACGTTTTGGTTTTGGCATTACTAAAAGCCGCAATAGACGATCATAAATTAGATGTATTTAATTTATATGTATTTTTTGACAAAACGTAAATTTGAACGTTTTTCCTTGTTGTATAAGAAAGAATTTCATTAAATTATACACGTAAAAACTCTTCACGTGCTTTGTTATCATAAAAACATACGTTTCAATTTAGGTTTTGTCAAAAAATACATGTATACATCTATTTCATGATTGTCCATTGCGACCTTTATGAGTTATTAAAAGCAGAAGACTAATCAAATAACTAAAACGTAATAACACGGAAACAAAGAAAATATCGAAAACACATTTACCTTTATATTTAGCTAAATAATTGTGTCTTATTTGGTGTGTAATAACTTTGACGCATGATTCACAAATTTTATTTGAAATTTTCCATGGAAACGGAATAAAACAAGATCGTTTATCGTACTACCAGCTTTAAGCTAAGTTCACATGCATTGCGGATACGCAAAATTTTTATTGCGGATCGTTTCTAATTGGTTCAAAATTCAAAATGAACCAATTAGAAACGATCCGTAATAAAAATTTTGCGTATCCGCAATGCATGTGAACTTAACTTTACATCAATTGTGAATTGTGGCATTGTGGCAAAAGGTATGACAAAAACTAGCACACTGACATCTCGTATTTGGAAGCGTAGTAATTTCCTGGTCCGTCATTTAACTTAAACGTCTATAGTAACTTAGTGGTTTGTGAACTGCACTCTCGAGTGCACGTTAGGCGTGTATCACATCTTTCTGACTCACGATTTTTAACTGATTTTGCATTTCACTCATATATTTTAAGACGTCTTGTGTTTACATGATTTCCATGACTAGGATCGCACTTTCCACGCTCTACTTAAAAGTAGGTTGTGAAAAGTGCGTTAGTTGTTATAGTAACAGTGTAAACACGCGATGTCTTGAAAGGCATGAGCGAGATGTAAAATAAGCTAAAAGTCATGCGTGAGAAAGATGCGATACACGCCCAAATTGCACTCGAGGGTGTTGTTCTCGAACACAGTCCTGCTCATTCAATTCTGAAGTTGGTACAGTAGGGGACAATAAAATCCGGGCACATCATTTTTACAATGTAAACCTCACTTAATGGTGGATTTCACAAACATTACTTAAATTTAATCAAGCGTTAAAAGTTGCTATGGTTACATGTGCTGAAGGTATAGGAATGATTATTCTTAATCAATGAGTTAGGGTGCGTTTCGCTTGCACGCTCATACGCTTTAAGCACTCACGCTTACAAGCGCTATATTCTGTGGTTCCATTTGGCGTTCAATCGCTTAAGCTGTTATAAGCAAAAGTGTTTCTTTTGACTACTGTTTGCACAACGAATTCATAACCTTAAAAATATAACTTCAATAGTGAAATTAATCCAATTACAGCTTCCGTAGCTGTTTCCAAAATGTAACGTTTGTTTATAACATGTTTTTATAACCCGACTATGATCCGAATACGTTCCGTTTCGAATATAAGCGCTTGCCGCTTACGCTTTTGCTGCCCTACCCGTCGACGGCTAATCAAGAAAGACTGGTAATGCCACTGCAAAATAGGACGGTTTGTTTGAAAGCAACATCGACAGGTCTTGCGGCGGGAGGGAAAGGTTTACTCGTCCCTAGTGCACATAGGCGGCGTTCATTAACGCCGAGATAAAAATCGAACATTACAAAAAATATACTTGTTATTTGAAATAATAATAGATTATTCATTACGAAATAGAATTATTAATTTAACTAATCAGTTAATTATATTGAATTAATTCATTAAATACAAATACACGCAATAAAACTAGTATGTATGTACGCCTATGAATTCTGTTGCGTTACACGACATCCGCCGAAAATTATCGACTGCAATTTGAAAGTAAGTCAATCACTAAGTTAGTCTTAGTAAATACCCCTGTGAACTTGTTAGCTACATTTTAAAGCTCGCTTGCCCAGTCCACCTAGATTAGTCGTCGGAGGCCCTACCTCGATGGACTAAGCGATCGTGAGCGAAGACTATGATGTCATAATGATGTTGCTGCTTCGTCATCTAGCGGTTTGTGAGCTTTTGCAAAGCCAAATGGAATAGTTTAAGCACTGCTTATGAGCGCTCAAAGCATGTAAGCGCGCAAACGAAACGCACCCTAAATTTAATCGTGCTAATTTAATTGTGTTATACGAGGGCGGTTTGACGGAAGAGTGACTTTTCAAAGGGTGGCAGCACTTTCGCTACGGTGACTATAGGTCTGTTTGTTTGTATTGCTCCGAGTTACTCTAAAAGCTATCATGTGTAGTTTTCAGTCAAATTCGAAGTTTTTTCAACACGAGATAAGCAAAATTGACTGAAAACTATATATGATAGCTTTTAGAGCAACTCCGAGCAATACAAACAAACACACCTTATGTTTCTACCTTCCGCCATGTTTCTGATGTCTATTGTCAAAATTTCAAACAAATCTGACAGATAGGTTGTATTTTATACTAATTTAAAGAAAACTGTTATCGTTGTTCTGTAAATATGGAGAAAAAGATACCGAGGAAAAGTTACGTAATTATTATGGTGAGTGTGCTCCGTCCCATGGAATGATTTGCAAGTGGTTTTCTGCTTTTAAAAGTGGTCATTTGAGCACGGATGATGCAGAATGTCCCGGATCGTCATTTACTGTAACTACTCCAGAAATGGTTAATAATGTCCATGTCCTTGTACGTAACGATCGTTGTTTGAAAGTACGTGAGATAGCTAACGAAGTAAACATTTCAACCGAACGGGTACACAATATTTTGCATGATCATTTAAATATGAAAAAGCTATCCGCGAGATGGGTGCCGCGTTTACTTAATGCTGATCAAATGCACGCTCGCATGTAAATATCAAAAGAGTGTTTGGCAATCTTCAAACGTAATCCAAGAGAATTTTTCCGTCGATATGTCACAGTAGATGAAACTTGGATCCATCATTATACTTCAGAAACAAAAATACAGTCGAAACAATGGATTTCTCCTGAGGAACGTGCTCCCAAGAAAGCAAAAACCGTCTTTTCGGCCGATAAGGTCATGGCCACAGTTTTTTGGGATTCCAAAGGTGTTATCTTTATTGATTATTTAAGAAAAGGAAAAACAATAACTGGCCAATATTATGCTGATTTGCTGACACGTTTTGATGTCGAACTTAAAAAAAAAGACCGCATTTGTTGAAGAAAAAAGTGTTGTTCCATTACGACAATGCGCCGTCTCATTCGGCCGCTGTTGCTAGAACAAAATTTGTGGAATTACGTTACGAATTGCTGCCTCATCGGCCATATTCACCAGACCTGGCTCCCAGTGATTTCTTGTTATTTCCAAATTTAAAAAAATGGCTCGGTGGAAAGCGATTTGAGACAAATGAAGAGGTGATATCCGAGACAAATGCATATTTTGGAGAGTCGCTGAAAGTTTCCTTTTTGGATGGTTTAAAAAAATTGGAAACTCGCTGGGTTAAGTGTGTAGATTTGCAAGGGGATTATGTCGAAAAATAAAATATATTTTTTACGGTAAAATAACCTTTTTATTGGAAAGTCACTCTTTTGTCAAACCGCCCTCGTAGATGCTTTCATTCTCCATCAGAAGACGTTTCACAGTCTGAAATGTCTTCTCTTTGTCGCCGAATCAACATCACTGCAAGAGATCTTTCTCTTGTAACGTTTATTTTTAATGAATAAGTTTTATAAGGTTATGTCAAACGTCAATGCTTAATTTACGTATCCGCAGGAGTTCCATTTGCACTGCTACACTAACATCGAATTTTAAATGGAACGATGTTACGAGTCATCGCGAGTGTGATCAGCGTGAGCATTATCTGGAACTTACCCAGAGAAACGCCAATTATTAGCGCCATCTATTGGGAAATGGTAAATGCTAAGAATTTAGAAATGTTAATAATTAGAGCCTTATCTAGTGGCGAGTCAAAAACGATATAGAAAATTACTGTCTTTAAGGAACGTCAATTACCAGCGCCATCTATCGGAGAATGACAAACTCTACGAACTTAGAAATGTTATACAGTCACTAAATAAATATTAATAATGAAATAATAATAATAATAAATGTTAATTGTTTAGTGACTATAGAAATGTTAATAATTAGGGCGCCATCTACTGGCGAGTCAAAAACAAAAAAAGGAAATTATTGATTTCAATTCGTTTATTGAGAAACGCCAATTATTAGCGCCATCTATTGGGGAATGGTAAATGCTAAGAATTTAGAAATGTTAATCATTAGAGCGTTATCTAGTGGTGAGTCAAAAACGATACAGAAAATTATTTATTTGAATTCCTTACTTTCAATGCAAACTGTCAATTACTAAAGCGCCATCTATCGGAGAATTGCAAACCCTACTAACTTAGAAATGTCACTAAATAAATATTAATTATTAAATAATAATAATAATAATAATATTGTTCATTAAGCATAGCAAAGTATAAAAGATATTCAAATCTAAAACTAATAAGGCCTATACTTAATGTCGGTGTTATACTGCAGGCACCATGTAGTGACTTAGAGCAGAACCAAAACCATTGCAGTTCTAGTTTTTTCTTTAAAGCAAGCACAGTAAATAGGCACACTTATCTAAATTACAATTATTGTTTTTTTCCTGGTTTTATGACAAGTATTTGAGGCTTTCTATTAATACTTAGGCAAATCAGAAGCTGCAAATTTAATTTAACGAAGAAAATGTTCATTGCATTTACTGCTTTGTTAAAAGAGTACGCATCTTCATTGCGTTTACTGCTATGTTAAGAGTAAGAGTACGCATTTCTTGTAAAAATTTTAAAACGTATCTGGCGCCATCTAGTATCAACTAATTGAACTATTTTCTCTGTGATTCAAAGAGAGGTTAAAAAAGTCTGTCATTTACGTTCTTTTTTTTTTCTCCCTCTAAAATGTACACTTCAAATAATGTATTTTGTCATAATACAGAAGAAACGAAAAATAAATACAAATTATTACCTGCAAAATTTGTATTCAAGTAGTGACATTTTGTATATGAACTACTAAACATCAAAAGTATTAAAGTAAGGTTTACAATGGATAAATGACGTGCCCGAATTTTATTGTCCGCTAGTGTACATATTTTAAGAATAGCCCTCAAATTATCAATCACCCTTTTAACTTAAAATAATAGTAAAACAGTTTGGTATATGAATTTCCAGGGCTTGAAACTTTTGAAAGGATTTCTGCTAACTCATCAGTGATTTCTCCTTTCTTTACTTTGCATTACTCAAATTGTTAGTCTCAATTCTAAGAACCTAATTCTAAGAACCTAAACATTTGGAATTGTTACGAATAAGCTGGACAAAAACAAAAGTAAGCAATAAATAACATTACCATCAGAAAATCTAAGATGCTTGGATATCTTATGCCAGGTACGATAATACAGATGTCTAACTTGGTCCTTTGTTTTTATCATTGATTCTGGAAATCCTTTCTTTTTCAACTTGCTGCTTATGTGTGAGTGGATTGCTTCAAAATCTTTACCATATTCGTTCAGGGCTTCGAAAAATAAATTTTTATCTTCCTGCGACCACAGAGGCCTAAATGGCTTTTTAACTTCTGGCTTATTAGCTTCACCTTTAATAGGCTCTAAAGAAAACATAGCATATTATAAAAACGTAATGTACTTAGACACAGTTTCAAGAATCTCACCTTTTTTATCAAAAGTGACCGCTGTTGCAGTTACAGAATCCAATTTCATTTTTTTAAACACCCTAGCACTTGTCCTAAGCTGCAAACTTCTAGAGTCTGAACCTTCAACATTGTTATATGTTGTAACAGATCCTAGTAACTCTTCGATGGGGATGTTCTGATCGTTCATAATTTTGCTTGTGGTGGTGGTGGCTTCAGCATTAGGGTTGCTGACACTGTCATTTGATTTCATTGCCAGAACATGAAACTTATTCAGAATGAAATGTTCGCAAAACCTAATGCAAAACCATTGTAATAGTTAGTGTGAGATTAAAATAAATCTCTTGTTATCAAACATAATAGTTTGATGAGCAACTGTGCATACATGAAATTTGGTCAAAAAAATGCAAAAATATCACCTGAATGATATTGCAAGTCTGTGAAACTTGTTCTGTTTGATTGGGAAAAGGAAAAAAAACATAACCACACAGATTTCAACTAAAAACAAACACATTCGCCCTTTGTATGATTCGCAAAAATTTTACAAGGTAACTGGGTTTATTAAACTGTAAACTGGACTGAAACAATTTGCAAATGGCGATCATTTCGTGATTCTGAAATCGGATAAATTTAAGGGCAAAATGGGAAAACTGTTGGTACCGTCGGTAGCAAGGAATGCCAAGCGGCGGACTAACGTTTTGCCCATGATCTGGTAAGGAAAGCCTCCTACCTTTCTCCAAATTTCCACTTAGTAGGACATAAACATAAACATACACTTTGGTCAAAATTTAACCATATTCGAACTAAGGAGAACACTGCAATGCCAACCTAAGATTGCTAACATTGCACAAACAATAGGGTCGTATGATGAGGAAAAGTAATACGAAAATTTGATCGCATTTTTCTGTTTAGAAAAATGTTAGACGTTGCCATTGAAATTAATTAAAATGAAGAAAGAAAAAATCTTGCATGGCCAAAATGAAAAGGGAAAAGAAGAGGTCTTAGTTTTTAATTGCGTCCACGTTCAGTTACAAATTATGCTAAGTTCATATTTATTTTAGAATGCAACTGCAAAAAATTTGAACGAAAAAATTAGCAATTTAAATTTTGTTATGTCCTCAGAATCTATCTCTCAAAATTTGAGCCAAGTAGTCAGGTAGGTATAACATTAATAAAAATGTTTTCATTCCATGTAAAGTAATACATGTGTAGTAACTACTGAGGGTTCAACAAAAGGTTGAATCCCTGAGTGATTGCTGAGATCTAATAGCTTTTCTGTTGTTAAGTCTATTTGCAATAAACCTTTTTTTTTAATTGCAAAAAGGACTGTTTGGGACCATACCTACCCATCCTTGTTTGATGTTTGTTTTTCTTTAAATTCTATAAAAACTTGCAAAAACGTTGACCAACACTCAATACAATCAGTGCAATCGTATTTTATTTAATTAATTAAAAGTCATACAATTTACTTACAGACGTTATGGACACTTAACGACTACAAATTTATCAAGTGATCCAATTTTAAAGTCATACTCAGAAAGCCATGAAATTAAAAACTCCACATATATACATTGTTCACGACCTATTTAGACTCTAGAGGGCCATGCTTTTTTTTCGTCAAGTTACGTACATGGATTTTGATAGAACTCAAAATGTGACAAATGTAAAATTCTGACACTTTAACGTCAGTCCCATCGACTATATTGCTTCTTATACTCTACGTTGGCATGAAGAAAGTAAAATAATAGCATTAAAACAAATAAATTACTTGTGACTTTGTAATACTAAGTCAAAATGCTCAAAATCATCAATGTTTTTTGGTGTCAGTTTTCAAAAATATAACCATAAAATTAAAATGGAACATATTCACTTGGAGGTACCAACAAAAGTGTCACCCTAACATGGCCTACTCTGAGTCTAAAAAGATCGTGAATGGATTATAGTAACGAGCGTCTATATGAAAAACCTGGTCAAGTAGGTTGTGATCGAGAATTTATCCATTGCATTAACACAGCAAAATTACTAAATGTAGCCTACTTGACCAGGTTTTTATTTAGACACTTGTTATTATTCACAAGAGAAGACCTCTGCGTCACAGTCTGGTGTTGCATCATCAGACTTACGAATCATAACTCCGTCCTTTTTTCTCATTCACCGTTAACAAAGAAATAATATTGAAATAATTGTCGGTTCTTGCTTCGGCGATTGATTACGCAGCCCTCAAGTTCCGCGATTTTCATTTTAGGTATTTTCCTTTTACCACAAATTTTACCTCAGATCACATGAACGTCATTCCCGTTAGCACGAACAAGTGAGTTTGAATTGAGATTTCAGTCTCCCATCTTAGCGCTCGAGCACTCCCATTGGTTGAAATATTCTTACTTACTTGTTCTTGCTAATGGAGATGACGATTATGTGATCTGATTAATTGTTTAATGACATTCATGACTTAACCTTCACAGAAAAACTCATCGTAGATATTTTATTTGTGGTTTCCAAGCAAACAATAATTTACGATTTCCCAGATTAACTTCTAAGTAGTAAGATTTGGGTTCATTCGACGTTCATAGTTTTGAAGGAGATTCTGTTAGCGACATTAATTATGATTGCGACTGTACAAATATTAACTCATCGCTGTAGCGTTGCCATCTCATTTGTATTTAAGTCTATTTGCATTAAACCTTTTTTTTTAATTGCAAAAGGACTGTTTGGGACCATATATACCTACCCATCCTTGTCTGATGTTTCTTTTTCTTTAAATTCTATAAAAACTTACAAAAACGTTGACCAACACTCAACACAATCAGTGCAATCGTATTTTATTTAATTAATTAAAAGTCATACAATTTACTTACAGACGTTGTGGACACTTAACGATCACAAATTTATCAAGTGATCCAATTTTAAAGTCATACTCAGAAAGCCATGAAATTAAAAACTATATATATAGTGAAAATTTTTTTGTGCCAATCGGTTTTGATTGCAGCGGATTCCCCGAGCAGGCTCTGTACAGCTGTTTCAGGTCTAGTTGGGCCTTCATCAGCAGAATCGTAGCCCGAGAACTCCACTGCAAATCAAACCGATATGTCCTAGGGTTATTCGCCAATACGATGTGAAAGTAATGGACATTTAAGTAGCGACGTCTTTCGATGGCGTGTTGACCTGATATTGCAGTAGGATTGACAAATTGAAGCCAGTTCGCCACATAATAAGTCATCCCAATGCAAGGCGGCCATGTGCTGTCAAAGCATATGAGAATTTTGAAAACTGCAATGAAAACCGATTTGCACAAAAAAATTTTCAAAATTCTCATATGCTTTGACAGCACATGGCCGCCTTGCATTGGGATGACTTATTATGTGGCGAACTGGCTTCAATTTGTCAATCCTACTGCAATATCAGGTCAACAAGCGATCGAAAGATGTCGCTACTTAAATGTCACAAGAGAAGACCTCTGCGTCATTGTCTGGTGTTGCATCATCAGACTTATGAATCATAACTCCGTCCTTTTTTCTCATTCACCGTTAACAAAGAAATAATATTGAAATAATTGTCGGTTTAACTTCGGCGATTGATTACGCAGCCCTCAAGTTCCGCGATTTTCATTTTAGGTATTTTCCTTTTACCACAAATGTTACCTCAGATCACATGAACGTCATTACTGTTAGCACGAACAAATGAGTTTGAATTGAGATTTCAGTCTCCCATCTTAATTAGCGCTCGAGCACTCCCATTGTTTGAAATATTCTTACTTACTTGTTCTTGCTAATGGAGATGACGATTATGTGATCTGATTAATTGTTTCATGACATTCATGACTTAACCTTCACAGAAAAACTCATCGTAGATATTTTATTTGTGGTTTCCAAGCAAACAATAATTTACGATTTCCCAGATTAACTTCTAAGTAGTAAGATTTGGGTTCATTCGACGTTCATAGTTTTGAAGGAGATTCTGTTAGCGACATTAATTATGATTGCGACTGTACAAATATTAACTCGTCGCTGTAGCGTTGCCATCTCATTTGTATTTAATCGAACATCATAGGTAATAGGTATAAAATTCTGATCCGAAATTATCAATCGACCCTCGTTTATCGGAAATGCAGTACGTGAATTTACCTTTCATTTTTTAAGCTTGAGATTTCCTATAACTTAATCGTTAATAAATAGGATTAATTACTTCATTACTAATTTTGAAATATTGTATTTGTTAAGAAATACCTAGTTACTCCTATTTTGATTTTGCCGACGAATGTTAAGTACTCAATTATTTTTAAATTGGACCCAGTAGGCTATTGAGTACCTATTCAAATTTCAAAATTATAAATAAATAAAGTAGTCCCACCAAGTCTATACAAATGGTAACACTGAAAGATTCGGCACTTTGCATGGTATAATGTAATGGTATTATTATTGTAGTGTACGTGTGATTAACCTCAAATAAGGGACCGTTTTTGGTAGGTAAGTCAAATTTCACGTTTATAAAGTTACCTGTAATAATCATATTTTGCACGAAAGTTTTTATACTTCTAGCCTTAAGATAGGTCAGTTAACTGAAGCAATTCGTCAAAATACAACTTGTAAAACTTATAATGTTTTCTCGTTTTTATAACAGGTGTTAAGTGTTGAAAACTACTAGAAACTCCGTCTTATGTTAATGTTTACACTACACAAGTGATAGTAGTTTAATGTGAAATTGTTAGAATGCATACATGTTTGTACAGTCAGAATTAAAAGTAGCATCTCCCCAATAGAATTAAATGTGGCCTAATCTCTTCTGACCGCCATAACGAGTAGGCGGACAAGCGCAGAGGCACGCAACGAATACTTGTCGATGTTTACTTGGCTGCCTGCTTTTATAGTGATCAAATAGACCATGGATTTACAATCTACTGGGAAGACATTACTTTTAATTCAACTGTACAACATCGTACACGATCGAAGATCGAATAGTATAAAGCTACATTTACATTCAATTTCGTGCCAGCATTAATTCGTAACACGAAAGTTTGACGTGTGCTTTCTTATGATACCATTTACATTGGCCAATGTAAGTTTGACGTGTGCTTTCTTACATTGGCCAATGTAAATGGTATCATAAGAAAGCACACGTCAAACTTTCGTGTTACGAATTCGTGCTGGCACGAAATTGAATGTAAATGTAGCCTAATTATTGCAAGATCAGGGGCGTGTTCGAAACTAAAGAGAGTAAGTACCAACAGAGTGAATAAAGTGAAAAGCAAAATATACAAAATGATTTACATGAGAGAGAAAGAATATTACCCAAGAGTAACGCTCCGAGTTTTCAAACACGCCCCAGCGGTTCTCTATTAGTTGGTTCGGTCATTCCGCCGCGCTCACTCTATTCACTTTTGTCGAGCACTTTTGTCTCGCTTTTACGTATATCAAAACAGTTGCATTCTCACTCTACTTTCCACTCCGAGCTTGCACCTCGTAAATTTCCGAACTCAACATATCGCTGATACCCATATTCACAACTTAAATAATTCAGAATCATAGTTCAGAATTCAGGTTCAAGACGAGGTGCAAAAGTTAGAAGTAGTAACATGTGGTAGTGTAGCTAGAGCTACTAGACATTTCTCAAAGTAGCTCATAGTCATAATAAGGCAGTGTTGCCAACTGTAGCGATTTGTCGATACAATAGCGATATTTTTAGGGTGTGTTTCGTTTGCGCGCTCACACGCTTTAAACGCTCACGCTTACAAGCGCTATTTTCTATTGTTTCCTTTAGGGTTTAGTCGCTTAAGCCGTTATACGCAAAGGTGTTTCTTTTGACTTTTGTTTGCACAACGAATTCATAACCTCAAAAATATAATTTCAATAGTGAAATTGATTCAATCATAGCTGCTGTAGCTATTTCTAAAATGTAATGTTTGTTTATAATATGATTATGATTAGCTGATCTCCTCATACGCATCTCACACGTTCCATTTGGAACATAAGCGCTTACGCTTTTGCTGCTCTACCTCGATGGAATAAGCGATTGTGAGCGAAGACTATGACGTTACTATTTCGTCAGCCGGTGAGCGTTTTGTGAGCGTTTGCAAAGCCAAAGGGAACGATTTAAGCAATATTCAATTATTCTATTAAATTAAGAGGAAGGCTGTTGTTAGTGTAAATTAAGCAATGCTTATGAGCGCTCAAAGCATGTGAGCGCGCAAATGAAACGCACCCTTAAGCTCGTAACGGCGCCCGCCACGAAATGAACCAAAAGTAACGACTTTTTAGGAATCTGGGCAATATTAATTAAAAATCAGGTAGTAATCAAGTCAAATGTTTTGTGTTGGATTTCTATTGCTCTCACGGTATAAGTATACACTTTATTATAAATCTAAAAATATAAATTTAAAAAAAAAGGTAAAACATTTAGTATCACGTAACGAACTCTGAGGGGAGCTTCAGCCTCGTTAGTCCCCCGTGGGTGCGCCTCTGCCTTCTTTTGTTTTTTGTTCATTTTATTCTTCGCATTTCGATCATTGTTTTCGTTTATCTTTCCTATCAAATTAATTTTTCGTTTAATTTCAATTAGGATTCAATCGTTTTACGTCGAATGAGGATCGTCGATCGTTTTTATTCGTTTAATTCCCTACTGTTTAAAGTTCTCTTTAGTTTCTTCCTATAGAATTAATTCTGTTATTAAAAAAATAAAATTTAAGTAAGTGGCGCCATCTATGTAAATTTTGACGGAATAAAGTTTCTTTGGCGCGAAATTTGAAATTCATATTCCGTTTTTACCGAATTTATATTAAAAAAAAAGAATTATCCTAGTTCTTTTATTTTTGTTCACTTTATTCTTTGCATTTCGAACATTATTTTGATCCCTGTTTGTTTTTTCTGTCTCATTAATTTTTCATTTCGTTTCATTTATATTCCTACAAATCATTTAGTCTAGTGAAACTTTTTATACAAGTTAAATGTTTTTACTTATTTTTAAATTATTAGGATCTTTATGAAAGTTATTATAAAAGCCACTTTCTTTTTTTTTTTTTTTTTTGAAAATTTGAACAGATTAAAAATAAATGCGGTGAAAATTTTTCTGTAAAGGGACATGTCGAAAACATTGAAACAAAACTCTCATTTCAAATAAACTTTATTGCCAAAATTATTTGTATTTGATCTTGTGTATTGCCTTGCAAATGTAATTCATATGTATAATAATTTTTCATTAGTAATTACGAATTCTTGAATAACTTTTGCAAGATCTTCATAGACAAGAGCCGAGTTGCACCGACGTTGTTGTTAAGCATAGTACTTTCTTCGCTTTAATTCGAGATTAAAGATTTAATCGTTGTCGGTGTAATTCACCCTTAATGTCAGTTTCACAACAGTTAACGCTTAGTCATCATCATATATTAGAATGTTTTTGTATTTGGTTTTGTATATTGTTAAAGTAAATTATCTTATACACAGTTACATCACTAATATTTTGTATTTTTATTGTTCTAATTGGATTATAGACTAATACAGATTTAACTAAATATGAATCTATCAATATTCTAAATATGAATCTATCAATATTCTAAATATGAATCTATCAATATTCTAAATATGAATCTATCAATATTCTAAATATCACATTAAAACTTTTAATTTTCACTGCCTATA
This sequence comes from Dorcus parallelipipedus, assembly GCA_958336345.1. Taxonomy (NCBI): domain Eukaryota; kingdom Metazoa; phylum Arthropoda; class Insecta; order Coleoptera; family Lucanidae; genus Dorcus; species Dorcus parallelipipedus. The sequence goes on from OY284481.1 coordinate 18,481,057, forward strand.
TTTTCATCCTAAACAGAGCAACAGCCATCACTGCAGAGAAATTTCACAATGAAATAAATAATTTAATAATCCAGGAAATTTAGTATCAACATTTCACATTTTTTTAAAATTACTTAACCCCCCAAACTTTGTTTGTTGTGATTCACTATTATGAGTAAATAATAACAACAATAAATAATTATGTATTTATAAGATATTTAATTTTTTATTGATTAATGGAAATTGAATCTGAAATTTAAATTTTATACTGTTAATGCAACTAAACGAAGTCGCCGATCTTTGTTTGTTATTTTTCTGCGAATTGTTTGAAGCGTCAACTAAAAACCATTCATCATATTATTTCTTTAAACATCCATAATATTTTCATAATGATTAAATTGAGTAAAAATATAAAGGATATTCTGCTTTCACTTTTTATCTGATGAAGTTGAAATGAAGTTATTTTAAACGTGACCAACCGCATCTAGCAATAGATAAAAACAAATATCCACTTAATATAAATTAATTGATATTTCTATATTTGTAAATGTAAAAGAATATGTTAAAGAGAAGTCAATAGTCTCGGGTACTAGTTGAGCTAAGTTCACAATTTACTAATTGAATTTTAATACTCTCATGATAACTATGTTAACACTGCGCCAGTATATTTTCAACAATTTATTCATTTACAGTATGTATATATAAAGTATTCTCTAGCAATTTCAAAATACGTTTTCCTAAGAAGAAACAGTACAGTAATAAAAAAAAGCAAGAAGACGTAGTGAATGAAACCGTACAATTCATTCTCATTCGATTGCATCTACGGAATTATCTTGTACCATATCGTAACACGGTCTACAAACCGGTACCGGTTTAAGTGCATAATGTCCAGGAAGAATTAATTGCTTGTTGTTGCATCTTGTACAAAAAACATCTCCGCATTTTCTACAGTGATACTGAAAAAAAGCCAATCATTAATGTATTTTTGTCAGCGTAATATATCATACCTTTGTACTGAAATGGTCAAATGGTGTACGACATCCGCACTCACTGATATTCCTGATCGTTTTCCAATCTATGGCCACCGAGTCTATATCTTTTGTAATATTCTCTACCTCTACGGAAGCTTGATTGTTCATATTCTCCACCTTCACTTCATTTTTCAAAGAGCGATCATCTTCAGCGGCTTTTAACTCACGTATATTGTTCTCATACAAAAACTTGTTATCCACTAGGTTTCTGCTATCAGACTGATTGTTAGTCTTCTTCTTTTGTTTTCCTGATGTGCTTAACAGCATATTTTTTAAACCAGAGATTTTCTAAAAGAAATTGCGAAGCGTAACATCAATGTGAAAATAAAACACGGAGAATTTTGAGTATGAGTTAATGTTGACTAACCTTAGTTAAATATTTAATGTGATCTTCTAAGGAATGACTATGTTCACATGTTGCTAAAAGTAAATCTCCGAGAGGTTCTCTTGGGTGGACACCACTTTCGAATCTACAATACATGCTCCTCCAAAATCTAAAAAGAACGTAATTTACAAACACATACTCAAACAAAAGTGCAAAACATTAAAAAAATGTACAGTAAATTACAAATGAACTAATTAGGTAAGTAAGTTCATTGAAGCAGAGAGCTCAGTAGCTCAATTTTAATTTTATTTTAAGGCAAAGCGTTTTCTTTTCTCTATAGCATATTTATATGTATTAAAGCACAAATTTTTTCTCTATAATTTTTATAAAACTTTAAGTTAGAATGATCGTACAGCTGAAATAAATAATAACGTGTTATTAGTAACTTACCTAATATTCTGTGATGATAGATTAGCAACGAGTAATCCAGGAGTCTCTTCTGCTTCATAAAGAGGATTTATGTACTCGTTCATGTGGTTTGCCATGTAACCCCATAAGGAAAACGTTCTCTCTGATAACCTGAAATCATCAGATGCTCACTGGATCGCTTCAAACATTTTGCTTTCCCACTGAAGGAATCTTTATCAACTGGCTCTCATTACTTACTTTTCAACTAGAATGTTTATTTCTTACCTCAAATCCAGTCTGTCTTTTTCACAATTCCCAATGAAGGTGCCAAATTGACACGAATGGACATGATCATGAAGCGTCAGCAAAAATCTCTCATTGAACTGAAACGTAAGAGGAAACTGTTGCAGCAATTGCCACGTGGCTTCCAACAATTGCGTAAAAATCGGCGAGATTTCCTTGCTGTCGCTCTGTATGTGGCCACAACGTTCTGAAAATTTGTACCCGAATGACAACCAGTCCTTTTCTATCAAGGCCTACGGAAAATGGCACTAAATTTTGATTCATTTCCATGAGAGGTGTTCACCTGAAATCCGGCTAGCGTCCTGTAATAGGGATCCAACAGTATCGCAGCCAAAGAACACACCTGAGCGGTTCGATCCCACCCATCTGAACAGTGAACCACCACGTTTACGCCTTCCTCGACTGCCTGTGCAATGAACCACGACGTATCCAGGATGGATTTAATGTGGCGTAACCACCCACTCGATTCGAGTCCACTTAAATAACTGTTCATGGTTGGATTTTTTTGTTCGCAAGCTAAAATTTTTGGTGCACAATCCCAAGAAGACTTACTAGAGCTACTTACTTTCCACGACTTTATTGAGGCTATTGCGCATCACATGAATATTTTCTACCCCCAAGAAATGGAACTTTATATTTTCATAAAACGCTTCGTTCTCGTATCCTTTACCTGCAGCTCTATTTGCTATTGCGTTTATCTAGACAACATATTAAAAATGAGGTACTCGATTAAATATTGGGTAAAGTCTTACCTTTGGTCTGGTATCAACAACATACATGTATTTGGCATTCGGATTCGTTTTCAAAATATGATTCAGCATTTTTTCATCTTCCACACATCTAGCGCTAAAGCCGGATAAGGGCTGACTGCACCGGCAAATGCTTGCCTTATTGTGATGTAGGTAGGACAGGACTGGCAATCTACCTTTCGATCGGAAACGTGAACTACCCATTAAAGTTGTTGTACTTGCAGAACTAGGCACAAATAAGTGCTTTGGATATGTATCACACAGCTGCAAAACACAACAAATAAATTCAATATAACTCAAGTGATCACACAAACCTCGTAGTCTTTATTGCACGTCGTAAGACTCCACTGGTTGTTCGGGACACCCATCCGATGATACTCCGACAGTAGATCGAAGAAATTCCAACCTGCTGTTTTCGGAATGTTTTCGGGACACGACTTATAGTTGAAGCAATACAGGTTTTCAATGTTGTTCGGTTGCGACAATTGCAGGAGAGATGTGTAAATGTCATGGCAGTCTCTTTCTTTGGGAGTAACGAACGTCACGGACAGAAAAGTCTTACATCTGATTAAAAGGGGCGAGCCAGTTGTGGTTAAGGGTAACTTTTCTAAACTGGCTATGTGCATGTATAACACCTGAAGCAAAATTATGCGCTTACAATATGCTTGTTAATTTGTGTCAAGCATTGCATTACCCATAATTCTTTTTTACTATCAGGATCTTCGAAAATTAAGTGTGTTGGAGTAAGAAACAGTGTTCCCTGAGATGGTGTTTTTGAATATCGGTCTAGCATCCGTACGTTTGTAACCTGCACATAAAACAAATCATTTTAATATCAGAGTGAATAATTTTTTCATTTCGTCTAATTTTAGAGGTTTCGACTGCAATTGCACACTATGAAATGCTTTTAACACAACAGTTTAATTTCAGTTCATTTTTTGGATACTTATCTACGTCGTAGTTTCCCCCTTTTTCTCAGACATGGCAGGCGTTAACCATTGCAGTTAATTCTTTCTCTTTTTCAAAATTTTCATTGCTTACTGAACCTGTTTTAATTTGAAATATGTAATTGATGAAGTAAGTTAAAAGTGTGCTGGAAATTGTCTGAACAAATGAGCATAGCAGAGAAGTGGTAAATTTTTACGTTTTATACAGGGGAAATAATACCCGACAAAATAAGAGGTGTAAGAAAATCGATGTCACAGATTACGGGAAAAATTCTATTTAATAAAAAATTAAAAATAATTCTAAATTGGTTTGAATTTCCCGCGCTTGATTTAATTGGCGCCAAAATTTGAATGTTAAAAGCGGACGCGATTTTTTCAATTGAAGTAATCGTGTCCCTATCGCATCTGTAAGATTAAATATTCTTGTCCTTGACGGAACGACAAAATTTAAATTGGCGCGAAATTTGAATTTTAAAAGCGCGTGAACTTTGAATAATTCTCATTGTTTCAACTGACATACGAATTTTGTTTCACTAAATACCGAATTGACAAAAAATCAATAACTAAAAGCGCAGTCGTCATTATTAAGAAAGTGAATAACGGAAAGCGTTGTCATCGTTATTGAGGAGAATCGTAAATTATTTTTTTTATCGACCGAACGATCGGAACTGCTTTGAATTTCCCGGCCGTTTACAAATTGGCGCGAAGTTCGTTTGTTTCACTAAATATGGAATTGACAAAAAATTAATAACTAAAAGCGCAGTCGACATTATTAAGAAAGTGAATAACGGAAAGCGTCGCCATCGTTATTGAGGAGAAATGTATATTATTTTGTTTTTTTAACGACCGAACGATCGGAACTGCTTTGAATTTCCCGGCCGTTTCCAAATTGGCGCGAAGTTCGAATTTTAAATGCGTGCGAATTTTGAATTTCCCGGCAGTTTATAATTTGGCGCGAAATTCGAATTTTAAAAGCGCGCGAATTTTGAACCCTATTCGTTTCAATCTTGTTTTATTAAAGTGCAGACTAACAAACGAACAAGTAACAAAAGCACATCGCCATTATTGAGACTTTCGTTCAAACGAGTAATTATTTGAATCTGCCGCCGTTTTTAAATTGGCGCGAAGTTTGAATTTTAAAAGCGCGTGAGTTTTGAATTCTCTCTGTTTCAACTGATGTACGAATTTTGTTTCACTAAATACCGAATTGACAAACAATTAATAACTAAAAGCGCGCAGTCGTCATTATTAAGAAAAAATCTTTTATTTAAATAACTGAACGTTCTAAGTCAGTTTGAATTTCCCGGTCGTTTTTAAATGGGCGCGAAAATCGAATTTTAAAAGCGCGCGAATTTTGAATTCTATTAGTTTTCAACTAACACAACGCACTCTTGAATTTTGTTTAATAAATATCCAATTATCAAACAACCAATAACTATAAGCGCAGTAGTCATTATTAAGAGAGAAAAAAAAAACTTTTATTTAAATGACCTAATTCAAATCAATTTGAATTTCGCGGTCGTTTTATAAATACTCTGTTGGATTTACTTCTTACAATTAATATAATATTCTTAGGTGCGTTCTATTCCTACTAGGCAGGTTTCAATAAAGCCCGATAATTTTTCTATTGTCCATAAGAGACATCGAAACTGATTCACCCTGTACATATCTTATGCTATTTTTCGCTGACGTTCTAATTTTAGCAATAGCAATTTATGATTTATTTGAATTTTCATTTGAAAATTTTAATCGTGAATTTACTATCACATAATTATAAAAAATAGTAAACTCTAAAAGTGAATCGAAGATTCTCAAGCTTTAACGCCGGTCAGTCGCTGATATGAACGGTGATGATATCGATCCGCCGCGGAGGAAAACAGGTCAATATCAAACTTAATCAGTTTCATGCGTTTCACAAAATTGACGATTATGGGACATAAACACAGCTTTTACAAAAACTATTAAAAAAACAAATTACCTTTTGATTTACTTGATTCCCTTTAATTAGCTCGGGAATTGAACCATCACTACCGTGCAGTATCCAGGTTTTAACACGCCTGTACATCGTCGGGGATCTGTTGCTTAATTTACTATAATTTTCAGGTGGATCTTTACAATCCTGCATGGCAAATTTGATTTCTTACTTTTTCCTTTATCATTCGTTGGAACAAAACTTGGAAGTTAAATTTAAATTAAAAGCACTTAATCACTTGCAAATAATTTTTGCTACATAAAACTCTGCTAGGAAAATACGATTTCCACCGGTTAATTTCACGAACAGTTTTCGACTAACTGCCACTAGTGCTACTATTTTTCCAACTGGTTCGCGTCGGCGTAGAAATTTCAAATGACGAAACACTGCAAATCTAAGGCCTCTTTCACATTATTCAATACCTTAACAGTCTATAAAAGTGCCCCCCCTCCAGTATCACTGTGGCAATTGCAGAAAAAAAAATTAATTTTAATCATTTTCCTTGAAGATGCGCTCTCATTTTACAATCTGTTGTTTCTTGGGTTGTTGTTGTTGCGAAAAAATTCAATGAAAATATTATTTTTTGTGTCAAGGAAAACTGAAAGCGGAACAATAAATTTATTCGTTTAGATCAGACTGAAAGTTCTGTTGTATTTTAAATAAATAAATAAAGCATTAACCTCCACAACAATGTATAATTAAGGAACAGATTGCGATATTTTTAATTTGTTTCTCGAGAAAATTGAGAAATATTAAAAAGGTGTTCAAATAATTTTGTTTCTTTCTCAAAATCTTATCCCTAAGCTTATTCTGAGAAATGCTTTGTAAAGTACCAGATTGATCATTATGTGCCTTGGAAATACATTGCATAGGACCATTTTTAAAATAGTTATTAAAAGCTGTGGCAATATGAAAGGGGTTTGTAATCTTCTCACTGTTGTCCATTACTGTTATGTTATCATTGTTTTTTGAAGTAGGTACTAGACAAGTCCGATATAATCTTCCAGGCCATTTTCACAGGATTGTCAGAGTTGTGAAAATTTTTGTTTTGAATATATTGCTTTTTTTCATTTATATTTAGCTGGTTATGTTGGCGTTTGGCTTCCTTATAAAAATCAGCTACCTAATTCAGGAACTTTACATTGCAGGTAATATAAGTCTCTAAGTTTCGAGCTAGAACTTTTGACTTTATTATTAATCCACGGTTTTTCGATTAACCCAGTATTCACATATTTTTTTGTTTAAACGAAAGTGATGATCAAAATATTTCTACAATATGTGCACGAAGTAATTGAAAGCTTCATCTAGGTTAGTTAGAAGACAAAGTGGTGATCAATCTATCATACTTAAAATCAAATAGATAAGGAACTGTTGAAGTGTTTAAGAAGTTTTGCTTCGGAGGTGCCTTCAGAGAACTGCAAAACCTCCACGATGGTATACATTGGAACTGCTTTGAGACTACTGTTGTGTGCATGTGTCTGTCTGGTGAAGACGATTGCATCTTTTAATCGCTTTTCTCAGGTTTGTTTTTCTTAACAAAAATTCGTGTCTATTGGTAATAGCAGCATTTGTGTTGAAATATCTTGAGATCATGATAATAGGTACTATTAATAGTTGTCAGTACTGTGCATAGACATTTTTTCCATAACCAATCCTTTAATATTTGATAAAAACTAGCTGGGAAATTCCATGATGCATCATAGAATGAGATTAAGATAATGAAAATTATAATAAACTTTTTATCTGTGAGATTGTACAATTTCCATTACATTGCTTTGAAATGTTAGTGCTGTGTTATGTAAATATGTATACTGACAAAAGAATATTCAAGTACAAATTTAATATCAAAATTCAGTAAATAAAAAGTAAATAGAAGCTATACATATAAACATTCAATTTTGTAGATTTTTTAAATTACATTTATAGTTGGTCTTATAGTTACAGAGATGCCCATAAGAGACATCCAAAATGATCCACCCCATAAAAGTAATGAACTTGAAAAATTATTTCCACAGTTGATATATGATATGAGAAATGATTGCTATGACAAATAACTAATTTAATTAATTAAGTGAACATACGATGAATAAGTACTATTACTATCTTTTAGGTGACCCCGTTCGTTATCTCTGCATCAACACACATAAATATTTATGTTACATTTTCCCAAAATATAAATGCTTTTTATCTCACAGACTTTTTTTTAAAGTTCCATCTATTTTAAACTTATATTTTTTTAATCTCAGGCTTTAACTTAGAGAATTTTTAGTTAACTGATCTACTGATCGGTCAATAGAACGAATCAACAGTTACACAATTTACATTCACCAAGTAATACTGAAATATAAATTAATTACTTTGTATCAGATTAAGGTCAGCAAGTGCGTAATATTAATCTACATACTATTTTTAATTACACATGAAAACATTAGGAATTTTTGCGTTAATAATTTAAAGAACGCAATCGATTTTTACGACTTTAATATAGACAGAATGTACTCACCTTGGGCACAATAATTAATTCCATGGCTGATATATTTCAGTAACAATTTTCTTTAGGATGATTAAAAGTTCAATGACATGCGAACGTGAAGTCGTGTAGTGTCAACCTTAGTTACAAATTGTTGGTTAGTATTGAACACGTCAAAACAGAAGTAAACATCAATTAAGTTGGTAGAAATGATAAAATCCCGAAATCAGACGTCGGACTGCACGTGTTGTTTAAATTGCGCAAATGACTACACAAGTTTAATAGTGATAGAAATTTATAATAATTTTTTCCTAGCTCTAGTGATTTCTTGCAAAAAAATAGTAAAAAAGAACTCATTACAGAAATTATTCAACTCATATAATAGTAGTTTATGTATCAAGTACGCAAAATAAGGTTTTAGGGGACTCATCTCATTAAGGGCTCGGCTCCTTCGTCGCCTCGTCCTTAATTACGATTCGTCCCCTAAAACCATTTTGCGTACGTGGTACATACAATATTTTTTGGTACACGCTCGCCAAATCACCAACATTAATGTTAAATTGCTCGAATTTCGAATTAGCAAGTCTAAATTGTCCCTGTCATCAGACACAATCAGACACGGCAATGATCGGTAATCATAGCAACGAGTTGAATTTTGTACTTAGTTACTTGATTTATTTCATTGAAACTTGCTTAAAAATAGTCCGCTAAAGTATTGCCATGGCAGCTTTAAGTACTAGGTCGCTAAATTTTTTTAGCGGACTCTAAGTGTAGCTATGACGATTGAGGTTGCTAAAGATACGTTTTTCGTTCTGAAAATAGTCCCCTAAGCGACCATTTTGCGGAGCGTGTTCCAAAAACAAATTAAAAACATGTGTTTAGAAATCACTAAATTTTTGTGGTACCGCCATCTAATGAAAATTAGAGCAACTAAGCAGGATTTTTGCACAGGTTCCTATAAATTAATTAATAAAGGCTGTCCTAAATGAGTATACAGGATGTTCAATTTGAACCAACTATCGTTGCTTAACTTTTATTTTTGAAGATAGAAGTTCGGTTAAATTAGCAGAGTTTCTCAGGTTTTTATGCTGCTTCTAATCAAATAAACAATTGCACATTACTGTTTGTCAAAATGTTGTATGGAGTGTTTAACAAAATCCTACCTCGAGTCAGCCTTGGAAATAAAAGTACTTATCGTAGATTGAACTGCACAGGTCGGGACACTTAATTGGAAACACCTGTTTTTAGTAGAGTTTTTATCTAACTGATCTTGGTTTATGGAGCTCGACTTTTAAGACAAAATTAATGGCGAGACCAAATTTCGACAACTTGTACCGCTTAGGAGCTACAGGGTGTTTTTCGTAATTCTAAAATCCTCTATAATTTTTTAGTTTATGAAAATTTTTGATTTCTGTAAAAAATTCTCTAAGGCACTTTTTTATACAGAATACACTGCTCCAAATTACTTTGTTTCTAGAGTACTTAATATTTGAGATATAAGCAAGAATTTTGAATTTTTAATAGAACGCCCTGTATACTTTTACATTTTCGAAAAGAGCATAAAATTCTATTTACAAAAATACAAAGCACTTGATATTTTATTCAAATAGTTTTTGAGATGAGTTTTAATTAAAAGTTTAATTGTTTTTGCAGCATTCATGTAGGCCATGGATGACAATTTGTGACATTTTGGCAAACCTCTGTCAAAATTTGACACAATCTCTCAGTGTTTGCTAATTTTACCGGATTCCTGTCTTTTATCTATCTCGTTTAAGAGAAAATGGATTTTTTCCCTTCAGTAATATTTTTATTCAGGTCATAATTATTCGCTCCTGTTGTTGTTGACCCATTCCCCTTCTAAATTAGAAACTGTTAAAAATATTCTCGTTTATTGTCGGCTTCAGAATGTTAACTCTTTAACAGTGTTACAGATAAAGTCCGGGCAAAAATTTGACATGTCCGTATTTCTACGAATTTGGTAAATCAGGCTTTATTGAGATTAGGTATATTTCTGTCAAAATAGATAAATAAAATTTGAATTAAACGTCAGAATTACTAGTGACATGCATTTAACGTCAAAAATATTAAAGTGAGGTTTACATTGTGCAAATGACGTGCCCGGATTTTATTGTCCGCTACCGTACCGCTATCGTACAGTAGCGGGCAAGAATTTGAACATCATGCGTATTAGACAAACTTTTATTGATAAGGTTATGTTTCTGTCAAAACGTAAATTATATTTGAAATGAAACTGAATAAATTGGAATTTCGCAGCAGCTCTTCTTCACTTGGCAAAAACAGCACTCTTACTTTTTTTTTAGCGGATAAATGATGTATTTTGTCAAATTACAAAATAAACATGAACTATTAACAGTTAAATTTGTAATAAACGTCAGAAGTGACAAGTGACATTTTGCGTATGAAGTAAACGACAAAAATATTAAAATAAGGTTTACATTATACAAAGTGGTCAAGAATCACTGTTTAAGTTGACAGTGCTGAATTTTATTTTCAAATGGTACAACTGGAGTAACTTCCGGTTGTTGACGGCTTGAGAATGACAGCTGTCACTTTACAAGAGTCATTTGACATTTCAAATTCAAATTAAAACACTAATTTTTATTCACATAACCTACAATCTTGTCGCGGTTCAGGTTACGACAAATAAATAGTTATTCTTGACTACGTGTCGCACGTCATTTTTACAAAGTGGGCACGTCACGTGCCCATATTTAATTGTCCGCTATTGTATACGTTGACAACTTCTTCAGAATAATTTAAAATTTTCTTTTTCGAAGTTTCGCTCTACAATGACTGTTAATGAATTTTAAAATTTTTTTGGCTTGAAATTTGAAAACGTCCATTAATTCATCGCTGAGTAAAAATAGAGATAGAGATAAATAATAAAATTAGTTTGTGATCTTACTTTGTGCGGTTATTTTAACCTAAAAGTTTATTAATAGTTCTTATTATTGATAAATAAATAAATAAATGTGTGGATATTACAATTTAAAAAAAAATTATTGAAAGGAAATTTTGATTTGGTTAGTTTTTTTTAAGTTTCAAACTTGCTTGTCATGTGACCGCGTGTAGGTGTGTAGATGGTAGCATGAATTAACGTATTCTGACGTGATTCCGACATTCTGACAGTGACTCAACGAATGTTCTCGATTGTTGTAATTTTGTGATAGGTATATATTTTGTTGTGCACCGCATGGAAGTGACAGTTTAAATCGTTACCATGGAGCTTCCTCATCTTGGCACTCATTGTTCAAAATCATTCTGTAATAAATTAGGTTCGTTACACTTTTCATAGTTCTACGAAAAATACGGTTTAACATTGTTACTGCTTGCTTTTAGATTTTTTACCCATTAAATGCGACGCCTGCGGCGAAATATTTTGGTACGTACGTTCGGATTTATGTCTTGAAGTAAATTTTGACAATATACATTTTCTTTCAGCAACGAACATTACCATTATAGTCTGCACGATTGCCCTAACGCCTACAAGGTCAGCAACCAAGTGCCTGTTTGTCCGTTATGCAATATTCCCATACCTGTCGCCAGGGGGCAACAACCGGACGCTGCCGTAGGGGAACATATGGATAATGATTGTCAGTCTGACCCCGCAAAAAGCAGACGGAAAGTGTTCAATAACAAATGCTCAAGGAAAGCGTGTAAGACGAAGGAATTTATACCTCTTATTTGCAATGGGTGTTCGCAGAATTTTTGCTTAAAACATCGACATCCAGAAGATCATAATTGTCAGGGCAAGGACACATCTGCTCAAAATGGAATAACGTAAGTGATTTTATTATAAATGGTTTTTAATACACATGTTTGTTTCTAACAATAGTCTTAAATAAGCATTGCACAATCAAACTTTGTATCTAATTATTCTAAGTAACATTATTTTTATGGCCAAACACCAGATTAGAAAATTTGTTTCCTGGCCTCATTTAAACAATAGTGTAAATAGCAATGTATGAATTTTTCTATATAATTTTATTTCATTTACAGAAAAATGATCTCCACAAAAAATAAATACACCCAAGTGCATCAAAATCAGAACACATTGACAGAGTTGTACCATGGATCTATGGTAAGCTTACTTTCTACGTTCTAAAGTCATTTCTAAGGATTTAAGTTTAGATTTATTTTTAGACCGAAGATGAAGCATTAGCGAGAGCATTGGCCACATCTATGCAGGAAACGTCTAAACGTACTAATAAAACTCAAGAAGAATTAGATCACGCTCTGGCTATGCAATTGCAGGCTTCAGAATCTCAATCAACAACAGCCGCCACACGTAACACCAGGGATCGATGTAACGTTTCATAGATAGCCGATTTATCATTTCTTTTAGCATAAATACATATATAATATCTATTTTCCACCACTTATATTTTGTTCTTTTAATACTTAAGGTATATTTAACGATTTTAAGTCATTTTGCAATGACTGCAATTAACTTCCTTAACTCAAATTATTAAATGCAAAATTTTGAAATAATATTTATAAGAGTAAGCTTGATGCAACTTTGAGTTGTGGAAGTGTCACTTTCATATAATGTAAATGTTTTTTGGGACCACTTTTGCTTAGTTGAGTGAAAGAAAAATCTTACGAATACACTTTTTCATGTATATTATCTACAATTAATATTAATAAATGAATATTAATATTTTTTTTGGATTTGGATTTTTTTTTTAAGTTTCAACACTCATGGGCAGCACAAATTTTATACGACAAGATACGATTATTCCTTATTTAGACACGCCTGTGAACAGTGCCGGCCGGCTCTTGAAGTTTTGGCGCCCCGGTGCAGGAGGTGTTTCAGAGCCCCAGATATTTTTTATTTGTTTTTATTTATTTTAACTAAAAGCATAATCAAAGCATTTTGTAATTCTTTGTGATAGGGTTGTGAGTGAGTTAAATGTCTTTCGGACAAATATCAAAATTGACAATTGAGGAGTGGAAGTAACAAAGGGGCTATAAGTGCCAATTTGTCGAAAAATGAAATACTCCCACAAAAAGGTTCTATATGCCATCGATTACATCCTATAAAACGGGTTAAGTGCTCAGACACAAAATTCTAGGAGAAAAGTAGGCTGAAAATTGTGAATAAAATGTTTGTTGTTTGGGAATGATGGCGTTTTTAGTCAATTTCCCGAGTTAAAAGTTTTGGCACTTAACCCCTTTGTTACTTCTCCTCCCCAATTGTCTGGTCAGGACAAATACTATTTGTCATTAAAGTATCATGGATACTGTCCGTGACATGTGAATCCGCATTAATTTTAAAAATGTCATGCATTTGTTTACTTTTTCCCGCTAATTCTGTAACAACGTCAAATGTAACAATGTGCTGGCAAATGGTAGTTACAATTTGTGTGCAATAATATTTTTATAATATTTGTTTTTCGAATTTTAATTCTGCTTGCTAAGAGTACAATGTAGGAGCGGCATATTTTTGAAAAAGTTTATTTTTGAAAAGCTTTATTTGCAGTAAAAAATTCGAAATTGATTTTCATTATGAAATTTTAAATGTCATAAGTGTCAGGACAGTGTCTGACATTTAAATTCGTGTCCTGTCAAAAAAATAAATGTCCGGACATTTTACAACCCTTTGTGATTCTCCAGCAAAATTTTTGTAAAGTTGTAAAGTTTTGTAAAGAAGTTTTGTTTTAAACTACGCCATCTGCTGACGCTTAATTAAGCTATAACATTTTAAGCGCAAAATTTGAAAATAAAATTTCATCGAAACATTCTATAATTTTGAGTGATTCTCCAAGAGAGAGCGTTCATGATTTTTTAAACTACATCATCTATTAGGTGCTTTCCATTTGAGAGCGTAATATCCGTGGTGCTTAGAACCCTGGGCTTCTCGGAGCTGCTCTGAATAGTTTGGAAATGGAACACGAAATTTTACGTGCGAATAACTGTCACCTTCAACATAATAAGTTTGATCAATTAAATCTGATTTTTAATATTTTTCCGCAAAAAAAAAACGATTAGCACAATTTTCAACTATTCAAATAGGTACCTATTAGTATTTATGCGTGACGCGTCATGCGTCAAATCTAACAGCTACAGTTAGATTTCATGTAGTTTTTTAAACTGTACTGAAGATGGCAGCTTAGCTGCCGAAATACGTATCTACGGATATAAAATTATTGTGGGCGGAGATAAATTTCAATTATTTCTTATGCCCGTTTTACACGGTCATATTTCTGTATTTTTGTATTTTGTAATTTATTACGAAGTGAGTGAGAAGTGCCAATTCAACCAATTAACATTCACTGTGGTAGCTTATCTCTCTCACTTCGTAATAAATTTGATACAAAAATATGACCGTCTAAAACAGGCATTAAACCACAGTCTCCTTTACTATTTTTTAGTATCTCAAAAATTAACAAAATTGTCGTTGGAGCTTCACGCCCCTAGTCAAAAGGTGGTCCTCGAGGGGAAAGGGGTAGGAACTCGAACGAGACTTGACGCCACGTCGCATTTTTTAATGGAACAGAGGGCGTTGTGTCACAGAGCAGTTTAGAGCAGCTTAGAATCTCTAGAGCAGCTCGGAGCTGCCCAGGCAGGAAAATGGAATGCACCTATTGATGCTTTCCTAAATTATAAGCATTTTGTATTTTTTTTTTGTGATTCTCGAGCAGAATTTCATGAGTTCTGTTTTAAACTAAATTATCTCGTGACGCTTAACTGAGCTATAACAATTTAAGCGCGAAATTTAAAAGAAAACTATGACTGCTTAAGAGCGAAATTTAAAAATCAAACGTCGCTAACGCATTTCGTAAATTTCGTGTGATTTTCCAGCAGAATTTTCATGATTTTTAAGCAGCGCCATCTATTGATGCTTTCCTAAATTATAACGTTTTAAGCGCGAAGTTTGAAAATCAAACTTCAGCGAAACATTCCGCAATTTTTGATGATTATCCGAGAAAACGTTTATAGGCCCAGTTTCATAAAACGTAATTAACCACTCGATCAAGTTAATCGTGTGATTAAGCAATATCATTGGCGGAAATTTAAACTTTCCTCCAATGATATTAGGTCTGTTCCATTCGTCAGGATTTCGAGTTCTGAACCGTTCAAAATCGTACTGAGCATGAGCAGTGCACAAAATTGGATATAAATTTCATACTGCGTATGATTCGAACGGTTCAAAATTTGAAATTCTGTCAAATGGAACAGACCTATTGCTTAATTGCTTTTATTTTATGAAACTGGGCCATAGTTTCTTTTTACTGTCCCATCTATTGATGCTTTCCTAAGATATATCGTTTTAAGCGCGAAATTTGAAAATCAAACATCATAAAGCATTTTGTAATTTTGGATGATTCTCCAGCAGAATTTTCATGTTTTTTAAACCGCGCCATCTGTTGGCTCTTTGATAAGTTAAAAGGTTTTAAGAGCGAAATTTGAAACTCAAACTTCATTGAAACATTCTGTAATTAATTAAAGGCGCAGGAACGACGTGTGTAAGGCGAAGGACTGAAATGAAAAATTTTTTCGATTGGAAATTTTACTGAGGTTCAAACACGAGACCCGTGGTTTACTAGTCGTCCATCTGCTGACGGTTAACTAATCTATAACATTTTAAGCGCAAAATTTGAAAATCAAATTTCGTTGAAATATTCTATAATTTTGAGTGATTCTCCAAGAGAGAGAGAGAGAGAGAGAGAGAGGTAGAGAGCGTTCATGATTTTTTACGCAGCGCCATCTATCGATGCTTTCCTAAATTATAACGTTTTAAGCGCGAAATTTAAAAATCAAACGTCACCGACGCATTTTGTAAATTTTGTGTGATTCTCCATCAGAATTTCATGATGTTTTTAAGCAGCGCCATCTATCGACGCTTTCCTAAATTATAACGTTTTAAGCGCGAAATTTGAAAATCAAACATCATAAGGTGATCATAAGGCATTTTGTAATTCTGGAGTAGTACGTTCCGTGCCACTCCAGGAATTATTTCTTGTAATAATACCACGCGATCTAAAATAAAATGATTCAGAGTAGGTTTTTCACCATTGCTGAGATAACGTTCAACAATGAACGTTTTGTATTCCAACTTGTCAAATTTTTAAACAATTCAAACGTCACTGTTAAGTACAGCTATTAAATTCGATAAACAGTATTACCAAACTTTTTCAATATTTACATTTGGACTACTCAAATTCTACTGAATAATTTTATTTTCGATCGCATGGCATTAATAATAAGTAATAAGAATGATTTGTATTTTCAAGTACGTAAATACAAATACGTAAGTTTCACGCCACTTGAAGAAAAGTATACAAGAAATAATCCTTAAAGTCTATTTTTAATGAAAAATATTTAGAAATACATAAACCTTTTAGTGACAAGATTAAATGCAAACGTAGGAATTTGTCAAAGTGTGTTGTTTTTGCGCTCGATTTGCGTTATACTCGACCACTTGCCTAAAAATCAATTTTGAAATAGTGTGTTTGCATAGATAACCTCTGGCTCAATAGCAAATAACCTTTACACTATCTTATTATTGTGCATAAGAATTTGATGTTTTTGTCTTGTTCACTAGTTAGTTTTGCGAAGGAAGCTCACTTGCTCTTGTGTGTTACAGGAATTCTAAACATGGGACCGGAAAGGAAATCGTTAATTTTTAAATTTTACCGCGTGCCTGGATTCACCGCCGCCAAAACCAACGAAATATTAAACAATTTACAAGCGAAACACCCGTACGTTAGAAATCTCGAAACGGAACTGTGCTATTACGTCGAAGTATCTGATTCGGACTTGAACGATAAGCAACTGAAGGTGCTAAAATGGTTGTTACAGTCACCCCTGAAACCAGAAAGCTTATCAGCAGGAAAAAGCCACTTGAAAGCCAACTCGAAAAGTTTCATCATCGAAGTTGGACCCAGATTAAGTTTCTCAACTTCCAATTCAACCAACGCCGTATCAATATGCCACAGTCTTGATTTACATAACGTGGAACGTCTAGAGGTGTCCCGAAGGTTCCTCCTTCGCTTCGACGACTCGGTGACTTCCATTCCTGCGATCGAGAACGAAATCGCTTCCTTACTTTACGACCGGATGACCGAGTGCAGATACACCGAGGAGAATATTCCCAAAAAGAGCTTTCACGAAAAGCTGACGAGGATCGAAGACCTGCGAGAGGTGGACGTGTTGAAGAACGGCCGGGGAGCGCTCAAGCAAATCAGCGACGAATTGGGATTGGCGTTCGACGAAACCGATTTGAACTATTACACGAATTTATTTAAGAATATTTTAAAACGAAACCCCACGAACGTCGAATGTTTCGACTTGGCTCAGTCGAACAGTGAACACAGCAGGCATTGGTTTTTCAAGGGGAACATGATCGTCGATGGGATCGAGCATGAGAAATCGCTGATTGATATGATCATGGAAACGCAGGAAACCACGAACAACAATAACGTTATCAAATTTTCCGACAATAGCAGGTATTTTGAAAATTTAAACCTTTTTGTTATACAGCTTAACACTTAACGTTTCGCCGTGCGTCGTTCGACAGCTTCGTTAAGTGTTAGTGCGCATATTCAGTGTCCGCTTCAAAGAATTTGTGATACAATTTTCATAGGACAAGAACCTACTTTAATTAAAATCTGTCTGTTTTAATTTGTAGTGCCATTAAAGGATATCTCCACAGGAGCCTTAAACCTACCTCACCAGGTTTTCCCAGCGAAATGCGACAGGTCAATTCAGAATCACACCTGATATTCACGGCGGAAACTCATAATTTCCCAACTGGAGTAGCACCGTTCAGTGGCGCAACTACGGGTACCGGGGGCCGTATAAGGGACGTGCAGTCAGTAGGAAGGGGCGGTTACTGTATCGCAGGAACTGCTGGTTATTGTGTAGGAAACTTAAACATACAAGGTATTAGTGTTTTTAGCTTAAAACACTTCATCCCCTAAATTAATTAGAATACGGACCATTGGCCCGTATTCTGCTGATCTTATGTTTAAAGTCGTCTTTAACTAAAGTCGTACTTATTACAGATTATCCATTAATTTGGGAAGATCCTTCATTTTCGTATCCGAACAATTTCGCGACGCCCCTTGAAATTCTAATCGAGGCAAGCAACGGTGCTTCCGACTACGGCAACAAATTCGGCGAACCGCTGATTTCTGGCTTCGTGCGATCGTTCGGATTGGCAGACTCCAACAACGAGAGAAGAGAGTGGATCAAGCCGATCATGTTCAGCGGAGGCATCGGCTTCATGGAGGCGAACATGACGAAAAAGTTGACGCCCGAATCCGGACAGCAGATCGTAAAAATTGGCGGGCCTGTGTACCGCATTGGAATCGGGGGCGGTTCCGCCAGTTCCGTGGAAGTCCAGGGTGATAACAAAGACGATCTTGATTTTAACGCCGTTCAAAGGGGTACGTTCGAACTCAAAGGTCTTCGGTTTTTCTTTAGTTAGAATCGTGCGTAGGTGATGCTGAAATGGAGAATAAATTGAACCGTGTCATAAGAGCTTGCCTGGAATTAGGTAAAAGCAACCCTATTTTAAGCATTCACGATCAGGGGGCGGGTGGAAACGGAAACGTTCTAAAAGAGCTCATCGAACCGGTCGGTGGTGTTATTTATGCAAATCGTTTTGAGCTTGGAGACCCTACTGTCAACACACTTGAACTGTGGGGTGCCGAATACCAGGAGAGCAACGCTGTGCTATGCAGTAAACACGAAGAGACCTTGATGAGGAACATCTGCAAGCGAGAAAGATGTCCAATTAATTTTGTTGGCGAAGTCACGGATACAGGCAGAATCGTACTTGCGGTTGATGATGAACAAAAAGTGACGCCGGTTAATTTAAAACTGGAACATGTGTTAGGTAATGATCGCATGAAAGTGCAGTACAGTTTGAAACGTTTCTCATTTCAGGGAAAATGCCCAGGAAGGTTTTTAAATTGGAACGGAAAACTAATTTGCTTAAGCAGCTTGATCTTCCCGATAATTTATCGATTTACAAAGCCCTTCAGTTAGTACTAAGGTTGCCATCTGTGTCTAGCAAAAGATATTTAACAAACAAGGTGGATCGATGTGTTACCGGACTTATAGCTCAACAGCAATGTGTAGGACCCCTACACACTCCTTTAGCAGACGTTGCAGTAACTGCCATTTCATATTTTGGCTACGTAAGTTATTTATCAGGTATTAATTAATTGTGGAATAAACACTGAGAACCAGTGTCATTATTCGGATATCTGTATAGAACGTGTAAACCAATTTGTGTATTGTAGTCGTCAGTGTTGATTAAAATCACGACTTTTTTTAAATAATCAAAAATCATTGATTTAAATTTAAAAAATCAATATTTTTTACATAAAAAATTCCATTTTAAATATTTCTTGTCGTTTCATGTAATGTACAAAAACATAATTTATAATAGAACCAAAGCCGTCTCTATCTAACAAGCCGTGCTGTTACGCTTGGCAACGTCGCATTGATACCCGAAAGTAGTCCTAATCGAACTTGGCATCTACAACATAAATCTAATTAATAATTCAGAGAGAATAGTTATTTATTTACCTACAACGAAAAGTCAAGTTTTAAAGTAATTAGGAGCAAGTTGTTTAGCTGAGGCTGTAATTACTTCCAAGTATATATATTTAAAGTCAATTTTCGTTCGAGGTAAATATGAAATTTTCTTTCAAACTAGACGTTTAACGAGTTTAAAATTAAGTACTAGGACTTTAAAGTTCCACTTTTTGTACCATTGAAAATCCGAAAAATGTCACATTGGTATGAAATAAAAGCAAATAAAGGAAAACGAAAAAGTTTGGTTATCTAGCAGAATTAGGCTTTGTGGACTTACCTTGATTGTTAATATAACATTTAAAACGTTATTTTAGTCACCAATACTATAATAAACAATAAAATTTGATTGATAAGTACAGAATTACATTACAGTATTATCTCGTACAACTTACGTCAAACTGGTGAAACTCGTGATCGGACTACTTGCTCTGTTGCCAAATTTACAAGTGCACGGCTTGTTAGATAGAGACGGCTTTGATAGAATCCAAATTTGGTTTAGAAACTCATGCGTTAATCAAAACAACCCAACCAGATCTAGTAAAAAATTTTAAACTTTTTATCCTTTAGTCCATTTATAGTTCAAGAAAAACCAGAATTGAAGTCATTTTTAGATGAAAACAGCTAAAATTCGAAAGCTGTTCAATTTTATCTCAGTTCACAACCAAATCGATTTTAGTTGGGATCAAAACCAAATCTGTTTGTTTAAAAAAATATAGAGGGTATAATCTAATGATTGTAAAAAAATAGAATCAGCTCAGGAATCGCCCCTTCAAAGTAAAAAAGTGGTCTAAAATGCTTCGTTTTCGATATACAGTGCCATTCATAATATTAGTGACATTAGAAGAAATTTTACCAAGATCAGTTTGTATGTCAGTCAAAACAAAAAAGCAACCCAACTACATCATCTAGTTGACAATTTAAAATTCGGCGGGAAGATTGAAATTCTCAAAAACGAAAAATTGCAGCACGAAAAAGCTTCGATGTGACACATGAGTTCGCACTAGAGCCGTTTTTTGGCGTACAAAACTGTTTTAAAAATGACTTGTGCTGTTTCAATTTTTGACGTTATTTATTGATGATCCCGCTAAAATAACTTTTCATTAAAAAAAAAAAAACAATGTATGCACCTGTTTCAAAACATAAGGTCGTTGTTTCAAGGTTAAAAAATGCATATTTAGCACATTTACGAAATAGTTTCAAAATAGTGCACCGCCAAAAAACGGCTTAGATGTTGATCGAATTAAATTCAAAAATGCAGTGCCAAACAGCGTATTCCGTAAAAAGGTATTTCATTAATAAAAATTAAACTCGTTTATGATTTACTTCACAACCAGATCAATTTTAGTTCAGATCAAAACCAAATCATCCTTTTCAGCCCAGATAAAAACCAAATAAATGTCAGATCAGCTATCTGAATAAAAAGTAAGATAAAATACAGGTTTTTTGCATGCGACAGACAAATAAATAAAATAAAATAAGTTTTGAAACGAAAAATCGAAAGCGGTTCAGCTTTATCTAAGTTCAAAATCAAATCAATTTTAATTAAATTGATTTGTTTAATTGGCAGTATTAGAGAATTAGAATATCTTATAAATCACGTGAATTAAACAAATCAATTTAATTACAATTTCATTCGGCAAGAATCACAGCTGAAATCAATTTTAGTTCGGATCAAAACTAAATCTATTTCAGTTCAGATAAAAACTAAATCCTTTTTTAGTTCAAACGAACGCGAAATTAATGACCGATCAGCTACCTGAATAAAGCCTTTTTTTGGCGTACAAAACTGTTGGTGCTGTTTCAAAACTGTTTTATTTTTGACGTTATTTAATGATGATCCCGCTAAAATAACTTTCCGTTTCAAAAGAATCTTTTTATTCTTTGATTCATTTTTAACTCGAGGAAAAACATTTTTTAAATGAAAACGGTCTTTTATCTTTTATGTTTAAGTTAAAAATATTTATTTCCATAACAAAATAATTTGAGTGTGTCTAGAATCTCAAGGAATATCAACATACTTTCAATCCTAACCTAACCATAATCATAGTGCAGATAATTACTTAATGCAAATTTTAAAAAAATCATTCTCCATGTATAAGCAGTGCCTGAATCAGAATTGTCTTCAGTTTGAAAACATGCATTAATTAGAAAATGTGTTCATTTCTGTATTTTTTTTTAAATTTTAAAACGAATTTTACATTAATGTACAGGGTGCGGCATTCAAACTGAGTCGTCTAAATACAAAATACAAACAATTGTTTCACACAAAGGTTGTAGGATTTTAAGAAACACTTAGATATTTTTCGACTTTTCTTTTCTTTGTCGAAGGAAAGCCAATGACAAAAAGTAAATGAATAAACAAATAAAATCGATTGTAATATTTTTCTTGGACAAAAGGAAAAGAAAGAAAACCTCATTGTGTGATAAATTTTCAATGCATTTACTTTTTTATTTTTCTTCTTTTGATAAATCTTTTTGCTTTATAAGCTAAAATCAAGAAAAAAAAAAGAAACAAAAGACGATCTATTAAAACGAAACCTTTCCCTTCATTGAAAACAAAGAAAAAGTCGTAGGAATCTTTTTATTCTTTGATTCATTTTTAACTCGAGGAAAATCAGAGAAAAGTAAAAGGCGAGCCATTTTTTTTTAGATGAAAACGGTAAAGCAATTGAATGCTGTTTAGTTTTATCTTAGTTCAAAACCAAATCAGTTAGTTCAGATCAGAATCAAATCTATTTTAGTTCCGATCAAAACCAAATTTCATTCAGTTCAGATAAAAGCCAAATTAATGACAGATCAGCTATTTAAATTACAAACAAGGAATGTAGTAAAGGTATTTTTATAGAATATGACATACATAAATAAATTTAAAAAGAAAACAATTATAAAAAATAAATCGGAAGCCGTTCAGTTTTATCTAAGTTCACAACCAAATCAATTTCAGTTCAGATCAAAACCAATTTTCTTTAGTTCGAATCAAAACCAAATTAATATCGGATCAATCGAAATAAGAAATAAAACAAGAACGCTGAATTAACAAAATTTTGATAAGAGAATACCCTAAGTAAAAAAGAATAATAAACGATAAAAGTCCAAAAATCAAGTTTTCATCAACTTAAACTCAAATGTACTAAACGATAATTTCATCAATATTTCTACTAATATCAAAAGAGATGCAAATATCTCCTTCGTTGACACAACTGTTCCTTGTCTACCTCATCAAAACAATCCTCATTTTAGCTTCAGAAACATCACATTTATTGAAGTTAGAGATATCATCAGTTTCTTACTACTTATGTAGTATATAGTAAGCGAATTAATAACGATTAAATGGTATCTTGTAAGATAAGTGTACAGCTCGATATTATCATGCTTTCATTGTGTTAAATGACCGTAGACGTTAAAGTGTTTTTAAAATAAACAACGATTACAACTTGTGAACCCCGAAGTCGTAACAATATCTATCACAAACTAGTTTATAGCTTCCTGATTTAATTTTCTAAAGAGTATAAAGAATTTATGAAAAATAAAGTTTGGACTGTTACATGTAAAACTGTTTCCTTTCTACTATAAGAAAAACAAAATGGAATAGCAAATGGGGCCATGTAACAATCCTCGAAAGTTTTCTTTAATCTATTATCTCTACGCATTCAAATTTTAGGAAGGAATTGCATCATCAATAGGCGAACAACCGATCAAGGGTCTAATAAATCACGCAGCCGGTGCCAGAATGACGATTGCGGAGGCCCTAAGCAACCTAGTATTCGCAGCTATCACAGACCTACGAGATGTTAAGTGCAGCGGTAATTGGATGTGGCCTGCGAAACTCCCAGGAGAAGGTGCGGCCTTATTCGATACTTGCGCCGCAATGACAAACATGATGTCCGAGCTTGGCATTGGAATCGACGGCGGAAAAGATTCGCTGAGCATGGCCGCCAGAGTTGGAAGCGAAACTGTGAAAGCCCCCGGAGCTTTGGTCATATCAACATACGCGCCATGCCCCGACGTCCGCAAAGTGGTGACCCCAGACCTAAAAGCTCCTTCCATGGGAAAGACAGGAACTCTGTTATTTGTTGATCTCTCGAACGATTACAGCCGACTTGGGGCGTCCGCTTTGGCTCACTGTTTCAAGCAATTGGGCAGTGACGTTCCGAACGTTGAAAGCGTTGAGGATTTCAAGAATGCCTTTAATGCGACGCAAGAACTCATAAAAGACGGAGCCGTCCTAGCCGGACATGACATCAGTGACGGGGGCCTTATCACTTGCTTACTGGAAATGTGCTTCGCTGGGATGTGTGGTATTGACGTCACCGTATCCCATAGATCTGGCAAATGCATTCCAATTTTGTTTTCTGAAGAAGTGGGTTGGATATTAGAGGTTTTAGAAAAGGACGTCAAGCATTCCTTGTCAGTGTTTAGGGTAAGTAGGTATTCATTACTTTTTCCTTTCCATGCTCATCTAATTTTTTTTTAAAGAAATATAATGTGCCAGTATATAAAATCGGCACCAGCACAGGTTATGGAATGCAATCGAAGATAGCCATCACCGTAAACAATGCGTGCATAGAGAGCACTGTATTGCCATTATTAAAAATGTGGGAGGACACTAGTTACCAGTTGGAATTGAAGCAAACGATAAAAGAGTGCGCCGAAGCAGAATATAACTCGTATGAAACCCGGACTGGACCCAAGTATAAATTAACATTCCACCCGGATGAAGAGATTAGCTTCAGTTCACAGCTAATCTCTGTCGCTGTGATAAGAGAAGAAGGAATTAATGGAGATCGGGAAATGGCGGCCGCTTTAGTAAGGGCTGGTTTTAAAGTGTGGGACATTACAATGCAAGATTTATTGAACGGTGACATCACGCTGAACCAGTTTAGGGGAGTCATTTTTCCCGGTGGCTTTAGTTACGCTGGTATGTATAAATTATAACTTAGAAATCCTTGTAATTTACATACTGTGCAAATCTGCAGATGTATTAGGTGCCGGTAAAGGATGGGCAGCCAGTATATTGTTCAACACAAGCATACAAGATCAATTTAAAAAGTTCTTTACACGTTCGGATACATTCAGTTTGGGAATTTGCAACGGTTGTCAGTTGATGGCTTTAATCGGCTGGATTGGGGAACCTGTTTCGCCTGGAAAGAAGCCAGACATAATGCTTTCGAATAATATTTCAGAGAGATTCGAGTGCAGATTTACAACCGTCAGAATCGAGTCTTCGAATTCGATTATGCTGAGAGGCATGGAAGGTTCCGTACTCGGAGTGTGGGTGGCTCACGGAGATGGAAAATTCACTTTCAAAAGTGACTCCGTCTATGAAGATCTCGTTGAGAATGACTGCATTAGCTTGAGATATGTAGATGACAGTGGTAACCCTACAGAAATATATCCGTTAAATCCAAATGGAAGTATCGAAGGTTTGGCTGGCGTTTGCTCTAAGAATGGCAGGCATTTGGCAATGATGCCACATCCAGAACGATGTGTTCAACCATTTCAGTGGCCGTATATGCCGCAGGAATGGCTTAATTATCAAAAGAGCCCATGGGAGAAAATGTTTCGCAATGCTTATGCATGGTGCAATGAAGGGCATTGACATAATCAAGCGTTTATTAGATTCCTTTTTAGAATTTATAAAATAATTGTAGGTACTTATCTCAATAAAGTTTTTTTTTGTTTAAGTATAGAAATTTTACTTTTATTTTCATTTTACCATTCCTAATTTTTTTCGTTGTCATGAATAAAAATAGTCATTAATTTATTTTGAAATTTATCTGAATGTAAACTCCATTCACTTTTGTAATGAGTAACCAGTAGCGTTTTCGATTGACCGGACTAGTGCGCACTCAGAGTACCTTCATCTCGTGTTATTACTTGAGGTTAAAAGAAGATGCAAATACACTCAATGCAACCGGTGCATGTGAATCGAAAACACTAGTGTTGGGATCACTCGAGTGAAAAATAACCTATTATCCGGTTATTGAAATAACCTGAATTATTATAACCGAATAATTCAGGTTATTGAAAGGTCATTTTCTTGTCTGTTTATAAAACACCTGACTGGCGACTCATTCCCATTATACTATAGGCATTTTCGGAAACTAAGATCTCGGGTCAGTTTGATCAATTGGATCGCTCACGGTTCATACAAGTAAATGTGTAAAATTTCTATTTCGAACGTCAAGATTACTGAACTTACTAATCGGATTAATCGGATCATAATTTGCGAAAACGCCTTATATGTACTGGCGAGATTACTTGGCAGTCGTAGATTTTGTGCTTTGCAATTATAAATCTTCAGCAAAATTTGTTTTCTAAATATTAAAATAAAATATTTAGTTTTGGTAATTATTTTAAAATTAAATAACCAAGTAGGAACAAAATTTCTTATTTATCTTATTTAATTTTATACGTAATCTACTAGGAGTATTATTTATTAGAACAGGAGAAAAATTACGTTTATTGTTTTTTTATGATCTTAATTATATTTTTACAAAGCAGTAGGTATGTTTTAATTTATAATTTTAATTGGAGAAAACTTATACACTGAGTGCAAACGGTGCAAGTGAATCGAAAACGCTATAAGTTTAATACAGTTTCAGATCACGAAAAAAAGTAAAATCAACATGCAAGTAAAGTTAAGCAGTGGTCGTATACTGGTGCTTAAAAGTAATCGGACGACTCGGCGTGACCGCCTGGCACTGTGGAACCACAAGGGTCAAATTCGAACGATTTTATTGCTTTTCATTCGGATACTTTTAAGCACCAGTATACATACTTTTATTGCATGCTGGAAATCAAGTAGGTATCTACTTGTGGAAACAAAACTTGCAAAATTTAAATGCAGTTTAACCGAACAGAATCTCGAACGAACTAACACCGATTGCGTCACCGAATACGAGTAGCCCAGTACCTGCCAATTACCGACACTCATCATTCGAGTGATTTCATTCAAGTAATTATCCGGTTTTCAAATCATTTGAATACTCAGTAGTCGGTTATTGAAATAAACCCAACACTAGAAAGTAAACAAAACTTTCGATTGTGCAATTTTTGACGTAAAATAAAACAAAAGACGATCGACAAATTTATAAAATTAAAAAAAAATAAATATAAAAAAAATCTCATTGAATAAAATTAGAAAAAAAAATACTTTCTATAAAACACTTTCTATAAAATTTCAAAAAATTATAAAAATTAAATTTTTTTATTAAATAAACAACTTTCTAAAATTAAGATTTGATATTTGCGCAATCTTTGACGTAAAATAAAACATCACTAACAAGTCGTCAATCAAAAATTTAAAAATTAATCTGTTTTTTTTTTAATCCGGTTAATTGCCCGCACCTTTGACTATAAACATCTGGACTGCTAGCAGCATATGATTTATAATGTAACACTATGTCCCTAACATCAACCACGCTACCGTGTTGCATGACGAGCAATATCGAAAATTGCATCACAATTCGTAGCAAAGTAGCGTCTGCGACTCATTCCATTAAATAGCACAACACTCCAACTTGAAAAAAGTAACAAATCTGACGAAAAGTTTACACAGTGTAACTGAGATAAGAGAACCCGCAAAGATGTACAGCTGATTAAATTAAGTAAACATAAAAACTATAATGTAAACAAAAAGATGCCTCCGTCGTATAACTCACCCGAAGTGCAGGAAACGGAACACTTGCAAGAAACGCGCGTCGTGTGCAAAAACTATGATTCATCTACGGGAACAAATCCAGCGAGGAATTACAACTTTCAAGGCAACAATTGACGTCACAAAACCCCTATAAAAAGCCGCTAGAGTGAACGCTAGATTAGTATTAGAAAATATCTCTTCAGAGTGTCATGTAAGACTAGTTGTCCTTTTAGTGCCCCGAAATGTAAGTGAAATGATTGTTAGATAATCTGTTGATAATAAATGTTTTGTTATATTAAGCTATGTCCCTAGTTTCATGTTACTCCAAAAATTACCGTAACAACAGGTTATAATTAAGCAACTATGACGGATGATGCTACCAACCTATTCTGACAACCAGTGTCAAAATTTCAAACATTCAAGTTGAAATTTATGTAGTTCAGGAATGTAAAACGTAACCGAAACCGTTCCTCAGTTCCAGTTGTACTTAAAGCACAAGAGAACCGGTTCAAGGAACCGAATTTACATTAGTTTTGCATCTCTGATGTAGTTTTCAAAGTCGCCACTTGGCAACTTCATGTCGCTCATGTTGGAGATACATTTTCAAAAGGTAGCAGTCCAGATATATATAGTCAAAGGCCCGCACATTGTCAACCCTGTTCTTATGTTGTCTTACAGAAGCGGTTGGTATTGCACTTCAAATTTTGGTAATCAAATTATCGTTTGTCACAATATGGTCACAATTTAGTTGTCAATTACAAAATACAATTTTCAAAAATGTCCCGAAAATCCATTATGAAACAAACAAAGAACCACATTTAGGTGTAATGCAATAATAATGCATTCAATAAAACTGTATCGCAAACTCTTTTAAACGTTTAAAAGAGTTTGCGATACAGTTTTATTGAATGCATTATGATACAATTTTCATCGGACAAGAACCAGCTTTAATTATTCAATAAAACGTTGGTAAAGCATGGAGAAGGTAGCACAAAACTGAAACCTACATAACCTAAAAATAAAAGTCGCATTTACAAAACACAGGAACTAAAAAGAAGTCAGGTTGGTTTCAATGGTAAAGGCGTTGATAAAAGTTACTACTTGCAACTTTAGTTACTCATTACAAAAGTCAAAAGTTAATGCACTTTATCTATTCCTTGTATTCGTAGAATCATCCATCATCTAGTTTGCATTGAAAAACTCAAAAGTAAAAATAACTAAACAGATTATCTATTTATATCTCACATTCTTGTTACTAGTATAATCAACGTTAGGTAATAATATTACCTACTTACTCTCAGTAGATCTAAACGTATTGGCAATATATATTTTTACTATAAATACGAACAAAATGTCAAGGTTAAGGGACGACTTCCTAGATTTTGACGAATATACTGAAGCGGATTTACTTGAATCAAATTATTCAGTAAGAAATTTCTACGTGTATTATTGTGGGAGTGCATTTTTGAGAAACATCTATTTTTAGGTTATAAATGATACATTTAAATCCGCTATCCACGCAGACTCCACTGACAAGCTCGCGCAATTGTTAGATGAAAAAATTGATGACTTAAGCAGGAAAGATATGAACGCTTTACTTGTTGAAGCAATTACATGCGAGAAGTAAGTATACAGGGACTTTTTCTTTCATGTATACATATAGCAGGCTATGTATACTTTTACATCAATATGTCAACATATTGGACGAACGTCTCGCCGCAGTAAGTTTTCATCGGTTTTCATGGCATAGCATAGATAGGCAACTGTGATATCACAAGTATATAGGATTAGGCCTATGGCTTTTGCAAAGTTGTATGGCTTCAAGAGAAGCTTTATTAATTTTGGTGAATCAATATTACATTTGTTTCTGCGAGGGTGATTCACGTTGGTTCTTGTCGTATTATATTGAAAAACCACCATCCATTGAGCATCATTTCTGGACGGTCACAGAAATGACTTGCGTTGTTATAAGATATGATAGGAGATAAAGATAGGAGACATTCAACAGCGCCATCTGTTGAAACATACCGAGAGTTTTCTTTCTGGTTTGTTTTAATCTACTGAATTGTGCCGTGATTATTGTTACATATTTTTTAAAAATCTTGTTGACTTGTTTTGTCACCTTTCCTTCCAAACAGACTTTTGTTTCTATTTTTATTATTTTAAAATTTTTAGGTAGTTATGGTAGTTATTTAAAAAAAAAGATTCAAAATGTCAGCTAGTGTTATTATAAATTTGTTACATGTCAATAATATTGGAGTTTGCAGCTAAGCGTTCGCCACCTGGTGTCAACTAAACAAACCCTTGTATGCTACACAACAAATCGTGTTTTGGCGTGGATCCTGAGTGTATGATGTATCAGGATTAAGTTATATGTGACATTCACATTAAATCAACTTGTGTATTTGTATTAGTACGCACTTAAACACATGCATTACAAAAATTCCATGTAGCTTACAGAGGTTCAGATTTATCCACGGTAGCGCAGCGATCTTAAAATCAAACGCCTATATTCGTTTGTTAATGACTATAATTTACAGGCATTTGTTTATTCTTTCAGGTATGAAACTTTGTTATTTTTGAAAGAAACTTTCTCAAGTCGAGAGGACTTCAAATTAATTGACCCGGTGCTTATATTGGCCCTTCCGGTACACGGAAGTGACGAATTCATCATAAACTTAATCAAAACATGCGACGATGTAAACCAGAGAGATAAACACCTTAGAACCCCTCTACACTTATCTATTCAGAGGGAGACTTTGAAAGTGGGAGAATTCCTCATTGGGAAGGGCGCAAACGTCGATGCCAAAGACTGTGAAGGATACACGCCCCTGCACTACGCCGTTCAGGCCTCAAATAAAGATGCAGTGTGCATGCTGTTGTATTACGAAGCAAAACCGGACGAAGTTTCTATTTTCACGAAAGTAACACCCTTTATGTCGTCCCTTTGCACGAAAAATCATGAAATTCAAGGACTTTTACTGGACTACATTGTAGATTTCAATCGAGACGATGTTCATGGTCAAAACATTCTGTATCTAGCGTTGAAACATCGAAGCCCGTTCTGCGAAGAAATTCTTAAGCGAGGTGCCAAAATTGGCAAAAATATAAATTTATTGTTTACAGACACTCGCATATTTTCTATGATATGGCCCATGATTAATCGCAGTGTCTTGTCACAACAGCGTTTTCCTCTATTGAAAAAGTTGCTCGGTCGCAGGATGTCAAAAGAAGAAATCCTGTATTATTTAGAGACTTTATTAAGTTGGAAACATGTGGATTTTCTAATCGAACAATACGCGAATGCACCGAGTCAGTTTAAGTTTTCGTTATTCGCAGATGTCTGCGAAACTTTGCAAGAATATCAAGTGGAGCTTTCACAACGCTTAAGCATTTTATATTTGTTGTTGAGCCTGGGAACTCCTGTTTATAAAAACGATCTCTATCGCATATACAAGTGCTTCGGTTATAACGAAGAATTTGAAGCTATGATGATTGTCAACCCTGAAATAATTGAAGACAATTTGTTTCACAATCCTTCTCCGCTTATAGAGTGCATTTGCTTCAACCGTATGAGAACGCTAAAGCTGTATTATGGCGAATTTGAAACAGTGTTAGATTTGAACCATCTTTTCAAATTTTATGTACCTGACCAGAAATCCAAGGAGGAATTTTATGCATTTATTTCAATACATGCCGAGATTTACGGTCAGCTTCAACACGAATCGTACAAACAAATAACGGATGCGTTTGACCAAAAGAATATACCCAGCCTTCTCCAGCTAAGCAGAGATTGTGTACGGGAAGTAATCTATTCTAAAAATCGAGGCAAGACTAAAATTTTAAGCTTTTATTCTGATATAAAATCTTTGCTCGTCCCGCAAGTTATCAAAGACATTTTACTTTTAAGAAAAACTTTGTATAAATGGTGAAACGCGACAACGTAACAATCGGGGGTATATTATAATAATTCCCATAATTATGGGAAAACTCTTTAATCTTTCCCCCAACGACACTGCTTCAAAAGTAAAATTAATTTAACAATTATTTGTCTTTTGAAGAATTAATTGGTAGTTTGTAAGCATCTTACACCCTGGCGAATGAATCGTTGCTACGCCGTTGCTTTGATTAATTAATTGATAAGATAAATGCCGCTCTGGATTAATTTATCTGATAAAATAAACTTTATATTTTTCAAATGACAAGGAATAAAAATTTGAAATTTGGTACGCATGTGTAACTTGATTATACACTTTAAGAATAGTCATAGAAAAATAGGATTGCCATTTAAAAAAATAGTCGATGACGTCATATCTCAAATTTGAGATACGCTGTATAAAATGTTTTTAGATGAAAAAGAGCGCAATTAAAAATACTAATCGACGTGTCCGAGCATATTTCCGGAAAAAAAAACTGTGTGCTTTACAGAATTTATTCAAGTTAGAGACTCGCACTGTATATATGGTTATATTTTTATCTTGGTCTAATAAAATAATTAACCCAAAAAGATGTAGTTACTTTAAAGTTTGTCTTCTGTAGGGATGAATTGAAGGCACAATTTATTTTTCTACATAAAACTACTTACCAGAAGAAAGCGCAAACGTTCATACCAACAGTATGCACAGAAATATGTTTATATATTTTTGTACTCAATTCTAGTATATTTAAATATCATAGTGTATTTGAAACTACCAATTATTATTGAACAAACTTCTACAAATTTCTATAAAATCATATAACTTTCCTATTTTATAATAAAAAGAAACGACGTAATGCTGTCACATTAAATAATAAAGTCCTGTTCATAGTTTTCCAAAATTTATTTATTACAACTTCAAATGCACTTTATTAAATATTACAGTATCTGATACATTGATATTACAAACTGACAAGTCCTAAAAATGCAACGCTCTGTGAACGAAAACGATAGTAGTTTTACTCGCATTTATTTTAACAAAAAGAAACTACTGAGGTAGAGTTGAATACAATTTAATTTACAACGTCACTGAAACTGGCAAACTGGTCCAGAAAAGATATCAAAGGCAGTGCAGAATACACAACATCTTCATTCAATCTTCACTTAGATTAATTCATCGTCAATTAATTATGCTTTAAGAAGCTTCACTCTTCGTGAATATTAAATAATTTGGCGACCTCGTTCAAGTCTTCGTATTTTCTTTCATCAGAAAGGACTTGTCTCGCAATTTGCATTCTATTGAAGACATTCCACAGTACTATACCTACTACTATGTCATCGCGGAGATAAAATATAACTCCTTTTCCGAAATCTTCACCTTCCCTCGCATTACTTGCTTCTCTCCTTTTTTCTTGTGCTAATTTGTTGGATTCCGTCAATGCTTGTTTATCAACATATTTTTTACATTCTTCGGGTATCTAAAAAAATAATTAATACATTTTACCTAAGATAGATAAATTTTCAACCTATGGTGATCTTATCTACTCCAGAAGATACTTATGATATATTGATGTTTTTTTTTCTTATCCCAACTGCTTCAAAAGTTAGCAAACATTGCATAAATTAAAGATTTAATGTTTAATATTACAGAAACCTTTTAGATAAAATTGGCTTTGTTTAATTAATTAGAAAATTGCAAACCTCATTTTCTGAAGACGATCTTAGTCCTTCATCAGTAGTAGTCACAACAGCTTTAGGATTGTCTTTGTCCGTTGCCTTGGCAAAAACACCAACCGTTGGCAATGTTGAATCCACAATGCCAATCGCTTCATAACCCACATCAGGCCCAAGATCTGACCAAAACATGCTCTGATGTAAATATGGTTTTCTCCCCCCAGTCATGTTTTCACCAGCCAAACGGCCGGTAATAACTGCATGATCATGATGCTCTACTCGTCTTCTTCCCAATTTCACATCATAAAAACACACACAATCCCCAGCCTACAAAATAGTTATTTATTAGACACTTCACATTCTCTTTTAATTAAAATTTATAAAAATTAATAATGCAAACTAAGGCTGCCTTGTATAAAAGGTTTAAGCCAGGATTAACTTTAATCCTAAGCTAGAATGTGACACTTGCAAAGACGTACAGCACTTTGTGTGTCACATTCTAACTTAAGATCCTGGCTTAAACCTTTTATACAATGCAGCCCAAGTATTTTTTTCAAATTTAGTTACATGTATATGATGAATTTACTTTCTTTATAGAGAAAGGAGATACATTAAGTGGCAGTCTAGAAGAAGATAAACGATGGAATAAACAGCTGGTCAATCCATTTATAAAGAGAGCAATTCTTTGATCATTTCATGTCTTTATTCTCTCTATAGAGGACTCTAACATTGAAAAGCGTGAAGTGACGCTTACTTAACTAAAAATTCCCACTTACAACGTATAAATCTGATCGAGTTTGCAATTCCGTGTTTGCCAGGAATCCACCGAGCTCCGGATCAACTTCGAGATCTGATTTTTCTGCAAGCGTTGTGTTTGGCTCTACACCAATGGTGACTATTACCCTATCAACAGTCACATGTCTTCCATTATTTAACGTTAATTTGACTCGGTCCACATCATTTTCACCGGTCACAGCCTCTGCAGCTGTGACCTCGCTGTTGGCCAAGACCTAAAATAAAGCTTTGAATAACCAATAAATAAAATTGCTTGCAGAGTACCTCGACACCTTCTGTTTTTACTTTATCCGTGGTCCAATAAGACAAGTACTCCGGCAGTATTTTTCCCATGTTGCCGCCCTCTTTAAAGATTTGATAAACTTTAAAGCCGGGATCTTCTTTCACTGTGCAAAAGAATACCACATAACGCAAAAGAAAAGAGTAACATTGGCCACTGACCTTTTCTACCTAAAGCACACGCCAACTCACTGCCGAGAAAACTTCCACCTATAACTGCTATCGACTTTACTTGATCCATGGAACTGTTCACCGCTTCAAAGTCGTACACATTTCTAAATAGAGTAACATTATCAGTAACTTTCGGGTCTGCATTTTCGAACACGAGCAAATTTCTAGGCGTCGCACCGGTCGCTATGAGGCACTTATCGTATTTGATAGCGTGTCCTTCCTCTAAATATGCTATCCTTTCTATTACATCAATGTGCGAAATTGTCCAGCCTCTGGCGACAGATACGCCGCCGTTCTCACTGGCTAACAAATCCTTGCATGCGATGTAGAAATCGTCCGGTTCATAAAACAGGCTACAAATTAATTCTTTTAATTTTAGAATTAACATTAACTTTTAAATACCTTCGCTGTGAACCGTTCCACTGTTTAAATTCTAACTTTTTTACAGATTCTGGATCATCATTAAACCATAGTTCTTTGGAAAGCGGTGGTCGCATGTATGGATAATATCCATCGCTTGATACCACCAACACCTATAATAGTTATAATTTTATCCAATTGAGGTCTGGGAGTGATGTAAAGATTTTTAAAATAAATTAAAAAAGTTAATGGTTTGAAAATATTTCTCCTTCGTTGCATTATTATACCAGAGGAATTGATTATAGTTAACTATAGGTAGCACAGAAAAAAATTATCAAATTTTTTACCTTTGCTAAAGGATCAGCGGATTTGATAGCCCTAAATGCAGAAAATGACGCTGTTCCTCCACCGATTAGAAGATATGGCACCTCCTTTGGAATCTCTGAAGCATCGGAGGGTATTTTAACAGGAACATTCTTTACTGCAAGTTAAATTATACAGAAACAAAGCAAACGATTGTCACCTACTTACAAATCTTTCTGGTTTCTTTTCTCTTTCTCTTTACTACTTTTACTTTGGGGCCTTTTTTTGTCTTGTCTCGCAACGAATATAATAACTGCAATATACACGGTAATTTTCCATTCAGATAATACCAAGTAAATCAGTAAATCATTCTCAATGACTTGTGAATTTAGTACATGATGTTTCATCAAAAGGAAATCAAAATATACCTGAATCATATGATTACCAATAATATAACGAGTTGATTTTAGTTTCACAGGCTATTGAGATTGATTTTCTTTGAATCACTTGGTATAAGAAAAATGTTATACATACTGCAGCTAAAGTAAGAGTGGCTAACAGTAAACCTAGTATTAAAATGGTTCTATTTCGTCTCCTCGCACGTGCTGCGGCAGCTTCCCATGCGCAGTCTGGTTTTGGTAGCTCGCTCATTAAATTCGGTTTAGTGCAAATTTGAAGAGTCGGGATCGACGCCTCCTAAACAATATTTGAAATAATTTAGGAAACGCTGACATGTAAACATTTCAAATACGATTGCAACTATATACATATTATCAAATGCCTGTCAAGTTTCCTTTATTATATGATTGTAAATTAAATCGAACAATTATCGGCATCAGTGGAATGAATTAATTGTCGAGCTTGTAACAAAGAAATGTTTCAAATTGATGTTCCCCGAGTTACTTCTTCACGAACTATTCTCCCAAGAACGTTTCAAACAAGTTCAATTGTAGAAAAATTTGGCTATACAACTTAGGTATCCATGATTGTACTGTAGGTCGAGGTCACATGCTTTTATAGACGGAAGATGTAGCAAAAAGAGGGAGTGAAGAGGTGGTTTCCATACTTATGAAATTTTTAAGCGCCAGAACTGACAGATCTCATCATCTTCCCCGATAACTGTCCTGGACAGAATAAAAACTGGTTGTTGATGTCCCTTTGGTTACAGTTGATCGAGGGGAAAAAATTCAAAACTATCACCCACCATTTTCTTGTGAGTGGCCATACACACTTACCATCTGACAGAGTTTTCGCTTTGATAGAGAAGCGCCATCCATAATTAATTTACCGGAGGAATGGCACCAAATTATTCGGGAATCCAAAAAGAAACACCGGTTGGGGTAACTGTAATGCAGCAATCGGATTTGTTACATTATGAAAGTCTTACGTACTAATGATGGTGAGAATGTGGATTTCTCTAGGATGTTTATTTCATTTCAAATCCGAGAACACCGAAGTATTATTTGTGAAGCATACAGTGAACATAACATACTGGTGAATATGAAGAGTTAAATATCACCAAAAGGGTTCATCCTGGCAACACACCCTTATCTAGTTTGAAGAACAAATACTCAGAATCACTGAAAATCCCAAAGAAAAAACTTGATATTGTCAGATCACTACTGCTTTACATTCCTCCAGTTCACCATAGTTTCTATAGACACTGAAATGTGTGGATGGTGGCGGTGAAGAGGATGAAAATCAAGAACAAGCAGAAGTATTAGATTAGGACTTTAAATCTGCATAGAATTTTCTTTTCACTTACAGATTTTCCAAAACTGTTAATTGGTGTCGCAGGCACTTTCCTTGTATTAAAAATAAATAAATTTAGTCCGGAGCAAGAACATGATAAGCCACATTTTTTTATCAATAAAGTGTTCTGCTTTTCTAGCCTTTTCATATTGTTTCACTCATATTGTTTCAATCGTAACATAAACTGATATGAAATGCTTACAGAATAGACCTAATTATACAGGTTTACAACTAATTAAAGGTTCACGATGGGGATCTCGTAAACTATAAGGGATACAAAGACAGTTAAATTACAAAAAAAAGTTGCGCTATTTTGGGCTCTATAAAAATGTGCAAATAAATCTCTTTGTATCTCTTATAGTTTACAAGATCTCTATGGTGAGCCTTTAATTAGCTGTAACCCTGTATAGTTGTTTTTTCTTTCTTTTTTATAATACCTGTCAATGTCAAAATTCTAGGGTTTCTGTTGAAACCCTGCGTTTATCACTAAACATAGAATTGAAATTTTTGAAATTTCTTAACATCACAGATTTATCAAGTACATGTCGGATACATGAGCCAAAATTACTCACAGATATTCGCTATTTCACTCACATGCTGATATCAATCGAGAATGCAGGAAACATAAGGCACTGTCTATCTACCCCCTACCAGATCATTGCTTAACATTCAGGTAACTAGTACCAACATCAGAAACATTTGACAGGTATTATATAAAAAAAAACCGAATATATCTCAGAATCCACCTAAAGAAAATTAAGAAACTGACATAAATTTGGAAGGAAAGAAAACAAAAGTTATAAGCTGCACTGATGCAGTTGTGATGTAGTTTTTGGAAGAAAAAAAATGACACTTATGTCATGTGGCTTGTGACTTCATTTTTTTTAATTATCCTACCCACACCACGGCGTCAAACTGTCTTAAGTTCCCCTACTCGCAGCCAACTCAAACCAACTTTTTGAATGTAAATTATAACTATTTAAAAATTTGTTGCAAGTTTTAGAGATGTGCGATACTGCGAAATGTACCGGTAGAGCATATCGTATCGTCTCGATTCAGAGAAAACCGGTCCGGTATAAAATCGAAGGCTTATGTACCGGTATCTAAAGTACCGGTACACTTCCGATCCGGATTAATATTAATATTAATTAGGTTTTTTCTAGCAAACAATTTCTGATAGTTTGTGTACTTTTCTTATGCGCATGAGTAATCCATAATTGTTGTCGAATTAGTTTCGAACTTTTCTTTGCCAGAAAGTTTACCTGATTGTATGTAGATTCAATACGACATTTCGCGCCCAAGTCAGTTAAATCCGTATCTCTATTGTTGCTCTTGTCCCTTAAGCCAAGTAATAACCTCGTTTGATAAATTGCTTAGGAAAGAGGTATGCAATAAATATTTTCCGCTGTTTTGGTGCTCTGTCTTAGTAATATATTTACTTCAACATAATTTGATTTTTCGTCGCTGTCTCTCCTCAAATAACTCATCTCTTCCACTGGTAGTAAATAAAATACTGTGTACTAGATGCATCAGATATATCCATTACATCAGATTAAACAGAAATAGTAGGACCAAAATTTCCACGAATTGATTAATAGGATAAATATTTTTACCGTGCGGCTGTGCACGGTGATGATTTGATGTGCGCATGTCACCATTAGAAATTCGCAAAGAATACGTGAATTGTTTGGACTGTCAGCAAACTACAATCCACAGCTGCTAGAACATAAAACTGGTATCAAGAAACTTAAAATTTTCACTGCTAGAAAGCTAAAGTATTACTGCGCATGTTCAATACAATTTCTAACAGTTATGTACTCTTGCTAGAACAAACCTAATGTTGTGAACGCCTGAACGCATGCTACAATGGCGACAGGCGGATGAAATTTCAATTCAGGAAATTACCTACATTCGTGAAGCAAAAGTAGAAATTCTCCTCTTGCAGGACGCAGGATTCCATATAATACGGCTTCGGTATCGTTTTTGCCATTGTCCGCAAGAATACGCTGCTAAATATAAGAATAGTCGAACCGCGATAATCGATAGGATATTCGGGTAAATCTGCATCGAATCGAATCGTATCGTTTAGTGTAAAACCGGTACAAAATATCGAGTATCGGAAGCAAAAGTACCAGTACACGGAAATATCGTAACGTACCGCACATCCCTAGCAAGTTTAGATTCCTCGAGTGACCTAACCTGTCAATAAATTATAAACTTGAAATAAAAATATGTAATAAGAAAAAACCTTTTTACGACATGGAGGTATTTCAGGAGGTTTACATGATTTCTTTTCCTTCGGCATGCATTCGACACCTTTACTTTTGTCTATGTCCCTGTTGGGTTCAGTTTTTCGACACGTTTTGCCATCCTTTTGCTTGCTATAAAACCTTTGGGCAATCGTAAATCGCTGTCTTCCTAAAAACATATACAAACGTGACAGTTTTGACATTGCGGCACATTTAAAAATTAAGGAAATGATCGTAAAACGTAACCGCTAAGTTACACATGTGCAAAAAGTGAATGTGAGGTTATGTAAATGAAAAATCGAATAATCATCGTAAGCTACGTTTCTGAATTTACCTGATTGGTTTTGCGTTTGCAATATTACTATCGGGCGAACATTCTTCGTCACAAGGCTTGCAATTTTACAAATCCTAAACATTTTCGCTGGCCGTTATGTAAATGGCGTTATTTAGCGCCAATGGGGATCAATGATGATTACCTTCGTTAATTAATGTGCGAACCATTGTAACTTCGGTTATGTATATTCCGTGTGCGAAGTGCTTCAATACTATAACGAAGAATTATAATTTTGAAAAGATGAAAATTTTTGTTTCATTTCGACATCGTAAACAACATGCTTGTTTCTTCAACAGGCTACTTTGAGTATTTGACTATTTGTAATTTTCATACCTGATAACACCACAAATTTTACGAAAAAAAAAAAACCCTTCTAATAAGTTTTTTAAAAATCCTGATCGTAATACAATTTTAAAAGAAATTGCAGTAGCTAAAAAATACAAATTTAAAAAAGAAATCAAAATTTCATCTTTGACTTTTGAAACTTAATTCGATTTTGCCGCGGAAACTTCTTTCACGAATCTCGAAGGGTGCATTCGACATAACGCTCGGAGCGCTCGGGGGTCTTTCTGTGTCTCACTCTTACATGCACTGAAACACATTCGTTCTCCCTCATACTTCTGCTCAGAGCGTGCCCCGAGCGTAATGTCGAACGCACCTATAGATGATAGGGAAGCTATCTAGATAGAGATATCAAGAATTCATTAAAATGGTGCAAAATTGTGTAATTTCTTGAAATGAAAAACATTTTAAAAGAAATTCCATGCAGTTCGTTAGGCGACAAATAAATTTATATTTTTCATTATTCCTATATTGTCTAAATTTATACCTAACAATTGAATAAATAATACTTATACAGGGCGTTAGATGATAAGTGTAATACACCCAGTCACGCAGTCACACCGACTTAAGGCATAGCCTGCGTTCAGCCTTGCAGAAAGCAACATAGCGCTTCGTGAGCGCTACTATATACCGAGTGATTTTTAAAAATTTTTATCAACTCTTGCCATGAGATCTTGACGGCATGTCTTAGCTTAAGTGAAAAGAACCTCACTGCCAGAGGTGGGTAAAATAGTCCATACAAATTATTTAAAATAGAAAATACAAAATAAGTTGTTATCACCTATTTAAAATACAAAATGGAAAATGTTTTGTGATTTTTATTTAAAATAGAAAATATAAAATACTTATTTTAAATGACTAAAAAAATACAAAATAGTTTTCAATTTTTTT
The DNA here is from genome assembly GCA_958336345.1 of Dorcus parallelipipedus. Lineage (NCBI taxonomy): Eukaryota > Metazoa > Arthropoda > Insecta > Coleoptera > Lucanidae > Dorcus > Dorcus parallelipipedus. The sequence continues at coordinate 18,521,523 of OY284481.1, forward strand.
ATTTAAAATTTTGAAAGAAATTTTTGACTCGCCAGTGGTTTTTATTATTGTCGAAAATATTTAAAGTTTTGCGACAATTGAAAGCCACTGCACGACCCTTGACACAAGAATTTCTTTCAAAATTAATATCCAGTCAAAACAACAAAATCATAATCGATGCAAAAGTCGAAGTTGAAGTAACGCAGGTTGACTTTGTTTGCCTCCATTGCTATACTGTGATGTTGCTCTCGAAATGCGGGTCTTCTCAGTGGTTGCAGCAAATGTGCATTCGGTCTCCTGGTCTGTTGCTTCATTTGTTGTTTTCTATGTCCAAATGTCAACACCTTACACCTTGGTTATACTGTCCTGATGAGGTCTAATAAGACCGAAACGTACAGTTGCGGATAGAAAATTTCGGATGTCACTGTCACTCATCTGACATATACATATAGGAATTCCTTAACTTTTACGTCAGTGAATTCACAGTGACATCCGAAATTTTCTGTCCGCAACTGTACGTCGACAGTTACTTTTCCTTGCCAGCTAAGCCGTTATTTACTTCTTTTATTGTTATTTTTTCCTGGCATTAACCCTTCCGTTATTTTATTATATCCTGGCTTTTTCTTGAAGTAACGCAGGTTGACTTTGTTTGCCTCCGTTGCTATACTGTGATGTTGTCCTCGAAATGCGGGTCTTCTCAGTGCAGCAAATGTGCATTCGGTCTCCTGGTCTGTTGCTTCATTTGTTGTTTTCTATCTCCAAGTGTCAACACCTTACACCTTGGTTATACTGTCCTGATGAGGTCTAATAAGACCGAAACGTACGTCGACAGTTACTTTTTCTTGCCAGCTAAGCCGTTATTTACTTCTTTTATTATATATATTTATATATTTATACATGAGAGAGAAAGAATATTACCCAAGACCCCAAGAGTAACGCTCTGAATTTTCGAACACGCCCCTGAATGAAATTGAGTAAACATTAGCTGCTTTCCCGTTAACCATTTTGTGCACGCAAACGAGCCCAAAAGCTCAAAAAGTCGCGAAGCGCACTTTCCAATTAGTGTTTGAACGTTCGTGTTTTACGCCCAATCTGTCCTTCCCCTATCCCCTCAAGCACCAGCTATTATTTTTGTGCTCGGAATACATGTTCCCCCACTCTTAAATTCCACCATTTAAATCGGATACTGTGTCTACTAATGGCGAATTTCACCAACGTTACTTAAATTTATTCATCCGTTAAAAGTAAACGTTACCATGGTTACATGTGTTGAAGGTATAGGAATAATAATTCTTAATCGATGATTAAAGTTAAGTGACGTTGGTGAAATCCAGCATAAAACTACAAAACAAATACGTATTATTGAAAAATAATTAATGTCAAATATTTTAATAAAATGATTACTTAAACTATTTCTGAGATCCATTTTAAATATAATTTTCAACTGTCACAAGTAGGAGGGAATGAATGCGTCGCACCTCTCCAAATCAAATACGTTCCTGTAAGTTTATACTCGAAGCTCATGGGTTTGAAACTCAAGTGTGTTTAGTGCGCAAAATTCAGAGCTAACGGGAAAACGCCTATCATTGCCAGGTTTCTTCACGTGCAGTTGCCATCTTGTTGGATGGAGAAAAAAAATTCATCTTTTAAGTTCTATTTATGTAAAAGCTGTAAGCTGATCAGCGTCAAATGTAAGCCAGGCAGTGAAACTCGACTTAAAATTTTTGAGGATAAATTTGAGGGACAAAGAACTTCCGATCGCTGACTTTAACGGAACCTTCCAAATACTTGATTCTGCGCATGTACAATTTAACAATGGAGTTTATTGCAGAGGTCAAACTATAGGGTCATATGCACAGCTGTTTGATCCAGCTGATCGTTGTTATTGGGTGTGTGGCAGATATCCTGTTATTTATAATCCGGACTGAAAAATCTAAAAATAAATCGTGGCTCGTGGCATTCAGATGCATCGTGAAATCAGCACGTATATCGAAAATGGAAGGCATTACGACATTATGAAGCCGTAATGAAAATGGAAACTCATTCGTGCAAAATAATCTGTCAACAAATCGTGACGTAATGACTTTTTTTGTAATATTCGTCGTGCATCAGGCAAACTCGAAACGGAGAAAATAAACAGGGTCATTGTAGTTTGCAGTTCGCGTATGGTTTAAAAATAAAATAAACAAAGCATTTTTCCAAAATAATTCTGGCCTCTAATAGTGAGTCAGCGGGTAGCGACGGTGGTGAACCGCCTCGTAAAAAATCCCGAAGGAATAGTGACGCTTCTAGTGACATTATGCAAGCCAGCAACGGGTGTATTCAAAATGGGGCCGCTTCCAGCACCAACGGGACTGCTGAGAATGGCCATGGTGAAGGCAGTGGAGACAACATTGGAACTCCTGTCGTTAACCTCAATCAGACTAATCAGGATATTGTAAGACTTATTGGACAGTATCTCAAATCCGAAGGATTGAAGTAAGAATTTTTTCTAATGGTACAAAGCACTATGAAACTTTCACTATTTTGTCAGCAGTTTTAATTGGTTTTGTACAGATTGTTGCACACTTTCTTTGTTTAGCTCTTATCTGATATGCTTTTACACAAAGGAACTTTAAGTCCCGAGTTCCTTTTCACAAGACACAGGGAGAGTTCCATTCAACAAGTAACTCCGAGTTAAATCTCGGAGCATCATAACTTCAAATGGAAAGCAGTTTTAGATTTGCGTGATTTGGTGAAAGCGCAGCATTTGACATCGTTCTTTATATTGTTTTGTGTATTGTGCTTTATTGACCTTCAGGATCCTTTTTTAAGGAGCACCTCTGCGTATTTCATTTCTAGGAATAATAAATTTATAGCGTTTTTGATTCATAGCTCCAGAGTACTTCAGAGACTTTCATCTTGATTTAACCACTTGTAATAATAAGAGATGGAGTCACTCTTGGAGTGTTCTAGGGAAGTGAATCGAAAACCTACAGATTGTTAAACTAAACTCAGAAGAAGGTTAGCTTTTATGTTAGCTTTCTGTTTGATACAAAATATCAATTATACGTAAAAGTCCGTGTCATTCCCTTTAAGCTATAAATTTGTTCCGAGATTGGCTGTTTATCTCAGTTTTACTCAGCTGACATGAGTGGTAAAAGGAAAGCACCAAATGTTTAAGGAAATAACAAGAAATTATTTATGCAGGTGGTATTGGCAGCACTGGTTGCCCATTGCCACTGCTTTTCATAATCGACCTCGAGTTGTAAAAGTGATCCTTATGTTCGAATCCTTAAGTATCACAAGGTTATGAGTACCTAATATAATTAGTAGTTTAATTCAGAATTAATTTTCTATGCCATTAAAGCAGGCACATTTGATGTTGAAATATTTTATTAAAATCTGGCTTATGAAATTTGAATAGCATGCCTTAGCTTTACTGCAAAATAACTTCAAGGAGTGCGATGACTTACTTTTCAGTTAAGCTAAGACAACATATGAATATAAATATGCAATCCATTTTTTTTCTGTTGAAAATATTTAAAAATTTATGTGTAGATTTTTACCTAAGGAAATGTATCCGTATCATTTTAATAGAAAATGCTCTGCATTTAAGTTGCTTTTGTTAAACATATTCTATTGTGCAGGTGAAAACTAATTTATTTATAATTATTTCGTCTTGTAACCAATGATCTCTTAATCTCCCTGCAGAACATTCTTGTAAAATAATTAATAATAAGGGATAGGCATTTTCAACATCTTTCATAGCACAAGATAAGCTAAAGCTATAAAGAAAAGCTAATATGTATCAAAGTGAGAATATTCTATATTTTTTTAAATAACTTTCTTCTTATGAATTATATCTTGAAAACAGCATATTTTAAGTACATAAACACCATTTGATATAAAGTTAGTAACAGATTCATTAACCCCTGAAACTTCACATATACAGGGTGGCCCAATAATGTTCTAGGGCTATATCTCGATAACAGTTATCGAGATATAGCAATTACTGCTGGAGATACAAAAAAATTTCAAGACAGTTTTGTGTTAGGTTTTAGAGTTCTACAATATAAAATTATTTTCATCTATACAAGAAGGGTAGACAATAATCCCTCAGATACTCATCTAATCCATGCCTATGAAGGGTAACTTTGTGTTGGGAGTTTGATGAGATCACATTCTCTATTAAACTCTGCTGATGAAGATTTAAATTTAAAAAAGGGCGTCTTCAAATTTTTTTTTATTTTGCCTCCATTTTCAGCAAACTTTGATTACTTATTTTTGTCGATAAATAATTTTTCTCTGCACCTACGTTCCAATTTATGTATTATGTACATTAATATTTCCTTCAGATATTTTCATTCTCCAAAAGCATTACTATGAAAGGTATTCCTTAGTTTTTTTAAAGCACATGGTAAGTTGAGAAAGTTTTGACTTGGATTATTTCTAGTCGTACAGCAGAGTCACTAATGGCAGAATCAGGCTGTCGTCTTGATCATCCCGCAGCTGCCAAATTTCGCCAACATGTAATGGACGGAGATTGGAACAAAGCCGATCATGACTTACAAGAACTGCGACCTTTGTTAGGGAATTCAAATAGTCTTATTGTAAGTAATAACTACACACTTGAGGTAATTCCTATATCATTTCTGTTTTCCAAGGAAATGAAGTTTCTATTGTTAGAACAGAAATACTTAGAGTTCTTGGAAGATGGCAAAGTCTTAGATGCCTTGCACGTTTTGCGGAATGAGCTTACGCCTTTACAGCACAATACGGCCAGAGTACATCAACTTTCTAGTTACATGATGTGTTCTAGTACACAGGAGTTACATTTAAGAACTAAATGGGAAGGTAAAGGGATGAAATCGCGTACTATTCTGATGGACAAACTGCAGACCTACCTCCCTCCAAGCATTATGCTGCCACCTTACAGATTGAAAGCTCTGTTAGACCAAGCCCTAGAATTACAAACGATTCGCTGCCGCCACCATAACACATCGCAAAACTTAGGACTGAGTAACGCTTCATTGCTAGTCGATCATTGTTGTCCGAAGGATTCTTTTCCCACTCATACCATACAAGTTAGTACGGGGTTGTAATTTTTGTTTAACATATCACGTGGGTGTTATTGTAGGTGCTCAACGACCACTGTGATGAAGTTTGGTTCTGTCAATTTTCTCCTGATGGCCAAAAATTGGCAACCGGTTCGAAAGATACCAACGTCATAATTTGGGACGTTAATTCTGACACCTGCACGATTACACATAGAAAAACCCTTGAAGGACATTCTTATGGTAAGTATGATCCACTTTTATACCATTGTCTGTATTAATGGAATTTTTTAAATTGTTTCGAGCACTTAATACTTAATGTGAAGTAGCTATCATTTATAATAAGTTTAATTTGTTATATTTTAATTTTCTTTAATTATTAGGGGCAGCTTATATATCATGGAATCCTGACTCAATTCACTTAATTGCATGTGGTCCTGAAGAAAGTCCAGAAGTATGGCTATGGAACATCGACACAGAGAAATGTTTAAAAGTGTCTCAAAGCCCGGAAGATGTTCTGACATGTTGCGCGTGGAACAAAGACGGAACGAAGTTCGTAGTGGGTGGAATAAGAGGTCACTTTTATCAATGCGATATGGAAGGCAATATTTTAGATTCTTGGGAGGGTGTTAGGGTAAATTGCTTGTGGTGTCGCGATGATGGCAAATCAGTCTTGGCTTCGGACACACATCATAGAATTAGAAGTTACATTCTCGAAGAAATGTCGGATCATAATGTGTAAGTGAAGTGTTTATTTCCATTTGTTTTGGGTTTTTCATTTGAATTTGTTTTGCATGTAGTCTTCAAGAAGAACATCCTATAATGGCTTTTACTGTAAACAGAAATGATCGACTGGCTTTGTTAAATGTAGCTACTCAAGGTGTGCATTTATGGGATTTAACAGATCGTTGTCTTATCAGAAGATTTCAGGGCGTAACTCAGGGACATTTTACCATTCACTCCGCCTTTGGCGGAGCTAATGAAGATTTCATTGCGAGTGGCAGTGAAGATAATCAAGTCTATATATGGCACATTAGAAATGAAATGCCTATAGCCACACTAGCGGGACACACGCGCACTGTGAACTGTGTAACTTGGAATCCCGTTTATCCCTACATGCTAGTTTCAGCGTCCGATGATTTTACTATAAGAGTGTGGGGCCCAAAGGATAAAGTTCCCAAACCGACAGTGTCTTCGTCAAGCAGCAACTCCAGCAGCAATAGCACATGGAATGAGATGGTCTCGTAGTGTTAATAAGAAAGACTGTGGCTTTCTCTTGAAAAGTGTAATTTTATCATTATTATTATTAAATCATCAATTAATAATAACTAAGGTAAATACGATCTATAAGGTAGAAAATAATTTTTTATATTATTTAATGACTTTCTTTATTATTAAAAATAAGAAAATGCATAAAAAAATATATGTAATTTATAAATGCTTTAATAAAGTAATGTAATGAAGACTGTGATTTCATTTATTACTAACAGATAGTTTGTCTACCTTGCTGTCTGTATATTAGTGATTTAGGGGGGCGTCAAATAACGACCAGAGTTTCGTGGTTGAATATTTCCAGAGTTTAAAGTAAAATCCAACCATATACAGTGTTGATAATTCAAATGGGATAAAACTAAAGATTCGAGTTTCCTATCTCGTAGTAATATTTATGAAAAGTTTAAAGTTAACTTGCCTGGAAATCTAAAAATATATAAACCCAATAGTAAGGGATCGAGGATGAGTCCTTGAAGAAGTCCGCAACAAATATCAGGTTATCAGAAAATAGACCATTACACTCCTCTCTGGGATTTATATTTGTAGTAGTATTCCTTTTATTACATAATTGTCTAAGGCCCAGTTGTACAATTCGAGTTTAACTTTAAGCGAGGCTTAAACCCATAGCAACGTCCATTACAACCATGTTATTGTGAAAGGTTTAAGCTTTGGCTTAACTTTAAACTCGAATTGTACAACTGGGCCTAAGGCTGCATTGTATAAAAGGTTTAAGCTGGGATTAACTTTAGTTCTAAGTTAGAGTGTGACACTTGTTATGACGTAGAGCATTTTGTGTGTCATATTCTAACTTAGAATTAACTTTAATGCCGGCTTAAACCTTTTATACAACACAGAATAATAAGTAAGACCAACTGAAATTGCATAAACGAGTTTTGTAAAGAAGAAATTGGCCCAAAAGATACTGTTCGGCTTCATTTTATTCGATAATTAAATGGTAAGCCGATTAAAAAAGGATTCTATAAACAATACGATAAAAAGTTTAAAAAATATTAACTTGAATTTACCGCCAAAACAGCATTTTAAATTTCGACCAAGTAGCGTATAACAGTACAACAGGGAATCAGAATGCCAACAATCAGAATTTACAAGATCTACGCTTTTCATTTACAAATTAAATTAAACCGTATGACAACACTTACCAGCTTGTGCTGCTTTGTTGTCTGAATTAATAATAATAAAAATAATAATAAATTATACATATATCTACAGAATTACTTAACTACGATTCTTCTAATCGTAATCCAATTTAATTAACTGTACCTAATACTTCCTTGTAAAAATGTATTATGCAATCTGTTGTAATTACCACCAAGTTGTCAGCAATGTGTTTACCTGCTATGAGATTCTCGTTTCACGATTCAATCGTATCGTTCGAGACGATACACAGTGGAACGATTCAATGTAGGTCGGACATCTGACAAAAATCCAAAGTTAAATGTAATAACTTATTATTATCATTCCTGAACATATTTTACATGTTATGTAAAAAGTGAGCAAATAAAAATCAGATTAGGGTAGGCGGTGCAAAGAAAATGTATGTCTGTGATTAACTGAATTAAGTAATGTAATACATTCATGGGCTGTCAAATTTATTGACGTTTTATTTAAGCACAGACATACATTTTCTTTGCACCGCCTACCCTAATCTGATTCTTATTTGCTCACAGGTTATAAATTTTGTAGCAAGGCGATGATCGTACAAATAAGGACACGCTTGCAAAGTGACCCATGCCTGCTAATTCACAAACTGGCTTATTTGAAATTTTCTAAATTTTTTCTTTCAAAGTTGAAATATATTTATGTGTGTTTTTTAGTTATATATTCTTTGTCAGATAGTTTCCTATCCAATTAAATCGATTTCTGACATTCGGGTCCTATATTTAATATTTTTATTGGCGCTCAATTGCAAAGACGCATTTTTATTTTCATTTGGATGAAAAAACATGCTTTACTTAAAAGCCTCGCAGTTTCCCACTGTACCAATAATACTCTCTAAAAGTAGACTCTATAAGGATGATTTTGATACATAAATTAGCTGCTACTTTCTGCAACTTTGGGTTTTATTTGCATTTGATTTGTACATACGCATTCAATAATAAATATCGGCAGCTTTAATACTAACATAAATTTAATGTAACAGCTTAATTTAAGAAAAAAATTCATAGATTTCTAAGTGAATTTAATCATGCAGAACATAGTCAGTTACATTAACAACTGCTGACGCATATGTATAGCCATTTTAAATAAGTCTTCTACATTGATGTAAGTTTTTGTATAAATTTATTGCGATTATCGATGGTTGCTAGTGACCGCCGATAATTACAGTAAATTTACATTAATGCGCAAGTATACATATTTATAACTGTATATTAAGAATTTTTTTTCGTAAAATTTAATAAAAACAGGAATTTACCTTATAAATTAATGAAGGTGTTTTAAATATCCTATATTGTATGTACATTTCGCATTAAAAAAAATTATATTAGTTTTCATGTAAAATTACTAATTTATTTTTTTCAATTTTACACATACTTTTATCTGTATACTTATCGTCATCTTATCGTTTTAGTAATGCATTCGTAGCCTATAATGATTACCTACAATTGTCATTTAAATCTCTGTTCTTTTATAATAATATAGTTTCTCTTAAATTGTGACTTCTTTAATATATTCATGTTTCATTTAAAACACTTTTCAATTTTCATTAAAGAAAATAATTTACTAATTAACAATAATCTCACAGTGTGCCTTAATTCTGTCCTCATTTCATCATCACATGACAGTTTTTTGATGTCATATAAATAAATTATACTAAGTTGTAATTTTGTAACACTAAATTACTTAAACGTAATGATTCTGTAAAAATAAAACGCTAAATTATTTGAAAAATCAACGATGTCCGACCAGTCACATATGATCGTTCCACTGTGCGATATCGTGAACGCTACAACGATAGAAGTGAATCAAAAATCAAATCGTCGGCAAATTTGCGAAAATCGATTGGAATTAGATCAAATGGCATGAAATCATAACTTTAGGAATAAAAAGTTGATGTTCGAATGGAATAAGTTCTCATATTACGGTCAACGAGAATACGTGGTATCGTTAAAACTCGATCGACAGGCTTTTTCTATGTCGACAGATGTCGTATCGTCAAACCAGAATCCGGCCCCTGGTGCAGTGGTGCATGGTGACCAGGGTTGCCAATGTGCGGGCAATTACTCGAATTACGGGTAATTTAAGCAACCTTGCGGGTAAAAAAACTACGTGGGTAAAAATGGGTATTTTCAAGAAAGAAAAAAAAACTGACTAATTTTTAAATTTTGTTGATTTCTCGATCGTCTCTTGTTTTGTTTTTCATCAAAAAATGCCCAATTGTCAAATCTTAATTTTAGAAAGTTTTGTTTATTTAATGTGAATTTTTTAATTTTTTGTAATTTTATTTAATATTTTTTTAATTTTTATTATTTTTTATTCAATGAGATTTTTTATATTTACTATGTATTTCTTTTTTAATTTTATAAATTTGTCGATCGTTTTTTGTTTTATTTTTCGTCAACAATTGCACGAATATCAAATCTTAATTTTAGAAAGTTTTGTTTATTTAATGAGAATTTTTTAATTTTTCTAATTTTTTGTAATTTTTATAATTTTTTGTAATTTTATAGAAAGTAGAAAGTATTGTTTATTTAATGAGATTTTTTAAATTTTTATTTTTTTGTAATTTTATTTAATGAGATTTTTTTATTTTTATTTTTTCCTAATTTTATTCAATGAGGTTTTCTATATTTATTTATTTTTTTAAATTTTATAAATTTGTCGATCGTCTTTTGTTTTATTTTACGTCAAAAATTGCGCAAATATCAAATCTTAATTTTAGAAAGTTTTGTTTACTAAGAATTTTTTTAAATTTTATAAATTTTCTTTATTTCTCGATCGTCTTTTGTTTTATTTAGCGTCAAGAATTGCACAATAACTATCAAATGTCTTAATTTTAGAAATTTGGACCCAGTTTTCATGTGCATTTAAAAAAAAAAATTTTAAATGATTTTCAAAAATAAAAATTGCCTGAATAAAATAAAACATGATAAACATGATTTTACTCAAGTGATTTAGGCTGCGTTTAGTTGATAGACGAACCGTCAAAGTTTAACGAGCTCGAGTGGACTGTTTTCTAAACTGAACTCATACCCACCGTGGTTGCCTAATGGTCGCATCTCAAATCACGACCACCGAGACCACTCAGCTGATTAGTCAGACAACGTAAATTAACTACGGACTGAACGAAATCGACAACGTCGCCCATACACAGCCTTAAATTGGCTCAACTCAACTACCGTCACTAGATAATTACAGTAGCGCAAACAGCCGCCATTTTAGTGCAAAATATTGGCGGGAAATTTAAATGCTAATGCCCCGTTTCTATAACATTTATCATTATACCGTGATTTTACTTACATGAAACATTGCTATTCGTATTATTATGGAAACTAATTTCTATAATAATGTCATATCAAATAAAATTTGTCCATTTTATTTGGAACATCTGTCAGGCGAAGAAAGTTAGTGAAAATGTACCCTTGGACATTGGATAAGTCACTAGTGCTATTAACAATTTATTTTTATAATCGTTTAGGATATTGCGTGGAGGTAAATGAAGAAATTTTTGAAAACTTGTTGTGTTTGTTTTGAATTAAAGAATTTCTTTTTTCCGTATGTTTTAAGTTTACTTATTATTTTTACAAGTCGAAACGACACACCAGGGGCATTTTAAATCATTTTTAAAGTTTTGTGTGACAGACGTTAGATTTGATTAAACTTGAAGGAAAGAAAATCACTAAGAAAGTCGGCCATATTAGTGCAAAAACTTGTTTCTTCGTCTTACACATTAAGCATATGGGTTGCGGTACTGTAATTTAGAGAGTTTTAGCCATTTTTACGGTATGGATAACGTTTACGCTAAATACTGTAAAAAGAGTAACGCGCTTGCTCATATATTTGTGAGCACGCGCATTAATAGTTTTGTAGCATTTAGCGTAAACGTTATCCATACCTTAAAAATGGCTAAAACTCTCTTATCTAGTGACGGTAAACTCAACCGAAATTCAGAGACATCTATTGGAATTTTTCACAACTATCTTCCGAAATGCTTCGCTTCGTCGGTTGGCAGCACTGTTACCGATTGCCGCCCACAGTGCCACATAAAGGTCTTCTCAAATAGGCGCGGTATGCGGTAGCGGTACTGTGGTACGCACTTACACAGCGGTAAATGGAAACGTTCAAACCGAGAGCGGTATACACTTGCTGCGGTACTGCAGCGATATATTTTTGTACCGCGGCAGACCAGTTGACCACGTGTACCGCCTGTATTTTTAAAAGCCTTCTCAAACCGGCGCGGTATGCGGTAGCGGTACGCACCTACACAGCGATAAATGGAAACGTTCAAACCGAGAGCGGAATACCGCACACTTGCTGCGGTACTGCAGCGATACATTTTTGTATCGCGGCAGACACAGTTGACCCCGTGTACCGCCTGTATTTTTAATTCTGATGCAACGTCCATGTGAGTAAGGTAAGTCCAATAATATTAGGTATTTAAATAAAATAAATTTTGTACCATTTCATTCATTAATTTCAATTTCATTACTCAACGTGGGTAAGAGCGGGTTTTTTTAAATTTGAAAAGGGTAATCGGCTTAGAGTGGATTGGCAACACTGCTGGTGACAGCTGATTGTTTGGTTCTTGTTTTTCGAATAGTACTGTACTGGTAGTGTGTAGTAATATCGATCAAACTGCGCTTATATTATGGTAGGTTTTACTTATTTATTTAGCGCATTTATGTTAATTATCGCATATTGAAACAGGCAACATCAACAAGCGGATTCAAAAAGCCAATTAAGAAAAAGGGTTCAGGCCCAAAGTTTGAACTGACAGAGGAACAAAAGACCGACATCAGGGAAGCATTTGATCTTTTCGACACCGAAGGCATAGGTAAGATCGACACCAAGGAACTTAAAGTCGCCATACGTGCGCTGGGGTTCGAGCCGAAGAAAGCAGAAATTAAAAAAATGATCGCCGACGTGGATAAAGAAGGCAGCGGTAAACTGTCTTTCGATGACTTTCTCACCCTCATGTCCGTGAAAATGGCGGAGAAAGACTCGAAGGAGGAGATCATGAAGGCATTCCGCTTGTTCGATGATGATGAGACTGGAAAGATTAGCTTCAAGAATTTGAAACGCGTGGCTAAAGAGCTGGGAGAAAATTTGACCGACGAGGAGCTGCAAGAAATGATTGATGAGGCTGATAATGATGGAGACGGTGAGATAAGTCAAGAGGAGTTCCTGCGAATAATGAAAAAAACGAGTTTGTATTAAACGGGAATCGATTCGTATGATCTGTCAATGTATTAAAAAAAAAAAAAAATTACAAGGATTGTGTTTACTTAAATGGACAATCTTTAGTAAATAATACTCTCCTTTCATTCACTTGTATTTTTGTAAAATTTTATATGTGCTTCGCATCTAGTCACGTAGACATTAAATTTTAATTTAAGATATTTTCATATAATATGTTAAATAACTGATACTTTCGAAATATATATTCATTATTTGTAAGCGTTGTATATTTATTAAATACACTAATATCATTAGTTACAATAAGCAGTCAAGGCTCTTACACAATCAATTTTAGCTTTTAAAAATCAATTTTCTTAAATCAATCAGTGGATAATAATAAAAAAGAAGTCCATTGAGAAATTAAATTTTTTATTTAACATGTACCTCTTAATCTATAAATTATTTAAAAAAAAACATTTCGTAACAATTATTTATATACAAGAGCACAGTGAGTACTAGTACAAAGTACCAGTTATAAGAGAAAGCGTAGAAATAAACTAGACAATGTTAAAGTCAAGGACATTAAATCCCCAATAAAGAGGAGGTCGCCAGATTACAAGAGACCTCATAACCATAGCATACACAAATGAGAAAAAAAATCGTATTATTTTATCATACTTAAAAAAGTTCGCTGTATAAAATTTTACTAGACTTTTAAAGAAGGTAAAACAGCAATTTTTTTCTGGTTTAAACCTCCATGTTTCTTACAGATTACATGGTACAGCACTGGAAAGCAATGGTCATAAAAAGTTTCAAATGACTTAATTAATAAGCTTCATTTATAAGTGTATCTAAGAAGAAGTGTAAGAAACATCTTCGAAGCATATTATTTTAATTGTGGAGACCTGCTTTTTTAAACATGCGAATCACTTTTATGGTCGCTACCATGTTCAATAGGTATATTTTATAGTGCTGGCAACGGTTAACCGATTTTGGATATTCGCGGTGTACAGCATGTCACTCATGTAAATAGAGTTGCATAAAAAAAAAGTTTTCATTTAGATTCACATTTAAGTTATGCAACTCTATTTGCATGAGCGACATGCTGTACACCGCGAATATCCAAAATATCCAAAATCGGTTAACCGTTGCCAGCACTAATATTTTATGTATGTACATCATACTTCTTAGAAAAAATAATATTCACGTATAAACTTATAATAAGTATACAATAACACAGTTTCATAACACTTTCTGCTGTAAACATTTTAAGATGTAACTTCGTACTTGAACGTTTTGAATACTGTAATTATGAGCTACTCTCTTCTTAAGTTGTCCAATCTAGCTTGAAGGTCGGCATCAGCATCTGATAAACCATTTCCTCCGGCTCCTCCAGATGCGACAGCTGTAGCCGACGGTTGCTTTTGAGCTGATCCAGGTAGAGAAGATGCTGCTGTAGGTAGTCCTGAGAGTTGATCTCCTAACTGTAGCCCTAACTCGTCGAGTACTTGGCTAACAACAGCATCACTGAAATATTAAAAAAATAATGACACTTCAGAGTTACACAATATGTACTCGTGATTCGTGATGATTTTTAGCTTTACTGCATCATAATAATAATAGTGCTTATTTTATTTTTTCTTTCTTAATTTTAATTGCAAACTTTTCTGGGAAACGGATTTTTCGATTTCGCCCCCGTTTCCGAATGCACCCCGAAAAACCCCTTTTTTGGTCCCTTTTACGTGTTTTTTTTGATATTGTGGCCGTTAGAAATTTTTCTATAGAAATCCGTATATATGTCTTCTAGAATGATCCTTGGGACGATTTTTGTGGCCACTGCGAAGCGTTTGGCCGTCGCTGTGGGGAGCCACGGGGCGAAACGTCAGAGGGTGCACTTTTGTAAACCTCTTTTCGGGAATTTTTTTCGACCCTTAAACGTGGTCCATCGAGACGGGTTTTTCGGTATTGGAGGGTAAAAAAGACTGAAAAAACCGACGCCGGCGTCTGTTTTGCGATCGGGCATCCGCGCCGGGGTTAAAAGATTTTGTATTGGAGTTTCCAAAAATTGCAGTTTTCGACCGTTCAAAAAATTCCACGGCCCTTATTTAGACCGAATCGGACCAAACTCGGAACGTAGACGTAATACCGGTAAATGTTTATATCTTCGGACGCTCGGGCCCGAGTCCGGTCCTGTATTTGAGTTAGGGCCCGAAAACCGACGTTTTCACACATTTTCGATTTTTTTTCAAACATTCGAAGCCAGAACTGTTTAAAACTCTCTCACAGGCAAAAGCACCCCTCCGTGTATGTAGCCCCATGGGCCCGGTCCGGCCCTATATCACGGATGGGGAGATATGATTTTTTGAAATTTATCAAATTTGTAAGTTTTTTTTCAAGAATTTTTTACGATACCTTAGGGGGCTCAGATTGAATCGAGCCGCACGTCATCGTATGGCAGTAAATGATGAGGAACGCCGAACGCGATGCCGCCGTGCGTTTGAAGATCGGAACACCCGGAGCGCCGCTACAGCACCGGACTCCCGGGAAAAGGCGGAGCGATTTTCGGTGGCCGCCCCCGTCAAAATTACCGACGGATCTGGCCGGGGACACGTTTCCACTAAGCCCCGTCGTTCCTCATGCCGCCACCGTACGCAACTTCCTCCTCGCCCGCACCGTAAAGCCGGTTACACAATGGATTTGCATAAAACATAAGACATAAGCCGTAATAGTAATTCGACCCATGCAAAGCTTATGTGTTTCTTAGGGCTTATGTCTTATGTTTTATGCAAATCCATCGTGTAACCGGCTTAAGCCGACGCTATGCGTTCGAGCGGCGCCGTGCTCCCAATGTATTTTAAATGGGACTATCACAAATTGGGTGGTTTTTTCGATCTGGACGGTGCCCCATTAAACACAGGTGGACGTGCTTTTGACGGCTGTTAGGTTAGTTTCTCCTGAGTCTTTTGAGGCCTCGCCCGTTCCGATAGGACGCTCAAGGCCGGAACCACACGGTTTAGAATTCGGCTCCGGAAAAAAAATTATTTCTCCGGAACCGGAAGAGATATCGGCGAGGTGTTTCAACCGGAGGATAGAGCCATCCTCCTTCGCGACAACGCCTTTTTCGATCCGATCACACCATAAATAACCGAATGGCGAATTTTTTAAAACGAACATGCGCTTCAGGCACTTTTGTTTACACGATCGAAAAACTTTCCTTTAAGAGATAGGTAGGCCGTGCGACCACCCAACACGACGGTAGCAGTTCCCTAGCTGCCGCGAACCCCCGCCCCCGATGGCGAGTGGCCCATAACGCGCAAAGCGCTTTAAAAGAAAAAAGATTTTGTCATCATTTTTACTCATCACCCTCTCAAAAAAAAACAACGTCGAAATAAATACCGGCGCAGAGCGCTTGATATTTTCTGTATCATAGTATTACTGGCCTAAAATAATGAGAAATAAAAATAAAACGGCAAAATAAACGAACAATAAAACGTTCAAAGACCCCAGAAACTGAATGAAACACAAAAGAAGCCATCTGGATGCCTTCAGTATTCAGGGGGCAACAGTAGCTTAAAAAAGCACCAGCACACACCATTATGAACACTTGAGTAAATCATTGAATCAGTAGTAGCAAGTCCAAAAGAATGTAAAACTAGTTACAATACTTTTTTTTAACTAAAACATTCTGAAATTATGTTAGTTAAATTTTTCTATGATTAGAAAGCCTTTGCTTCCCTTAACATTCGCATCTTGCTACCACTTGTTCATATACTCACGACCTATTCTATTAACAATTAATTGAATGATTGGATTAGATATTAGACTGGTTCAACGTGATTTGCCTCTGCTTATACATAATCAAATACCTTTCTTCCTCATCATCGTCATCAGCCATAGCATCGTCAATAGCATCATTCATAATTTCCTCCTTCATGTCCATAATTTCCGACTGCTTCTCAAACTCTTGCAATATTCTTTGTATTTGTGGTAGGTTGAGTTGTTTGTTCATACTCTGCATGGCTTTGGTGACTCCTTTCATGGCCTGCGCCATGGTGTTTTGTGAGCGCAACGTCTGTATTTTTAGAGAGACGGCTTGGATGTTCGCCTTCATCAACATGAACTTCTTCACGTACCTCCTGGTCCGAACCAAGTCCCTCGCCATTATTTTAACTGCGTCCTACGACACATATTTTTTAAAGCAAAAGAATTTCTACTTATTTAAGTAACTGATTACCATTTGCCCCTCTTTCGCCAACTTCTTAATGTCCATTATGATTTTCTTCTCTTGCTGTTCCATCTTCATTTTCTCCCGGTCTAAATCCCTCATGGCTTTGTTTAAGGCCCTTTGGTTTTTGCGGAGCATTTCTTCCGGGGTTAAACGTTTGCCGAATAACCACTCCATTTTTAAGAGATTTTAAGTTTTTGAGGAGGAATCACAATTATTTATACTACACTGACTTATGAGTCACTTTTCGACAGCTGTCAAATAAAAGCAGTCAGCGCGGGAATTATAAACTCTTTTGGCCTTCAGTAAACCATCGTTTTATTTCAAATGATCTTTAAGAAATGTTATCGCATTAATCCATCGGCGTATTTTAAATACGCTAAATTCCAGTAAAGTAATTTTTTTTAAACGAAGATGAAATTATGAACACGGATTTTACTTTGACGTCATATGTTATGTACTGTCAGCTGACTATCTTGTGATCACAGAAAAGATTGTGATCGTCTTGTTAGTACGGTGGGTGAGGTTCGACGGCGAAACAAGTAAGAAATACTGGTGCTTTTTTAGTTTGATAGAAAATCCCATAGTTAAAGCTTAACACCCCATAGTATCGTCATATAAATTCCTTCAAAATCGGTACTCCGACGTTGCGTTTATTGATTGATACGACCTACTTCAAGAACTCGGCGTTTTATAAATTCGCGCACGGAGCCGGCGTTAATACTCAAGTTAGAAGCAAATTCAAGCAAAATCCTGCCCAATTCCTTCATATTTCGTGCAAAATTTTAGTGATTTTCGCCGATTTTCCAGTAGGCGTATCCACCATACTGTCTTCGGTTCGCGATTTCAATCGAGCGGCACGCATCTTGCACAGGTAAAGACGTGATGAAAACCGTCGCCAATCAGAGCGCTCTATATAAATGAGCGTACGTAGTAGGTTGTACTCACGTGATTTAAAAGTTTGGTCCTCGAAGCCAAGAAACGACGAGATTTTCTGTGTTTACAACGAATTAAAATTATTTTGCAGTTAAAAAATACCAACATGTCAAAGCTGCCAAAGATTGGTGATACGGAGCGTGAATCCAGCTATGGATACGTGTTTGCAGTGTCCGGTCCCGGTAAGTCTGATATTTTATTTCTATTCATATGGGTACTTATTTTGTAAATCCCTGTAGTCGTTACGGCGGAGAAAATGGCCGGGTCTGCTATGTACGAGCTGGTGAGAGTCGGCTATTACGAATTGGTCGGGGAAATCATTAGGTTAGAAGGAGACCTGGCTACAATTCAGGTTTGTATTGATCTCCACTCTTTGCAAAATGTAACCTGATTATGTAATCACTCTAGGTATATGAAGAGACATCTGGAGTGACCGTCGGCGATCCGGTACTACGAACTGGAAAACCCCTGTCCGTGGAGTTGGGGCCTGGTATTCTGGGGTCAATTTTTGATGGTATCCAGCGCCCCTTGAAAGACATCAGCGATTTAATGCAGAGTATTTATATTCCTAAGGGTATAAACATACCGGCCCTTTCAAGAACAATAGCTTGGGATTTCAATCCCATAAATATCAAGGTATTTATATTTTATTATAGATACTAGATAGTAGTTTTCGGTTTTTACATTTTTTTAATTTTTAGACCGGAACTCATTTAACGGGAGGTGATATTTATGGAATCGTTCACGAAAACACGTTGGTCAAACACAAGATGATTCTGCCCCCTCGTGCTAAAGGAACTGTTGTATACGTTGCGCCACCAGGTAGTTACACAGTAGATGTAAGTATGAATTCAAAGTTTTTATTGTGCCATGTGATGCAACATTGATCATGTGACTTTTACAGTTTGAAGAGAAGTTGTTTACCTTCATTTTTTGTCTTCCTTTTCCAGGATATAGTTTTAGAGACCGAGTTCGACGGTGAAAGGACCAAGTTCACAATGTTGCAAGTTTGGCCCGTCCGTCAGCCACGTCCCTGCAGTGAAAAGCTTCCGGCCAATCATCCCCTGTTAACTGGACAGCGAGTCTTAGATTCTCTCTTCCCGTAAGTTTTCATTTTAATTTTATTCCAATGACTGTCAATTTCTCAAGATTCTCAACATTTTTTTTTAATGTAATTATTTATGTTTTGCTTTCAGATGTGTACAAGGTGGTACGACAGCCATTCCTGGTGCTTTCGGTTGCGGTAAAACTGTAATTTCTCAATCACTGTCGAAATATTCCAACTCCGATGTAATCGTGTACGTAGGATGCGGGGAGAGAGGTGATTTTTTCTTCTTTTTTTAAAGAGAGTAACTCTGAAACAATTAATATGATTTGCAGGAAATGAAATGTCTGAAGTGCTGCGAGATTTTCCGGAACTTACGGTCGAAATTGATGGCCAAACCGAATCCATCATGAAACGTACGACGCTTGTGGCCAACACTTCTAACATGCCTGTCGCTGCTCGTGAAGCCTCAATTTATACCGGTATTACCCTTTCCGAATACTTCCGCGATATGGGTTACAACGTATCCATGATGGCCGACTCTACGTCTCGTTGGGCAGAAGCCTTGAGAGAAATTTCAGGTCAATAATTCTTTTTTTGGCTTTCTGTTCTTTAATCTTTTGGTCTATAGGTCGTTTGGCTGAAATGCCTGCCGATTCCGGTTACCCAGCTTATTTGGGTGCACGTTTGGCTTCCTTCTACGAACGTGCCGGTCGTGTTAAGTGTTTAGGAAATCCAGACAGAGAAGGGTCTGTATCAATCGTAGGGGCTGTGTCCCCTCCTGGTGGTGACTTCTCTGATCCTGTAACGTCCGCCACACTCGGTGCGTTAGCCCAATTTTCCTAGCCATTTTTATTATTAGTCCCCCACTTTTTCTTGTAGGTATTGTACAGGTATTCTGGGGTTTGGATAAGAAGCTGGCTCAGAGGAAACATTTCCCCTCTATTAATTGGCTCATTTCTTATTCGAAATACATCCGTGCTTTGGACGACTTTTATGACAAAAATTTCCCCGAGTTTGTGCCACTACGTACTAAAGTGAAGGAAATCTTACAGGTATAAATTTAATTCAATCGTTCTTATTAGATACATAAATGTAATGGTGAGTAACTTTTCTTAAAGGAAGAAGAAGATTTGTCAGAAATTGTACAATTGGTGGGCAAAGCGTCGCTGGCAGAAACAGATAAAATTACGCTTGAAGTGGCTAGATTATTGAAGGAAGATTTCTTACAACAGAACTCTTATTCATCGTACGATCGTTTCTGTCCCTTTTATAAGACGGTGGGCATGCTGAAGAACATGATTGGCCTGTATGATATGTCTAGGCATGCCGTTGAAACTACGGCTCAATCAGAAAACAAAATCACCTGGAACGTGATAAGGGATTCGATGGGTAACATCCTTTACCAACTGAGCAGTATGAAATTCAAAGATCCGGTGAAAGATGGCGAGGCGAAAATCAAGGCGGACTTCGATCAACTTTACGAAGACATACAGCAAGCGTTTAGGAACTTGGAAGACTAAGATTTTGTTTACCTAAAGTAGACTCACTGCATGTGATTGATTAAACTTCTTTGGCATGATATTCTGTGACAAATTTTTCCAAGGGAAAGTTGCTTGCATGTCCCTGATATTGTATGTATAATAAGTCGTCTGTAAATTTAGTTAATTTAGCTTTAGTGTAAAGTGGTCCTATAGCATTGAGGTGAGGGTTATATTGTAATGTAAAAAGATCCCTTCATTCCAATACTTTTTAGGGAATTCTTTTTTTTCCAAAGTTGTATACACGGTGCTTATTTTCCCAGTATTATATCAAATTTGCAGTAATTTTTTTCTTTACTGCAACCTTTGTCATCATTTATTTTCTTTTAAGCGCTATATTGTAAAACATTTTTATTCTATCACGTTTTTTTTTGTGTACAGATTTTGATGTATGTACTTTCAGTAATTATAATAGAATGTTCGTCGAAAAGGAAAAATGTATGTAATACTGTTCTGTTGTACAATAATAATAAAATTAACAAAAATTGTTGTTCAAAATAAAAATTTGTTTTATTTCTTATTTATCAATTATAATTAATTAATTAATTTACAATAATATTTGCGGTTTTTAAAAACTGTTACGAAATATTTAAAAAAATTAAAGAATTTTTTTCACAATTTTACAATTAGTTTTTGATCCTAGTAAAATTATTCGCTGATACTATGAATATTATGCATTGTAGTATATACGATATTATCAGACTATAAGAGGTATGAGATTAAACTAATTCACGTTAACAGATTGCGTTAAAAGATAAATTGTTGATAACGTTCAAAAGTTAATAGAAACCGAATCTAAACATAGAATTACTCGACCTTGGCACTCGTTATAGGCTTAAAGTGCGAAATTGTCCTTACAATTAAGCAACTTATTCGCGTTAACGTAATAGTATCAAGAAGATACTACTGTAGGTATGACAATACCAAAGAAAATTGTTGTAGACGTGGATGTTGGTAGCGACGATACCGTAGCGCTTTTAGTTCTTTTCCACGCGGAACGTGAAGGCCTAGTTAAAATCGAGGGGATCTTCTGTTCCAACGGAAACACCACCATAGAAAATGTTTGTAAAAATGTTATTCGCATTTTGGAACTTTTGGGAAGGACTGACGTAAGAACATAGTTTTTGTTTTTAATGGTACTTTCTTTTTCCTGTGCACCTTTTCATCTCACACAGATTCCCGTCTACAAAGGAGCAGAGAGGTCTTTAATACAGTTAGAGGGCACGCGCAACTATTACCATGGAATTGACGGTTTTGGAGATTTAGAATATGACAAAATTGTGGACCTATCAATACTTAAGTCAGAACCTTCTGCGGTTGGAATGTACAATTTGGTCACCAAGAATCCGGGTGAAATTTACCTGATTTGTTTAGGACCATTGACCAATGTGGCTCTTGCCATGATAACTTATCCAGATTTCGCCGATTTAATTCAAGATATATACCTAATGGGAGGAAATTTCAAAGGTATAGGTTGTTACAAATTTGATTGTTGGGGCAAATTTACATACTTTCAGCAATTGGAAACGTCAGCAAGACGGCAGAATTCAACTTCTTCTCGGATCCAGAGGCGGCACATGTCGTCTTAGGCGGTGCAAAACAACCAGTAACCATCTTACCATGGGAAACGTGTTTACTGACGACGTTTTCATTTGTAAGTTCGAAACGTGCACCGACCAAGAAACGAAAGCTTTTCGGTTTTAGGATTGGCGTTACAACGTCTATGGCGTTTCGGATAACCCTGTGGTTCAGTTGCTGAACGATGCAGAGAAGAGCATTTATAAAGATCGAACGTCAGAAGATTGGATACCTTGCGATGCGTTTATAGCGGCGGCTTTTGCTTACCCAACCTGTATTGAGAAGGAGAGTAACTTCCATGCCACTATAGAGTTGCACGGTCGGGAGACTCGAGGCCAAGTGGTTATTGACCATTTAAAAAAGAGGAAACCCAATGTGCGGGTGATCGAAAGCGTAAACAAGGAATTGTTTCAAAATATTTTGTTACGTTCAGCTGATTCTAAATATTATAAAGTATGTATTTAAATGCAGCGTCTTCAAAAATAGTTGTATTTCACTTTGCCAATTTTTTTTGTTAATATTTAGTTTACCAACAATCACATTTCCGACGCTTCGGAGCGTTGAAATGGTTACGCAACACGAGGACCAATGAGAAGTGCCTTTTCATTGCGTACTCATGGCAACGCTCCCAAATGCACAGTTTAATTAATTACCCATTCCTTGCCATTTTCGCGGTACAGTTGCAAAACGAAAAATTCATCAAATTTTCAAACGCATATTTTTTTTAATTTTTAAAGGTATCGAAAAACGACAAAGGCATTTTTTATTCGACTTTTAACGTAGATCATGATTCTTTAATCAAATCGCATCAAAAGTTCATAATAACCGAGATATAACCACAACTAATGTTTCGAATACCATCAAAAATGGGACACCCTGTACATTAAAATTTATAAATAAATAAAACAGTGTTATCTGCGCGTATTTTACTATCGACAGGAGTATGAACTTTGATCCTGGATCATGTTGGTTTGTAAACAAAACAACTGATAGATCTGTTAGTTAGTTGATAAACTGTACAATAAGCTGGCCAGAAGCAGCAACAGTAAATGGTTTGCTTATAATGAGCCAACCAGTAGATCTGTCCGTTTGCTAGCAAGTCAACTAATAGATCAGTCAAGTTAGTAAATGATTTCCTTATAACTAAGCCGATCAATATAGTTTGTCGTTCGTAGATTTACTAAGCAGTTAATAATTCACAGAAGAACTGAATGAGTTTATTAGTTTGTTTGGGAAGACGAATAACAGATTTATTAGCTGGCAGTAAAGCTAGTAAATAATTTGCTTATAAATAAGTCAACCGAAAGGTCTTTTCGTTTGTAGTCAAGTCAACCAATGGATCTATTAGTTGGTCAATAATTTACAGAACAAATAATAGGTTTGTTAGTTAATTGGAAGGATAAGTAACGAATTTATTAGTTTGCAGTCAAGTTAGTTAATAATTTGCTTATAACTAAGCCAGCTCGTTTGTTAATTAACAGATATTTAGTTGGTTAGTAGATAATTCACAAAGCAAACTGACAGGTCTATCAGTTAGTTGGAAGAACATGTAACAGATTTATTAGTTGGCAATCAAATTAGCAAATAATTTGCTTATAAACAAGCTAACCGAAAGGTCTTTTCGTTCGTAGTCAAGTCAACTAATGGATCTATTAGGTGGTCAATAATTTACAGAACAAATAACAGGTTTGTTAGTTCATTGGAAGGATAAATAACGAATTTATTAGTTTGCAGTCAATTTGCTTGTAAATAAGTCAAGCAGTATATGTGACATGTCAACTAATCGATCTATTACTTGGGCAGTAAATCACAGAACAAACTAATAAGTCTATTAGTTAGTTGGAAAAAAAAAGAAACAGATTTGCTAGATGATATTCAAGTTAGCCAATAATTTGCAAATAATTCACAAAGCAAACTGACAGGTCTATCAGTTAGTTGGAAAAACATGTAATAGATTTATTAGTTGGCAACCAAATTAGCAAATAATTTGCTTATACATATATAAGTCAACCGGTAGACCTATCCGTTTGTGGATAAGTCCATTAGGTCAACTAGATCTATTAGTTGATTAATAGTTCTATTAGCTGCAATAGTAAATTACACAAGAAACTGAGAGGTCTATTAGTTTGTCGAGAAAGCCAAAACCCAGTTCTATTAGTTCGCAGGCAAATCAGTAGGACAATATGTTTTTATTTGATAGAAAAGAGAAGACTAACGTGTCCATTAGTTGTCGGAAAAGACAGTAATATTTGAACCGATGGAGACAGAGGTCTAAGCTTGAGGAGCTTCAAATGATTCAGGAGTAGGTTTGATTATCGACATTTTTGTACAGCCCTAGTCTTACCACAAGTAAGTCAATAAATAATTAAATAAACAATGGTATTTACTGCGGGACATTGTGTCTAAAAATCAGAGCCACCTAGGGACTTTATTTAGAACTAGTTCTCGAAGGGGAAATTCAAAAACGTCATCGTCGATTTGACGTTATTAAATCTCACGATAGGTACAGATGTGTTCAAAAGGGTGTTGTATAGCTACGTTTTAAATATCTGCTTTTGAGCGGTAATTGGCTTTTCTATTTTTGTGTTCAATAATATTATTATGCCAGAAACCGTATATGTAACAAAACTTGTACAACAATCTTTTGCACTTCATCATGAATGCACATACAAGTCTAGACATTACAAATTCTGTAGAACACTTTTTTGCACACGACTGTACGTAAAACGTCCTCGGTGGAAAATCGACAGATTTCGGAGAGACATCTGCATCCAGAAATTTTGCGGTTTATCTTAGAACTAACTTTTTTTAAAAGGGAAATCCGGAAACGTTGATCTTCTACAAGACATTGCGTTAAGAAAATGAGAGCTATCTAGCGGTTTCGTTTAGAAATTTGGACCCAGTTTTATTTATTTCAAGAAGAAATTTTCATTTCATTTTTTAAATCATGATTTTCAAAAATAATAACCTACCGAAATTCAGAGACATCTAGCGATATTTTCCACATCTATATCCCGAAATGTACGATCGGTCGGTTGGCGGCACTGGTTGGCAATACATACGTGTATTAAATGTGGGATAAACGAGATTAATTTTATTTACCTGTTTCTTATTTTGCATCTTTTCTAAGAGACACAAACATGAACTATCACATTTAATATCAGTTGTGGCATTATGCTTAAAACAAATACAAAATAAACAATGATATTTCATGTTAATAAGTAAGTACTAAACAAATTGTATTAATACTTACTTATAATAAATTATGCCTACAGGTATTTATTCGAATTTTATATTTCAAAATACGCAAGACATAAAACTATAATGAAATATTTAGGATGATGCTTTAGTACTATCGCTATGAAAGAATATAACATCCTCCGCTTGTACGGCAGTTGTCGACCTAGCTTTGCCCTCTTCGTCTTTGATTTCTCCGTAAGTTATGCGGCCCGTGACGTACACTCTCTGGCCCTTCTTTAAGTAGTTCATCACGGTCTCCCGCAAGCCCGGCTTGAAGCAAATAACTCGATGCCATTCGGTTCTTTGCAAAAAATCGCCGCTTTCGTAACGGTAGTTCGAATGCGTCGCCAAAGAAAATACCACTACCGGATGCTCAGTGGTACCTTTCATTTGTGGATCCGCTCCGACACGTCCAAGTAACTGAACACCGTTTATTGCTGAAAATTGAACAAAAATCATCATAACATTTATAGCGTTTTTCACTGGGGCTAAATTGAGCACTGAGTGCCCACTCAGAATATTCTCATCTTATTTTAACATTTTATGTAATGAAACGGGATGGACGAGTGCACAATTTAGTCCTAGTGAAAAACGCTATAAATTTATGCAAGGTCTTGAGAAAACGCTCTATATCTAATAACGTCCAAACAAATGATTTATTTGATTGAATAGTTTGAATTTGGCGCCCCAGTCAGTGATGTTTGCTTGCGCTTGCGTGGTATTGTTTGTTATTTTGTTTTTTTTTAATTGTAATTTGACTGGTAGTTTTTAAATTAAAAGTTGCCCAAGATTTTTGGTACTAATTATTTAAATGTGGTAACCCTGGAACTGCCAACCTTGTGCATAAAAAGTTCCTGCTTAGAACAATGCTGGGCTGGCCCCAGTTTGTAGTTGTGTCTTGTATCGTTTGCCTGAACATGCCTTGTTTGTTTGTCTGAATATGCTCATAAGTGAAAAGCTGCTTTTGAGAAATTTTCTGAGTTGTTATTAGACAAATAACTATAACCAACCGCTCAGAAAAATCAAGTTATAAACTGAATAACTTTAACGTTTCAATATAAACTGTGAGCAAATAAAAATCAGATTAGAGCAGGCGGTGTAAAGAAAATGTATGTCTGTGATTAAATAAAAAGTCAATAAATTTGACAGTCCATGAATGTATTACATTAATTAATTCAGTTAATCACAGACATACATTTTCTTTGCACCACCTACTCTAATCTGATTTTTATTTGCTCACTTTTTATTTACTATTCTAAACAATTTAATTATCTTACTTTTTTCCATGCGAGTTGGTGCTTGACTTGAGGGTACAGTAGTGGTAGTATATTTCCTGGCTAAATTTAAGCAACCTTTTTTCGATAGTGCTTCTCTACTTGAATAAGTGATTATACTAATTGCCTAAAATTACCACATAAATAAAAAATGGTATTTTGTTTTGTATTTAAAAAAACTTACATTTCTACTAAACATTTTTAAAATAAAGCGACAAAATCACTAATCTAACAAACACAGCTTTACGAATAGAACTACAATGAGAAACACAAAACAATTTGAGGTTATAATATAAACAGAGTGCAGCAGAGTGCAGGAGCAGGTGCAGAGATCGTTGATTCCAACATTTGCCAATAGAGCGCTCTCAAGTCAACAAAATCGCCAATTCAAGAAATTCCAACGAGTTACAAATAACAGGAGGGACGATACAGCAGTGGGAGCATGCAATTACATTTGACGGAAGTTACCACCTAACTTAACATGCAATATTTGCGCAACGATATGTGATTTCTAAATCGGTATTAAACCAAACAACTGAACTTCACGAATCCTCTCTGTCATACACAGTTGGTAACGTCAGGCGAAGTTGGTGGTCACCGCCCTCTACTGTTCCTGTCCAACGTCGTTATTCTGGATTAAACCGGTGGACAAAACGGCTAAGATGGCGGGTCAGCATACCAGATCAAGCGTAGAGAAACTCCGCTCGGTCGCAAGGGTTGAGTCGACTCGAACTCCAGGAAATACGGCAACGCGTTAAGCGAGACACACACTGAGGCGGTTGCGGTAGCGTTTGCGATGACGGTGGCGGTCACAAACGTTCACATGCGAGCGATCACAGTAAAGTTACGTAAATTCCTTGGCAGATCTATCTTGTCGCATGTATGTGAACGGTTTTCATCGCCACCGCTATCGCAATCGCTATCGCAACCGCCTAAGCGTGTGTCCCGCTTAAAGCGTGAGTTAGAAGTAGGGCTAACACACGAAGCGGAACCCAAACGTAAAATCCAAGCGTAAAATCATACGTGGAAGCCTGAGTAAAGAGAATGGAAGACCGTTAGCGTTCCAAAATGGCGCGGGCGTTAGACAACTTGCTCAATATTTTACCTAAGATTTGCGGGAATCCCAAGCTTGGGATGGGGCTGAAAATACCCCAAAACTCGCTCGGTGGTGTGAATTCTATTCCGGCAGAGCCGTTGTTAAATTCTCTTCACTTTCAGAGCAAGAATTTCGTTATTACAAAACCACGCAACTATACACCACGAGAGCGAACTGGGAATTGAACCGGGCGCTAGCGTAAAGCGGAAAGACACCGAAATATCATTACCTACGTCATAAGCGGTAATCAATGGCATGATTGTGATGTCAAGAGTTCTGAATAAAAGAACTAATACGAAAGCGGGATTTCAAATAGATGTTTCCGGCACGGGTTAACAGTGTTGTCAGATAATCAGACAACATATAGGGACAGGAGACGTTGCCAGCTCGCTATAAAATGCGTCGCAAATGCTGTGAAATTAAATTTGATTGTAACAACTGTTACCTGTCCCCGAAGTTCAATGGTTAAATCCTTTCCATTCAATAACTCCAAAATATCTACCAAGATCTTTGGAATTTTTAACATACTTACTAAGTGATACTAAGTATTTCTCCAGTAATTATCCAGCTTGCCTTCCTCAAGAGTGTTTCCAACAGATCATACATCTTTGGGTTTCACATCCATTGTACCAGAGCGATAATTTTTTGAAAGACATTCTTTTTTCCATAGGCTTATGCGTACACCTCAGCAATGAGTGCAACTTCAGATTCAGTCAAGCTATAGAATTCATCAAATTTGTGATCATCAAGAAAACGAAATGGCTTTACGTTATTCAATGCATGGGATATACCAACGCCTGCTATGTTGGAAATCCCAGTAAGCATTACTCCTTGCACATACTCTGTGCTTCCTTTAATGTCAGAACCTAATATGTTCATGAGCATCTTCAACTTCTTGTTTCTTCAGCCTGCGAATGGCTTATATTGGGATTGCATCATATTCATCCACCAGAATGAATACTTTCCTTCGGAAGTAGTTATACAAGTACTGGGCTTTCTATGACCATGTGCTCGCTAATTTTTTCATAGTTAGCTTCATTACACCATGATGAGAAAAACATCTTTCCTGCTTCATCTAACTTTCCATAAAGATACCAGTGCCGTTTGATGGCCCTGTGAAGTACTTCTCTATAATGTATAAGCACATCATCAGGTTGGGAAAATTCGGCATCCTTGAAATCTGGACGAATAACAGGATGTTTGCCAAAATGTTGATCAACAAGTGGAGTATGCTCCATTATCTTCATTCCAGCAAACAGCCTTTTACTGGTTTCGTCAAATCTCCCGGTTCTTGAATTGGTTTTCCCTCTTCATCACACTGGACCTCGAGAAAATACTTCACTATAGAAAGGTTTGACGATTTCCCAAACCGCCAAACAGGAGCTGCGATGACCACTGGCTCGTAGAACGTATCCTTTGTACGACGATTTAACAATTTTTCAATGAGCAGAGTGTGGTCAGCAAATGCGCCCACTTCTTTAATCACTTTAAAATCTTTCTCACCTGTCGCAAACCATTTCTTTGGCACCTGTCAACCAAATTAAAACAAAGGTTATTTAGTATTATCACCACACGGAATTACTAAACATATAACAAATAAGCATAAAATACATATGTTACATGATCGAGACACCGCACGATTATTTTCTGACCTGTAAATTATGCCGTGGATGAACTATAACGCCCGAGATAGTGGTCAGTGCGGACAATAGCGTGTCATCGCAAACTTGCAATTTTTTTTTGGTTGGATTGCAACGGGGCCCCCGAGCATGTTTTGTATAGTTATTTCGGCCCTATTTGGGGCCTCATCAGCAGAACAGTAGCTCAAGAACTCCATCGCAACCTTGACGGCCAACAAGGTCGCAAGGTTAGAGCGTAAAAACTGTACCTTTTGCTCGATGCAAATTTGTTTGAAATGTTATAAACGAATGTATATCTCTTTCCTATGGAGTTTGAAAATTTCTACCAGTTTTGATTATTCGAGCGACACTATGAACACATCTATGTATCTGTAGATACATTCATACATTTATAAATATAATACATTTAGGGTTTGTAGTTTGTACTAATAATGCAATCTCATTTTATAAATATCAGATACCATCATGTGTGTTCCGACACGGTTTATTACGTTCGTTTATTGTTAAATATCTCCGTGATGTCATAATAAATCTAGCGCGTAATGACGGTTACCGCAATAATAACAACAATAATAATTGTATGTGGTTTGTCAAATGATCGTGCACGCTGATTGTTTTTATTGCTTAGTAGTAAATTCGCGTTTTACAAAATTCGCACAGATTAATGCGTCGAAATTTATTATTAATATCGTTAAATAATATTCATTTGTAGTCTATTAATTTTACTTAAAAGTGTTTTAATGTACGAAATTTAATGCACCCGATAAATGTGCACTAAATGTCTATATGCGATCGCTAATTTGATTTATCGTATTGATTTTGCAACGAAAGCGCAATACACAAAATAAAGTTTGTTAGAATACTGGTGGCTTTCGAGTAGTTGCTTATAGTCCTCTTAACGAATAGATAAAATTAAAAAATTATGGAATTGAAAAAATACACAATAGTTATTTCTATTACAAGATCATGATAATATGAGTGCGATGAGTTATCCTGACGAGGGCGTCAGCCCGAGTTCAGGATAAGAGCACAACTATTATAATGATCCACTATCCCACTTGTAATATATAACATTTTATCTACGCCTGCAACATGGTTTTTATTTTTATTAATTTAAAAGATATTGTCTGAAGCCATCAGTAAGTGAAAATCGCAATAGCCTGGTTATAGCGCAAATCCATAGTGAGCGCATAATAATAACTAATAAAATTTTTCATTATATAACTAGTGTTATAAAAAGTCTCATTATACAACCCAAATGAGTTACAGGTGTAGATAAAATTTATAAAGTGTGTTAGAGTAACGGAACAAAATCTGGATTTGTGGGGTATATTCAAAACGCCCGTTAAGTTAGCCATCGCATACTGTCGTGTTCGCATCGCAATAAATAAAAGATTTCCAATTGCATTTCCCGGACGAATTCGGTTGAATTTTGCACGGCGAATAAATACCACGTTTTTATTAAACTTTCGACGCAACTCGGGAAAACTTTTAAGTGAAATAAATGGCCACATTTACGTTCGCTCTATACCTACTCTTTAGATAGTAAATATTACTGAAGTAAATAAGCGCACGAAATTTCTGAGGAGAATCTTTGGCCGCATCCATTTTATCCCGGAGCCCCCGGTAATCTTGAGGAGCAGTCTCGCGAGACCAACGGGTATAGAATAAAAGGAAGATTTGTTTCGTGGTCAAGGAACGTATCGGCAAATTTAGAAATTAATTTTTATGTGTCCCGGAAACGGAAAACCTCGCGCCTAACTTGCAATCAAATGTTTTGCTTATAAATATAAATACTGGGGATTTTCTATTGACCTGCGGAAGATCGTAATTTTCAATGAACGGCAATCCCTATAGGATCTGTGGGAGAAAGAAAATTGTAGGCAATAAGGAAGCAATTCGTTACTTCCTTCCTGATAAAGCTGCGCTATTCTTTCCTTTAACTTATTAACATCGACAATTTATAACTTGCTGTTTAATGTTGCAATTTTCAATAACGTTTTGTTTAGTGATGAGGTGCATCTTTCATTTTCATGGTAGTCGTTCTGGGTTCGGTTAATCCAGAGAATCAGACTACGGCCTCGCTCGAAGTCTTGTTCATGAGGCAGCGGCAAATATAAAAGGGAACTTTACGAAAAGTAATTTATTACAGTTCAAAATCGTGGTACGAATAAGTTGGCACCTCAGGCGCAGGCTTGAAGCAATTGATTTTCGCGTTGTACGTCTTTATATGGACATTTCGATAATAGTGGATTCTGATTGGTCGACGTTGACCACATCTGCGATTACTCGGCGTCATCTTACTCCACTTCGTTTTAAGGCGGCATTACTCGTTCAACGTTGGTATTTTTGTCTCGTGTGTAACGGACCGTCAATTTTCGGGGTCGTCTTCTCTCTCTCAGGATGTTGTTGGACGTTGCTCGGCTTGACGTCGGCCTGGCGGTTCGGGTTTGCTCGTCGGTGTCGAGGTCCAGAAGCAAGTACAGATTTTATTTACAAAATAGTTCATATTTACACGTATTTACAGATTAGGATGTTTTTATTTTGATAACAAAACTCACGGGCTGGCAAACGAATGTTAAACTTCCGGACGGTATTTTTCGGTTGCGGTAATATACGGTGTGTCTCATGGACACTAAACAACATTAATATACGGTGTGTCTTAAAGACACTGATCAACCAGTAAAATACGGTGTGTCTTAAGGACAGTAATGACAACTAACCATCACGTGCTGCGCGTACGTTCTGCTACTGGCCCCGGGAATCGGATCAGAGGTAGGGTAAAGAAAGAGTGAAACTCCCACTCTAGGGTCAGGATGCAGGAGACGCCCGCGCCAAGTAAGAAAGAGTGAGACTCCTATTCTATTGCATTAATTGCATTATGCGTTTAATGCGTACAAGAACCGTTCCGTGAAACATTAGTAGTACGCATCACACAGGCGTACCAATGCAAATTAAGTCCCTGTTGGAGGCTATTTTGAACGCATCAAACGCCTCATATTAAGACGAAGTGCACTTGATGCGTTTGTTGTATCTTGGCAGGTTAAAGTAACTAATTGGTGTTTCTAAGTAAATTGAAGCAAGTTCTTTTTGTAATTTAGATGGATTTCATGCAAATTGTCTTAACAGACGGAAGGTTCCAATTTTAAATCCATGTAGATGCTGAAACATCTAACGTTCACATTTTTCGCTGTCCGTTACATTATTTTTTACGTATTTTCTCGTTATTTTGCTGGTGAAATTTAAGTAAAAACTGTTTCGTTCGTTTAATTAATTTCGTATTTATGACTTTCACGCCTCTATCTCTCTCTATCTCAGGATTTGTGTTTTAATTTCAGATAGTAAGGCGGACTTCTATTTCTTCTATTTCCATTTGTTTGTTTCGGAAATTAATCTGTAGATGTCGTACATGGTCTTTTGGTCGATTTTATTGATCGATATTTCTTGATGACGTATTGCGGAAATTGCGTAGAACATCTTTGACGAGTTTCCGTCCTCTTCGATATCGTACGATTACTGCGTGCGAGTACGCCATTGTAGACGTGTGGTTTGCGTCTTCAAATTTTTGTGGTTTTGTGAAACTGAACGGCTTGAGATATTCCAGTTTGGCAAATATCACGTCTCTATTCTCGTAAGCCCAACTGTGTCAGTTTGCTGTCTGTTTTTTGCCACAAACGCTACCGTTCCGCTACCGTATCCGAGCACGTGTTGCTTTAAGGTTCTCGATTAGGAAAAAAAACTAACAGAAGATTGTAAGTACCCTAGTTGTTTAGGAGAATATTTTCTAAGGTTCTTTTTCTCTTTATGTAGAGTTTTTTTTTGGACTTCTGAAATTGTGTTGAACATTTGAAGATTAGTTTTTGGATTCCCGAAATTGTGTTGAGTTACCGAGGCCGAAGCTTTCCTCCTACCGCACGAGTTTTTATGGGATAATTCATTGCTGTTTACGGCGTTCTCGTTTTGAAGATATTACCGTTGTCGTTTTGAAGATACTACCGGACAGGAGTTCTCTTTTTATTTGACGTGGTTGTTCCATGGAAACAAGTCCAGTTATTGCGGAGTCGTTTGAAGATAAATTCAACGGAGTCGTAATTGGAACTCAGGTCAAGCTATCGTCAGGATTGCGTAAGAAACAACCATTTGTATTAGTAACGTATCGTATCGTATTGAAGAAACTACCGTATCGTGCTGTATCGTTTTGGAAACACTATCGTACCGTATCGTACCGTTTAGAGAAAATTACCGTACCGTATCGTATCGTATCGTGCCGTATCTTATTGGAAATATTACCGTACCGTATGGAAATAATCCATTAATATTATATTTTGATTGTCAGTGGACAATAATTATAGTATATTGGGTCACCTTCGTATTTATCTAGTGCTATGTTACATTTATTTGTATGGGTCATTTATCTATAGTTTGCATCATATTAATTTTTTCTACTTTAAGTTTTTTGTACACATGTTAGTATATATATATATATTTATTTTGTTTGGTCAAATTACCATTTATGTTAAATCGTTATATAATTTATCAATTATATTATTTTTCATTTTCAAACATTCTTTTTCATTTTCTGTTACGATTAAAGACTAATTTCTTTAAAATAAATTTGCGTAATCTAAAAATCTGTTTCGAGTTCATTAGTTTGGTTCCGGACTGTTTTAGTAATTACAGTTTAAAGAGATTACTTGGCGCTCAACAGCTTTCGTTTTGTCATCTAACGTTTACTATTTCTTTTTATGAATTACGCAAGTTATGTTTTTAAGAATATAGTTCGAAGAATTATCCTTCCGAATTCACCTCAGCCTCCGACTAAACTGAGCTATGGCACAGGTGAGAATCTACTTACAAAAAAAGTATGTCACAAACAGCAATAAAACTAAATCAGAGTGAGTCTTTTTTAAATTTTAAATTCAAATTGATATAATTTAATACTACTTTACAAGTAGTGTGAATATTTTAATCACTGTTAGAAATATATTTTTTTCCTCCTTTAACAAAAATTTATATTAAGCGTTCCGATTCATTTGACGCGTCAACGGCAAATTTAAAGCGAAACGCTTTTACAATGCGTATGCGCGAAACGGAAGGCACCCTGAGACTCCCACTCTAGGGTCAGGATGCACGAGACGCCCATGCCAGGTAAGTACGAGGATCGGGATAAGAACATGAGGAGCGGTTGCAGGTAACGAGAACGTAGCACAGGTTGTTAAACGCGTTTGAGTCAATCGTTAAAATTCTATGTGTAAAGATTACTGGTTGTATAGTCCGTTTGCTTGACATCCACACTGTCAGTGTCAAAATTTGGAAAAAATTCATGGTTTTGAGTGTACTTGTACATTCAGTTACTAACATGGTATGGCGCATATTTAACGTTAGAAAATATTTCTCTGCTCTAAAAATTGTCTAAAATTGTTGAGTATGCGTACTAATACCGAGTAGACGTGCCGTGTGTATGCTCATCAATCTCCCCGTAATCACCGAATATAGTCCACAATAGGATTTAGTGCTGTAACTAACTTACAAGTAAATATGGTTCTTACTCAATCACAAAGAAGAGATATTAAAGATCTGACAAAAAATGAGGTGCAAGAAATCATTAAAGGATTAATGCTAAATAATGAATTTCTCGAAATTTTATCCTGTAAATTAGTTGACAGAGTTATGCAAAAGCTTAAAAATCTAATCGAAAATGTTAACCAACTAGAAAAAAAGGGTTAATTGTCTAGAAGAAGAAAACGCAGAGTTACTGTACACCATCGATAATTTAGAATAATATATTCGTAGGGAATTCGATAGGCGTGTTTGGCTTAGAAGAAAAAGAAACAGAAGAAGTTGAAGCACCGGTCTTAAATATTTTTAACGGTAAAATGGGTTTGCAACTAAATAATAGCGATAGGGTCAGGATGCACGCGACGCCCGCGCCAAGTAAAAAAGAGTGAGTCTCCCACTCTAGGGTCAGGATGCACGAGACGCCGCCCGCGCAAGGTAAGTACGAGGATCGGGATAAGAACAGAAGGAGCGGTTGCAGGTAACGCGAACGTAGCACAGGTTGTCAAACGCGTTTGAGTCAAAACATCGACGGACGAATGACTCCGCGAGAAACAGCATTCGAGCCACAACCGGCGGTTCGAATGCCCGGCGAGTCACTGCCTTCGATTACTCCCTTGGAGCTACGACCAGCGGCTCGATGAGCCGGCGGATGACTGACTAAAAGCGCGCTTAATAAAGGTTTGCGCGTGGTGGGGAGCCCTACTCTGTTGGAACTTCTTCCTAAATTATGTTTTATAACTATGCGCAAACACATCCTAAATATACAGGCTAATTAATATATACAGCACCTAACTAAATAAGTACAAATACGGCAAATGAAAAGTATTTTTGGTAACTTCGTTACACGTGTCTACATTAAATTATCGAAGTTTTCGCTAAAAGTTTAGGAAAACTTATACTGGCGTTGTCGGAATTATTTGCACGATTAAACGAGATTAGGGAATTTACGGCAGGTATGCTTTTGGAGTCACATTGGGCGGCGGCCGGTTCGTAATCCGTGTTTTCTTTTTTTGTCTATGCTTTACTACTACTACTATTATTATTATTCTTATTTAGTTCTTCTTCCCCCCATTTATTCCGGACGTTTCACGGGAGTTCCTCTAACTGGTAGCTGCCTGGCAGTATTCTTTTTTGTTGTTTGCTAATACGACATGTCATCACGCCTCACATCGCAAGGGGCCGCGTTCCTTGGAACGAAAGTGGTCATTGAAGTTGATGCAAATGGTATCACGAAAGTGGTTACACCGGGAACGCATCCTGTTATTAAAGTATTTCTTTCACTTCATTATAATAAGTGTTTGTTTATTATAGTCCTCGCCGGTTCCGATGCCACATAGCACAGCGATATGCGTTAGATGTCTTGTAGATGTCTCCTTCGATATCCATGATATCCTCTGGATATCTTGGATATCTAGTGGAGAACCAGTGGATATCCCTTTTATATCCATAACAGGTTGGATATTTATAGACATACATAAAACCCTGTCGATGTTTATGGAACGTCTAATAAACTGCAGAGTATTATACGACAAAATTTGTTTTATCTAATTGATACAATGTTTCGATCTAAAGGAGCATTAAAGTTAAATTTATATTGTGTACAA
The DNA here is from genome assembly GCA_958336345.1 of Dorcus parallelipipedus. Lineage (NCBI taxonomy): Eukaryota > Metazoa > Arthropoda > Insecta > Coleoptera > Lucanidae > Dorcus > Dorcus parallelipipedus. Next base: position 18,557,905 of record OY284481.1, read on the forward strand.
ACATTTCTTAACTATGTATATGTTGCCTGAAGACTGTCCTGTAAGCTGAAACTGGTCGTACCAATTAAATTAGAAAAAAATGTAGGACATAGAATTTTTCTTCGTTCCCAACTTTGATTCAAAATTACTATATACATTTTGGAATATCCAAACATTTCAATGTTTTTAAGTATTTAATATTGTAATGAATCGTCGACACCAGCCGGCGTCAGACTGTCTCTTGCGTCACAGCCGTCTAGTCGACGCGCCTTAGGCGACAGCCTAGAGAATTCCGACGGCGGAATAAACTAGACCAGACATTCTGTCGCCTTCCAGAAAAATACGAGAACAACAGCTTCGGATATAAAATGCACGCGGCCGGAGTGGGACACAGTTCGAATTAAATTCAGCGTTGGACAGTTCGGCATGAAAGTTCGGTAGACCTTCGTTCGGTTGTTAAAATAAATCAGACATAAGCTTGTAAATAAATTATTGTAAGTTATAAATAAATTAGTGTTACTTTATGATAAATTAGTTTATGAACTATTTCGTGTTTTGTTTTAAAATAAAAATTAATATAACCCGTAAAATCGTTACAATATGTACCTACATTGTTTACTTTTTCTTCTATATCCATTGTGAATGTTTACTAGATATCCATTATTTGATATCCACAGTCAATATTTGTCAGATATTCAGTAGATATTTTATATGGATTGGACATAACATGGATGTAAACGGCATCCATTAGATATCTCCTAGATGTTTGTGCTATATGGGTAGTTCCGATTAAGAGTGTTGACTTGATGCTGATGGATTCCCCTGCCGCCGCGCCATTCAGTTTGTTACAGTTTGATTTTCTTCAATCAACGTTAGATCAGGTGACCCCCTCCGTAACAAGTATCTCGGTCGCGCGTAGAATCGCTCCAGTATTTCGCTAGTCAAGCACATCATTTTATTATGGGCTGGAGCCACTTTGTTGTTTCATCAAACTGCGTTTGTCCGTGTGAAGGCCGAACGGAAATATTTCATCCGTGCTCTGGAAATAAACACCCTACGTGTAATTTGGTCACTGCTTTTCGAAGCCTGATTACTGCGAAGAAATCAGGCTTTTCCTGTCGAGATACCTTGATGCCGTAGTAGAGAGATTATTTGAGATTATTTAATCTTCTTTTCTCTTTCTTTTTAGGGTTGGATGTCACAGTAGTATTGATTCCAATAGATAATAAAATAGTAAGTATTTTTGAAAACAAGTTTTTTAGTACCCCATATATTCTATTAAAAAGTTCTTATAAAATTGTTATTTTACCATCATCTGCGTATAAAAACGGGAGTAAAAAAACGTCCTAAGTAGAGCTCTCAAGCCTTTATTGGCAATTGCGAAGGTTGTTCGTATGCGGTGTAAGCACTTGTGAATAACCTATTGCAATATACTTCAAATGCTCACTTATGCGGTGCTGCGAAAGACAATATTCTTTGTCCTACCCGGGCGCTCGACTTTGTAGAGTTATAACAGTGGAGGCAACAATAAAAAAAAGTCGATCTCGAGTGGGTATAACGTTTACGATATTACAAATTTATACTGTGTCGGGAAGCAGTTTGATATTAGAAAAGGTAATGTTACTTCATAAATGCAGTAAATGCACAAGAAATAGTTCTTGATGTATGACGGAAACTTCTGAATGGAATATTAAAACAACGGATGAAGCATTTCTGATCCGCATATTTTGTTAATATATCACGTTTCTGTCGTTTAAAAATGACATTCCGAAAGACCGCTTTTTGCATTTATTTTCCTATGCATGGGATTACCATGTCATTTTTACCGTCTGACTGATGTTATCATCGTTGGTTCTGTTCTATGCATTTGCGGAAGAACTTTTATAAAAATAACTTTGCTTTAAGAAGTCGATTTCATTATTCTGTCGATGCGACACGTAAAATTTCGTCTTTTATAATCCCAGTATAAGTAAAATACGGCCAATTTATTTTCTAATAGCGTCGGAATTTGCTTGTACTTACCCCATGAAACTTGTCGCCCCGTGGCCTCTTGAGTTCCCCGGGGAGAGCTTCGTGCGTCTTGATGGATAGAGCTTGTCTTTAAGGTTCAATTTAAATGCATTCCTTTACTCTACCTCCGTGAAACTACAGGCTCACTTTATTAAGAGCAGTTGCTAGATATCCGGAAGTCTTTAGATGCGGTTTAACGTTAATGTAGCAATCACCTTCAGCCACGTATTTCAGCAAAACAGTTCATACCCAACCGTGTATTGATTCGATTATAATAAATAATGTTCATGGTAAACCTTGATATTTTTCCTAAGCAATCAGACAAATTGTATGTTTTCCAGGAATTAAATATTATGAGAGAACACTTCGTTAATTTAGCTTTTGTCTTAAAAACTTTCGGACGTAATTAAAGCCTCATTGTCTTAGGCCTCCCTGTTTTCCATTGAGACTTCCATGCGACCATTGTCGGATCGGACGAGAATTTTTTCTATCAATTATTTTCTGTTTGACTGCTTTGTTACTTAAGCTTTTCATCTTTTGCTGCTGGATGAAGGGGTAAGTTCTTTATCGGTTTTATTATGACGTTAACGTGAAACACTTTTATGTGATAAGAGTGATAAATGACGCTTTTTGCTGTTCTGAGCGGAGAAATTATTGAAGTTTTGTTAATTCCAATAAAAATATTTATTTACAATCTGTATATTCAGATATCGATATTGCATCTATTGCGTAGAATTCATACAATGTTATCAAAGGCCAATAGATCGGTGGAAATTAATATTTGAATTCCAGCTATCACCTTTATAATTCAAGATTTTTTTTACATTATTACGAAGAACTGCTTTAGGTATTATTAGGTAGGTATTTTCAAAATCGCACACACAGAATTTCCTAAATCACTCAATTTGTATTTTATTTTCCTTTGGATGATAAGAGATAACCTTTACGAGATACTTCATAAAATAGGTCGATTGACGGCGTATCTTGCAGTGGCCAAATAATACTGTGTGACTTTCCACCATGAGAATAATCATTTGTGCTCTGTTATTATTAGCGATCCAAGGAAGTACAAATGGCAAACCACTTCTGGGTTCCATTATCGACACGATGCACGACATCGGATGTAAAATCCACGAAGATGGAACATGTCAACCGGAATCACAATCACAATCACAATCGAGTAAGTGAAATGTACTAGAGTCAATTTGTGCCATTGCTCTTTTTGTACTAGCCGAACAGAATCAGCCACAAAAGACATCTTTTTTGGGCACGGTGAAGCAGAAGGTGCACGGCGCGGTTCACAAAATAGGTTGCGCAATTAAGACACATGAAGGATGCTTGGAACCCAACACTACAGAAACACCATCTAGTAGTAAGTAAAAAAAAACGTTTCTTTTTATAATACCAATAGAAAGTTAATGACTTTGGCGTTTGTTATTGTAATTAGTTGAACAGAATCAGTCTTTTTTGGGCACGGTACAGGAAAAGGTACACGGCGCGGTTCGCAAAATAGGTTGCGCAATTAAAACGCATGAGGGATGCTTGGACCCCCCTACAACACCATCTAGTAGTAAGTAATGTGTTTTTATAACATTAATAGAAAATTAAAAGTGAGCGTTTTCTGATAAAATTCATAAAAACTGTACGAACAAGGTTGAAAGGAGTTAAGCTGACTGCCAGCCAACTTGCAACTTGCGCTGAATAAAGAAAATCGCTTAACTTTGTTTAAATCGCCAGGAATGGGATGAAAGGCAGTGGGGTTTTATTCTCTGATGATGACGAGTTCTGATTTCACCTTCCCCACAACGATGAGAGTGATGACAATGTTCCATTTGAGAAGTTGAGAAATTTGGTGGAGCATCTTTGATGGTGTGGGGTTGGATTAGTTTTATTCACCTTTATTATCTACCTAGTTGGCCTTGTATAAGCTGCGAACGTTGAGGGAAAACCGTCGAGGTTAAAGAAAAACTACAAGAATTTATGCCCCGCTCAGCGGAGACGGGGTGGGCTACAAACAGATTGTCGGTAGCTCGGATGTAAAAGAAAGAGGGGCGCTACCTAACGGATAAGTTCCAAGTAGTACGATGAGAAACACGGCACGGCTAGGACTGCACACGTTGTTGAAACCGCTCGAGATTCCCGCAGGTTTGAAACCCGCAAAGCGAAAGTGTTTGCTAGATACCCTGTATAGAGTACAACTGTCGGTCAGCCTGTATATTGACGAGAAATAAATGAGAACTACGATAAACGGTATTAAAAGCAACAAAAATGTGGCCCAATAATATGAGCGGAACGCTCAGCAATCGAGTACAGGAGCGCCCTTAACTAAACGCTCGAGAATAAAAATCGTTACGTTATATAATTTAGTATTTACAACGCGAATTCACCGTCGAAGATATCCTGTACGGCTCACGAACTATAATACAATAAATTCTGCTAGAACGAAAATTCTGAAGGAGCCAAGGCCTACGGCAGCCAAAACGATACGTGGTGGCACCCAATAATTAACGTAAAGAAACGTAACAATGAAAAGACAGAGGGGTTAGTACAATACCAAACTCGAATCCCGCCAAATCTACGTTATGTTCGCCCTGGAAGGGCTGCACGGGAAACTGGCTCGACACACATCGGCAGCTTCAAGAGTTCCGGAGCGATGAACGTCGTTGTTATGGTAGAAGAGTGTCGACAGATAAACTTTAAACTGACTGCCTCAAATTTACCTCGACCAGCTGACAAGTCTGCGCTGTATCTTTCACCAGCTTTCCCCTCGGCTAGCAGCAGTGAGAAGGAGGTGGGTAATTAAGGTGTTAATAATTAAGGGCGCCAGGTCGGACCGTAACCGAGCTGGAGTATAATGACCTCGACGGCGTCCCCGAACCGTCTTGGTCGTGCAGAAGGCCAAATTGAATTAAGAGGCTTGGCTTAACTCACACAAAAACACAACCGTAAAGTTAATTAGCGTTTAATTGATATTCAAATTAACGGAAATGCGAACGATAAATTACATTAATTCACAAGGGTGTTTGTTCAAGAACAAATTTAATTCGATACCTCAAATAGTTAGCAACTGGCATTATTTACATCAACGTGCTACATCAGTAGATGCAACAGTGCATAAAAGCCGAAATTTGCTCTCCGGTAAAGCATGCATAAACCGTTCAAAAGAATTTAAGTAACTAACTCACGAAATTGCCGTTAGGGCTCAGTTGCGTTCGTCTGTCAACTTGAGTAGTGGTGTGAAATTGGCAGTCACGACGCCACCTGTTGGTTGTTTTCAACGCCGGCAATCTGGTTCAAACCGGATTCGCTGTGCCCGTAGAGAAGTCGGAACTGTAAAGATGTCACAAAACGGTCGTAAACGAATGAGAATCGACTCGGCTTGAGTCAAACTCGAAACGGTAAAATAAAACGGAACTAATACTGTAGACGGGTACTGAAACTAGAAGCCTAGAGAGAAAGAAAGAGTGACCATTACCGTCGAAAATGGCGTCAGCTAATTCGCTTAGTTTTACCTGGAGTCTTGAAGTAGTCCCAAGCTTGGAATGGGGTTTAAAATACCCCAAAACTCGTTCGGTGGTCTTAGAATTCTATTCCGGCAAAGCCGTGGATGAGCTCTCCTTCCTTTGTAAGCAAGAACTTCGGTAATTCACCAACGCACACACACGACAGCACCAACGTCGAACGATTAATGAAACGGAACGCGAAAGCAAATCGGAGGACGCCGAAGACGCGCGCATGTCATAAGCAGTACCCAATGGCTGTAAAGGTTACGATCACATGGTGCCTCTCAACAAATGAAAATCTTCTCACGCGATGACGTACATTGATCAACAATTTCTGTCTTGCGTGGTGAGTGAAGAAGAGCGAGGTTGCCAATCGACTCGAGACGTGAACAAACGATGCCCTGTTGTTGCCGCTTCGCCGTAACTGAATTGCACAATGTAACAAGAGGCTCTCGGAAACGGTGGTATCCGGGGGAAGACCAAACGGTTACGTCATGGTCACGAAGAAGTGACGCAGATTTTCCAAAGCTTAACCCCCACGTAGTTGCTAACGGAAGAAACGCAAAAGTAAGTAAAAGGGAACAACGAAATTGAAACTGAACCGAAAAGACTTACCCCTTTTAGAATAAGGGCCGCGTGCGGAAAGAAACTACGACGCGTACGCTCGAAGCACGTGGCGTCTTGAAACGCACTGGATTAAACTTCCAGAAGTCGTTCACGAACGATGAGATCCCCAAAAGCCTTTGTATGGCCAGACCCGAACACAAATTCCAAAAATGAGCTTCGACGAGAATGCGGTCAACGTTCGTGAAGTGAGTCGAAAAAAATGGCTTTCCAGTTGAACGCGGAACTCGAGCAAGGCGGAAATCGAAGACACGCCTCTTCCGCTCCGAATTCTAGAAAAATCGACAGTGTCCCCAACCGTCATGGAAGGAGACTAGAAGCAACGAAGCTTACAAACGAAATAAAACCAAAACCTTAGAGTTTCTAAGCAGATAGTGTAAGATAGATGGCAGCAAGTTGTAGGGATGATCTTAAGGGTATTTCAACTTATACTTACGGTTGTGATTGAGAAAGCAGTCAGTTTTCAAAGAAATGTCAGAAATAGATTCATTGCCGACCCAAAATGTAAAATTGAAAACAGGGGGGCAAACAAAATTTTGTAACCAAATAGGTAAGGCAATCACTCGGCTAATTTCGTTTACAACCGAAAAAGGCGTACTTGCGCAATGTGCGACATTAGTGGAGGGAGAAGAAGCGCGCGAGGTAAGCGAGCAAGACGGGAATGATAAACAATTCGATCGACGGCACCAATTAAGGTCAGAATTTTGCATCAGAGTAGAGTTTCTGATACTCTGTCTTTTAAAAAAGATCAAACCAATAACAAATACATTTTTTACAGTGGTGTTTTCGTTCTAAACGGTTCACACTGTAGATATATTCGGCTAGATAACATTTGAAACCCTAATCTTATTAAATTCATAATTCAAATTTGCATTTACGTATATGATATGTTTTAATTTTTTCTTTATTGATCGTCGGTTATAGCTTTTTTTTTTATATTGTCGTTAATAGCTTTTTTTTCATTTCAGGGAAAGATATTTTATCGCTGATTGATATTAGGATCGACGAGGGTAATAGCACTACCTCCACAGCGAATAACGAAAACGTTGTTTTTTCGTCGTCTGACGAAATCGAAAATAAAACAGCTCCGAAGGCAATAATAACTGTTCCTCATAATTGTCCATCAGGTTTTCGATTGGACAGACAGAACAGATGTAGACAAATTGAGTAGTCCTTGACATATATTTTGGAAATTAAATGTAATTTCATCTTTTTTTGGATCGTTGTAGAATAAACTTAATATTTGTAGCGAAGTTATTAATTTTTGTGTCGCCTTTTATGTGCGCATTTATTAAATACAGACTATGCCATGTAGTAATTTTTTTTTAGAAATTTCACTTAAATAAGAAATATTACTTAATTTGTTTTTTTAAACACTCGTAAGAATGTGTTGGATGCATGTTAGAGGTCTTGAAAATGCAATGAATTTTTACTGTACTCGCAACAAGTGAAAAGTTAAAAATAAAAAGACCGATAGTAAAATAAAATGAACAATACCAATAACGTAGACTTGGAGATTGTGGTTGCTGAGGATGATCTTCGATGGGCGGATGAGGTCTTGTTGCAAGCAACGTGGTTGGAATTTTGTCAAGCCATGCAAAGACATCACAGGCAACCAGCAGCACCTTTGACTGCAAGATATTGGCCAGTCCAGGAGCAGACAAAGAAATGTCAGAAATAGATTCATTGCTAACCCAAAATGTAAAATTGAAAACAGGGGAGCAAACCAAATATTGTAAGCAAATAGGTAAGCCAATCAATCGGCTATTTTCGTTTACAGCCGAAAAGGCGTACTTGCGCAATGTACGAAATTAGTGGAGGGAAAAGAACCACGTGAGGTAAGAAAGCAAGACGGAAAAGTGCAGAATTCGATCGACGGCATCAATTAAGGGCGGAGGCGAACGAGCGTTATCCACGCGAAAATTACCTTGCGTGCGTGTCGTAATTAAAATGTTTTCAGTCGTTTTGCAACGTATTTAAATATTTTGTAAAATATCAATAATTTACGAATAAAACCTCTTCTATTGCAACTCTATATCATTAATATACCGAGGGAGCATTTTCAGCTACCCACCCGGTGTCAAGTTCGAGGCCCTTCTGAGACTAAGCTCACAAAAGTGTCCTTTTCGGACAACCACGTCGCGGCCGTGGCGGATTTGAGGCTCGCAATCTCTGCTTGACCGATTTTTCGATTTCGCCCGGGAAGATGAACGAACCCCGAAAAACACCCTTTTTGCCTGTTTTTGCACGTTTCTTCGATATTGCACGACTCATGGAGGTTTCTATAAAACGCGGTCAACGGGGATTTTAGAACGATCATTCGAATGATTTTTGATGCGATCGGCCGTCGTCACCCGGAGACAGGGTAGGAAAAGCAAAGGGGTGTCGACTTGCAGATCGCTTTTCTCGAATTTTTTCGACCCCTAAACGTTTTCGTACCGCAAAAATTTGGCATCCTTATGGAAGAAAGGACCGAGGAATTCGATGGTACCGTCCGTTTTTCGGGATCTCGAAAATGACCGTTTTCGCCCCCTTTAAAAAATTCCCTGTCCCTTATTTACCGGCCAAATCCGACCGAACTGAGTTTTTACCTGCTGATACTCGACTCCGAGTTCGGCCCAGGATCCGGTCGAGGTTTGGAAAACCGCGATTTTCGCACATTTTCGAGATTTTCTCGAAAAAGAAATCCGCCGGACCTTTTCTCAGAGAAGTCGTGTTTTTCGGATTCGGTTTTCCTTCGGAATTAGGATCGCCGAAGTGTCTCCTCACCTGGGGTGAAAAAGTCCGGAGAAAATGATGCCGCAGTGTTACAGTTTAATTTCACAACGTCACTTGTATGTATATCTTGTCTGAATATCCTGTAACCTGCGCGGGAAACGTCCCTTTGAATTCTCGCTTTCACATTGGCTCTTTTATTCAAAACTCTTGACGTTATAATTATTCTATTGGCTTGTCACCAAATTTATTATTTAACTGACTTGCCTCTCCCTTACCTTGATAGATGACAAGTTTCCGCTGTCTCTTTCACCAGCTGATCCCCTCAGCTAGCTGCAGTGTGAGGGAGTGAGTAACTTAGATGTTAAAATAACTAAAGGGCGCCAGTTCGGACTTGAAAATCAACTGAGCAAGTAACAATCTTGCCGAATCGACAGAAAAATCAAAAGCAAACAGAGGCGAGACTATACTCACTGGTGCGTTAAAGTAAAAAACACAAACACACAATAAAAGTTACTTAGATTTAATTCATCGAGCAAATATTACAATAATTACAACAGGGTAGTTAACCCTAAATGTCTAAGTTAACATAACAAAGAGTAGTCTAATTCGGTACGTAAGTTCGAATAAAACACACAGTGCAATGATGCGCAAAAGCAGTAGTTCTAAAGGCACACGAACAGCCGGAATTCGCTGTCTTTGTTTATGCAAACACTAATTCACAAATTGCCAAAAGGAAAGAAAAACAATAAATAAATACCTTAACCTTTTTTGTTAAAATTAAAGTATGACATGAAGTGTCATCGAAGGTTATGACGCCACCTGGTGGTCCCAGCCCTTTTGTCGCCTGCACGTTTGGGGATAATTTATCGAGACACGTCGTATTAACCCTGCGAGAGGCCATGGGGCCACGCTTGCGCTGAGAAGTGCTACCACCTACCTGAACTAACGTGAACCAGGCAACTTACCAACTTAAAGTGACAGAGTGACGTATAACCTCACTTATTTTTTTTTAATGTAGTTCTCGGACTTTCTATGAAGTGGCCGACACTGTGCCAATACTTTGATTGAAGTTAATACATATATACCGGGTTAGTTAAAAGTATGGAAACGGCCATTTATTGCCGTTAATATCCATTTTAAGAAATATGTGCTTTATGAAAGTTTTTTAGGAAATTTTTATCTACAATTGAGAATACTTGAATTTTTTTCTTCTTCAATTGTTTTTGAGTTAGCCCTATCTGCGTAATTTTTTTAAATGGAAACATTCTAATTTTAATATACCGTTCGGTAGAGTATTTTTTTCTCTTTACAATAGTATTCTTATTTTTTTTTAGAATTGAGGGATTTCTGAAAAAAAAAAACATTTTTCACTTTTTTGTGAAATTGAAAACACTGGTTCAAATATTTATTTTAGGGCCAATTTCATAATGGAATTTAAAGGAGGCTATAAACTAAGGTCACTTTTAGATGTCAAAACAAATATGAAAACACATTTGTTTACACATCAGATTGTGACTTTATTTTAAAGGTTCCTTTAAATTCTATTATGAAACTGACCCTTAGTTAGGTAGATCTAAGACAAAAGTGAAGTTATGGGTCACAAACAAAACAACAACAAAAACAAAAAAAAAACAAACAAAAAACAAAAAAAAAACTAATAACTAAGTAAATTAAATTAAGTGTTCAAATTGTCCTCCATTTGTAATTTGACAATGACTCAATCGATTTACAAAACCCCGAAGAGAATTCTCTAAAAATTCACGGGGAATTTTTTGTATCGTCCTGGTAATTCGAATTTTTAAATCTTCGATGTCATCGGGCTTACCTTTATAAACTTTGTTATTTACATATCCCCAGAGGAAAAAATCTAAAGGGCTTAAATCAGGGGAACGGGCTGGCCACTCAATTTCACCTCGTCTCCCAATCCATCTATTTGGAAAAACGTTATCAAGGTACTGACGAATATTTAAACCATAATGTGGTGGGGCGCCATCTTGCTGAAACCAGATATTGTTATTGGGAAGGTTTTCGTTGTTTTCATGAGGATAGAGCGTAGCACAAGCAGGTATAATTTGATTTTGCAATAACTGCAAATACAGAGCCGAATTTAAATTGCCATCGATGAAAAAGGGACCTATAATATGACCACCTAGAATGCCAACCCAAACATTAACTTTTTGGGGATACTGCGTATGGTGCTCCAAAAACCAAAATGGATTGACAGGTGACCAATATCTGCAGTTATGTCTGTTTACTTCACCGGTAAGGCAAAAAGTAGCTTCGTCAGAGAAAAGAATGTTATTAACAAAATTTTCGTTATTATTGCAAATATTTAACATTTCTTCACAAAATTGAAGTCTCCTATCAAAATCATCTTCCGTCAATTCCTGTACAAGTTGTACCTTATAAGGTTTATACTTTTCACTTTTTAACATTTTAACGACTGATGACTGTGAAATATTGAGATTTACCGCTAATTGGTTGATTGATAAATGGGGATCTTCAGATACAGCCAATAAAATATCCAGCTTTTTATCATCACTGGTCGATATTCTCGGTCTACCACTCTTTGGCAAATTTTTAACGTTGCCGGTTTGTTCGAAACGTTTCAAAGTTTTACTAACAACGGATTTAGAAATTGGATTTCTATCAGGATGCGCATCATTAAATAAATAACAAACGTCTTGTAAACTTCTACGTCTATCTCCATAACCCAGCATCATAAGTATTTCAATTCTTTCATGTTCATTTAAATTCGCCATTGCTAATATTAACAGCAGTAAATTACACGCAATTGAATTTGACGTAAACAATAACCACTGATAAAGTTACTCGCTCGAGTTTGTTTATCGCTTATTTAGATGTACCTGACCTGGCGCACGACGGGAAATGAATACTTGAAATATTGTTTTTTTTTCAGAAACCCCTCAATTCTAAAAAAAAAACAAGAATACTATTGTAAAGAGAAAAAAATACTCTACCGAACGGTAGATTAAAATTAGAATGTTTCCATTTAAAAAAATTACGCAGATAGGCGTAACTCAAAAACAATTGAAGAAGAAAAAAATTCAAGTATTCTCAATTGTAGATAAAAATTTCCTAAAAAACTTTCATAAAGTACATATTTCTTAAAATGAATATTAACGGCAATAAATGGCCGTTTCCATACTTTTAACTAACCCTGTATATTTAAATAACCGGTAAGTCGACATTGCCATCAAGGCACCTTCTGTGCAATCAGATCTGATTAACCGCGTACCGTGTGAATCAATCAATTATTTTATTTTCAACTAAGTGCATTTAAAGTTGACGAGCTGAGAGAACAAGCTGTAGTTATTTAGTTTGTGGTGCACTAATATATTTGTTATAAACTGCATGTGTGTTTTGTTTATGTCAAAACCCTACTGTGAGCCTGAGCGTATCAAGTGGGACAAATCTCCTGAAGGTAACGATTTACTTGAAGCGAACACGACGAGCCTTGGGAACGGTTTTCGAAGTGGATTCTTCAACTGGGGGGAATTCCCTGGCGCCCTGGTTTGTTTTATTTAGTACCCCTCCCGTCTTCACTTGGGAACTGTTGTGGGAAGCAACGCTTACTTGTCACCTGGTATTTCAAATTATTCAGGAGTATTAGTATTTATAATTTGTGGGGTAACAGCAGTCCGTTTCGCTTGGGCCTCCGCTCCATAGCAATTCGACGCTAAGTCTTCGAGTGGTACGGTGCTCTCCCGTCCAGTCCTTATGGGAATGGGAAGAATGACCAGAAAATGCGAAGTCATACAGACGTCTGGTCATTTTAAAGAAGAAAAGAAATTACAAGTCACAAAGGAAATTGTGATTTAATTGAGGAAAAGAAAAAAATATTTGCTCAATTGGGTTGTAAATATAAGAGATTGAAGTATAAATTAAAAAAATATTGCAACATTGCCTAATTCGGAGTAACCCTAAGTCGACATGACATTCATTGTCAAAATTTAGTTATACATATGAGTACCACATTCTTAGTAGAGTTTCTCGGCATGGTGCGATAACAAATAGATAAGGAATAGATTATAGGTAACTAAAATAAAAATATTTGCGCGAAATGTTTAAAAAACAAATCCATTCTATGGCAATTTAGAATCAAGTCGGTAGCAACAGTTATTTTATTTATCATATACCAAACAATCTTTATTATGCTTTAAAATTTTTATGGCATGATAAACCGTGATTCAATCCTATAAATACCTAATTGTTTCTCCGCCGTTCTCCGCTTTCTAGGAACAAATTCTTAAACCGAACGCAAGCGGTATTGTATTCTTATAAAGTAATCCTTGAATGTTAACATTTTACAAAAACTGATGCATTCTGTGTGCGATCTCCGTCTGAAAATGTCACCGAAAGCGTGCCTGTTTGTGTTATGCGCCTTTAGTTTATTAACAACAGTAATAAGTGGACAAGTAGGGACTGGTTCGGGCGAAACTGTGTTGAAAAATATGGACTTGATAAGTCTTAATGGGTCGACGGTTTCAAAAATTAGTAAATGTAAGTTTACGTTATCAACAATCAGTAATTTAATACATATTACTTTCTCTTTCTGTTTCTAGCCTATGAAGTCGAGTCGGACGACAGATATTTAGTAAAAGTTAGACCTAGATGTCCGCCTAATGCAAGAATGGATATAAGAGGACGTTGCAAATTGAAATATTGAAATATTAAGTTCTTCTTATTTATACTACATCTAAGCGAGTTTAGTATTAATTTTTTTTTAAAATTACTTTCTTACTTGTTACTTTCCTTAATATTTCCCATTTCTCACGTGAATCACACCCCTATCTGAGATAAATAATTTACTGGAATGTTAAGTCATTTCTTGTGCATGGAAAATTGTACTCGACGATATCTATAAAATTAAACAAAGTTTTTTTTTGTGTTTTTAATTTCGTTTTAAATGAACACGTGTTCACAAATCGGAAGCAACCGGTTTGCTCAAACTTGTTCCTCTACAATTCGAAAGCAATATGTTTCTACGAATTTTAAAAACTTGAAACCAAATTGGCCTCTTTCACATAATTATGTTACTAATGTCTCCAAGGTTAATCCTAATGGCTACTTAAGATTGGTTGTGTTACTATTAGAGGGGAACCTGCAACCAGATATTCGCCGATTTGTTTCGTACGATTTGCGAGCTCAAGTCACACTTGTGGGTTGTATAAAGTGAAAGAAGTTGTCAATTACGTTTTATCATAATAATCGACAATCGTTGTTCATTAATTTCGTGTTAAGTCGGTGGCTTTAAATATTCGTCACCAGAAACCATCGAGAGTTCATCGTAAAATGAACGTCTGAAGCGTTTTGCGCCGAATCAATTTTTGTTTTGTTTTTAATCTGTGGTTCATACACTCGTTTGGCTCAGTGTAATTATGTTGTTAACGAAGTATTGGACGGTTATTTTTCTACTGGTCATAGCAGTAAACTCTGCTGTGGTACCAAAAAGGACGAGATATGCAAGAGATGACGCAAAGATAATTTTCGACGACGATCAAATAAGTATACCGACTACGACAGGTAACTAACATGAGTTTATTATCTAGGGAAGTTTTGAGCGTAAAAGATTGTGTATTTTAGAGACGCCCAACGTAACGATTGCGAACCGATTTCTAGTTAACGTGAAAGCAAATTGTCCAAAGGGCACCAGATATGTTGGAGGGAATCAGTGCAAGGAATCGTATATGTAAAAAAAATTCAGCTGTATCTTCATGCCACAAGACTTTGCCCAGTTGTTATCGGTTATTTACGTTCCCGATACGAAGCTAGCTTTAATTATGGAAAAAAGTTTTGAAATTTGTGTGACATAATGATGTCTTGTGATTGTAATGTAAAGCAAGTATGTCTTTTTAATTTCCAAATTTCATTATCGACTATTTTCCATGCGTTCGTTCCTTAATATAACGCTAATTTTTATGTTTTTGTTAATTTGTTTATAAGTCCGTTCCTCTAGTTCTAATAAATTCAAATTTTTAATCTGTGTGTTGTCTGTTATTACGATGTATTAATTGTTTTTGATTTACGTATAGTTTCTTCCAAATTCATTAAACCAATTAATTAATTAATGCTAGATATAAGGGGTACTTCTAGCATCATAAATTGCACGGCCGATTCTTCAGGAAAAAATAGATTCATAATAAACCTCAATAAACATACAGGGTGACTGTTAATTATATACAAAATGAAACCGAGATAAGAAGCGATGTTCGAGAGTTTTCGAGAAATGTGAGAAATTAATTCCTTCAACAATAAGATTTGAACATGTAAATCTAACATTTTTTTTGACAGTTTCCACTTGAATCTCTTTTCATGTTATTTATGCAACTTGCTTAGCGCGATCGGTCGTGTCATAAGATTCGAAAAATTCTTGAAATGTAACCCACATGCACTGTACACCATCAACATTGGAGAAGAGCAAGAGCACCGCCAAAATAACCGCCGCACTTCGTAAAGTCATATTTAAAACATTATTTATTTTACAAAACGTAAGTTACCTTGCCGGTTATATTCACTGTTAGCACTTTACCTTAGTACTGTATACTGTATAAATAGACGTAATTATCAGTTTATATGTGTAATTATTTTATAAAAATAATTCATCTGTGCAAGACGAGCAACATGTTTTCTTGCACCTCAGTTATCAAAATCTTTCCTGAAAAATATTACGTTTGCATTATGCAACATGTACAATCCTTAGAGTCCGCGCAGACTGCAGACTTACTATCGGCCGATAGTTTATTCTGCATCAAGCTACGAGAAATGTGATACGTGGCTGTACATTAAATCATTAGAGGCCACGTAATCATACTTCTCGTAACTTGATTCAGAACAAACTATCGGCCGATAGTAAGTCTGCAATCTGCGCGGGGTCTAAAACTAACCAAAAATAATCAAACCTGTTGCTTACGTACTTATAAATAAGTTTATCTTTTGTCTTTCATAAAATACGTATTCATATTGAATAGTTTCTATTACTTTTAAATTTGAAGAATTGTCAAATCACCCTAACGCCCCAAGTAATATGAACGGTATATTTAATATAGTACTTCATCACTGTATCATGTGCTATCATAAGAATAATAAAATTTTCGATGAATTTAGCACAGCATTAACAGCTTTTAATTTCTACTTGTAATGATTTATAACTAGTAGCGTCTGCTACTTCAGTGCTTCGCAAGAAGTGGGATGAGAAACATGAGCCATCGTTATTTTAGGGCAATTCTGAAAATCTGAATCCCGCCTTCACATCTAAAGAGTAAAAATATGTACATTATTAATTCCTTGTTAATAAACCATATTGTTAATTAAAATTATTTGCCTATGTAAGAGTTCGCAGGCCGTTTAGATTCATGGCTTCATGAACCTTTTCTACTAAGTTCTACCCTCCAATGTCTCCGAATCAATTATTTTATTTTCCTTTAAAAAATTAATGTAAAGTCAAAATGTCACATATTAGTTCTTAATTACATGTTAATAAACCATGCTATTAATTAATTTAAAATTATGTCTGTATACAAAGAGTTCACAAGTCTTTTAGGTCTATGCTTGATGATCATTTTCCACTCCGTTCCATCCTTTGTTATCTTCCTCCAATTTCTGAATCTTTCAACACCATCATAATTCTTTCTCCTGCGCTTCCCTATGTTCCAACTAATGTCCTTTATTATTATCTTCTCAAGGTGACCTCCTCAGTCAACTCCTCCCCAAGTATTCTATGCAGCATCTTCCTCCCCTAGACTTCCTCTACGTTCGTAAAATTTCTACAAGATCTTTATATACTTTTATTGTCTATCTGCATAAATTTTTTCCTGCTAGAAATACAGCAAGTCTCCATTTTATAATTG
Organism: Dorcus parallelipipedus; assembly: GCA_958336345.1. NCBI lineage: Eukaryota > Metazoa > Arthropoda > Insecta > Coleoptera > Lucanidae > Dorcus > Dorcus parallelipipedus. Next base: position 18,574,610 of record OY284481.1, read on the forward strand.
CAGTTTGAACATTTCTTTCCTATTAGCTTTTCGTCCATTGCTTCCGTTATTTAATTTTTCTGCATTAAAACACCAATCCTGCTTAGAACAATTTAACGGGTGCCCAGCTGAATGTAACCTCTTAGTAGCATAAGAAAATTGCACTTTAGCGACACGTCGAAATAACGTAAATATTGCAGTTCCTTATAAGAAAGATGAGTTGCTAGGCGTCTTGTCTTGGCTTTAAAATTCTACACAATTCTCAATTTCAAGTGTTAACGCAAAAATTCCCGCAGCTTTGTATTTGAGCCAATAGAATCGTGTAGAATTTTAAAGCCAACGCAAAACGCCTAGCAATGAATCCGGCCTTAAACTCTTTGCTCGAATTTCGAGGTTTTTCTAATCAGGTTCGAGACCGGCACTACTTATTTATTTCTATTTTATTTAAATCCACACCGTGGTTATTGTATTTGTTGATTCAATTAAATATTAAATTAATACATACTAAATATCATATTGAGTTATTCTAATGAATAAGATTTAGTTATGTTACAACTTAAATTTCAGATTGATTAAACATTTTCAGATATTAGAATTTAATTTTGAAAGTAGATTAACGTTCCTTAAAAGATTGACTAGTTAACAAGAAATATTTCCTCTTCTATAAATATGAATAGAAAATATACACGTACGGGGTAATGTAAACATTTTTATTTATCAATATACAGGGTGACTGTTAATTAACCCGACAAAATGAAACCACGATGAGAAGCGATGTCCGAGAGTATAGGAAGTTCAAAACTCGGTTACTTTCAAACTGGTCCCGAAAAATCAAAAATCCGCAATAAATGTAAGAAAAGTAATTGTAAAAAATTGTAAAAAAGAAGTGGGAAATATTAACTTGAGATTTGATGTCCAAATTTATAATAGCGTATAATGCAGAGCTGTTGTCACATCTAGAGAAATTTCGCTGGCAACTCTGGTACATAAAAACACTAGCTAGATTTTGGGATGCAATGTAAACGAGACATGCAATTTTGTTCTCATAGAAAAAAAAATCATAGTGACAAGCGACATTTGGTTTGGTGTCAACTGAGAACTGAAACTAACCAATGCGTCAATCTACCGCTGAGAAAAACACCAAAAGTATTTCAAAATCTGAGGTAGCCCAAAGTTGTCGCCTATCGTAAAATCGAAAAAGTCATGAGAAGTCCAATTTGCGATAAATCGTGGCATCTGGCAACCCTGATCTGTTGCCAAATATTTCAATTTGTATTTTTGTTGCTGGTGGCAACTTATTTGTTATTTGTTATTTCTAAGTAGCGCAATTTCGTTCTTTGTTCTTCGTGTTTCCGAAACTTTCCACCAATTTCGAGAGAGTGTTGATTGGCACTGAAGCCTTCTAGAAATTCCAATTTAGCTTTATACCGGACGTTACATGAGAAACGCCTTAAGGCTTAACTCGATTTGAATAAGAAAAATCTAAGTTATTGATAATGATTGTTGTTATTTATGATATTTAGACGTTTAAGAGCCTGATGAAGGCTTGAGAAGCCGAAACCGGTAGCTGTTAAGAATAAATTCTATAAAAAATTAGGAAGTATCATTTACTCATCGCAATTACAATTCACCTAATTCGGATATGTCTCAAAATTATTGATAAGAGTTTCATTTTGTTTTAGTACCGACTGTTATGTCAAATAATGGAAAGTTTCTTTTTCAAGTGGATGGTATGTATGTCTTTCTTTATACTGTTTGATAAAGAATTTTTTCTGAATATTTTTGATATGAAATAAGTTGATTTTAGTCCAATATTTACCAAAAGATTGTACTTACTTTTCTTCTATCGTCATTTTTGTCTTCGTTTCTTCTCTGTTCTCAACAAGTCTCTTTTCTTTTTTTTATTTTCTCATGTTGACAATTTACCGACTATTATTTCTTTGTCTTCATTAATTTAAAAGCCAAAAGTCTCAATCGCTCTTAACATTTTTTTCAGGCTAGCCACAAACGCATGGTCATGTTCGCAGGCATGCATGACGAAATTATGGGCCTGTTCCAACATCACTTTCTGACGGTTGCTAAACCGTCAAAAGCATGCACTCATCAAAGTTTTACACTTCATGAAGTCAAAATCGATCATTATTTCGATGAGCAACTGATTATGACGGTTTAGAAACGGTCAGAAAGTGATGTTGGAACAGAACATAAACAAAACATAAAGCAATTTGTTTTCTTTTTTTTAATATTATAATAGATATCTAATGATGATACAAAGGGGAGTGGAGAGGGAAAAAGCTTAAAAGAAACAAGATTTCGGGAACACTGAAAAGAAAATTACACAACGCTATGCACCGAAATAATAATGTCAACGTTTTTCGATGGGGGCGCTGAAGTACGCTCGAAAAACAAACATTGCTGCTAACGGACTGACGATTTTGATCATTTTCTAAAATAATGAAGCGTTGCATAACAAAAAAAAAGTTAATGAGTTACTATTTTTACTGAGTCTGTTCATACCGTTTTTGAAAACTATTGTCGTTATTCTCAGTTCTCTCCATTATTCCTACTGCGACTTCTCTCTATGTATTTATTTCCTAATTTAGTAAGGTTGGCTGCCTTTATTTTGCCTTTCAGTTCGTAGCTGTAAAAAAAAATCACTGTAGGAGGTTGGCAGCACTGATGGTGACATCTGATACTTTATGACGCATTTCAATTCAATTACAAGTGCGCAATATAACGTGCGAAATATAACGTGATTTATAAAATTTTAGATCTTGAGCGGCCGTGTAATATTAGTTACGTCAATTACTTTAAAACCTGAAGTTCGAATTTGGGAAATTTTGGAGAAATTTAATGAATTTTGTTTGCCTTAATTCACTTTCTGTTCATTGACACAATGACATTCGGCGATATCTTTTTATATTTGTTTATTTACTTCGTTGCTGTACGTTATTTTGAACCAATCAGTTGTCTTAAAGACTGTCTTACATTAAAAACGTATTTCGTAATTAAAAATAAATATGATCTAATGCGGTCCTCCGTTGTTATTGTGTTTTAATACATACACTACGTTCATCAAATTATCATTAACTTTGATGAGTTTTATTCGTCGCGACCGTGATTTCCTTATTAGTTATAACCTAAAATTAATTGACATTTAATTCTAGAAAGTGAGTGTGCCTATAACAGGGCCAATTTTTTTAGATTAAAAACAAAGTGCCTTTTGTATTCGTTGACCTTGAAATTATACGTTGAATTAGATTAGAAACCATCGTCTGATTTTGACTGATTAAATCAACTTCTTTGCGATGTTAACAAAAATGGCGTCAGTGTCCCGTCTGAGTGCTTTACTCTGAGAGTGTCCTAACTGGGTTATTTACTCTGTGATTCAATAAAAAAAAAATGTACACAGCAAATTAATTTCAATCAAATGTGCAAACATTAAAAGATATTTGGCGCACAGTTATTCCGTTCTTATTACACGATTGTAAAATTGGGCCTTAATCTCGAATGATAATCAAACGTAAATTGAATAAGTAAAATTTTATTTCTTTGATTAATCACTAATATCATGGATAATCTTTTACATTGTAAATAAAAAATTTTTCTTGAAGAAGACTTAATATAAGTGAATAAAACATTTATTTCTGTTTTTCCCCATTTTTCTATTTTCTGTTCTTTATTTTGTAAAAAAATATATCAAACTAAAATAATACCTTAACAAAAAGAAAACACAGTTAATTACTTTGTTAATATCACATTTATTTGTCACAGAGTGACTGCAGTTTCAACATTACAATGTCATTTTCAAACTGATAATTTAAACTGTAACCTAGTCTATATACACTGTGTCCACATTTCGATGCTCACCATTGGTATCTCGGTTATTAGAAAACATAGAGCAACGGTTAAATGGGGAATGTTTTGCAGAATTCAATGATCGCCACATATCTCATTTCAAATTTACCATAACTTTTTTAAATTTTAAGATAATTAAAGGAAACCAAAATTTGCCGATTTCAAAGTTCCTCAATAACTCGATAACACCTAATGTGATCTCTTCTAAAGTTTTACAATGTTCAGACACTTTTTTAAGACATAGCTTTTGATATAAACAGAAGCCCCCGATTGTCATTTGTTTTCAAGTTATTAGTGCTAACTTTTGTTTTTCATATGGCAGCCATATTGGATTTTTGATTAGTTAGATAGTCTTTAAAAAGAGCTTTTCAACGATGTATAACATACCCGAAAAATTTTTATTTGTAGGGGAGATATTAACAAAAACATAAATTAATTTCTAATATGAAATTAGTAGGCTATGAAATTAAACAACAATAAGGAATGAAAGCTTAAAGATACACTAAGTAATACTGTAAAATAACGAAATGTTACTGATGTTTAATTTCATATTAACAAAAAACAGACTGCCCAATAAAATTAGTAAGCCATGGAATTAAACATCCGCGTGAAACAAAATGACAAGCTGTCAACTTACAATTAGTGCTACAGAGATTAGTTAACTAAAATCTTGTGTATTCGTAATTATTGATAAGTAATTATTTTTAAATATTAACATTAATAAGTATTGTTGCAATGGCACATAAATATTCAAATGATGAAAAAGTTGATATGTTGGAAGTGTATTTCAAAGCAAATAGAAACTCTGAAAATGCTTGTACGAGTTACGCTGAGTGTTTTCCGGAAAGACAACAACCTCACAGGACAATGTTTGGAAGGATAATTAGCAATTTACGGAACTTTGGAAGTTTCGAACAAAAAAGAGCTAACTACGAAGTTAGTGATGCTGTTTTACGTCGAAATAATATTTTGCAAAATGTTACGAACAATCCAAGCACATCAGTTCGCCGAGTGGCTCGTGAAACTGGAATTCCAAAATCGACTGTTCACAAAACCTTGAAGAAAAGCAAATACCACCCTTACAAACCAACAATTGTACAAGGTTTAAACGATAATGACTATCACCGAAGATTACAGTTTAGTAGGTGGTACCTACGAAAATGTGAAGATGATGCTAATTTTCCTAGGAAGATAGTCTGGACAGATGAAACACGATTTACCAATTGCGGAGTGTTCAATAGGCATAACCATCATCATTGGTCTACTGAAAATCCACATTTGGTAAATCAAAGAAGATTTCAAGTTCGATTTGGTTTTAATGTCTGGTGCGGTTTAATTGGTATGCAGTTTGTTTATATTTTGTTTTGTTTTTTGAGTTTAGTTTCATTTTAGATAATCACTTAATAGTTCCTTTCATCTTTGATTACAATTTGACTGGTAACAGATAAGTGGAGCTACTAACAAACGAGATAATACCTGCTTTGAGAGAAATTATTAATCCTGAGAACATGCAAAACATTTGGTTCCAGCAGGATGGTTACCCGGCCCATAACACTCGTGACGTACTACATTTTTTGAGAGAAAACTTTAATGAGAGGTCAAATAATGGACCAGTGCAATGGCCTGCGAGATCACCTGATCTTACCCCGCTTGACTTTTATTTATGGGGTACCACTAAAAACGAAGTATTTAATTTTGCACCGCCAGAAACTCGAGAAATTTTAGAAGAAAGAGTGGTGGATGTACTAAGATCATTAAACGGAAACACACTTCGTAGAGTTTGTAATTCTGTTAGAATAAGGTGTCAAAAGTGTGTGGATCAGAATGGTCGTCATATTGAACAGTTTATTTAAGTAAAGCTGAGCTTTTAGTACTCTTTCTTTACTTTTTACTTTTATGACTTTTCTTATCGTTTCCTATTTCGTTTTCAGTATTACCTAGCATATCTTTAAGCTTTCATTTCTTATTGTTGTTTAATTTCGGAGCCTACTAATTTCATATTAGAAATTAATTTATGTTTTTGTTAATATCTCCCCTACAAATAAAAAATTTTCGGGTATGTTATACATCGTTGAAAAGCTCTTTTTAAAGACTATCTAACTAATCAAAAATCCAATATGGCTGCCATATGAAAAACAAAAGTTAGCAGTAGTAACTTGAAAACAAATGACAATCGGGGGCTTCTGTTCATATCAAAAGCTTTGTCTTAAAAAAGTGTCTGAACATTGTAAAACTTTAGAAGAGATCACATTAGGTGTTATCGAGTTATCGAGGAACATTGAAATTGGCAAATTTTGGTTTTTTAAAATTATCTTAAAATTTTAAAAAGTTATGGTGAATTTGAAATGAGATCTGTCACGAGTATTGAATTCTGCAAAACATTCCCCATTTAACCGTTGCTCTATGTTTTCTAATAACCGAGATACCAATGGTGAGCATCGAAATGTGGACACGGTGTATACACCGAGAAAACTAAATTCTAAACTATTGACAATATCTGCGTAACATCTGAGGGATTTTCAATTACAAGCTTCGAAGAAGGTTGAATACATTAGGTCAGTTTGGTCGTTCAATAAAATTTCTTCGGAATTACTCGCCACTTTACGAATTTCTAGTGACTCCAGTAGGCTTAATTTAAGGCTTTTTTCTGCGTAATGTAACATTTGTGTATTGTCAGAAGTGAAAGAATGTTTTTCTGCGATTAAATGGTTGGCAAAATTTGAATCGGTTTTTTGTAGATTGAAAGACCGAATGTGTTCTTGAATGCGTGTGGCAAAATTTCTCCCAGTCTGACCTATGTAGACGCCTTTACAATCATTACATTTAAGTTTATATACGCCAGATTTTTTAAATTTGTCTATTTTATCTTTAGTGTTGAAAACCAAATTTGAGATTTTATTATAGGGTTTATATGCAAGTAATATATTTTGATTTTTGCTAATTATTCTGTCGATTTTTTCGGATATTTTACCAAAATATGTAAGTGAAATGTACTGTTTGTTGTTACTCGAATTTACCTTGGGATATATAGTATTTAGTGTTTGTTTTTCTAGTTTATTTTTTAGAATTTTGTCTATAATGTTGCTGTTGTATCCATTATTAATAGCTATTTGTTTTATGGTTGTTATTTCTTTTTTAAGATTATCTTCTGAAAGTGGAAGATGAATGGCTCTGTGGATCATAGAATTAAATGCTGAAAGTTTTTGTTTGTGTGGGTGCGAAGAATCTGCAAGAATTACTGAATCTGTGTATGTGGGTTTTCGGAAAATATCAAATGCTAAATTATTGCTGTTTTTGGTTATAGTTACGTCCAAAAAGTTTAAATTATTATCCTCCTCTGTTTCGACTGTGAATTTAATATTAGGGTGTACTGAGTTAATATAATTTAAAAAGGTTTGTAACTGCCTAGTTGTACCACTAAAACATGCTATTATATCGTCCACATATCGATACCAGAAATGTATATGCTTTTTACTTAAATCGGATGACAGGATTGTTTGTGAAATATAATTCATAAAAATTTCAGCCAGTAACGGGCTTAACGGTGAACCCATTGCTAAACCTTCTTTTTGTATATAAAATTTATTTGAAAACATGAAATAATTTTGATTAATAACTAAATTTGTTAATTCTAAAATTTCACTTGAGATTAACGGATTTATTCTTTTTTCTACCATGATATTTTTCATTAAATCTAAGCAGTCTTTAGCGGATATGTTGGAGAACATGTTGGACACATCGAATGATACTATTTTTGCATTATTTGGTATTTTTTCTTTCTCCAGTTTCTTAACTAGTTGAATAGAATTTTGAATAGATGTGGGGTCCGAGAAATTCGGACCAAACACAAGTTAAACAAACACTCAAAGATTGCAATAGTGTTTTATCGGATAAAGAAAAACGTTGGCTAACACAAATGAATCCTCAACCCCCGCGATTATATGATTTAATCAAAATTCATAAAAAAGAGGCCCCTATCAGACCCGTAGTATCATTTTTAAATTGTTCAGTTAAAAAATTAGCCGAAAAAATAAATGATATTTTTAAACATCAAACGAATATATAAACTTAAATGTAATGATTGTAAAGGCGTCTACATAGGTCAGACTGGGAGAAATTTTGCCACACGCATTCAAGAACACATTCGGTCTTTCAATCTACAAAAAACCGATTCAAATTTTGCCAACCATTTAATCGCAGAAAAACATTCTTTCACTTCTGACAATACACAAATGTTACATTACGCAGAAAAAAGCCTTAAATTAAGCCTACTGGAGTCACTAGAAATTCGTAAAGCGGCGAGTAATTCCGAAGAAATTTTATTGAACGACCAAACTGTCCTAATGTATTCAACCTCCTTCGAAGCTTGTAATTAAAAATCCCTCCAGATGTTACGCAGTTATTGTCAATAGTTTAGAATTTAGTTTTCTCGGTGTATATATAGACTAGGTTACAGTTTAAATTATCAGTTTGAAAATGACATTGTAATGTTGAAACTGCAGTCACTATGTGACAAATAAATGTGATATTAACAAAGTAATTAACTGTGTTTTCTTTTTGTTATAATGGAATATCACAAAGTAACGGCGGAACGTGTTAATTATTTAATACCTTAACCCTTAACCAAGGCGTTTTTGTTTTATTTCGGATATCCTCTCCAATTCTTTAATACTACCCCCCCCCCCCCCTCCATACTTTTGGGACCACTGTTTTAATTATATGAAGATTACCATGAGCAAGAATATTAATAAAGTACAAGAACCTCTCTGCCCCCACATTCATGATTGTATAAAAACTTTTTAAACTTCGCGCTTGGCTCTGTTTCTTAAAGTTGGATAATAATAATTTATTTATTTTAATTTAATTTCGACGCAGTACTTTAGGAACTGTTTCTTGTTGTCGTAAAAGAAAGGGTCAAAACTATAGATAATCCTTTCGTTGTTGTATTTATTGTGATAATGATAACGCACTTATTTTTCTAACACAAAATACAACGAAACTTTACAATAGGCCTAACTAAAAGAGAAACTTTTTGGAGTTTTGAAAACACATTCGAGTTTAATAATAGTTTCAGAATCGATTTGTTTCTTCTGAATTTCCTAGAAGCGTTCATATACGCACATGTAGATAAAAAAATAGTCAAAACAAAGCGTTCTTACGTAAAATAACCGCACGCTGATGTAACACTGTATGAATAGAAATAAAAAAAATAAAACAAATTAAAAAAATAAAGTAAAAATGAAGGCCAGAACTTTAGATAAACTTCGAAATCTCATGTCGTTGTATTAGTGTCGCAGTGTCAACGAACGGGACGACAAAATGAAAGTGTTCCTGTTGGCGTTAATCGTTTTAAAAGTCGAAGAATTCTCTGCTCAGTCTTCTTCGGCGGCGACGAATCAAGGACGCGTACCGGCCTTCCCGAATTACTTAAATCCGTACTCGTACCCCTACCTGAACATACCAACAGAAATAATCGATGTTGGTGATAATGAGCTACCGCTCACGTCTTTGGAAGCAAGGCGATTTGCAAATACTTATCGTTCAGACGAAACAAAATCTGTGAAAAATTTGGATTTGGGGGGGACCAATCAAGTAAGTGAGATTAACCCAGGCGGGCCATATTTCCCGTACAGTGGTGGTTTTTATTTAAACGGCTATTACATCATACCGGATTCACCTGGTACCAATCAGAAGTCGCCGTACGGTGAAAACACGCAGTTTCCTAATTACTATGGATTTTTGGGAAATAATTACAATTATAACCCGTACGTTCAAAATAGTTTTCCGTCATATACAATTACTCAGACGAATCAAAAGTACCAATCCACAAATGTGGAACCTCAGAAACAACTGGTCACGAGTACCATCGAAACCTCACCGGTTCACGCGACGATTTCTAGATACTTCAATGATCAAACTGGTAAATCGACGGTTGACATTAAAACCAACGGTGTTGGAAATAATGTTGTAGATGTTGAAGAAGGGGGTATCGCCGAAACTCAACCGCCGCCGGAAGAAATCACTACGGAACAGCTTTTCGTACAAGAAGATAACAGCGTAAATGATACAAAGCCAGACGATGTCTTCTCCTGGTTTGTATAATTTAATATGGCGTATATATTATGTAACCTTGTGTACATTTTTAAATAAAAATATCACGTCGATTGTATTCTTCATTAACTAAATTGTGCGTAGTATAAAATATTTGCTTGCAATGTCATTTATTTGTTTGTTTTATGATAACATACTGCCGTGTGTACACGGTAGGTGGTAACTATCCGATCTCAAACTTCAGTCTCTTAAGAATATATGTACTGTTTAAGTGAGCGCCAATATCGAAAGATTTTAATTGTTTAAAAAAAATGTTGGTCTTAAAAACATTTTTCGTATTCACACTTGCAGTGGTTTTGCTTTGCTCGGGCTACGGTTACTGTGCAATCTTTGACCTAGAGAAATGGTTAAGGCAAGTGCTTAACGGAAGCAATTTATCTAATCAAAGGGCCTTGTTCAGAATACCGTGTTTAGATGGATACTTCCGCGACAGAACAGGACGATGTCGTCCGTATATGTAATAGTAAGTATTAAGTACATTTGAATTTCATTGTGTCACACATTTTACGTCGATAGTCTCACCTTACTTAAGCTTTCTTATTTAAAGCACACGTTCCTTTTGTTTGAAGTGAGGTGAACAAACAAACCCCAAACCCATCATTAGTTAGAGTTGAGGAAACTAATCATAATACTTACAATGCTTGAAGTAGTCGCTAAAAATTGTTTCATTAGTTGCACTTTACAGTCCATAAATAAAGCCCCTGCCTTCCATCCAACCACTGTTGGATGAATCACTTGTACATATAATGACTGGCAAAAAGCTGGACACACAAGAAACTTTTTCAAATCAATCATCTTTTACTCCTTACCAAGCTGGAAAAATATTCAATTCGTGATACACCTTTTCAATGAATTCTATCTTTCTCAACGACGATAAAAAGTAATAATACCAACACATCAATGGGAGTTCCTCAAGGAAGCATCTTAGGATCTCTGTTGTTTACTATATTTGTAAATGATTCACCAGAAGTAATTCACAACAAAAGTTGCATCGTCTGTAAATATGCAGATGACATGAGTATTCTTATAAGAGCAAACGATTCCATGGAACGTAAACTGGTAGTAATTTACATAGGTATATTATGACAAGCTAATAATAAAATAAATTAATTAATAACACATCATTCGTCATTTACGTCTACTAAAGTCAATAAAAATAATGTGATAAAGAGTGAGCAAACAAGAGCGAATTCAGAGTGTAAATCAAACTATAACATGATGTGGGATATTTGCACGGTTTCCAAGAAACCTGATAAAATTCTTGTTTTTGTTTAACAAGAATTAAGGTTCAAACAGAATGCAACGCCGTTATCTGTCAAATGAATATTAAATACAAAGGATCAGATGTCCTTGCACAGAATGAACGACGTCAAGCGGCGTTGTACGCGAAAGTTGGTCAACTTCCAACTTTGACGGCGGCAAACGTCATAATACATAACCAAATATGTCCTACCATCGCATTTTCATTTATAATTTCTTGTATATGTGAATAATACAACATACAATACAACAGGTGTAACAGATACATACGCAATATTATAAATAGTTAAAATCTATCTATTTGTGGCACAAGTTATTTTTATTTTTCAGTTAGATTGGTGTTGTTCCACGCCGCTTTATCTGTGAATGTCTTTTGAAGTGACACTTGGCGGCATTGCAACGGCGCGTAACGGCGTTGCATTCTGTTTGACTCTTTAGTTTTTACAAAGTCAATGTGTTTGAGGTGCTTGCTTGTATTTACAATAATTGAGGTGACATGCAAAAACCGAAAAATCCACATTTGCATAAAAATGTGTTTTAGTTTTACATGGTTTTCATAATGCCCTATCGATAACTAAGGTTGGTTTTGCGCAAAACCGATATGTTTCATTTAAAATCGCCTGAAAATTCGAGCAATTCTTGCAAATCCCGATAAATCCTTGCTTAAAACGTACCAAATATTAACATATTATCTGTATTATTAAACGAAAAACTTTGCTGTGTTTGTCTTAAGATTTTATAAGAATTTAATAAGAATCATAAAGTCTTCAATTATTTTTTTATTCCTTCGTCTCATCGCACGGAGACAATAAAACGATTAGGATAGTGTTGTTTTAAACGTCCCTAGTATTATGCGTAGAATTTTCGATCAAATCGCATACGTGAATGCATGTCATTGATTACGAGAAAATGTATAAAAAATTGCGTGGAATAGTTCGTAATTAATTAACTATAAATTTACAAAAAAAAGATGGTATGCTTAAACTGAAAGGCCAAATTCATAGCGTACGTATTGCAATGTTATCTGGCCCCTTGGTGATTTTAACTTTTATTGCAAATTTTCTCTTGCTGGTCCCACGTTGGTGAAGCCAATTTTAATGCAGTGTTATGGCCTGCACGTTGGTGAAGCTAATTTTAAGGCTGTGTTATGCCCCGACTTGGGTATTTGCTTTATTTTCTTTTGTATTTAATTTATTGCTCTGTTCTCTCAGGGTAATTTGTTATTTTTTTCTGTTTCTTAATTTTGTTTATATCTTATTTGTTTATTATTATTCTTGTTGTTTACTGCGACGGTTCCTGCTCCGATGATGTATCTTGCAGTGTATCTCGTAGGTTGATTCTTGCTCGTAGAGTGTATTTGTTGTGGGAAAAATTTTGGATGTAGATGGCACTCGCGAGCCTTCACATTCAAAATTATCTGCGTCAGTGTGTGTGTGTGTGTGTCGAGGTGAATAAATAAGGAAGATTTCTCGTAGAATGAGACAGAAAACAACAGTTTATTAATTTAATTTTCGAAGAATCGCACAAACAAATTTAGATCATAGAAAAGTTCGGAGGTTTACAGAATCGAAGTTTGTTTGGTCGGTCGTTTCTTGCAAAACCACCAATATATACCTACTTACATTTAGTTCAGTATCGCTTCCGTGACTTTTCCGTAAAGCGGAGGTTTGTGGTAATAAAGCCGAAGCGTGGACTTTAATTTACAATAGCTACGCGTCGGCCTCACTCGTTCATTTTCCGAACTCCTCATTACCACTTACAGTTTCCTTCTAACCATAGCATCATTAAATCAATTTTTCTAATTATTACAATTCTAAGTTTGAACGTTACGTATTTATATTTGAAAAATTCTAAAGAATTTAATTATAATAAACATGTAATTATAAATCGCCTATTTCTAGGAATTTTACATAAACTTAAAATATTCGGAAAACACACTTGAAATCAACAACTTCACAAACAAATCTTGTAAAACACAAATAATACATTACTCTCAATTTACTTTATTATTTACATAATGAAAATTAAAAAAAAATATTACGTCCTGCTCATATAAACGCTTTACAATATTTACTCAGAATAAGCTTGTAAAACTTGACCTTGCATAGCAAACGCTTAAACTGCATACAGATAGCATTAATTATTGTTAATTAAGTAGTAATTACTGAATTTAATCTAATTTTTGAGTAATTATTTCTGGCAAACTCAAGTAGAAAGAATTTTTAAAAAATCTTTCCCATACTCTCGAACATCGCTTCTTATCGTGGTTTCATTTTATTGTGTTAATTAACATTCACCCTGTATAATGGTAAATAAAAATGTTTAAATTACCCTGTACGTGTATATTTTCTATTAATATCTATAAATTATTATTATTTTTTATTAACTAGTCAATCTTTTAAGGGACGTTAATCTATTTTCAAAATTAAATTCTTATCTGTATATGTTTAATCAATCTGAAGTTTAAATTCTGGCGTAACTAAATCTTATTCATTAGAATAAATCAATATGATAGTATTAATTTGATATTTAATTGAATCAACAAGTAGATAGTACAATAACCAAGGCGTGGATTTAAAACAAATAGAAATGAGTAGTGCTGGACTCGAACTTGATTTGAAAAACCTCGAAATTCGAGCAAAGAGTTTAAGGCCGGATTCATTGCTAGGCGTTTTGCGTTGGCTTTAAAATTCTACACGATTCTATTGGCTCAAATACAAAGCTGCGGGAATTTTTGCGTTAACACTTGAAATTGAGAATTGTCTAGAATTTTAAAGCCAGGACAAGACGCCTAGCAACTCATCTTTCTTATAAGGAACTGCAATACTTACGTTATTTCGACATGTCGATAAAGTTATGCAATTTTCTTATGCTACTAAGAGGTTACATTCAGCTGGGCACTCGTTAAATTGCTCTAAGCAGGATTGGTGTTTTAACGCAGAAAAATTAAATAACGGAAGCAATGGACGAAAAGCTAATAGGAAAGAAATGTTCAAACTGCAATTATGAAATGGAGACTCGCTGTATTTCTAGCAGGAAGAAATGTATGCAGATAGACAATAAAAGTATATAAAGATCTTGTAGAAATTTAAGAACGTAGAGGAAGTCTAGGGGAGGAAGATGCTGCATAGAATACTTGGGGTGGAGTAGACTGAGGAGGTCACCATGAGAAGATAATAATAAAGGACATTAGTTGGAACATAGGGAAGCGTTGGAGAAAGAAAGTTAGATTATGGTGGCGTTGAGAGATTCCGAAATTGGAGGAAGATAGCAAAGGATGGAACGGAGTGGAAAATGATCATCAAGCATAGACCTAAAAGACTTGTGAACTTTTTGTATACAGACATAATTTTAAATTAAATAATAACATGGTTTATTAACATGTAATTAAGAACTAATATACTATACATTTTGACTATACATTAATTTTTTTAAAGGAAAATAAAATAATTGATTGGAAGATATTGGAGGGTAGAACGGAGTAGAAGAAGTTCATGAAGTCATGAATCTAAACGGCCTGCGAACTCTTACATAGGCAAATAATTTTATTTTAATTAACAACAGGGTTTAATAACAAGGAATTAATAATGTACATACCTTTACTCTTCTTTAGATGTGAAGACGGGATTCACATTTTCAGAATTGCCCTAAAATAACCATGGCTCATGTTTCTCGCCCTACGTCTTGCGAAGCACTGAAGTAGCAGACGCTATTAGTTATAAATCATTACAAGTAGAAATTAAAAGCTGTTAACTCTGCGCTAAATTTATCGAAAATTTTATTATTTTTGTAATAGCACATAATACAGTGACGCAGTACTTTACTAAATACCGCTTATACTACTTGAGGGATTAGGGTGTTTCGAAAATTCTTCAAATTAAAAGTAATAGAAACTATTGACGTTGTTTATGAAACACAAAAGATGAACTTATTTATAAGTTCGTATACAACATGTTTGATTATTTTTTTTTAGTTTAAGGATTGCACATATTGCATAATGCAAACGTAATATTTTTCAGGAAAGATATGTGTTCTTCGATTTTGATAACTGAGGTGCAAAAAAACATGTTGCCCGTCTTGCGCAGATGAATCATTTTTATAAAATAATTACACGTATAAACTGATAATTACGTCTATTTACACAGTATACAGTACTAAGATAAGGTTCTAATAGTGAATATAACCGGCAAGGTGACTTACGGTTTCGTAAAACAAATAATGTTTTAAATATGATTTTACGAAGTGCGGCGGTTATTTTGGCGGTGCTCTTGCTCTTCTCCAATGTTGATGGTGTACAGTGCATGTGGGTTACATTTCAAGAATTTTTCGAATCTTATGACATGATCGATCGCGCTAACATTGTGCAAGCGAGTTGTATAAATAACATGAAAAGAGATTCAAGTGGAAACTGTCGAGAAACGTATTAGATTTGCATGTTCAAATCTTAATGTTGAAGGTAAATTAATTTCTCGATATTATCGTGTGGATTAAATTCCGACAATTGTTTTTAGCGACAGTTCAATTTAGGTTATCAATACGAATGCTTACATGTGTCTTTATTTTAAGCAGTCGAGCACGTTCATGAGATATTGAATTCTAAGCTGTTTTGTATGATGTAATTTTAAGCACTTGCTTGTAGTAACATGTTCAAAATCAAACAGTTTGTTCCTAGTATCAAAATCAACTTGTGTTGATAATGATTTATGGTTTTTGTTTTCAAGATTTTCTTGTTTTTAAAGCGTAAAAAGGTAGACGTTCGAGCAATTAGTTGCCAGCAAATTTTATGAATCAATCAAATTAATTGTATTAAGTAGACACAATATAAACAATTTAAAAATTAATAGGCGAGATATTAATTGGGAAGTTTATGTCTTCAAATAAATCTATACAATATTTTGTTTATAATTGTAGCCAAAAAAAAAATCAACGGATTTTTAAAGTAACTGTCTGTCCTAATATTTAGTTGTTGGAGCTCGTTTTGTAAACTTAGTTTACAATGACAAGTGATTTTCAGGTGTGAGATTTATCAGAAAGAATGAATGTGATTATACTTTTACTAGAAAATGAAATTTCTAACTATTCTATGAAAATATCGATTGTATCATGAAAAATATGGCCCGTGGCGTACCAACTCATAAAAAAGTACCTGAAATTATAATTCGACGATATGCCATGGATGAAACCATTGCGAATGAATTTAACTGATCTACATTGACAACTGGCGATTTAATAAGAAGAGTATGGAGACATGGCAAACGTTGATACTCGGTTTAGGCAGGTTTACTTTTTTGTACATTACCAATAAACTTCGACTATTAAATGTCTGTTGTTTATATAAGTATGACATGCACTTGCAGTTTGTTTAATACCGGTATTTTTAGTCCGTATAATCTTAAGATAGAACCAAACTTGACGTATCACTTAATTATTTTCACCAGTTATGTTTATCTGATTTATCGGAATCTCTATTTGTTGGGCAACATTTATTAGCATATCACATTCTTAAATCATTACTACAGTTTCATTGTAACGTTCTGTACATTCATTCATGATTTTTCGAGACGTTATCTTTTCAGTTTCCAATAATCAAAATTGCTAAAGGCCGGAAATTTCTTTAACAACTTATAACCTGAACTCGAAATAAGCAAAAAAAGATATTAAATTGAAGGTGTCAAACAATTATAGAAGGCAGGTAGAAACGTTTTGAAAATCGTGGACAAGAAACATTTTAAATTTTCTTCTGAATTAATAATTTTTTTCTTTTTCTTTTGCAGACTAAATCGTCAGTTTTGCGACGAGCCGACCGGAAGCTCCAACAATAAATATAGCGACGCCAAAGTAGAACAGACGAATGGAGGAGGAAGATTCTTTTGTGTTGTCCTTTTTGTAATTCTTTTTCTTGTCAATAAAAAAACCTAACTTATTCTGCTCGTTAATTTAAATTAGTTTGGGTTTGTATGCTGCCAAATTCTTAATCGACATTTTGGTGAAAATTCAACAAACTTAATAGCGTCAAGTCGGCTTGCTTTGAATGAAAAGTTCTTCAAGTAATTAAAAAATGCTACTACTGTCTGTCCAAGTAAGATGTGGTTGTAAACTTATAAGGGACTGAAAACGGATGACGCATTGTATAGAAGAGTTTGTAGATTTTTCTAATTTTCGATACCACATTGTTTAATCTGTATACGTGGAAATGTTGATGGACTCTCAGATGCAGACTAGAGACTAGAGTATTGGCGGATGTAAAACCCAAATTATATTCGATTTTGTATGGATGATGTAGACCCATTTAGAATTCAATAAATAAGAAACAAAAAAGGTACCTAACTGAGATGTCAGAATTCAAAGACGCATTACATTTTCCTGATTAGTTTGTGGTCTAGTAGTACCGTATAATTTTACTGTAGTGTAATAATAAAGATTGTTTTCAGAGATTCTTTATTTTCTAAAAGCTCATTTCCGATTTGCATCGTACGATGCACCATGTGAGTGTCGCCGTGCAAAAGCATGAACGACTGCTTTCTCGTTGCAAATGGAAGAAGAAAACACAGCACAACACTCCGTTTAAATGTACTTTAATTAATATTAAATTATACAGTAAACTTAATGCTAACTTATTGAAAGATAATAAATCAGTAAAGTTCTAAAGCTGAAGTTAAGTTCAAATTTGAGATTGATTCGCGACGATTGTTAAAATATGAGTTACTGCGCTGATTGACCAGACGGAACTGCCTCTTTCTAAATTTTTATGTTCCCAAGAAATATTTTCTTAAAATATAAAATTTGAGGTGCACCAATGGAAAATAGCGGATTAAAACTCGGACAAGTGCGATTGGCTAAGAAAAATAACAAGAATCTAGAAATTCTAAAAAATGCATCTTAGATTTGAATTCTATGAATCTAATTCGAGGGAGAACTTCTTAAAATTAACCTGAGTAGCTCGTAGAACCCCAGGTGCAGAATATGACAAACCGCGTGTTCGTCATAAGGGATTATTCCCGGTAAAGAGAAGTGTTTACAGTTTTGAATTCATAGAAAAGAATACAAACGTAATATTCGAGCAGGTGCCGCAGGGATTATACCTGAATTCTTGTGATACGAAATTAAAGGAATTTAAAAGCTTAACAATTCACAAACTATTCCTAAAATAAGTAAATTAAAACATACATATATACATAAGCGTGAACATGCCGCCCGCGTTGAAAGGATCTCCTTTCAAAGGTAAAAATAGTTAATCTATATCTTATCGTCAATGGGAAGCACACACAATCCTCTGCGCGTATTATACCGTCTGTCCCTGGATGAACGTGGAGAATCCGTCCTGAGATCCATATATGCGGAGGCACGCCATCTTCCTTGATGATAACCAGTTTCCCTGGGTGTATTGTTGATTCATGATGTTGACGCCTTTTCTTTCTTTCCTGCAGTTGGCTAAGATACTCCCTTGACCACCTTGTCCAAAAATGTTGTTTGAATTGCTATACATGTTGCCATCTTGATAAGCGGTTTACCTTCAGTGCGGCTAAGTTTGGCTCCATGATATCGGTGAGATATTCTCCAATAAGGAAGTGCCCAGGAGTAAGAAATGATGGATCATTGGGATCTTTTGACATTGGACTAAGAGGACGGGAATTTAATACTGCCTCGATTTGAACTAAAAGGGTGTATAATTCTTCAAATGTTAAATGAGCGTCGCCAGCAATACGTCGCAAGTGGTGTTTTGCTGATTTTACTGCAGCCTCCCATAGATCACCGTAGTGAGGAGATCGCGCCGGGATGAAATGCCATTGAATATTTCTTTGAGATAAGTAATTAAGTATCTTTTCTTGTTCAGTACCCTCAAACAATTTACACATTTGTTGTAATTCCCTGTTGGCACCAACGAAATTTGTGGCGTTATCGGAATAGATGTTTGCTGGATGACCTCTTCGCGCAACAAATCTTTTCAGAGCACTTAAAAAAGCTTCCGATGAAAGGTTGCTTACTACCTCTATATGTATAGCCTTGGTAGCAAAACATACGAATATCGCTGCGTATGACTTAATAATGCGACTGGTGCGTCTTGCACCATCTCGAATTTGGAACGGTCCGCAATAATCGACACCTGAATTCATGAAAGAACGCATTGGCTCAATTCTGCGAAATGGTAAATTTCGGATTGCATTTGCATCGACTTGCGATTGCCGCATTTCGTTCTTATTACCTATAGCACATTTAGAAATAATGTTTTGAAATTGTACGTTAATTTGAAATTTTAATTTGAATTACACGACAAATTAAATTCTCATAAAATGATTTATCTAAATGAGATTCATTAAAAAAAAAACTTTTGTTTTGATAACTGCAGATGCTTTAAAATCAGAAAGTAAGCAACTCATTCTACTTCTGTACATTGAGTACGATATCGAGTATAAAACTTATCACGTCAGCAACATTAGCATTTCTCTGCCATTCTCTAAATATCAGCATCATATTTGTGCGTGCTCAGAATTAGAAATCATTTACGCAAGGCGTTTGTTATTGTTGAGTTTCGAAAAAGTTTTAATTAACAGATAACTTTCTACTTGCTATTTAATTTAAGTAAGTTACTAATTGTTGCCTGTAATACAATACATACGGGGATAATTTGAAAAGCTTGCGGTCTAATATACAGGATGATTGACAATTGTTCCGCCAGAGGAAAAACGCGTAAGAGAATGGATGTCACAGATTGGGAAAAATGTTTAAAAAATTGCGGCACTGTGTACGAAATGCGATGCACGTCAAATGCAACAGTATAACAGGACTATAAAGTTTTATGATTATTATTTTATTGACTTCTTGCCCGCACACAATGATGTTGATACACTCTCATCAAATTGGGATATATCAAGGATTCCTTGCAGAATGTCGACAGATTACCTCCTTGTAAAATATGTTTAGCTAGAAAACTTACCCGTCACCCATTTTCAATATGTACAGAAAGATCACCGACTCCGTTGGCCATTGTCCATTCGGACTTATGCGGACCTATGAGGACGCATGGTGTGAAGTATTCTTTCCTTGCAACAACAAAATTTCTGGAATTTAAAAGTAGGGCAGAAAACCAAACCGACTTTAAGATAAAGCTTTACAATCCGAGAGTATTGTAACGCTGGTGTGGACAGTATCCTAACAAGCTCAGGCATCCAAAGACACCTAACTATCGCAACAAAACGACGCATAGTGGTCAATATACGGAAAAAAACCCTTTTTTTTCAAAATGCTGCAAAGAGCATTTTGATTTTAAATTAGTAATTCTTAATGATTAACTGATGTATATTGACAAAATAATCAGATATATTTCCATATTGCATTCTTATACAAGTCCTTAAAGACGCCTAAGTTTTTTGTATTTTATATGGTATTTTATATATATTTTTATATTTTATATATATTTTTTATTTGTGTATTTTATATGGGTAGGTTGCTGTAAGGATCAAGTCGTGTCGTTTTAGCTCAACACCATTGTACATAATCTGTTTGCCCCAATTTCCTTTCACCTTGAATCACGAGACCATAGGTCATAATTTATGATTGCACTTTTTTGTGTCTTCTTTTTCTTTTAAAGATAGATTACGTTAGATGATGTCTCAAAATAACCAAAATCTCTAGTAGGTGTTTATACAGGGAAGTCACAAATGATTTCAATCTACGCGATCCCGCCGTATAGGCAACACATTGCGCTCTGTTGGTAACAATGCAGTGCTGTGTGTTGAATGACGCGACGGGAAGCTTTTATTTATTTATTTTTGTTTAATTCATTATTTTTTCTTTTTCCCTGTAAGTAATGCTTCTTATGTCTGACGTTGCAACACCGTTTATGACGCAGAGCTCTTCTCTTATGAAAAATTTGTGTTTATAGTTTATTACGCCGAAAAACATAATTAAGTATTTTTTAAGGAACGGTCCTTTCAAAGACGCTATTTCTGTACGTAACTCACCACTTTATCAACATCATGTTTACTGACCCCCGACCTGACCTCCCGAATATAATCGGTTTCAATTCTCCGCACTTTTTAAACTTAGATATTTCCCGGCGTCGAAATGTTCTCCGCTAAATTTATTTATCTCTTCTTCCTGTTCTCGTTTGTTATAAAAATTTATGCAGACGAAGAAGGCGTGGAAACCGAAAGCCCCGCTGAAAACGGCGAAAGTCCTGCAACCGAAGAAGGTGCTACGTTGCCTCCCGGTTATCAAAATTGCCACTACATCCTAAGACCTCGTTGCAGTGTAGGATTCATAAGTGAAGGGAATCGCTGTGTACAATCGATTAAGTGGTGCGTATACTTCTTTATTTGTTATGATTAAAGCACGGATTTGAGTACGTTTTCAAACCATCCGTGCTCTAGTTATATAATTGTTACAAATTGTGTAAATAATGCACAAATCGTTTTTGTTTATAAGAATACTCTTAGGAAAATTATCCAATCTATTAATATTCGTATCTAGGAATACGTAGCTCGAAACTCGTTAGCCTTGCTAGATTATGTAAAAATAATTAGAATTCAACGTGATCATGCATATGCATATGTAATTTATGCAGTAATTTTCAAGAAACTTGGTCGTAAACATGTGGTGTAAGTTCCTATGCTTACTGTTACTTACGACTTTAGCATATATCCTGGCAGATGAAAATGCGACTGTCCCAACAATTTCACTTGAAAATAAAGTGCTCATACAACCCCCCTGCCTGCCCGGTTACGTTATGGTGAGAGGAGGTGAATGTAAGAAGGAATTTTAAAAGTACGTGCAGATATTTCTTTTATTTTCAAGGATCACACTAACATTTCAAAATTACTTGTAACTTTTTTTTTCTAAATTGAAAATGAAAAACGAAGTTGTTGGATGGTAGTTTCAAAATGACCTAAAAGTGGAAGAAGGTCGTCATTCTATTTTTAGTCTTTTGAGTCCGACATAGTGCAAGGTTCTTCCTAATTCCTCAACACTATTTATGAAATAGATCACAGAACCCGATGAAGACCCTTTTTGTCATTACCAGCATTTCAGCTTTACTAGTAAGATTGAAAATTAGAAAATTGCACTCAGCTAATAAAGATTACATTCATGAAAATGTTGCAGGTTATTAATATTCATAATTACGAACACATCGCTAGGAACTCGTCTGCCTTGCTATTTCTTGTGGAGGTAATTATGTTCATACGTGAATAATGCATGTGTGTGTAACCATGCAGTGATCATCAAGACACTTCATCGTAAATATGTGGTTTAAATTTCTGTGTTTATTATTACTTACGACTTTATTATATGTCCTGGCAAATGAAAATGTAACTTCTCCGGCTCCGGATGATATATCTGTCCAGGATGTAACTGCAATTATTTGGCCTCTTTGTCAACCTGGTTACGTCATGGTGGGAGAAGGCGAATGTAAAAAGGAATTTTAAAAATATCAGGTACGTGCAGATATTTTCTCACACTAACGTTTAAAAATTACTTGTACCTTTTTTTTTTCTAAACTGAAAATGAAACACGAAGTTGTTGGATGGTAGTTTGAAAATGACCTAAAAGTGGAAGAAGGTCGTCATACTATTTTTAGTCTTTTGAGTCAAACATACTACAAGGTTCTTCCTAATTCCTCAACTCTATTTATGAAATAGATCACAGAACCCGATGAAGACCCTTTTTGTCATTACCAGCATTTCAGCTTTACTAGTAAGATTGAAAATTAGAAAATTGCACTCAGCTAATAAGACTACATTCATGAAAATGATGCAGGTTATCACGAACAATGCTATAATAAGTCGTAGCCTACTGAAATATTGCAAAATTCTTGAAAAGCTTATATCTTGCAAATGCTTTAACTAATATATCAAGTGTATTATATTTTTATAAAGGTAACTTTATGCTCCTTTTAGAAATGTAAAAATATACAGGCTGTTCCATATAAAAATTAGGAACTTTTGCTTATATCTCGAAAACTATGTGCTTCAGAAAATTGTAATTATGAGCAATGAATTCTACGCCAAAAACTGTCTCAAGAAAGTTTTCACAGAAATCAGAAATTTTCATAAACAAAAGAGATGGTTTATAGAAATTGCAGAATTTTGAAAAACACCTTGTAGCTCGAAAACTATGCAAGATATCAAAATGCGGTCTTCACCATTGAAGTTGTCAGTTTTTGTCTAACTCTTCAAAAAAGAGGTGTTTCCTATTAAAAGTGTCAAATTTGGCCCACCCTGTACAATCGAGCGACAATCAGGGTGCTATCGAGTTATCCGAGAATCCTGTCTTCCATTCGAGGACGAAGCATTTTGATATCAAACATCATTTTATAAGGTAGGTTCTTCAACAGCAACCCGTGAATCTATCGTATTTGACTACATGGTCGCAGACGTTTTAACCAAGGGACTTCCACTACCGAAGCACCACCTAGGTGTTAGATTAATAACAGAATAGAAAGCGCTCAATTAAGTAACTTTTTTATTATTACAACACATAGGTAAGTGTGTTAACAGTGGCTCAGGTGTACACAGTGAATATCAATTCTTTTTCCCAGATGTAATCGTTCTATGTATTAATCATTTCTACAACAGATGGCGTGCAAGCAACGAGATACTATGGTGTACAGTTCGCGTTAGTGTCTTCGGTAAGTCACATGTAAGACAAGATTGTTTCATTTTGTGGTGCTAGTTTTTTTTCCTGACGTGAGTATTTTTTCATTCTATCCCATTACACTTCTCAGATATGATGTTCAGTGTAGTATAGTTTGTTTCTCGGTTAAATGTCTCCATTTTAATTCAAAAATGAATGCTTTAAGTATGTGCGTTTTCTTAGAAAGTTGGTTTGAAAACAAAATGGCGACTAGGTACACAGTTGATCAACTTATTATGGTACACGGTGATTCACGCAAAGTGGCGTACGATATGGTTAAAATAAATCTTATAAAAATGCCGAGGGAAATGGGAAGAAACGCAAAAAGCTGGGATAGATTGGTTCAAAGCATTTGGGAAGAGGCATCCACAACTATCTCTCCGGAAACCAGAACTATGCAGTCTTGCTCGAATTGCCTCGAATTCCAGAAAAGGGGGATTATGTAGTAGTAAGATTTTTGACAAAAAAACAAAGGATTTTCTACGTTGGAGAAGTTTTAGAAACAAGAAATGATTCGTTCGAATATTTTATCAGTTTTCTAAGGTTAAGAAACAAATCACGCGAGCGGTTTTGCATGCCCAATGAATTAGACTTATCATATATCCAAGAAGATGATGTTAAATTTATTTTGCCAAAGCCTACTACTGTTGCCGGGACCACTTCACGACAGCAGTCTTATTATTATTTTGCCATAAAATTATCCATGTTAAACATACGTTAAGTTTTATTTTGTTTCCATATTGTCTTTCTAAAGTTTATTTGTTGTTCTTCAGAGAATGTTTATCTGATTTAAATAGGTATAAACGTAATATGTATCTACCTATTATTTACTTATCTTTCCTTTAAGTTAAGAGAATAAAGTGTTTGAGTATTGTTTGTTAAATTAATCTTGTTTTCGCTAAAAAAAATAATTTGTTTATTTTTTACTTTTATTTAAAGTTGTAATGAAAGACCTTATTATTTGATTAAAAACTGTACGTGCTACATAAATTGAGTGCTTCCTTTTCTATAATTCTTGATCTGATTCACTGTTCCTTCGCACGATTCTTTGTGTACACTCATGCGAGTCACAGTGTACATATACCGGTACACAGTGACTCGATATCCATTTTTTTCTTTTTAATTAAATCCTTAAGCATGGTGTCTCTGGCAAAAAGAAAACATTGGGAATATCGTAGTACGATATCTGAGCAAAGTGCTTGCAAATTTGGAGAGATGTAGATGACTTTGTTATGAATGTTATGAAGTGAAAAAAAAATGAGTGAGCCACTGTTAGCACACTTACCCTACATAATAGTTTCAATACAATTTTCTTTTATCTAATAATCAAATATGTATTGTAAACATTTTTCATATTGCTGTGGTATTGGCATATAACCTTTTAGAAATAATTTTGATCTCAGGGCCTATTGATTGAATTATTAAACAAGTTACAACATTACTTGGGGTTCCTACGCAATGAAGTAATTTAAAATAGCATTGAAACTCTGTAAACATTTATTGAATTGTTTTGTGCAAATTTGTGAACAAAGTGGTAACTGAGGTAAGTAAAAATCAAATATCTTAGTGACAAAATATATTGAGTTTGTAGTATTGAAGTTACACATAAAATGTCAAAATAACGATATACACATAACCAAATTATCATCAAATGCAAATGGTACATAAAAATTATAATCTAATTTGCCACGACGAATTGAAGTTAGTAAACTCTACCTCACATTCATCATGAACAAACAGGTTTGTTATTTTCAGTGACCGCTAAGGTAAATAATACCTAGTTCCGTGTCCCCAAAAATTCTAAAAATTGTTGAATGCAAAGAATGAAATGTGTGTTGTTTTAAATTATTATTTAATAAACAAATTGTGGTTTGTTGAAATTCAGTGTGTATTTTGAATCTGTTATAACAAATACTCAATGTATTTATTCCATTTCGTATATGCCGACAACAAATCTTAACCATATCAAGTTAGATAAAGACATCTTCTCTGAATATGATAACTTTAAATACCAAAATGTGTTTGTGATAAAAGTATTAACTTCGTCATCAAAAGGCGGCACGTAATTATTCCATGTCGTCCTTTTTAACAACAAATCTAATCATACCAGGTTGAATGAAAATCCTCTCTGAGTATGATACGTTAGATACATAAATGTGTGTGTTTGAGGTAAAATTTATAACTCTGTTGTCACAAATCGGCATGTAATTATTCCATGTCGTCCTTGTTAACAACAAATCTAATCATACCAGGTTGAATGAAAATCCTCTCTGAGTATGATACGTTAGATACATAAATGTGTGTGTTTGAATCAAAATCAACAACAATAATATTAATAAATTTCAAACTGTTTACCATTTCTAGAAGATGTTATCACAATCACAGACCAAGGAAGACTTAAATCTACTGAAAAATTGTCCCACTTATATAGGGAAATAAGCTCACAAAAACATGTCCCAAAAGAAACTTAACCTTAAAATACAAAATTAAAATTAAAAATTCATCAAAATTAACTAAAAAAATGCGATTCTAAACAAAGCAAAAGTATGGAAATTAAATTAGCTTTTCCTAGGCCAGCCAATTAGCCCCAGTCGAAGTGCCTCCACCTTCAGCATCTTCACCTTCGCCCCATCAGGAAGGTGCAACAGATATCGGCGCTTGTTGCCTCTTCGATCCTTAAGGAACTCACGAGGAAGCTTTTTGACTGCTTCCTCGAACTCGGCAGCCTCCATCTGCTGCGGGGCAGGGGTTTCAAGATCTGGCAACCCAACCTCCCTGACCGATGCGCTCTGGACCTCCGGCATCGATAAAACAGGCCTAGCAGGTGGTGGACGGACATCAGGCATGGCCTTGGTGTCAGAGTCTTCCACAAAAAGCTCCCGGAACTTGTTTTTCAACCAATTTGCTGTGTTTGGGGAGTCGAGACTCATGGCATCGTCTTCCAGGTTACGTATACTCTGCATTTTAACAAAATAAAGATATAAATACAAAAAAAATCTTAATAAAAGTTTAATTTTTAGAACTCTAAGGGACCCTGTTATATAAACATGATAGAAAAGTGGCACCAAAAGCCAAAAGAAAAAATCATCTATCGAAATAAAACATATTCAACGTGTGTATCCTTTTCATTTAAATTTAATTACTCTTAGAAAAGAAAATAACACAGCAATATGTTAACTGAAGTAATAAACCATTCATTGTCAATTCGTACAAGTTTGTTCGAGATTTTTACTTTAATAATACACTATCATCCAAGAAATCGGCAATTTCGTAAATTAGTAAGCCCAATACGTAAAATTAAATTCGATACAATCTCGCCTAAGCGATGGCTGAAGTACGTTCACTTAAAAATTATGTAAACAAACTCCTTGCTTCGCCGATATGAGT
Source organism: Dorcus parallelipipedus (assembly GCA_958336345.1). NCBI lineage: Eukaryota > Metazoa > Arthropoda > Insecta > Coleoptera > Lucanidae > Dorcus > Dorcus parallelipipedus. The sequence goes on from OY284481.1 coordinate 18,601,835, forward strand.
CAGGGCTGAAATGAGGCTGCGTTCAGAGAATTTCCAGCTGCATATTGCAAGCAGTCGCCGACTTGATTCATCAAAGAAACCAGATTAAATATAACGATCCAGGGATCGGAATGTCCAGTTCAAGAACGATATAAAGAGAACTAGTTTTACGATAGACATCACATAGCCAGCAGTCGTGTGATCGTGTATATTGCTCTCAGATTCGAAAGCGAAATTAACATAGAATGTCATAGTATGTGAACAAACTCCGAAAAATCCGTACGTCTCTCCATGGCTAGAACAATGCCCGTTTTAGGCGGTCACATTCTTGTAACAAATTTGTTACAAAGTGAGAGAGATAAGCTACCACAGTGAATGTTGATTGGTTGAATTGGCACTTCTCACTCACTTTGTAACAAATTTGTTACAAGAATTGTGACAGTCTAAAACGGGCTTAAGAAATATTATAAATTTACATTTAATTTAAATGTTTTACGTTATTAAAAACTAACAATTGCTTTAATTGATTTACGAAATTCTATTTCTTCTCTTGTAATTATTTATAATAACTTTTGTAGTCTACATCAAGGAATTTATTTTTAAAAGTATCGCCTTACGAAGCTATGTTTTAGTTTACACGGGGCTGCAATAACGAAATGATACACTTAGAACACAGATTCATTTAACTAAATTATTCCATCCTATGGCGACAGGATATAGGCTCCGGTTATGCAGCTTCTTGCAGAATTCATGAATATTGACGAATCTGGTACTGCAAAGGTTATATAATTTCGAGAGGGAAAGCCGAAACTTCGGAGGAAACGGCGGCGTCTTTGACTTCTTCACGCTCTTCGATCCATTCTTCTCTTTCGTCTTCCTACACGCGAGCACGTAACCGATAAACAAGGCAGGGAACCGTGATACAGAAAAATTTAACGCAAGCCGTTTTCGATGTCAACCGAAATTTACATCCGTATTAAGGAGATTACATTTAGGAGGACTGTCGCAAAGGGTCAAATACTATGTCATTCGCCAATGGAAGTATCTAAATTTAATAGAAAGCACAAGTTTTAAGCTTTAAATAAATTTGTAACAATGCATTTTCAATTAATATATATTATCTTAAAAAAAGCAAAACTATTTCCTATAAAGTGAAAATGTTTATATAAAAGATTAGCAGGATGTGTTTTGACAAGCATAGTTTCGAGACGGGAAGCGGAATTTATTTATCGTCAGCAAGTTAGTGATGCTTATTCGTTTACAGACAATTACAAGGTTTGCTTAAATCACGTTTAAATTTAGATATGTTCGTCAAAAATAGACTTAATTACTGTTTGTTGTTGTGGTTGATTCTGCTAACCGGTGGCACGTTTATCAGTTTTGACGTTAACGCAGATGGAAGTACGACCGAACCAATCATATTATTAGGCCATATAATTCGAGTACCTCTATGTGGACACGGACAAATTATGATACGCCATAGGTGTCGAACCGTTTATCGATTTAGGTAAGAGAAGTGGACACATGCGAATTTTTAACTCGTTAGTAAGTGTAAATGTTTCTTTCAAAGTAAACAAACATCTCTGATAACCATATCGCGTCAGCGATATTTTGGTTTTAATTTATTGCTTTGCAATTAAATTTGCCAGTGAGCTTCAGATTCAACATAGCTGCAGCCGTTTGACAAAAGTTCGAAAATGTACGTGAAAAATTTGTTTCTTTTATTGCTGCTCTTGTTTACGCTATGTTCCACAAAATTTGTAAAATCCGAGGGTACTTCCGAATCAACAACGAAGCGTCCTAGAGGACAAGCTGGCATAGATTCTATCATTTACGGATCTTGCTTAACGGGTTATGTAATGGATAATGGACAATGTAGAGAGGCTTTCAAATAACGGTTAGTATTATTAGTACTTATTATATATATTTTCTTTTAATGGCAGCGTTCTATTTTGTGTATTTTATATGGGTAGGTTGCTGTAAGGATCAATTGCCGAGTCGTGTCGTTTTAGCTCAACACCATTGTACATAATCCGTTTGCCCCAATTTCCTTTCACCTTGAATCACGAGACCGTAGGTCATAATCTATGATTGCACTTTTTTGTGTCTTCTTTTTCTTTTAAAGATAGATTACGTTAGATGATGTCTCAAAATAACCAAAATCTCTAGTAGGTGTTTATACAGGAGAGTCACAAATGATTTCAATCTACGCGACCCCGCCGTATAGGCAACACATTGTGCTCTGTTGGGAACGATGCAGTGCCTGTGTGTTGAATGACGCGACGGGAAGCTTTTATTTATTTATTTTTGTTTAATTCATTATTTTTTCTTTTTCCCTGTAAGTAATGCTTCTTACGTCTGACGTTGCAACACCGTTTATGAGCTCTTCTCTTATGAAAAATTCTATAATGAGCTACTATGCGAGGACATCAGACATGTTTGTGTTTATAGTTTATTTCGCCGAAAAACATAATTAAGTATTTTTCAAGGAACGGTCCTTCCAAAGACGCTATTTCTGTACGTAACCCACCACTTTATCAACATCATGTTTACTGACCCCCGACCTGACCTTCCGAATATAATCGGTTTCAATTCTCCGCACTTTTTAAACTTAGATATTTCCCGGCGTCGAAATGTTCTCCGCTAAATTTATTTATCTCGCCTTCCTGTTCTCGTTTGTTATAAAAATTTATGCAGACGAAGAAGGCGTGGAAACCGAAAGCCCCGCTGAAAACGGCGAAAGTCCTGCAACCGAAGAAGGTGCTCCGTTGCCTCCCGGTTTTAAAGAACGCGGGATCATAAGACCTTCTTGCAATGTAGGATTCATAAGTGAAGGGAATCGCTGTGTACAATCGTTTAAGTGGTGCGTATACTTCTTTATTTGTTATGATTAAAGCGCGGATTTGAGTACGTTTTCAGACCATCCGTGCTCTAGTTATATAATTGTTACAAATTGTGTAAATAATGCACAAATCGTTTTTGTTTATAAGAATACTCTTATGAAAATTATCCAATCTATTAATATTCGTATCTAGGAATACGTAGCTCGAAACTCGTTAGCCTTGCTAGATTATGTAAAAATAATTAGAATTCAACGTGATCATGCATATGCATATGTAATTTATGCAGTAATTTTCAAGAAGCTTGGTCGTAAACATGTGGTGTAAGTTCCTGTGCTTACTGTTACTTACGACTTTAGCATATATCCTGGCAGATGAAAATGCGACTGTCCCAACAATTTCACTTGAAAATAAAGTACTCATACAACCCCCCTGCCTACCTGGTTACGTTATGGTGAGAGGAGGTGAATGTAAGAAGGAATTTTAAAAGTACGTGCAGATATTTCTTTTATTTTCAAGGATCATACTAACATTTCAAAATTACTTGCAACTTTTTTTTTCTAAACTGAAAATGAAAAACGAAGTTGTTGGATGGTAGTTTGAAAATAACCTAAAAGTGGAAGAAGGTCGTCATTCTATTTTTAGTCTTTTGAGTCAGACATACTGCAAGGTTCTTCCTAATTCCTCAACACTATTTATGAAATAGATCACAGAACACGATGAAGACCCTTTTTGTCATTACCAGCATTTCAGCTTTACTAGTAAGATTGAAAATTAGAAAATTGCACTCAGCTAATAAGACTACATTCATGAAAATGATGCAGGTTATTAATATTCATAATCACGAACACATCGCTAGGAACTCGTTTGCCTTGCTATTTCTTGTAGAAGTAATTATGTACATTATTATTATTATTATGTATATTCATACGTGAATTATGCGTGTGTATGTAACCCATGCAGTAATCACCAAGACACTTCATCGTAAACATGTGGTTTAGATATCTGTGTTTATTATTACTTACGACTTTATTATACCGAGTGACTTTTAATGATTGAGACTTATTTTATTAGATTGGCAACACTTTTCAATTTTTATGTTGGTGTGCTGGATTTTCAAATTCAAAATATAGATTTAGGTTAGTGCACTAGATTGTCAAACTCAAATAAATTCGTTTATTGTCGAATCAAGAAAACCAAATAAATAAGATATTTAATTATCACAATTTATTACCAAAATGGTTTTGAGCACAAAATAAAATACATTTTTAGTAATGGCTTATTTTCGAAGCGGAGTACAAAATGAAAATGGGCACATTCAGCAGACCCGAAAGTTGTGTAACTGTTGAACAAATTTCTGCTGAATGCGACCTCATGAGGTTGATGAGTTGGAGGGTTCGCCATTTTTTGTAGCGTAACTTCTCCGCTACCTGACTGGAACATGTTACGATGAGTGAACTTCATTCAGCAGAAATAAGTGTTCAGTCTCAACTGTTGGATCAGGAACTGTTACTGATATGTTCTGCTGAATCAGCCCAATAGTAATTGAATTTATTCACAGCCGCATGCCTATGACGATTTCATTGAAATATACCCTGAACAACAAATTGAGTTTAGTCTTTTTTCACAACACTGTTTTAGAATAGCCGTCCTCCATTTACAACAAACACGAATCGATTCAAATTCACTTAAAAATAGTTGATTGCATTCCATTTACAGTTATTCAGTTGGCGACCAGTGATGAGGAAGTGATTGAATTTCCCCTCCCGCACACCGTACTGATCAAGCTGGTTTTCTAAATCAGTTATCAGTTTCATGTGATTTCATACGTATTTTAAGGTTATGTTATTTTTAGTTCCAAAACATCATTCCTTTTATGAGTCTCTCTATTCACTTTAAAGTCAGTTCAGTTCAAAATCGGTTAATAAATGAACGTTTCTTGCAAACCGGTAATGTAAAAAAAGGAAAATTCACTGATCGCCCCACTATAATAACACTCGATATTGTACAAAATGTTAATGATACTGCATAACAGAATCCTCATGTTTCCTATACGAATCCACTCGGAAGATCTTGAAAAAACACCTTCATTTCCAATCATACAAATTTTCAATGGATCGACAACTTCACCCACTCGATTTTCTTCAATAAATTCAGTTTTGTCAGTGGTATAACAATAATCTGCTAAATAATAGTGACCAACAAGATACAACTTTCTTTGCTGATAAAGCCTGGTTTCATCTCTCTGGGTTTATCAATTCACAAAATTTCAGGACTTGGTCGGAACATAACCCTTTAATGTGATTGATGTAAAGGCACTACATCCACTTAAAATTGGTGTTTGGGTGGCAATGTCTTGGAGAATTATTGGACCAATATTCTTCCGGGAAACAACCCCTATAGATATCAGAGACTTATATTGGATACATTTATAAACCAGTTAGACGACACTGAATTAGCAAATGGCTACTTTCAACAAGATTCCGCCACTGCTCACACAGCACGAACCACAATAAATTATTTAGAGGAGTTTTTCCCAGGATGTTTAATCAGTGCTGGTTGGTGGCCTAATTGCTCTAATATTCAATTAAATCCGGACTTCTTACTTCCTTATTTCAATAATTTGGTATTCAGAATACGTATTAAACAATTTGGAAGAATTGCAGCAGGCAACTGCAAATATCGGACAACCTAAAACGTTAATAATGTCTTCAATAACATATCTCAAAGGATTCGGTACTGCTTACGCAAATGGGACTTGATGATTTGCTCTAATATTCAATTAAATTTGAACTTCTTATTTCCTCATTTCAATAATGTGATGTTCAGAATACGTATTAAACAATTTGGATGAATTGTGCAGCTGGCAATTGAAGAGGCAATTGCAAATATCAGACAACCTAAAACGTTAATAATGTCTTCAATAACTTATCTCGAAGGATTCGGTGCTGCTTACGCAAAGGGGGCTAACATTTCCAGGTCTTGAATAATAATAATAATCTGTTAAACAGTTTTCATCATCAATGTAAACATCAACTCTAACCTATAGCTACGCATTCCCGCAAAATTAACGAACTTTCAAGTAATGCCAATTCCTCAGTGTTCCCAACATACTAATTTGCTTCAATCATTAAAAGTCACTCGGTATGTCTTGGCAAATGAAAATGTAACTTCTCCGGAAGATGAAACTATCCACCATATATCTGGAATTATTCAGCCTCCTTGTCAACCTGGTTACGTCTTGGTGAGAGGAGGCGAATGTAAAAAGGAATTTTAAAAGCTCCCACGTACGTGCAGATATTTAGTTTTGTTTATTTAATGCTCAAAAATTCGATCGCCTAACCCTTTGATTAAAGTAAAAAATTCTCAGCGGTTTATATTTTTGGAACTTCCTTGGAAATGTGATGGTCGCGTCCTGTGGCAATTTTCAAATATCCCCAGCAATTTAGCACGAAATAATTAAGCGCACTTAAGGCGATCTTACTATTTCAGTTATTTGATGCACATCTATCGATTATAACCAGCTTTAAATAGCGAATATTAATTTACCAAAAAGTGTCGATTTTATACTTCGGAACCAGCTCCCAACTACGTCATGTACAAGAAATTGTAGTGGGTCAGGGTTACACTATGATCTGTGATCTTGGACTCTAGTGGTTTCACGACTTTTATCACAGTCAGCCTGTATTTCTGCGAGAAGAAATTGAAACAGAAAATTTTAATTAATTCTTCATTTCTAAGAGGTCATCAATATTCAATTATGTTTAGGAGTACTTATGTGTATTGCTATTTTATGTAAAAATAATTACATCTGAACGTATTCTTCGCAGTAATCATCGAGAAGCTCCAGCGTAAACATGTGGTTTAAATTTTCGTGCTTATTGTTATTTTTTATGATTTTATCCTATATCAACGCAAATAAAAGTGAAGCCAGTTTTAAGCCACCGACAATTGTAGAAGTTCCTTGCCAACCTTCGTACGTTTGGGTTAAAGGAGAAGGATGCAAAAAGAAAATGTAGAGGCGTGCAGGTATTTGATTTTGTTCGATTAAATTAATGATTGATAATTGTTTTTTATTTTGTAAAACAACTTGGATATTATCGGTACATAACATGTTGCTATAAATTTTATGTGCAACAGATTCCTTATGAAAAGTAAGCTTATAAATTTTAACACACATATACTTAGAAGCCAGAAGAGGTTCTTTATCTGTGAGATAACTGTAGGAGTTGCAGGGAATGCAAAGCAACTCGGCGCCTATAGATGTCTATCTATACTGCTTCGAACCCAAAAAATTTAGGTTTTTGTTAACAAGAAAACGTATCTTACAAACTATTGTATCTTGTATAATGCATATTGTGGCCAAATCAATTGCAAATGAGCTCTCCTAATACGCCCTCAAAGGAATACGTCGACTTACCAGTCAGTCACCCTGTATACTTCCATCTTTCTCAAGTTCTATGTTAATATTGAAAAATAATTTCGGGATATAGATCACAGGTCATAGTTGCACACTTTTTTAATCTCTAAAAAGGTTCGTAAGGGCGGAAAAGTTGGTGGCTATTTGTGACACAAATACAATTATTTATTCAAAAAAATCTCTTATCGCAACAGATGCTAAAAACCCTTCAAATATGGATTATCTTACCTATCTAGCGCAACTGCAGTTTGTTTTTCATCCTGTTTTCTAATACCGTGCATTTTGCCAAAGAAATGCAGCTGAACCCTCTCGTGATCAAAAATAACTTCAAACTCACACTTCAAAGATTTCTGATAGGTGTATATTTTCGAAACACACGAAGGTATTCATCCACCCAGTCAGAGGATCGGATCGTCTCCAAATTAAAACTGGGGGGGATTTATTTTTGGAAATTTTATTGGTGTTTTAGCCTTCAAGCAAAGAAACTTGCGCTCGTGTAATGCCGGTCAGTGATTATTAATTCGCTTTTGAAAAGTAAAAGCGGTGCACGTTTATGAAAATAAAAATTCCCACAACTTTCTTTTTATTGGATAACTGGCTGAGAAAGCCATGCCGGAACTTTTATCGTTATTTCATTTCGATTTGTTTCAGCTTCCCGAATCGAAATCTCATAAGCATGGGTGGAAACAGGCTATATTTATATATTTTTTGAATATACAAGGTGAATTTAAAAGTTATGAACATGTAGGAAGCTGATAATAGATGTCGACAAAAAATTACAATATGCTCAATAATGTCAAGAGCTAAAAACGGGCATTTTCCGAATACGGATTTGTGCGCATACTCACCTGTATAGCTATGTCGGAGTGTTATGATTTCAGCAGGTTCTTTAAAGTGCATCCAACTTGAATAGATATTATTCTTACCTCGTGCGTAATTGTTAAAATTAAATAAAAATATTAAAATAAATGAAGTCAAATTCACAAATCATTGAAATCATAGTTTCCCAATTTTCATGAATAAAATAGTCCCCGTTGGTGTTCTTCTTTTTCTAATATATTTTCTTTTGTTTCAGATGAGGTAACAGAAAACTCTGCAAAGCTGTTTCTCATGGAATTTTTTTTTTAAATAAAATTTAAGAGACCCAGTGTGTATATTTCATTAAGTATGACATAATAAAATAAATAAAGAAATTGAACAAAATAACGTCAAGAGTTTAGAATTAATTTTTCTTCTCCAAATTATCACATCTATTTCTTTTTAAGTATATCCGATCACAAAATGTTTACAGTGCTTATTACAGTGCAATTACAGTGCAAATTAAGTTCTCCAACACAGCCGGCTAACTCATGGAGATGGATATGGGTCGTACGTAACCCCAAAAATTTAAAAGGGCTGAATTTACTAAACCGATAGAAGAGGCCTCAAGTCAGCGTTTAAAATAAACTAAAATGCTCTTTTACGGATCCGTTTACAAAACAGCATTAAGGCCAACGCAACAATTCGAAAATAGATCTGTACATGCATCAATGTTACATTATTATACATGTTGTATACAGGCTGTCCGTTTCTCGGGCCTCACCATAGGAATCTTGGTTACCTTAAGTGATGGAAATTTGATTAAACTGGGGCAAAGCTTTTACTTCAGTAAATAATCCCCAAACAAATTTAATTTATTTTTTATTGTTTTTAAGATGGCTCGGAAAACGGGCAGCCTCTTTATTCATTTAGTTTGTACATTCGTGTGTTTGCCAGATATCCTAGATCTGTGGAAAATTTATTTGCAAGAGTAAACCGCAAGTCTTGTTTCCTGCAGATATGATGTAACTCGAATAATTATCACTCACGCTTGCACAGTATAATTTATTAAAATGATTGTTTTTGCTTTACTAGTAACTATCTAATAACTGAGACGAATTATAATTATATATTTTTTAAAAGAATTTCAAAACAATTTTGTATCTTTTTTAATAATTTCACTCGATCTTTTTTTATATATTTATCAACAACTGCTAGTAGAAATTATTTGAATTTGGTAATAAAATTTTATGAAAATTAATAGAGAAATGTCTTTTTTATAGATTTCTTTTTCAACTTTTAGCCTGTTTAGTTTTAACTTAGCTTTTAAAATAAAAATGCCGCGAGAATTATGTCAGTTTTTTTTAGTGATAATGCAAGTTGTATGGTACGTCATTAAATAGGATATTTTTTTCTTTTCGAAGGTGTTACATTCTTCTCTGTTGATATAAAAAATTCCTAAAATTTAACAAAAATTAGTTCGATCAAATAAATATGTACTTTCAAACAATAACATCTAGGAAACTAGTAGAAACCATGAACAATTGAAAAAATGCAGGATAACTTTCGAGAAACGGAAAGTGAAATAAATAGTAAATAAATCACAAAATAAGGACAAACTTTCTAAAGCAATTTTTCAAAAAGTTTCTACTAACGGCATCCATGCCTGACAGTCTATAAAATATAGATTTCATACAGTAACATGTTTTATTAATGTTTAATAGAGGTGACATTAATCACTGTCACATTAATAACTGTCACAATTGATGGACAAAAAATCATAGTAGTTAGTACGTTGCTATACAGTAATAGTTGCTATGTTGTAAAGTAACCATTACTGTACGATTTTGAGGATATTAATATGATACGTTACTGTATGCAATGCGAAAAAAGTATTTACAATACATACTTGATTATTAGATAGCAGAAAATTGTGTTGAAACTATTATGTATGTGTTGTAATAATAAAAGGGTCGCGTAAATTAAATCTCCTACACTCTCCCTTAATTGAGCGTCTTCTATTTTGTTATTGATCTAACACCTAGGTGGTGCTTCGGTCGTGAAAGTCCTTTGGTTAAAACGTTTGTGACCATATAGTCAGTCGGCAAATACGATAGACTCACGGGTTGTTGTTGAAGAACTTGTCTTATGAAATGATGTTTGACATCAAAATGCTTCATCCTCAAATGGAAGACGGAGTCCTCGAATAACTAGATAGCACCCTAATTATCGCTCGATTGTACAGCTGCAAATTGGCGATTGAGTGGGAACCCAATTCTTTTAGGAAGTCTATTAAGTATATGGTTTCTTTAGCGACTGTTGACAAACCCACGTAGTCGGAGGGATACTGTACGCTGTTTCTTGGATTCACAACAGATAGTTGCTCCGCTAAGAATGAAAACAAATCCCGTGAAGAACTTTCGGTCCACAGCACAATTCGCCCAATCTGCGTCGACAAAGTCTCGTAGATTCTTCTCGTCACGTCGGTAAGTTAAAGCGTATTCCACTGTACCTTTGAGATACCTTAAGACGCGTTTTGCTGCAGTCCAGTGTACTTTCGACGGATGTTCGTTATGCTCACTCAAGGTGATAACAACATGTGCGATGTCTGGGCGAATCCCGATGGACAGATACATGAGAGCACCAATTAATTCGCCATAAGGTCGTTAGTCTGTTCACCGTGATAATTATTTAAATTTGTGGCGGTGGCCAAGGAAGTGGAGACAGTTTTACAATCTGCCAAATCGAAGCGCTCGAGGATTTCTTGGATATAGCTTGATTGCGATATCCTTATGCTCTCCCTAGTCCTATCAATCTTGATTCCCAGGTAGAACGACGCCTCTCCAAGATCCTTGACCTTGAAGTGTTTTTATAACGCGAGCTTAATCTGGTCTTCCTTCTGATTGTTATTGGATACGATGAGTATATCGTCGACATAAACCAGATGGAGATGTGCTTGCGGTCGTCCATATAAACGCATGGGTCTGCATTCGTCGGTAATCGTCCAAAGTTTTTGAATACTCCGTCTAATTTGGCATACCATTGGCGACCGGACTGGCGAAGTCCGTAGATTGCCTTATTTAATTTACACACATGATTTCCTTCATTGATAGCTTGCAGCATTTCCTGAGCTGCATCTCGAAGTTTTGCGGATAATTCGAGATAACATTTCTTCCAGAAGTTTGGACTTCTCCATGCATATTTCGGTATCAATATCGCCGTGGAAATAGGCGGTTGTTATATCAAGCTGTGTGATTTTTAGGTTGTACCTGGCTGCGAGGGATATCAAGAGCCTCAAGGAGCTGAGCCTAGCAACGGGAGAGAAGGAGTCGTCGAAATAAATTCCTGGTAATTGTGCAAATCCTTTCGCTACGACGTGGCCCTTGCGACGTTCCAAGTTGTCTTCTCTGTAGTATTTGTTTCTCAATAACCGATGATCTTAGTACCTGTTGGTTTTTGAACCGTTTTCCTAGCGTTATTTTCAACAAGGCTTCTAGTTTCAAGATAAACAGCTTGTTCCCATTCTCCCTTGTCAGGACCGGTTAGGGCATTTGAGAACGGAATTTCTGCGGAAGAGGATGCGAACTCTGTTTTCTGCTGAGCAATATTATCATCGCCTTCATAGTCTGTTTCAGTACTTGATCTTTTGTCGTTCTCAGTAGTAGTTTTCCGATCTGATTGATCCAACGTGTCGTTTACATGATCGATCTCGGAATTTTGACTCGCGTTAGTAGTGTTGTACAATTTTCTTGGCCTTTCGCGATTGCCGATGCGTAGTTTCCGCGGTCTTCCAGAGCATCGTTCGAGCATTCGATAAATTTTGCGATGAGTTTTGTTGAGGCTTGTGGATATTAGTAGGACTTTTTTCAAGATCTTTAGTAACGTCATGGGCAACTAGTTTGATCCATCGTATGATCGGATGTAAGCGCCATGTATGGAGTCCTTGAGTCGAATTCGTCCAGGAACGATAATCTTTTGTATGGTACCCATATGCGGAATGCTTTGTATAATTCGGAATGTCCTACAAAATTGCCTTCCATCCCTCGAGGATCAAACTTTCCCTTTCCTGGAGTTTTACTTAAGGCAAAAGCCTTGCATCCGAAGGGTTTCAGATAACTGAGGATCGGGCGATGTCCTGTCCACATAGGGAGTTCCGTATGACAAACTCTTCGTGACACAGCGATTGCGAATGTGGTTTGCTGTTGAAATTGCTTCCGCCCAGAAAGATGGAGGAAGGCCGGATTCCAAAAGCATGCAACGTGCCATTTCCACCAGGGTCTGATTTTTGCGTTCGGCCACGCCATTTTGCTGCGGTGTGTAAGCGGTGGTTAGGCGTCTCTGGATGCCTGCGCTTGCTAGGATGCTGTCCATACGAGCGTTACAATACTCTAGGATTGGAAAGCTCTAATCTTAAAGCCGGTTTGGTTCTCTGCCCTACTTTTAAATTCTAGTTACCTCGTCCTTACTGCGAGGAAAGAATACCTCACTCCAGCGGGTGTGGTCATCAACGAAAGTGATGAAGTAATAAGCGCCTCCTTTGGAGGTGGTCCTCATGGGTCCGCATAAGTCCGAATGAACAATGATACGTGTTGAAAATGGGACACGGGTAAGCTTTCCAGTTAAACATATTTTACAGGGAGGAAATCTGTCGACATTCTGCAAGGAGTCCTTGATATATCCCAATTTGATGAGAGACATCGTATCGACTATATTTAAATGGCCGAGTCTTTGATGCCACTTGTCGTTGCAATGCAGGCCGTCCGTTCCAGAGGAATCGGCCTCTTGGTGACGAGATTGCTTCAAATGGAACAAGTCTCCATGTCGATTTTAATAAAATGTCTTTCCTGCTTTGAATATTTTAATTTCAAATTAAGGTTAGGTTCGAATAGTAACGTCAAAAGTGACTGAAGGAACGTTCGATGAACCAAATGCGCCGCACATGCGTGTTTGGTTGCAACACTAACTCTAATTCGTTTTTATTTGATCACTTGTTATTAATTTTTTAAGGCCACCATTCTGATCGCCATAACAAGTAGGCGGCCAAGTAAACGTCGATTAGAATTCGATGCGTGCCCGCCTACTCGTTATAGCGGTCAGAAGCGATTATGTTTTTATTGGGGAGACATTAGATTTAATACTGACTGTACTATGTTTGAACAGTTTTAAATTTTAGCAATGAATTTCATCCGGTTCACGTTTGTAGCACATTGCCAGTAAACTCTGGTAGGCTTGCATAAAGTTCGACCAAGAACGCGTGCAAGTCTTATTGCTCGTAAATCAACTGAAATTAACTAAACAAGCGTAAATATCAATAACGTTATGCGCAACTTTATGAACTATTTTTATTGCTCATATTTATGTACGTTGTTAAATCATGATTTAACATTAAACCTATTGTTAGAAAAACTAATGCTCTGTTAAAAACTTATACGTGTTGCTTTGTTAGTTTAGTTTCGAAGATTGTTGTAAATTTGGATGGCTACGGTATACGAATAACGTAGCAAAGGTATTTGAAATTTATTCGAAATATTGTTTGTTGTGTCTTAGCTGACTACAAATAAATATGACACAGAATAATACATCTTGATTAAAATATTTTATTTCTCGTAAGAAAAGAAATCTACATGAAGGCACGTTTAAGATTATTTTATAATACATAGTACAGTATGTGTAAGATATTATAAGACAAATTAAAAAACATAATGTAAAAAAAAACTACAAATATAAGAGAAAAATAGTTCTCTCGCCCAATTTTTCATGGAACAGCATCTGTAAATTGATAAATTTAATGATATTATGATATGTATGTACATAGGTAGATATACAATAAATGTGAAGGAGATTTAAAATCGAAATTATGCAATAACATACCTGAGGTTTTACCAAATTGGCCTGCATCTCCCGCGGTAATATGGTCTCACATATCCATCAGGACAACGGCGTACATTGTGAGGCACCTGAAGTGGATTTGCCATAACTGTAACAGCCAGACACAAGAAAAAATAAAACAAGACCCTCAAGAACATCGCGGTAAGTGTCGTATTCTTCTGTGATTGTTCAGGGACTGCGCCAATTTATAAAATAAGTTTTGATGCTCGGCGGCGGTTGCGATTCCGGTAAATTTATCATATCAGGAGGTGATTGCGCAAGGATGATTTTTATACTAATTCACTTTAACGCGGAAATTTGGAGTTTGTGGTTGAGGTTTCCTATTTACTTCCAAAATTAAAACATTAAAACAATGAAGTGTGACGTGAGTGTGGTTTTTGGTACGAGAAAGTTTCCTGTCAGATAAAATAAAATAAACATTTCTTTCTTAATAATAATAATAATAATAATAACACTATCGGATATCATTTCTTGTGCCATGATCAATTTAGGCTACTGTCAGAGTTAACCCTCCAAGGAATTTACAGTCTGTAAATTATTAACTATTAATTTAAAGCATAAATCTATCGTATCACAAACTCTTTTAAACGGACACTAAATGGCGTATAAACACTTAACGTTTCGCAGTCGTTCGACAGCTTCGTCAGAAACGTTAAGTGTTTATACGCCATTTAGTGTCCGTTTAAAAGAGTTTGTGATACAATTTTCATCGGACAAGAACCAGCTTTAATCATAAATCTATCCTTTTCTTATTCACTGGTAAAAAGGAATTATTTGTCGGTTATAACTTCGGTGATTGATGACCCAGCATTCATCTTTCGTGATTTTCATAATGCGCCTAGTTATAAGCGAAACTTATTCGATTACATCCTGTACATCACTGTTTTAAAGTAACCACGTTCAATTTTGAAATACACTTATTAAAATAATCAACAGATATAATCCATTCATTTTTCTTTTACGATTTATGTTTACTGGAATAGTGTCAGCATTTGTAACAATTATATTATGTTATGTTGTTATGAAGACTTGTATAAAATTTTGCAGTTTGCTTCAGAGTACTCTAACGTGCGGATACTAAAAGTCTGGTGAAGGAATACTTTTCCCCCTCAGGACCTCTTCCATGGTAAATACAACTTTAGTTCCTTGCGAGATCGCATTATATTGTACATTTAGTGTTTACCGAGTTGTAAGGTGTTGATTTCATTAAGTGCTAGCAAACTAATATCGAGGACTCGGATAAATTACAGAATACACAACATTAACTATATTTGCTTACATACTTAGTTGAACTGAATATTGCTTACTTTGCTTGCTGCGTATGCACGAACTCGAGGTAGTGGAATAATCCTTAAGTTGCCGGAACAATCGCCGATACTATTCGCAGTTACGTATTTATTAAGTACGTGGATGCGGACGCAATTTATCATCCGTTGAAATTAGAACGTAAAATATGAAACCGCCGGAGTATGCGAGGAAGCATTAGACTAATAATGCTTCCCGAGGTTTGTCCTCCTAATCGATTGCACTTAGGGAGTACCAATTAATTTTATAGGTAAATATTTAGTGACGTTTTATGCATTGTGCATATTTAATAATTCGTGTATGTCATTGTCAGCGTCGTTTAAAAACTTTCACACTTCAGAAAAGTAGTAAAAATTTTAGGTCTTTACGAATAAAAAACTTTCTTTAATTTCTTTACCCTTTCATATAAAACACTTGGCAGCATAATTACTTTCATTATAATGTACGAATTTCAAAGAACTACGCCTCCAATTTCGGCGGTAAATTGTCCTTCTTTCTTTTGCGAAAAACTTGGGAAAGTTTTCTAATGAATCTCTACAACATTAAGGTTCTCTAAACTTATACAGTCATTAACGAACAAGTTAAAATTCTTCCGAATGAGAAAGCATAATAAGCTCGCTAACTGCAGTGTTTATTATCGAGAGTTTCTTTGAAACTCTGCCCCATTAAGTTCATAGCACCTTACTAATAAGTCGATTGTTTCAGTAGATTGATTGATTTTACTTTGAATGCTCTATTTGATTTGAAATTAATTTTAGTATCAGACGAAAATATTTTCTTTACTGAAGCGTCCATAGAAAAAAAATAGGAGTCTTGGAGATGTTTGCCGTCATAAGTCACGATTAACGTCACACTGCTTCCGTTAAAACTGCTTACGGCTTACCTTAAATGTCCTAGATTCGCAGTGTGCGGCTATTGTTTTCGTTGGCCTTTGTATACATAAAGCCGTTGTTATCTTTTAATTGAAAGCAAAAATGTTATACGGTCCTATTTCCGTAGAAGCAAAATATCGCCTTTTTTTTTCTTGCAAATAATTTTTCTCGTAGCTATTTCCAAAATTATTAGTTTACGAGCACTTTAATCAATTCAACATTTATCTTCACCGTTGCCGCTTTTAAAAGAGCACATATATAATCGACGGTTCGTTCGGAAATTAATTTGCTATAATTGGTAGTAAATCAAAGTTCGTTGACGTGTTCGCTGGCGGCTGGTAATTATTGCAGTTGCAAATTCTGTGTGTAAACAAAAATATTTAAAAGAAAGCGCTGAATGGGCAAATTAAACTTGCGCAGCTCATGTCCTACCGTCCTCTATTCCTACGATCATATTATAAAAATCACGAAAGGTGAATGCTGCGTCATCAATCACCGAAGTTATAACCGACAAACATTTCAGTATTATTTCCTTTTCGCAGGTGAATAAGAAAATGATAGAGTTAGCTTCACATGTCTTCTAATTCAAAGACCTACTCATTGCGAAGTAAAACAAGTGACACCTGTAACAGAAAGAGAGAGATATAAGGAAGAAGAGTTCTTATAAATGCAGAAAGCTCATTTCAGCTTGATTTGACTCACCTAGTCGTGGTTTGCCAATTCTCATGTCATAACTTATATGTATTTATATTCGTGTAATCCTATTTTGTGTTTAATATTGACGTATTATTATATTAAAAAAAAAGTGAGTTTATTTGCTCCAGTTGTATATGTTTGTTTAGTCATAATGTCAGTTCAAGATAAAACTTTACGTTCGTAAGCTCAAACATTAGTTTTGAATTTGCTGGACTTTTTTGAACGCGATTAAGAGAGTAAAGGCGGTTTAATGCCATTAGAATGTGTACAGGATGTAAAAGTTTCATTTTTTATTAATACAAATTGTTAATATGAAATACATTCACAGCGAGCGGCAGAAGCACTAAAAATCAGTTTGAAATAACGACCCCGTAAGAAATAAAAAACTGGTGACTTATCAGATTCTTCGAAAATGTAATTAGGAACGAGTGGCTTAGTGGTTAGCTTAGCAGAGTTTGCAAAGTCGTGTCATCTCGCGGTGTGGTTTTCGAACTCAATCAGGACCATGGCTGTATGTGGTGTCGAAATATTCACCCACAACACAAAGCAAAGAAAGAAAGAAAAGAAAGAAGACAAACATATGAAATGCACACATAGAGTAAGTTTCGTTATTGACAATGTGGTTATTGTAATTAATTACGGTTATTTTTATATTTTTATTATTTGACAACTCTTACAATAATAATCATTCCTTCAATTATTCTCTCGCCAACTATTCATTACAAAATTTACATATATACTACCTTCTTTCTCTTTCAAATTTTTTTTTTTTCATTTCATAATCTTCAAACTTTCTCGGCAACTTATGTTCACGGCGAAGTCTTTCTTTTATGTCGTAATCTAACTTCTTTGACAACTTATGTTCAGTTTCTTGAATTCCTTCTTTTTCAGAGACGTCAGTTTCTTCCATAACATTCTCTTCCACACCATGAGTTTGATCTGCCTGAATTACTTCTGATTTGCTGCTACTTTCATTTGCTGAGTATCCGTTTAACAAATTGGGTGTATACATTAATCCATTCGATGATTTAATCGTAACCGTATTCTGATTCTGATCACATACTTTAAACTTTTCAGGTCCATATCCGGGACTCAATTTATTTGTTTTTTCTTACTGCA
This sequence comes from Dorcus parallelipipedus, assembly GCA_958336345.1. NCBI lineage: Eukaryota > Metazoa > Arthropoda > Insecta > Coleoptera > Lucanidae > Dorcus > Dorcus parallelipipedus. Next base: position 18,619,753 of record OY284481.1, read on the forward strand.
ATAAAACTGCATCTCCAATTTTTATATCAGGCTCCTTTGTTTTATGGATGCGATTGTAATATTCTTTTCCTCGTAATTTATTCCATTCATCTTTTTCTCGAATATCTTCATCTAATCTTAATTCCTCTTTTAAATCTGGTAATTTTGTTCGCAATTTTCTTCCAAACAACATTTCTGCAGGTGATATTCCCGTTGTACTCTGTAGACTAGAACGATAAGTGAATAAATAATGAGCGTCTAAATAAAAGCGTTTGGCTTCGACCGTGTTGTAAACAAATACTCCAATGCTTTATGGACCGTCACTAGTTCGAATTCGATTCCATACAGATAATTATGAAATCTTTCACATGCGTATACGAGTGCCAAGGCTTCTTTCTCCATTTGGGAGTCAGTTAAACTTTTACTTACATAACTGATTACTCGCCATCTTCCGTTTTCTTCTTGTGTTAATACACATCCTATTCCTCCTGGGCCAGCATCTGCAATTACTCTTGTTTTTGCATCTTCGTTATACAGTCGCAACGTTTTTGCGTCCGCCAATCTTCTTTCAATTCCGCGAATGCTTCTTGTTGTTCTTCCTTTCATTTGAATTCGACATTCTTCCTAGTTAATCGTAGAGGTTCGCTTACTGTAGACATATTTGGAATAAATGCAGAGCAAAAATTAACAAGACCCAAAAAACTTCTAACTTCGTCAGAATTTTGCGGTTCTCTGAAATTCTCGATTGCTTCGACTTTCAACTTCATTGGTCGATATCCATTTCATGATATTTTAAATCCCATGTATGAAATTTCCTTCTGCCTACATTTACATTTTTCTCTATTTTAAGTCAATCCTTTTTCCAGTAATCGTTCACAAACTTTTTTAAGACGAGCATCATGTTCTTCTTTTGTTTTTCCGTATATCATGATATCATCCAGGAAATTGTCAGTACCTTCGCAATCACTGATTATTGTTCGCATAATTCTTTGAAACATTTCAGGTGCACATGAAATACCAAACATCAGCCTCTTATATCGGTATAAACCTTCTTCAGGTACAAAAGTAGTAATTTCTCTAGATTTTTCATCTAATTCTGTTTGATGATAAGCTGATCTAATATCAAGAGTGCTAAACCAATTACTTCCCCTAACTGCAGTTAACATTTCTTCTAATACTGGTAGAGGATAGCTCTCTCGTATTACTGCTGCGTTCGCACGTCGCATACCTACGCAGAGTCCTTTTCAAAATTGGAACCAAAGGTGACACTCACGGCGATGGACCTTTTACTGGTTCTATAATATCTTGATTTAAGAGTTTATGAATATGTTCATTTACCTCTTGCTTCAGTCGATATGGTATTTGACGTATTCGTTGTGCCACAGAAACACATGCTGGATCAATTGGAATTCTCAATTTGAAGTCTTTCAATTTTCCAATTCCTTCAAACAGTCTCGGATTAATGTTATCCATTTTGAATTCATTTAATTGCAAATCAGTTCCAATTTTTATAATATTTAATTTATTACTTGCAGTTTCATATCCCAGTAATGGCCGACCTTGTCCTTTAATTACCAAAAATTTGACGTTTGTTTCTTTTTGGCCTATCGATATTGAAATTTCAAACTTCCTAATAAATAACGAAAGGGGTTTATTTTGTCCATAAGTAAACATTGCTGGATGACTTCTGTGAGTGACATTCAATTTGTTGTTTCTTACAAAATTCTAGGAAGTCTAACTTTACTCCTTCAATCTCACGCCTTACACTCCTTTTGCTAATTACATGAATAGTAGCATTCCTTTCACGAACTAGAACAGTTCTGAACAGCACAGAGCAGTTCGATGTACAATCACAATCATAATTCATGACATAATCATTACAGAAAAACGTCGTTTTCAAGCAAAAAATAATTTACGACATCCCGGATTCACTTTTAAGTATTAGTAAAATTTGGATGCATTCGACACTCATAGTTTTGAAGAATGTTCTATAAGCTTTCTGCAAGCGTCATGCCTTATGATTGCGACTATACGTGTTGCACGGAACTGGAAGCTCTTAAAAGGAATGTTACTATTATGTTTCTTTTCTTCTAAACCAAATGCATAATCTCTCTTTGGTTCTCTTTCTTCTGTGACATTTCGAACTCGTGTGTTATTTTCTGGTTTTCCTTGATATCTATGAATTTTTTGACGGGTGCCATATTTTACATTTCTTTTTTCAGGCTTGCACATCTTCACGAAGTGAACTTGCTACATTTGGTACACGTTTTCCCTAATGCAGGACACTTAGTGTCTGATTGAATGTGACCTGCGTAACTGCATCTGTAACACAATTTTTCTTTAATGACATCTTCTTGGCGTTTATATTTGTTCTTGGTGAACACCTTAGTTACTGGAACTGGTACTACTTCCATCTTCTGAATCTGCTTGGCCGTTGTTTCCATTGCTTGTGCTATTTCTAATACTTCCTTCAAAGAAATGCCACCTTTTTCGAGTAACCGTTTACGCAATTCTGCAATTACTCGCTACGTTCTAATATTTGATCCTTAATTTCTTCATCATTATTCGTAAAATCACAGTTTTTTTGCTTGATTCCTGAAACGCGTTAACATATTGCACAATAGATTCATCTTCTTTTTGACTTATAGCACGAAAACTATGTCGTTCCTACGTTTTATTAATACGTGGTTTGAAAAATTTGTCAATGTGGTCTTCGTTTTTTCATATGCACCTTCACCCTCTTGAACACAGTCAGCATTAGATATCGCGTAAAACACATCTTGAAGATCGAAACCTCCGTAATGTAATAACATAGCTTTTCTTCTTTTGGTGTCCACAATGTTTTTACTCATACAAAACAGTTCAAAACCTCGTAACCATCTTTCCCATCGCAAAAACACGTTTGCTTGTTCAACATTCGGATTAAATGGTGGAATCCCATCATTCGTATTCATCTTCCTTCTTTTCTTCTGCTTATTCCCTGTTGTTTCCTGGATAACGGTTATTTTTATACAACTCTTACAATGATAATAATTCTTTCAATTATTCTCTCGCCAACTATTCATTATAAAATGTACTTGTACTACAGAGGGCAAACGCTTTGTTGTGGTACTCATGCATAGGCAGACACAAGGGAAGGGCTTGTAGAAGGTGTATCTTTATTGTTCACATCAAAATCACCTAGTGAAGATTACCACTAAATGTCGGAACAATTGTCATTCATCCTGTGTATAGCATTTATTCATTTTATCTAAGCTATTATGTTGTAAAATATGTGTTTGAATATAGTGCCCTCATAAATCTTTATTTTGAAAACTCAAAATTTTTTGACAATATAAAATATTCCAGACAGAAATAAATATTCTCGGCCAGAAACCTTAAGAATATATCAACTTCTCACTTGGAAGTGTGAAATTCCGGCATCTGTGTGACATTAAAATTTTCCCGCCCGTAAATACAACGCTTGCAGGAATAATCCTGAATTATGAGGGGAAATATAGGGGAGCATTACCGCTGTTAACATATTTCAAGACTTTTCTCGCGTTATTTATATTACACGTGAAACTATAATTTGAAGGTTTGACGCCGCAACTTATCACCGCGGTTTCTTTTTGCGATGATTATACGGGTGGTAAATTCCATCATAAATTTCTACCTTAATTGGTAGCTTTGTAGCTGCAGAAACAAAGCAAACAACTACAAACCGAGAGTAAATATTGCAATCTCAGCCATAATCAAGTGAGCGAACTCGAGCTGCTTTAAAATTCAAATAGGGTTATTCATCTTTGTAAAAACGTCGGGAGAAAATGTGATAAATATTTTGTTGAATTTTATTTAAATATCTAATAGGTGAATGCGCTTCGCGAACTCTTGCAGCGGAAACTACACGTGCACTTCGGGCTCAAAGTATTTGAGGAGCTTGTAAAAATGGGAGTAATCAGTGGTAATAAGTATTAATTTCGACCACTCGTATCTCACATCTTTAGCCATTTGATAGAAAACTACTTAATCTTCACAAACATGTTTAACAAGTTTAGAGGTTGTTTGGATTTAGTACTATAGGAAAGTCTACCTTTCTTATTATTTCTTGTCGCTTTCCTGACGAATTAATAGATTCATTTTCGTAGGTATCTCTATTCTTTACAACTTTTGTACACATGCATCACACGGGTTTCCTCCTTCTCCCATGTTAAATTTCATACAATCTGTATATTTTTCTATAAACATACATATAAAGACACTAGGATTTCAAAATATCCTGAATTAGCATGTATGAAGGATTGTTTTCTGGTTACCGTGAAAATGGTACAACGAAGAGCAACAGCGACAAAAAAAGAACATAAAATTTAATCGAATGCAAGAACTGGAAAGAGAGCGAATGCATTGATTCACACTAAAATGAGACAAGTTGAAATTGGTTTCGGCCAGTGTAATGTCGCGAAGCCAACCGGAAATGACTGGTGGACAGAATCAATCGCACTCTGACGTCATTGCCGACTATGTGCGCACTTTAATGCGATCACAGTACAGGAAATTAAAATATATATCGCCCGACAACGGGTCACTGAAACTACTATTAATGATTTGTTATTCATATTTGATCATCTACCCTTTCCCTGATCGCTTGCGAATTCCGATTAGACGTGCAATATCAATCAATTAATGAACGACGCGACATTTCGTCGAAACATATTTATCGATAAAACTGTAAAGAATGACAAGTCGCTGTGTTATTTTAATTTTGAAGTTTGAAAATTGTAAAAAATATATCTGTATTATGAAAATCACGAAAGGTGAATCACGAAAGGGAAAACCATTGGAGGCCGTTGGAGATTAGCATGATAACAATTAATTAATAACTTTTCCGGTCAGAAACCGCAGAATCCCGTAAATGAAATTTACAGGAATCGAGGCATTACATTAGGTGATTAATGCAGAAAGGTGCAGGTTGTGATTAGACTTCTGCATTGTAAAAATGTATCTCAAATCGCTTTTTCAAGTGTTATTACTTGTTGTCTTTGCTGCGCTGAATCTTCGTGCAGCTCCTGTTTACGCGCCTCGTCGATACACCAATCGCTGTCGCCATGGATTTATTCAAGTGTATCCTGGAGGGCCCTGCAGACCTATGTACGCTCAAAGAGGATATTAGGTAATACTACTATAATAACTAATTTAATTTCTTAACATTTTTCTCATGTTCTGGGAAGTTTCTTCTTTCGTCAGCCTATTCAAGAATCACCCTGTATAAAACCATATCTAGATTTGCTATGAAATTTGGACAAACATCTTTTTCTCGTTTCAGAATACGGCTGCAACAGGAAGTCAAACATTTTATGCAGAGACGCCGAGGGTTATTTATTTATGTGCTTTAAAAATTAATTTACTTTGTCCAAATGATTTTGACAATAAATCGCTTCAATAATTTAAGGTCTTGTTTATTTCAGAGGGGTGAAAGCGGGAATAATATTAATGCAGTTTTAAGTGTTCACCGTGTCACATGCGAAATGCTAAATTTTCATGCGCCGTGAATTATGTAAAATCTGAACAAAATAAAATTACATACATCTATTCAACCCGATCCTGATGGAGGATTTAATTCGATGATTCATTATGCCAGGTGAATTTAATGGAACTACGACGCCGTGACCGTGCAAATCGATGTTATGGAATTTGAAACTATCATTTTGATTTTTTTAAACACTATGTACTTTGTCATTTAAATTCCGTTATTTTAATAAATACGTTTACTTTTTAAATGAATCAAGACTTATTTGTCCACGCTGTATATTTTTTTGCATAAAGATTATTATCAATTATGTAATTAATATTAGAATTTTAATAAAAGTTTCGGGAACATTTTGCGCAGATACTTTGAAAATTGCATGAAAGATAAGATTACGCTCACTCACACAGAGTAAGGATAAATTAAAAACTGTAATAGCATTGCAAATATAAAATTCCATTCGTGTCCTGAGCAACGAGCTCCTCACAAATGAGTTTTTGATTTCCAACTGCTAAGGGATTCAAAAAATAAACGGTTCTTGCCCTGCAGGGAAATCCATCAGCTCGGCGTAATTACTCGACATTCCTTTATTATATAAGATTCCCAGTCTGGCAATAAAACAACCTAGAAATCCTTGATTCGTTTTATACCTATCAACATATTGTGTGTGCAGTCAATTTTTCCATCTACCGGTGTGAAGTTATTACTCTCTCGGGTAGAGGGCGGCCCACTGTACATCGTAAAACAAAATAGGCTCGCTGCTGATAATGGCTTTTCCTTCGTGTTTCGTCATTTTTCCATTGTATTTCGCTTTTTTTACAGAATAAGTTCCTTGTCGCTTCGTTTGAAACTTTACGGGAAAAAATCTATAAAAATAGCTTTGAAATATTAATTAGGTATAAGGGAGACGGGGAGAATGAGATCCCACTTAAGGAAAAATCAATATATTTCGAAAAGTATAAAGTGTATTCTCTCAACAATTTGATGCTGTTTGGTATAAGGAAAACCAATCAAATGACATAACTATATCATTAACTGTCATTAACAGAAATTGGAATACATTCATTTAAAGTAAAAATGGAATTGGCTCTTATTGCCCACATGTTGGGGTTATGCCAGCCATGAAAGAAGGCAAATCGACTGCTGCCTAAATAAACTTGTTTTAACAAATATAACTGCTATATAAATAATACACTTTTCTTTCATAGCACAACCTAAAATGTAATACTGACAAAAATACGAAAACAATATTTTAACATACTTGTTGAAGTATTAGGTGCAAGAATCACATATCCAACTAGTTAGTTTACAGTGTTGCTCTTTTACGAGTCCTCGGCATCTTCAACAACAAAACATACTTTTATAATATCAGTGATAATAAGAGTCACCTGTGGATAATAACAAAACAGTTTGCCAGCGAAGTCGAAGAAGTGATTTTAAAAGCTTTTAGTAAAAACGATTTGGTTACTGCGGAAAGACAAACAGGACCTCGAAGAAAAACTGGATACACTAGAACAGTATACGCGGAGAAATAACTTACGAATATTTGGTTTGAACGAAGAAAAAAATGAAAATATCGAAGAAACTATAACGAACTTACTCGAATCAAAATTAAACATAAACATAGACCCAATTCACATTGAAAGATGTCACTGCATCAGCGTAACAGCGACCGCGTGCTGTTATCATTAAATTATCAAATTATACATATAAACAAAGGTTTAAGTAGCGACATTCTGCGATTGCTTTCTGACCTGACATTGCATTAGGATTGACAAACTGACAGGTCGGTTTGGTTTGTAGTGGAATTCTAGAGCTACGCTTCTGCTGACGAGGCCCCAAATAGGACGGAAACAGCTGTACATAGGATGCTCGAGGAATCCACTGCAATCAAAATCGATTTGCAACAAAATTTACAAATTTAAAAAGCAGGCAGTAAGAGAAAATTAGAAGGAACGAGGATTCTTATTGTTACAGATTTAATGGAGAGGAGACAAGTGTATTCAAAGCGGTCAGGGACCAGTACGGGAAAAATAATATCTGGACGAGGGATGGAAAGATATTAATAAATACAATGGAAGGAATTCAGCTTATTGTTATTTGATTTCGTAAGTTGGTAGAGTTTCGGAAAACGATCCCAATAAATGCAACTATGTAGGTACATATTTTGATTCGCAAGTTTCCTGGGAAATGGGTTTTTCAATTTCGACCCCGTTTCGGAATGCACTCCGAAAAGCACCCTTTTCTGCCCGTTTTTGCGTGTTTTTTCGATATTGCGGCCGCTAGACATTTTTTTATGGAAATCCGTAAATATGTGTTTTAGACCTGTGCTTCGAATGATTCTTGGCTGTCGCTGTCGTGAGTCAGGGGACGAAACGTTCGGGGGTGCACGTTTGCAGACCACTTTTCGGGAATTTTTTTCGAACCTTAAACGTGATAGGATCGCGATGAGCCTTTCGGCATGCATCGTATGGCAGAAAAGACCCGAGAAACCAACGGCGGGTTCTAACACGTGATCAATATCTTTTCTAATCAAGTGACATATGGAAAAAACTTATATCTCTGTTTGGTTCATTATTTCAAATGCCATTTGAATTATTTTTATTGCCTTCCTATCGTTTTGTATAGGAATGCAATATAAATATGTAATACAAGGGGCATTTGAAATAATAAACTAATTAAAGACACATGATTTTATTTCCATAGATCACTTGATTAGAAAAGATATTGATCACCTGTTATTTTGCGATCGGACGCGGAGGGGAAAAGATTTTGTATGGGAGTTTCCAAAAATGGCCGTTTTTGACCCTTCAAAAAACTCCACCGCCCTTATTTACGGACCGAATCGGACCAAACTCGGTCAATATGGGCCAGTAATGTCTTTATATCTGCGGAAGCTCGGTCCCGAGTCCGGTCCTGGATTTTAGTTATGGTCCGAAAACCGCCATTTTTGCACATTCTCGAATATTTCTCGAAAATGTGATCTTAGAATTTTTTTAGACTCATTCATACGCAAGAAGACCTCCCCGGGTACCTAATTTATGGGGCCTATATCCTGGGGGGAAAATGCGTTTTTTCGAAATTTGTCGAATTTGCAAGCTTTTCTTCCGGAATTTTTTACGATACCTTAGGGGGCTCGGATCGAATCGAGCTGCACGTCATCTATGGTAGAAAATGACGAGGAAGGCGATGCCGTCGCGCGTTTGAAGATCGGACGACCGGGAGGACCGATACAGGGCCGTACTCAAGGAACAGGGTGGGACGACTTTCAAAATTTCAAAGTTCCATATCCCGAAAACCATTCAGAATTGGGTCTGGGTTTATTAGAATTTTTTTCTTGTTTTGGTTTCTGCAATCACCTATCAATACGTGTAAGGTCTTTTACTAACACCTAGTGTATGTATAGGCCCCCTAGCAGCTCATATCAAGATTTTTTTGATAACTTTGAGAATAGTCTATCTAATGTCTTAGTAATGTCTGACGAATTAGTTTGTTTGGAAGATTTCAACATAATTAAATGCATTTGATGTAGGTAGTCCTGTCAATGTCAAATTTAATAAGTTACTTGTTGCATTTTGTTTAAAACAAATAATAACCGATCCAACCAGAATAACTCTAAATACAGTTACACTCATAGATTACGCTATTACCTGCAATAGTGGATCTTGGTGTTTTTCACTTCTTCTAAAAAGGCAATATACTTATAATCAGGCCCGGTCAGTTAGAAATTCCAAAGTAAACTCTGGAATGCCTCACGGCTCAATTTTAGGACCAATATCATATGCCATTTATGCTAGTTGTTTGCCTGACGCTCTTCAGTATTGCAAGTAACACTTATATTATGGTGATGTATTACTCTTTCCCTTATGGGTACTTAAATTTTTTTAATTTAACCAAAATAAATACGGATATCCAAAATTTACTAAAGATAATCACATTTTTTAAAAATAAACCCGAGCAAATCTAATGTAATTATTTTTCGAAAAAAAAAAAAAATCTAAATCGGGATCTTAATATAACAATAATAATAATAATAATAATAATAATAATAATAATAATAATAATAATGTCTTTTATTTACGTAAACAATTGTACACGAAAAGTAGGTGTACAAAAAATTTTAAAATAAAATCTTAACTAAAACGAGGCGAGATTCGCCGGAGGCGCTCTTCCACCTAACCTCGGAACTAATTAATTTAATTAAGATGCAATAGGAAAATTAAACTATAATGCGCTGAGTAAGTAACAAAAGTAAATAAACCTTATCATAACTCTATATAATTCTATAACTAAAAGGCGAAAAGAACTCAAATCAAATCACGACGTTCTCATTTCCAGTAATTTTTCTCTTTTGTAATTTAATTTAAAAGCTGACAAAAACATGGCTTTTATATTTACAGCAATGGTATTGTACAAAGTTGATGCTGGATAAGAAAATGATCTTTTAAATAAAGTAGAAGTGTGATGAGGTATAGTTAAATTGGTAGTATTGCGTAATTCACGATCATGTATCTGAAATCTTGGTATTAAAAGATCAGTTAAGTAGGATGGAGATCCCTTTATCAAGATTTTATGCGTTAAACAAGCCAAATTAAGCTGACGTCTATTTCGCATACTTAACCAATTTAAATTACATAAAGCAGGGGAAACATGATCATACTTACGCAAACCCTGGATGTATCGCACACAAGAATTTTGTATTTTTTGTATTCTAGATTCAGTCATATGATCAATACATGGGCCATAGATGACGTCACAATAGTTAAAAAGAGAAAGAATTAAACTAACACATAGCATGGTTTTCAATCGCATATTTAAAAAATATTTGCCATTATACAAGCAACGTAAAATGCCATAAGAACGATTAATTAGTTTATTTACATGAGATCTAAATCTAAGGTTATCATCCAATGTGACACTCGAACTTTTTACTTCCTTCGCAAAATTTATTTTAAAAGTGTTAACATAGATCCTAATGTCATCTATGGCCCTTTGGCGGTCTTTAGAGGGACCGAAGACTATTGCCAAAGATTTCAATGGGTTAATTGCTAAGCAGTGCGACTTAGAAAAAGATATTAGATTGGACAAGTCCTCGTTTATTCGAGTCTCAAATATATGTCGGTTAGACAATTTAAAACTTGCATACAGCTGAGTGTCATCCGCATAAAAATGCGCCTTACATGTGATTAAATTCTTCTGAAAGTTGGAGGTATAAATGGTATATAGAAGAGGTCCCATGATTGACCCCTGAGGAACTCCTGCGGTCACATTACCTGTTAATGAAGCAAGTATTTTGTTGCCTATGGTAAAATCAATTAAAGTTCTCGGAGTAATGTTGAATAGTGAGCTCAGATTCACAGATCACGTGTCTATTATTCTTCAAAAAGCCTATGGAACCTTAAGAAGACTTTTTTCTAGCAGACATAATATATTGAATCACAAAAATAAACTTTTATTATGTGACTCATTGTTCTTGTTATTTTCTAATTATTGTGACACAGTATATCACTCATGCTTAAAAAACATAGATGCTACTAGATTCCAACGTTTACAGAACTCGTGCTTGCGGTTTACTTATGGGTTAGGAAAATTTCTGAGAATATCTCACACGTTAAAATGGGCCAACCGGTTGACTATGTCGCAGAGAAGATCTTGTATTCGCCATGCTTTTATTATAAAACTCTAAGATTCAGTACACTACCATATTTATGCTCAAGAATAAGATTTAGGCCCGATCTTTCCACCTCCCGATAAATTTATTTGACGAATAAATTTACGAATCATCATGGAAACCATTCATAAAAATCAAGTTATTTGCCAAATAACGTTATCGGGAACTTTATTAGGAGGTGGAAAGATCGGGCCCTAGAACTGATGTACACAACATTAATATCAGACGCGAAAATCTAATAGATATTCCTAAACACAAAGCCGAGGACTTTAAAAGATCATTCTCATATAATGTCGGCTACTGCTTGAACGCTATATTATTTGGTTGGACATCGATCACATTAAGATCATTTATTTCATTTTGGAACCATAATCTTGTTTATTGGTAAATCGCACCCTATTGCGGACATAATTTGGCCTTTATTGCTCAAGGGCTTAAAGTAAAGTCTTAGTATTGACAGTTCCTTCAGCATAAATAATAACAATAATCGACTTTGAAAGCTGTCTAATAAAAATTATCACAAATTAATTGATAAATTCATCAAAGTGCCTTCATTATTAATTAAATCTTAAGTTCTTCGTGAATACCTACTTCGCTCGGTATCTATTTAATTCAGACAAATGGAGATAGATCTACTATGTTGCGAGTTTCAATACGTTGAACGTTAACTGTTAAGAAATATGTGCAGTTACCTGATGCATTCCGTTCAATTAAATTGCTACGAATCTAATCTATCCACGTTGTAGTTGGGAAGCATGACTTTAAGATCAAGGAACATGAGATTGGAAATGGAAGAGATATCTTTAACTTTGCACTTCCCGTGTCGTATTTATTAGCAAACATTGCACTACCCCGGTTTAAACTCGGGTAAATTTTAAAAGTCGAACAAACTTTACCAGCTTTTTGTTAATATGTTTAATATCAGGACTGTTCCAACCACGCTTTGTGACCGTTTCGAAACCGTCACAAGCATGCACTCAAACAAAACTCGACAAAGTTGTCAACATCGATCATTATTTCGGTGGACAACTGATTATGACGGTGTCTTAAACGGTCAGAAAGCGTGGTTGGAACAGAGCTATCATTTAAGAAGAACAAAATTAATTAAATTATTACTGCAAATATCATGGAGAACATATCTAATATCTAATAGAACAAAATTTATTTCAATTGAGCAAATCATATAGTGGAAACTTCCCATAACTTTAGTCCTTCTGACAATAAATTTTGGCGGATTTTAGATGATCGTTGGAGTACATAATCAGAAATACCACGAAATACGTTCCCTTTGGGGAGTTCTTTTCCCGATGACTTGAAAATTTCATATATCTACTTAAATCGAAATATTCGGCATCAAAAAAATTTGCATCCTTTGGAGGAGAACAGCTATTAAGGCGAACTATTTTGAACTATGCGAAATTCGATTAAAAACGATTTTGTTTTCAGTTGTATTTCATGCGCAGTGCCGTAGTATGCTTTTGCGATTAATAATTATAATATTCAGTAATTTATTACGTTTATTTATTTTAAGTCTTTTTTAATAAATTAATTATCAGTCATCCTGTACATTATTAAGCTAAAGTTACTGGTCCAAACATCAGTGGTTGGCAACGGCCATACCACGCTGAAAGCACCGCTTCTCGTCCGATCAGCGAAGTTAAGCAGCATCGGGCGCGGTTAGTACTTGGATGGGTGACCGCTTGGGAACACCGCGTGTCGTTGCCTCCTTTTTTTTTAAACTCGCTTCCATTTAATTTTGTTTTGCCAACGTAATAAATCCTAGCTAGATGTTTCTTTCCATCACTTGACAATGTTTCCTAACAATTTGTTTTCAATTTCATGTACTCACTTGAATCGAGATATTTGGGGTCAGAGAACCAATAGGGGTTTGAAAGTACGCAAGATTCTGATTTAAAATTGTTTGTTGAATTCTTAACTCAGGTGGATCCTAATGATATATAATAAAAACTGAACTGTAGTTGTTTATAGTTGTAGTACGTGCAGGGTTGTTGTTTATACTAAATATCATACGAATTCGTTCAAGCGTTTTTCTGTTATAAGAATAACAATGTAATAGTTTCCTGTCCAAAGAGGTAACTAAATATGTAGTTTCTTGTCCAAAGTAGCAACTAAATATATAGTTTCTTGTCCAAAGTGGTAACTAAAATTAACTTTCTTTTCAATAACTTAAAGCAGAATGCTGACTTAACAAAGGAATTTCCAATATAGATAAGGTGGGTTATAAATCATCTTATTTTGAGCTCATGAGTGTGTGGTTAAGCCATGTCCAGGAATTTAGCGACACGCTGTACATCAAAGAGGAAAAACTGTCTTACAGTCTTTTTTTATTGCTTTTCCTCTTTTGTCAAATGACTTTCCATTACGTTCAAAGTATAGTAGGCCTGCGGATTGGAGTCATTTGACAAATTCGGAAACATAATTGACAAAAACGGAAAACCAAAAGAAAAAGACTGTATTATAATGAGAATCAGCAGAACCTTCTAATACCGTTTCACGTTTGACAAATATTGCAAAATGATATTTATCTCTAGAATTCTTACGCTTTCGAATTCTTGAAGAATACATGCGCTTGTAATCATAGCATCTGTTAATAACTTCAATATGTCCAGAGTTTTACGACAAAACTAAACATATCAATTCAAAGTTTTTATACGGTTATAAAATAACAGAACCAAACCTCTGCAACGCCTTCCTCTTTTTTTTCACGCCTGCTTTGATTTATTCTCCTCATAAAAACTTTATTACGGTCGATAAACTTTACAGGACCTCACTATATCCTCGCGCATATTCTGAAGCATAATTAAAGATAGACAAACGTACAAAATACAAATCGTACTTTCGAAAATGAAAGAGTCAATTAAACGCAGACGACCTCATACATTGTCGTTGACCTTGATTTAATTTAATGCGATACTTTTTGGAAATAAGATAAATTCAGTCATATGCAGACCTCCGTAGTTTCACATAAAATTCAATACATTGAATGGAATTGGGGTGGGTGGCTTCGCATCTCATAACTCAGGACTATGAAAGCATTTGTACTCGTAAATCATTTCCATTCTGTTGATTGTTCAAAACCGTATTTTTACTGGTTTACTTTTGTTTTGTTTTTTTTTCTTTATCAATGAATTTTTGTCTTAAATAATGGAGGAATTGCAAAGGGTAATGTTTCCAAAAACAAATTACACTTTCGTTTTCAGATATATTTTCAAAACAAATACCACAATTTCATTTTAGTACAGCTAACATTGTGGATACGTAAACGCAATAAATTTATTACTCTGCCGAACATAAACATTTTTTTTATATAAATAAAATAAGACGAATCAGCCTCTGACGGTAAAGAACGAAAATCATAGAAAATCGTCTTTTACACAGCGTAGTAACTCCCTATTCAGTTTAGAGCTTAAGGTAACTATTCTAAATGAAAGCGCCACCACGTCAGGTTTTTACGTATCAGTCACTTATGGATATCTTTTTTTTTTTTTGCAAAATATGATATGTTTAAATTTTTCAGTTAACACTATGAGTCAGTCACTCGCGCCACTAACAGTTTGTGATATAATTTTGACGATATGAAATAACACGCTCGTTTCAGTCCGTCCTTTCGCCTAATATCACCAGAAGTTTTAATGTTGTTTCCAGCTGTTGGCTCTGTAATACACGTCCTTGTACATACTCGGACACTGTCTTCCTTTCTGAAACAAAAAAGAAATCGATTATGTGGATTGTCTTGGATTTTTAACTGCTACTGCCTTCGTTTATTTTTAAATTGTTAATTATTAAATTTACACCTTTATTTATTCGCGACGAATCCTGATCCTGTCGGTCTGTTGATTATGGATAATCGGAGTAATAAGTTGAGGAAACAGTCCCCAGCTTTACGATTAATGCAACATTTGAACTCCGATAATTTCATAACAGGTTTGATTATGTAACGACCTATTAGTTAATGCACGTGTGTACGTAAATTAATTAAATAAGAGAAACCCCGGAATAATATTGACTTAACGGAACGAGGCTTTAGAATTATATTAGCACTAATAAAATACGGAACGTAACCTGTGCCATTATAGATTGCTGTGGCATTAATATTTCACTGAAATAATTAGGAGTAACGCTTATATTAATAGTGTGGTATTGCATCGCTGTTGGTAAGTACTTTAATAAAGAATAATAATCCGGAAACAATTTTAATTTTTTTAATCCACAATCAGTTTCGTCTACACTACGAACTTTGGTTGTGATATTTTAATAGTATATAACTTATCGTTAAATCAAAATATGTATTTTTGTCACGTGTTACCACATTTCTATACAGGATGTAATCGAATAAGTTTCACTTATTAATACAGAAAGTTCTTCATCACATAAGGAATAAATTCTGCAAATATCAATGGTCTTGTTCAAAAATAAAAAAACTGACAATTGTTGATTGGATTATTATTATTATTATTAAATTTTTAATGAAGAGCCCAGCATAGAATATTCGGTCACGTACGTTGCACGCATTCACCCGATTTGCATTAGATACCGTAATCGTTAAGCGTATTTGATTTAATTAAATTTTGCATCATTGTGCCTTTAATGTTGTTTACCTACAATAAGATTATCATAAATCATCCTAAAGCGCCTATTCAAACATTACGATAACAAACATCTGCTATACATATATTAACATAAGTAAACACCAGGTATTTGTATTACTTGGGGTAAAACAACTAATTCAGTAAGAGAAAATTACAATGCCAAGGTATTTTCATGAATATTAAATATGGAGCAATAAATTTCGGTGAATGCATTTCAACCGGCGCGTATTTACACAGACATCGTTTTGTTAATAACATCGCGGCTGTTAGTCACCTATTAATTCAGTCTATTGTGGATCCTGTATATGCGTTTTCATATTAGCAGTGGCACAAAAGAGTCGCTGTGCGTAAATTTAGAAATAGAATTTAATTCATCGTATTTTCTTGAACACAACTTTCCCCCATGCGTCAATACTTACATACATTTTTCGAATTAACGAAAGTTTATTTTTGAAATAAGATCTTGACTGTATTTTCACTTAAAATATCCTTTTGACGGTATGGAGTTAGTATACAGCGTGATTCATAATAAGTGTCCGACTCGTTAACCCCACGTAGTACATGAATAAACAAAGCAAAAAGTTTCTATGAATAGGGGGGTCTTAGGTGCATAGTCTTTAAGATAAAATTTATTGAAGATGCACATGTAAATAGGTTACTTGGCACTGAAATAACTGACCTAACACACAAAAGCATTTACCGTTGAATAAAATTCTAAGACGCCTGTGTTTACAACTTTTCCCGGAGATTTATGACGGCAATTCAATTATTGCAGGCACATGTTTGGATATGCTGACAAAGAGAATGAAATTTATTATCGTTATAAAAATGTGTGCCGGCGGCAACAAGCTATTCATATTGGTATTTATAAACATCGTACTTATCACATTTTAAAAATAGTTGTCAGTGATACTCTAACGGTTTCAATTTGGGATTCAAAAGCGTTACATTTTTGAAATGCTTCTGATAAATTTATTTCTTGTAATTTCGTACTTGCGTAACCGTAGTAAATACACTCCTAACGGGTCGGACACCTTGTTATGGTTCGTTTTCGATTTAACGAATTTATTTTAGGGAATGTTAAAATTTTGTCTTCATTTAATGGTCTATTGAAAACAAACTCTAAAGTTTTGTTTTGGCTTCACTCATGGCTCTATTCTGAATTCAAACTGTAAGGGCTACCTTTTTGTTTCCTTTCTCGTGCGTGTAGATTGGTTAATTTTGGTTTTGAATTTGTCAATCTTATAGTCACGTTTCTTCCTTTAGCACGTTGTACGGGGCAGTTTCACGTTGTACGGGGCAGTTTCACGTTGTACGGGGCAGTTTCACGTCATACGGAGCAGTTTCACGTTATACGAGGCAAATTCACGTTATGCGAGGCAAATAGTAGCAGGTGAGAGGCAGTAAACAGAAAAGCTGTACCAGAGTCATCTAGTTCTACTACCATCAAACACCGCGAAAGTTCGGACGTTCATATAGGATTAAAGCCCTCTCTCGAGACTTCGACGTAAATGTCGCGATTTATGGCATCAGACGACCGGACTTAACGTCGAGCGGTATCGTACACTTTTCATTCCTTACTTCGGTTAATCATCAATTACGCTGCATAATGAGTATAAGGGCTTGAAAATTTTGTAATTGTATGTTTCAAGCCACACTTCCTTAAGAACATGTCATAATTTGCATAAAGAAAATTAATAACCGCCTCCTACTGTCAAACTGACAGGTGCTTACAACTTGTACAACGCCTTTGTAAACCAAATAGGATATCCTTGTTGGTGTTTACGTATTACACTTGCTCTGTGAATTTTAATTTTATTTCGATCTAAAACGATTAACATACATTTACGTAATTTTCATTTAAAACGATCAATAAACTTAATGTCGTGAATTGTCATACTTTTTTTTTAGATTTCGTTATATATAGGGTGACTGATAATTTCGATAAATACAGTGACTTATAAAAATATTTTTTTATACGCGGAATTTCAAACTTGAGGGTTACTCATATGCTACATTCACGTGTGTAGTCCTAGAGATAACACGTATTACTTATACCTGGAATAAATATAACGCTAGGTGGCGCCCCTTTCTTAATTAACAACTAGATAACGAGCTACCGACGATCCTATTGTGTAGCCCACTCCCATCTCCACTTAGCTGGGCATAATTTCAGGTAGGTTGTTCACCAACGTAAAGGAGTTTCCCCCAATTTTCGCAATCTATTCAAGGTCGACTATTTTGATACAGTTAGGTAGGTAGCAACCTATTATGAATCACGCTGTACATTATATATTTTTTGCTTTTCAGTGAAATAAATTTCGAATCTTTATGGTTAGTTATGTAGTACAACATAAAAAAATTCATGCTGTTATGTACATTTTGGTATAAAACATACTATGTGAAATAAAGGGGTTCATTTCTAAGTATGTTAGCATTAGTTATAAGAAATTGCTTTAAAACCTCTGGTGATACTGACTCATTAATATAACATAGACCACATGTTCTCAATATGTAACCCGGTAATGCCCTACTAATTTTGTGACGGAGAATTCGCAAAAGAACTGTGTTCTCGGAGGAGGAAAGGTGGCTGTTTGTAATGTACTTTAGCATATGAATTGCGGGTTTCATCTTTATTTATTCTGTGCCGTCGACTGTGAGTATGAATAATGGTCTTTAGCCAGCTGCATATCAGATTTACCTAAATTTACTTGCAGAAATAGCTTCAGTAAAATTAATTGTTACAGGTACGTGTAAAATAGTGGTTTACAGCCGTCGTTTTGAAATCCTTAAGTAAAATAATTTATATTTATTTTTAATTTGTAACGATTCATTCAATTTTTGAATAACATTGACGACCATTTATTTTGCTAAAGTATTTAAAAATTTTAATTGATTCGAATTTCTAAATTCTCTATTAAACGATTGTTTTACTTTGCTTTAATTGAACTAAACGCTGCAACAGGAAATTTCCTACACAAATTAATCAATTGTCGTAAAAAAGACAACATAATTCATGCGCAATAAAAATAAAATATGGCAGAATATAAACTCACCTCTCCAGGATGTTTGACATTGAAGTCAATATTTGTCCGGACAGGACGATGATGTAGTGGCTGGGGTGGCCTAAAATTGTTCCCTAAGGGGGCTTTTGGATGTTTAGCATCTCCTTGCATTAACCTCCGAAGTGCATACATCTGGAAGGAATACATACAATTTCAACGCGTTTGTATTTATATCAAAAAATATGTAAGGCATTTTCGCAATTGCGTTACGAAAGATTACAATGAAAACAAATTGCAATACAATTTAATATTAAAATGATTAAAGAGTCTAATAGCATTTTCAGTTTTGCTTTATGCAAAATTATGATCTATTTATGTGACTTGCCATGAAGAACACAAAGAACAAGTTGGTAAAGGTTTTCAAAGACGTATGCATGGCTGAAGATAAATGAGGTAGTCGCAGACTTGAGGTCAATGTTTGTTTTTTCACTGAGAAATAATGATAAATCGTTGAACACGTCTAAGAGGGCGAAAACGCATACTATTACGATACAAGTAATTGTTTTTTAGTATCCATACTAGCCCCAAGTTTTATTATTATTATTATTCGCCCAACAGGAAAATTTCCAAATAAAGGACAAAATGGAATAGCATAGAATTAAGCAAACATACAAATATATATACATAGAAGGTAATAACAAAATAAATAACAAGGCAATTAAAGATTGTCATAAAATATGTCATTGTAAATGACGTCAGCATTACGACACATAGAGTACAAAGGCGATTTCAATCGTATATTGGTGTTAGCTGTTGGCAGGTGGAAAGTTGTAGTCCACCTATAGTTAATACGTGGCACCAAGAAATTTAAGGATCCCAAGATTTCAGCACAGTCAATTTAGTTATGAAGAATCTTCCATATAAATCGGGCTCCATGGATATCACGACGTTGACTGAGTGATTGAAAATTGTGCCTGCGTAACAAGCAATCATAATCAATGCCTCTAGGAGGATATTGCCCACTGATTTTAAATGTAAGGAACTTAAAGAACCTTCGTTGTACACGTTCAATATCCAAACGGTAGCATATGTATAGGGGCGACCATACTTGAGAAACATATTCTAGTCTGCTAACAACCAACGAATTAAAAAAGGTACCTGAGCACATCTAAGTTGTCGAAATATTTGACCGTACGCAGGATGAATCCAAACATTTTTGAGGCAACCGTAACAATATTTTTTATATGATCAGAAAAGCTAAGTGCTGAATCAAAGGTTACTCCAAGATCTAGAGTGAAATCCTTTACTGTTAACGGTTGACGATTAATAAAATAGCTGGTGTTGACGGGACTGAGCTTTCTGGTATAGGTTACAACGCAACATTTATTGACATTTAAATTTAGATAATTATTCGAACACCACGAAACAACATTGTCAAGACACCGCTGGAGTTCTGCGGCTTCAAGAACATTAGTAACTGAGGCAAAAATCTTGACATCATCCGCAAAGGCAAGAGCTCGACTTCCTAATGACACTAACAAATCATTGATAAATAATATAAATAATAAGGGACCCAAATTGGAGCCCTGTGGAACACCAGACGTTGCTCGATATTCGAATGATTTATAGCCATTGTAGAATACATAATTTATTCTGTTAGTCAAATATGACTTCATTAGACCTAAAGCGGAAGATGTCATGCCAAAATAACTTAACTTTTTAAGAAGGATGCCATGGTGAACCGTATCAAAGCCACTGCTGAGATCAGTATATATAACATCGACTTGACCTTGTTTATCCAGATGTTCAGAAATGAATTGCGTTATGGTGACCAAATTCGTTGTTGTAGATCTACCAGCGACAAAGCCATGTTGAGAAGATGCTATATAGGAACGAGTGTGATTAAGAACTTGCCTGTAGATAACCTGCTCAAGAATTTTAGGGAAATTGTTTAAAATGGCTATAGGGCGATAGTTTTTTAATTGAGCTTTATCATCCTTTTTATGAACAGGCGTAATTCTGGCACGTTTCCAAGCATCTGAAAAGAAAGATGTAGTGATAGCTAGATTGATAATATACAACAACGGTTTGACCAATACATATCTCGCATCACGAATCAAGAAACTAGGGATTTGATCCTCACCAGCAGTAAGCTTAACAGGAAACCCAGCCATTATTTCTAATATATCATCCTCAGTAACAGGTAAAAGATGGAAAGGAGAACAGTTTGAATGGATATCTTGCGATTCATTACAGTTAGAATTAGGTAAATAAATTTTGGAAAATAACTCAGCAAAGCCATCAATAATATCCTGAGGACTATTATAAGTTTTGTTATCGGAGGAAGATAATTTATTAGGGATCTGAGAAGTGCCTTGTCTCATATGTACATATTGAAAAATTTGTTTTGGATTAGACAAAATGGACTCTTCCGTTTGACGCAAGTTTTCGAGAAGTCATGTTTGGACTAGTTAATCATTTATTGCCCACCAGTACGAACGTTTATTGTTTAATTCACGTATAAATCACCATTCGCTTTCAGAATATTAAGTGATAAACCACGTCTAATAATTAAAACGCAACACTTGACCTATCGTAATCAACTGGCGCTGTGAACAGACGTACACGTAATATCTCCGCGATCTTTCGGAACTTGGTTCGTTTAGTCATAATGTAATAAATAATCATAAATTAAGGGGCGACGAGTTCAGCGTGCTTTTTATTCCAATAATACTTTCAGAACGTGACCTCAACTGAATTGCCTATTTTTACTGTTAGGTACGATTCATGCTTACTGTTTTATTTTAAATTGAGGAAATAAATTAATATTGTTATGTAAGAATCATTTTGTGAAAAATTTGCATTTCTATTACTTAAATATTTCGTATTATGAGAAATTATGGCCTGAATGATTCGAGATGAGATCTCAAGAAGCTAATGGCGGACCGTTGAACGAGCCTAATCAACGTTTTGCATGGCTGAAGATAAATGAGATAACCGTAGAGGTGAGGTAAACGGTGTCAACCTGACACTCTTTCGCTCTTTGAGGCGCACAAATACGGACGCCTAGGAGAAGATTACCGGCCGTCTTGATTCGGTACCCCCCAGCTATAAATCCTACTATACTACAGGAAACGGAAAGGCCGCCAAAAGCTGAGATTACATTTACAAAGCGAAACGCTACGTTTTCTCGCTAAATTTAATAAATAAGACAATGCCCTGCGTTTTGAAAATATAACCGGATGATCACATACTACTGGCAAATACGAGCCCTAACAACTAAATATTCGGACGAGAACTGATTTTATAAAAATTGGTTTTAATTATTAAGAGAATTAAAAAAAAATTCTTAAATTCTTCATTATGATTGAATATATCGCACATTTTTAAGCGTTACTATAAATTAGTCAACTTAAACGTGCATTAAAAAATTGTAAAATAAATTATGTAAAGCTAAGGGTAAACCGGCCGGCAGGCCAACGGGAATTTCCCTGGGAGCCGTTGTGTAAACGGGCCGAGGATCTGCTATGGTAACTAAAATTGCTTTTATCAATTCTGTGCGGCAAAATGCGCTTACGCTTGATATATGTATGTAGACGTAAAATAAGATGGTGTGCACAGAGTTGCAACAAAACAGCAACTACATACTTCATGAATTCTATTTGAAACATTTTTGTAATGGAATTAATTAATTTGTTTGTTTATATTTTTCAAAAGATACCAAACACATAGGGTGAATGACAATTGTTCCCACAAAGAAAACGCATAAGGGAATCGATTTTTATAACAGTTTATAATTAATTTAAAAATTACCCCAAAATCAAGCTGCGCCACTGCGTTACGAAAAACGCCAAATTCAAAGCGTACGTATGTCATAAACGTTTTACGATATTTACTCAGAATAAAGCTTGTAAAACTTGATCTTCCTTAGCAGACGTGCTAAAGTAGATACGGACAGCAAGCCTCGGGATGCGCGGCGTACGACCTCGGGTTGATCCGAATGCTGTCGGCGCTCAGTGTAGACGTAATATTTTATATTCAAATTTGTTTACTGACGACTTCAAACAGCTGGATCATCGGCGAACATTCTCTTACGGCCTCGTGCGGAATTTTTACGAGAGTGCGACGGGACAATTCGCGTCCTTTGTCAAGTCTTTAACCAGCTGATGAAATAATGCGCTAAAAAACAGGGTAAGGAGTTACAGACGCATCTTGAATTTGTTAAACTTGTAACACGCCGGCGTGCCACCTCAATTATTGATTTTTATGGATAACTAAATAACCAATAAAACTGTCCAAACAAAAAACAAATTAAACTTATAAACCAAATTAATTAACTGGACCGAAAACTCAACTGAAAAGTTTACTTGCGGAGAACTTCCAAAAAGGTCACCAAAAGGTTTTATTACTTCAATTAGACATGCGCTACCCTACCCGTTTAGACACTCGGTTACAGGATTTACTGCCGGCGCTAAAGGAAATATCCTACTGACCTACTCTACCTGGCCTCCGTTTTGATGCGACCCTTGCGGAACCTGAGATAAGCTTATAATATCGTGATCGTCAATGCAACACCTGGCCTTACGTTGTTGTGACTCAATTCTTTTGGTGCGTCGGTGAATAAACTTGAGAGATTAAGGAGCTAAATACGTTTAAATAAAATGCGGAAGTTAGATTTAATTAATTACACTAGCCTGCGAAGGTTTGGCGGATCACATAAAACTAAGTTTATGTAGTAGATTTGGTGTTCCTGGGTTCGAAAAAAATGTAATAATTTTTTCATCACGTCCCATTTTTTTAATACAATATTTCAAAGTACGTTTTTCAATCATAATTTTCGAGAAACTGACTGTTTTTTTCCCTTTTATGGGCAAGGCATCGGCTTGCGGAATACTCCTTGTAACTTAGGGGGTCATTCTAATCGGATTTGCAACCTAACAACGGTGGTACCTCCTTAGCAACTGGTAAGAAGTTACAATTTCGGCAATGTTCGGTGGTAACAGGATACAACGTTGTGCAGTCTCGATAATGCTCGGAAGTAGGATCACACTAAGTTGTAACTTGCAACCCCGATTAGAATTAGCCCCTTAGGCTATAACTACTAAGGTCATATGGCCAACCCTAGTAGAATTTAGCCGAATCACTCTGCATTTTGTGACTCCAATTTGAGTATGGTTTCCGAGATTTGTCGAGAAAATGAATCTTTTTATACAGAATGTATATGTATATGTAGTCAAAAAACTTAAAATTATGTGTGGTTTCTGAAGATGCTTGAACAGTAGAATTTTTTGTAAAGAATACTTTTTTGTGTAAAGTCAATAATAAAAACGTTACTTTGATATGTGCTATATGAAACTAAGAAATTTGGATTTTATAGACAGACTGTAGTTAAAAATTTAAATTTAACCATTGTTTCTGAAGTTTTTTGAGAAGCAGAACTTTTTTGCATAAAATTGATATTAAAAAAGTTTTTCCTCTTGTCAACTCGATCCGGGGAGAATTGTATATAGTAAAGTCTGGTTATATTATAACGAATCCAAAAAATGCACCAAAACAGGTTCGTTATATACTTATATCCAAAGTTTACTAACCGGTAAACCGGTAAATAAATACGAAGCATGTATTTCATAAGTTTTTTAATTGCTCGAAATATAGTACGTTATAACCAAGAGTTTATTTCAAATGGGTTCAATGTAGCCGACCTTCACAGTAATTGCATTTTTTTTTTAAACCTGACGTGATGGAAAAAAATTAATAACAGATTCTTCTTTACAATGCCAAAATCATTCAAAAAGACCCAATTTTATCTCATCCGCAAAAAAAAATATTTTTTTCGCAGGCTAGTGTTATTTATTGAGAAAAAAAGGGTAAAAACTCCTTGTACCAACTGTGGGATCTGATACAATGAGCGCAAAAATCCTTGCGTTTTAAACCAATACAGAGAAAACAAAATTACGGTTATCAGGAAGTCCAGTAGAATTCGCTTAACGGATTTCACTTTCGAATATCGTAGCGACCGAACTGACTTCAATCACACAGTTGGTGGCTTGGTGCACACGCAAGTAGTTGTTGGAGAACTCTGTTCCTCAATTAGATCAACAATTCATTTGTGTTCAATCTAGATTGGTCTTGGTACTGGTGTTTGCCACTTCAGATCGTACTCTAAGACACGTTCTGCTCAATCAACCAACGCACAGTGTGACACAATGGGTCTACAGTGTACTTAATTAATGGAAATAGTTAATTAATCAGACGTTCTGGAGAAGGATGTGATACAAAATGCTGCCATCGCCGATCAATTTACTCCTTTTGGAGGTGATGGGAAACCCTATCGCTAGCTAACTAATTAACTGAGGTCGAATGGGTAGGATCTTTTCTCAACTAGGTCCAATCGCCTTAATGGTGTGGTACAGTGTACGCTTTTTTAATCACCCTACGTCGTTTTTTCGTCGGCGAAACCTATCTAACTAATTTGTTGGCGTAATTGATCCAAATTTCGGCACTCCGCTTTTGCGGTTATGGCACATTCAGTCTCTCGGCAAATTGCTTCTAATTAACCTGCAAATCTCTCGGCAAAGACCACACTTCGGTCCACACACAGGATGTGAGAGAAACTCTGTTAAGAAGATGGCTATGAATAGTGGGTTCAAATTGTTCGTCCTCGTAATTTCACGAAATTCGTAACGAACAATAAATTGACCTTGATTTTTGGGGTTAGATTGTGCTGGCCCACTTGGTTTCGGTATTACTTGCCTTAGACCAGTGATTCAAACTGGCGACTTCCCTGTGCAAATCGAAATACAGCCGTTAGCGTATTTCCAGCTTGGCAGAGAATATCTCCAAAAGGTGGAACTATTTTCCAAGAGTACACTGTATTTGAATTTCCAAATAGATTTGAGGTAATAGTCAATTGACTCTGATTGATTAAATCGCAGAACTGGCCTAATAATTTATGCAACAAACGACCAACAAATTTTACTAGTGTAAATGCTACTTGTTGAGGTTTAACCTCGACCCAAATGCAAATAAAAATAGTTTGACTAAAACTTATCCAAATGCAATACGAATTCTGAACCTTACAGACTCTTTAGCCACTGATTAATGCAAATTAAAATAATTTTTAACCAATTTGTACCACCAAATACGTAACGAAGAAATACAAATAAATGTAAATTACCTATCGGCGTTCCCGAGATGAACACAACACACGCACACACTTGTTTAGGTTCACCCGCGGCGCGAATCCGTACGTATTCGTGGTTGTGTTTGTTTAATTGCCTTTCTCCTAACACACTGGATTTTAACCGTACCGAAGTAAAATGATTTAGCTGGAAATATGAACAAAAAAAAAAATATGAGAGAATGATTGCAAGCACTAAAAGAAACCTCGCTAAGCCAAAATCAAATAATTCAACCGTTCTCTCGAAAGATTGAAACCCTTCTGTCTGTTTCCGGAGGGTCCTTCTTCCCAACTAAACAATGAATCTCCTCCCTCGGACTCCACAAGCAAATTTTGAAGCAAATCCGGACCAATAATCACTGATCTCGCCTAAAATCACGCCTACTGCATATTTCCTGTCCCCATACCCATAAATTAAGAAAACTCCAATTAGCTTGTCAGACAAGGACCGGCGGGTGGTCTTTTCGCAATTTGAAACTTTCCTGACTCTCTCCTCGTAACTTAACCTTACAGGTGTCTAGGTTGACATTTTCATGTATCCGGTACTTGTTTGAAACACTAAGCAGGCAAAGCGAACTACTCTCCACTTGCAATGTAATTGATCCCTTTTCTATAACTGACATGCTTTAAAATTTAGTGTGACCAATTTATACAAAAATCTGAATCAACACAAAGCTAAAATATCAAGCTGACTTTTTTAAGATGGCAGAGAACCAGGAGTGTAATTTGAGTAAGGCCTAATGTTACAAATTTTTATGACTCGCGCTGGGGGTTTCATTCTTCTGAAAAGGACCGCGGCGTCCACCGGGTAGCAATTATACTGCTGTAAAGTTCTGAGAATTTGAACATGTGTTTGTTATTTACAATTAAACAAGCAATAACCGATTTTGTTTTGAAAAACAAATCCGCAAACTTTCAGTAGATTTGTGTTAGAAATAAATGTGATTCACACTAAATATATCATTTTGAAATGAAATATCTCTCGAAATTAGGAATAACGGATCGACAATGATTGAAGTAGTATTATGTAAGGATGGAATACACACGAATGAAAGACCACGTGATCTGTAATCATTGCATATTTGTTTAATGCGCTGCATATTATTAAGCGACCTGTTCGAAAGCACTTGGAAGTAATTGTTTAAATTTGCGGCGTACATTTGGTCGTGAGTTAACA
This sequence comes from Dorcus parallelipipedus, assembly GCA_958336345.1. Classification (NCBI taxonomy): domain Eukaryota; kingdom Metazoa; phylum Arthropoda; class Insecta; order Coleoptera; family Lucanidae; genus Dorcus; species Dorcus parallelipipedus. The sequence continues at coordinate 18,646,878 of OY284481.1, forward strand.
TCAACTCCGCATTGAAATTCAATTATTACAATTGACCGCTCTACGAACTCCGACATATGCAGAATGCAATGCAATTGAATAACTCGGGAGTTAATGAATTAATTCTTTCGTTCTAAACCGAAAAGATAAAATTAAAAAAAACTGTAAATGCATTCCTTTTTTATATGAATATTTTCCCTTGCGAATGGCGCTGTGCAGCGCAAGTCCATAAGTTACCAAACACTCCGTATATGTAATTTATTCACAAGTGGGATAACTATCTATGTGATTCCACCGAAATGAAATTTTTGCTGGCCCGTGCATTTGAAAAGTAACGTTTGCTATCGATGCAAATCAAAAAAAAGTACGCCAATCAATAGTAATATATTGCATGAACGGAGGAGTATAATTTGGGGTGCTATTGTTGTGCAAATGAAGCTTTTATTGGGTTTTCAGTACAGTGCGTGCCTGTTCGTCATGCCCAAAGATAATTTATTTCCCGAGGCCAATGAATCACGCGGGCCGGTTAAAAACGGCCACCACTTGATTAACATGTTGAGTTTATCTCGGATTTCTTATCTTCATCCCCGACGCTATCTAATATAAATTACACGGTTATAGTGGTTATGACTCTATATCACGAGAAAATAGTAAGTCAAATCAAGCAATATGTATCTACGTACAATAATGATTTTATAGTAATTAAAACCAATTATATTTTTCTATACTAATATGCAGAAAAAATGTAAAGTCGAAGCAAATTTTTTAATAGAACTCTGAAACTGGTATTTATTGAAACATCGAACGAAAACAAAATATTAAATACGATATATACGTCATAAACAAAGTTGAAGATGGTCCATGCAAATCACAATTCATTAATTGAATCACATGTTAAATATTGTCACGAAAGGGATTTTCTAAAAAACCACGAAGGGCTTTCTGGTTGTATTCCGCAAACAAATAATTTAAACGCGAACTTGTGTAATCGAGGGCACCGCAACCGTGTCGAAATAAACAGGTAATCGGTTCAAATTCCACAGAGATAGAGCTCAGCGATAATTACGATAAACGAGGCCGGGCACATATGAAATCGATGGGCGAAACACGGGGCAAGAACAAAGAGATGCAACATGCAAACTAGCCAAAAACGGTGTATAAAAATGCGAGCCAAAAATTAGGAGGCAGTCGTTTTACCGAACCGACTCAGTGGCGACTAGTGCCGACGCACCGGGACGCCACGCACCGAGACGCTGTCCTACAACTGAACACCACTCCACCGAGACGCTGTCCTACACCGGGACGCCACACACCGGGACGCTACTGCATCGAGACGCTGTCCTACAACTAAACGCTACTGCATCGAGCTGCTGCAACCCTGCTGGCCGACTACAATACCGACCCCCGGGGACGAGGACCATCTTCCCCCCGCCAGCCAAGGGAAACGATACCCGAGTCCACGAACCCGTCAGAAAAGAATCTTGTTCCACTCCAAACACAAAAGGAACGACGTAAGCTAACCGTCGCCGTGAACACCCGGACCGCATTCCCAACCATTCGAGACGAACCCCCGCAACTAAATTTATTTAATTTCCTTTAATAAAGAGGTATTAATTTCTTTTTTTCTAAAACACCTGTGTTTCAAGCTCTACCATCTATTACCTCTGCGACCTACGCCCTAAGCGGATAAAAAAAACCCGGACCCGTGACAATATCAGTTTGGCATTTGTAAGTAATCCGTCACCAGACGCATGTAATTGATGACGCAGCATTCTTCTTTCGTGATTTTCATAATAAAGGGTGGTTACCAGTTATTGGCGTTGGTTGCTTGAAACTTCACCGTCCACAGGTTGTAAAGCCGCATACCCACTTTTATTTGAACTTCGGTGAACCAGTTAATTTGGGAAAAATAGTTGTGAACAAAAATGCGTTAATTTTAAATTAATTAAACCTAACATTGCCACATACACAAACTATACCGAGATGTTCGCGGTGTCAAAACTTAAGTAAGTAAATCTCCGCGTGAATGTGTGCGTGTGTCTTTGTATGTAATTGTTTGTACTGTGCACTGTGTTGTTATTGCTTTGAACTTGCACCTTTTGAAGAATTTAAAACATTTCAATACGAAAGTAATGAACTTTGAATTGTGGGGGTGAAAAAATGTGATTGGCTTCAGTAATGATTGGTTGTCCGTGCGGTGGTAATTTGGGGCGAGTTTGAGAACACGTGCATATTATGTTTAATAGAATTGTAAGAAATCCAAACATCTTATTTAATTATCAAGCGTAGTACGGAAGTTAAATTCATAAATTATCATAAATTAAACTCGATACAATAATGCAACGCGACCGCGGAAAAATCCGCCCACCTAAAGGTTATGTAAGTAAGCTTGAGAGCGGCTCGCTTTATCAAAAGTCTTGGCCGGGATGAGACATGATTGACATTTGAAAATTCGAAGAACTGTAGTGGCATTTATGGACCAACCTCGTGAATCATAGAGGAGTCCTTTCTCAAAATCGTATAAATGCCAATGGTATAGCACGATAGGAATCAGACAGCTTCTAGTAGTTTGGTCGTGAAGACATCCAGTGCCCGTCTTGAAGAGTGCATCTCGTAAGCTCGAGGGCGTTGTAAGCGGGAACTTGGGGGTGAAGATGAAACCTTCCCCGTTTTTAACCAGTCTTACTTTGGTAGCGTAATTTTAGCAAGAAATTTAATTAAGTATGTTATCAAAGACTAAATTTGGAAAAACTAGATAAAGTAACGAAGTTCACTGCCACCACCGGAGTTTATTAAGGGAACTCCGAACCTTGTAATGCTCAATTGTCCTCGGAAGAGGAGTATTTACAAATATGTACGCAAACGAAGCAAAATAAATCTGACAGATCACCTGCCAGATAGGGTTTCGGGGTAAATACCAGCAGCAGGGAGGACTTGTATCGGATTCCCTTTTGAAAGCAAGGAGGGCTCTCTATGCCCCTTTTTGGGTAGCCTCGGCTCGCAGGGGTTCTTGGGCCATCGCACTCACCCACACCAATAAGTTTAGGCACTTAACTCGCGTTTCAAAAAAGTTTGGTCGTAAATTTAAATAAAATTTTTGGGACGATGGACAGTAAATAAAATACTAATTAGGGTAACATGGAATTATTTAAGTAATTTGATAAAAATTCAAAGGGGGACGCAACCGTTTTCGAAGCTGACTTCGTGAACATTAATTAATTTTTTGACACTTCCTTCTCTTTTGGGCCATTGTTTACGATTTCAAAATCCTTCTCCCTTTTAATATTTTTCCCGAGAGATGCTGCGCTCTCGTGGCTGACCGTTTAACTTTGTTAAAAATGGCAGTATTCAAAAGTTACTCGAGTTGTCTAACGTTAAGGTAATTTTGGGCCTGTTTTTCGACCAATATTTATCAGTCCGGGTAGGCGTTGGCTCTCGGTCCCACGCGATAGCGTCTAGGTGCTTACCTCACGGTAATCTAAATGGTCTTTACCTAAGAGGGCCTCGCATGTTGAGAATGACTTGCCTTCAAGGCCCGGGAATGTTTATATTAAGATTAATTTTGAAATTCCTCTTGGGATAGGGTCGAAGTAAACTGATTTTAGTTTAATAAATTTGAATTTAAATTTCCGGCCGTTTACAGCGTAATCGACATTGTGTCTGACTGTTCTCCAAAAAGTCCGTCCGTCTCTGTATCTAGTTCCATGGTTGGGTGAGAATTTAATTATCGATTTTACTATTTCGACTATGTTTTCATAAACTAACATTTGCTTATCTTAATTATGAGGTGCTGTTTTCCTCGCTATAAAATTATTTTGAATGTGTTTTATGTTGTCTCGTATATTGTTCTACAGTAATCTGAAATTGCATTTAAATTTCACATTTGTCTAAGTTTGTGATTTGAATATAATGTATGGCGGGCAAGGGCTGAAATCTCATTCCGTATAAAGTGGACGTTGATAGCAATATCTGGCTCAAAAGCTCAAACCAGATACCTACAAACAAAGAAATTGCTACTTAGGTCCTTTATGGTCTGATTAAAATTTCAGTAAAAGAGTGAGGAGAAGAAGTAAAAATTGTTGATTATTGTGGTGTGATTAATTTTGGAAATTAACACGTCGTTTGGGCCACCCTTCCCTCACACAAGCATTAATTTGATTTCTCAGTGTTCACTAACACCAGACGCATATAATTGACGCAGCATTCTTCTTTCATGAGTTTCATAACAAAGGGTGATTATTACACATGGTTCGTATTACATTTCGCTTATTGAAATAGATATAAAAACCATGAAGAATTTTTGTGATTATTCTTGGTTGTCAGAGCAATCATTTTCCTTCTTTCAAATTTCTGCAAGTCTTCTTTTTGACGGTTTGTAAACACAGTTGTGTATAAAACGGCGCCCTATTTATTAACAACACGAGAAGAAAAAAATCAAAAATAGAAATTGCTTCGTCCTGAGTTTTATATGCGAGAAACAACCGTTCTTATTGAAACAGTATATCCTTTCATAACTGGCGTTCAGCTTGCGATTAAACTAAGGGGACGGTAACAACATCGCAGACAACACTTGAGAATCACTTTAAGATAAAATACGGTCACAAAACATGCCAGAAAATCTATAGCTACTCTCATATTATTATCATCTCAAGAGCTTATGAGTTCAATTACTTCATGAGCATCCGCCGAATGATATGAATCAAAGCAAAAGCAACTTTCCATAAACAAGCAGTTTCCAGGCATACGTCAATTACATATTTATTATGATATATTAATTTACCTGAAGATTACATCTCGATAACATTCGAGTTTTATGATTACTTTAATCTTATGTGCTTTATGTTCTTTATTGTGATAAATTAATATTAAGTCAACTATTTTGCTTTAGCTATTAATTAAGTGACTTATGTAAAAGTTTTTGAAAACTAAAAACTAACTTGGTCACTGTTTAAAGTGCACGCAAGTTTTCACCTGATTCTCCCCTGCAATAAAATTTTCGTTAAGGAGGCAAGACTGCTCGGTAATTGTTTTGGGTATGAATAGTTCGTCAACAACCGCAGGGAACTTCTCTCAAGGATTCTTCATTATTAAATTTCCAATTGTTTCATAACTTCAACTTATCCATTTCCGAGCTTTTGCGACATTTTAAGATGTCCTTCGATATTTTAACTTTTAACGTTCTGCTTTTATTCGACGTGTACAGGAAGATTCTTTTGATTAAGCCAACAAAGAAAAAAACTTTAATTAATAGTTCATGAAAACTTGTCCTCAAAACAACGATACTTTCACAGATTAGATTAGGCTAAGCAACTCTATTTTACACAAAATTGTTTGCAGTTTCACGTTGGCATTTTACTCTGTGTACTATCCGGAAGTATGTATGTATATACATAATCGTTTGTTCCGTCGACCTCTGGCCTTTTACATAAACGCTTGGCACAAGATAAAAATCTGAGGTCGTGAGGTCTGACGACGTAAACAATCAATGTAATTGAACCTAGCAAGGAATGATGCATGTACTCGTCGAATAGCTGGTGTAAAATATTCATAATTGTGCATAATGTATGGGTTCGTTTCCTCCGAACAAAGTGATGTTGCTTGAAGAAAGGACATTTTATGATGATTTATGTAAAACTGACTGATATAATATTCAAACAATATATTTACATACATTTATGGTTCATTAATCGACAGAAACAATAACATGGAAATATAGAAACAATTCTATGAATAAACATAAATTTTACGATCTTAAACAATTGATTCTCTTACAATGGTAAGTTCTCTCATCTATTAGAATGAATTAGAGTTTGTGTTTTTTGACAGAAATTACCATAGTGGTGCAGACGAGGCCAGGAAAGAGCTGGGATAATTTCTAAATTAACATTCTTGAGTTAATTATGGGTAACGCCGACTTTAATACCATAAGTTAAGTTGTGATGTTTATCTTCCAGTTTTTTGTAATTTTTACTAATTGCGGAGTTAACCGTTGCAAGTTAATTATGACAGATGTTGATTTATTACGTTTCGTAATTAAGTTATGCTCTGCGTACTAATGTAAGTGCACTAATTTCGAATATTAAGCAAGTCGGAAGGAAATTTTAATATCCCACGTAATCCCACGATGAATTTTCAGTCAATAATAATTACGCAACAGTTTTTTAAAACGATAACATAAATTTCAATTTATTAAAAGTGTAATTCTCGACCGAACATGAACATTAAATCATTCGTAATAATTAATTAATAACTGTTCGCGGTGCCTCCTAAATACGAAACAAACTAACTTAATACCCTCCCCCGTATTTTGGACTGCAGTTTTAATTAATCGCTAGCAGCAATAGCTCTTCCCATCAAGCATTTCAACTGGAGCGATGCCGGGGCTATATGAAGCCGTCCGTTCCGAGAAAGCGCTCGGAGCGCCTTCGCTTCGCAAAATAATGAACTGGCCAACTTGCCATCATGAGCAATATCCTACCTGTATAGCATACTTGGGCGAGTAACATGTCACTATGTTATACGGAGGCTCGCCCGCCAATCACTTACAAAATTTCAAAGTTTGCCGTAATTAATTTTCCTATTTATCTCCTTTTGATTTGAAGTTTGCTTCCTGCGAGGGGGACGAGCTTAAAGGGGTTTGATTTCGTAATAAAGAAACGAGAGGCGCAAACAAATTCGTGATGAACTAGTTAATTAAAGAATTTTTGGTTTCGGGGAATTAAATATTAATTTAACTTTTAACTTTTTCCCTTAATTGAAAACGTTTAATGAAGTTACCTTTGTTATTTAAATCCCTTGCTATACATTAGAAATTTATTTTTTGTTTTGTTCTGAAACGGTCGCGGATTTGTTTTTCAAAACAAAATCGGTTAATGCTTGTTTAATTGTAAGTAACAAACACATGTTCAGATTCTCAGTAGAACTGCCACCGGACCAACGCGGTCTCTTTAAGGAGAATAGAACTCCCAGCGCAAGTCATAAAAATTTGTAACGTTGGGCCTTACTCAAATAACACTCCTGGTTCTCTGCCGTCATAAACAAGTCATCTTGACATTTTAGCTTTGTGTTGGCTCAGATTTTTGTACGAATTGGTCACGCTAAATTTTAGAACGCATTTAGGATGCATTAAAATGTCAGCCTAGACACTTGTAGGTTTAAGTGATAGAGAGAGGGTCAGGAAAGTTTCAAAAATTCCAAAAGACCACTGCCGGTCCTTGGCTGACAAGCTAATTGGAGTTTTCTTAATTTATGATGGGGAACGGGAAATGTGAAGTAGGCGTGATTTTGTGCTAGAGCAGCGATAGGCCCGGGGTTGTTTCAAAATTTGGTTGCGGAGTCCGAGAGAGGAGATTAATTTTTGGTTGGGAAGAACGAAGCTCCGGAGAAAAACAGAAAGGTCGCAATCTCCCGAGCGAACGGTTGGATTCTTTAATTTGACGTCGCGAGTTTTCTTTTAGTGCTTGCAGTCGTTCTCTCATTTTTCTCATATTTCTAGCTAAATCATTTTATTTCGGTACGGTTAAATCCAGTGTGTGAAGAGAAAGGGCAATTAAAATAATAATAATAATAATAAAAAAAATAATATTTATTTACTGTCACTTATCAATAGATATGGACATTGTCAAATACAAAGTTCAGTAGATTATTTAGATACATATAACAAATATAACTAACGTAATAAGCATTACATTTTCGGTAATGTAGGGAAATTGATAAAAATGTGACTACAGATGAACATAAAACCAGTTATAAACATATCAGCATTTCGAGTATACAAGTGCTCATGTTGTTTTGTGAAAACAGCTAGTTCTAAAATATATACGCTAGCTAATGGTAGTATCCCTAATTGTTTAAATAATGGTCTGCAAGGAGTATATAACGGAGCTCCGCACATGACTCTAACAATTCTTTTTTGCAGCACAAATAAGTTCGTGAAGTGACTGCATGAACCCCAGAACATTAAACCGTACCGTAGCCTCGACTCGACATAGGCAAAGTAAAAAGTTTTTAGTGAGACTGTTCCTACATGAGATTTTAGATTATTTAAGGCATAAAATGCAGAACATAATTTCTTGCTCAATTTACAACAATGTAGTTCCCAGTTGAGCCTCGAGTCAACCTGAAGACCCAAAAATTCGGCATTATTTGTAAGTGGCAAAGATTTGCTGTCGTGTTTAACAAAAATGCTATAGTCAGGTACATGATTTTTGAATATTATCAAATTCGTTTTTTTCAGATTGAGTAGAAGATTATTGTCCGTACACCATTTATTCATGTTATATACATCTTCAGTACTGGTATTGGAAATTTCAGCAGTTGATCTATCGGCAATTATTACATTAGTGTCATCCGCATATTGTGAGATATGACCTGAAGTTACTGATACTGGTAAATCATTGACATAAATCAAAAACAATGTTGGGCCTAGGATGGATCCCTGTGGAATTCCTTGGTGAATAGATAGTTTTGAGGACTGATGGGTCTTTATTGTACCACTATGTTCTGACGTTAATGAAATAACTTGGCTGCGGTTGGTAAGGTATGAGTGGAATAAGCTTAAGGCTGTGCCTCGTATACCATAGGCTTCCATTTTGGTTAACAGAATGTCATGATCCAGCATGTCAAATGCTTTGGACAGATCAAAAAATATACCAGCAACATTATGTTTCTTATCTAGATTCTCATAAATACATATAAGTTAATGTATTATAAATGGCATCTTTTGTAGATGTGTTGCTAATAAATCCAAATTGATTCTGATGTAATATTTCAAATTTTGTCAGGTAGGAAACCAATCTTTTGGGTTTTACTGATAGCGGGTAAGAGTGAAATAGATCGATAGTTATTTATGTCAGATCGCTCACCCTTTTTGAAAATAGGAATAACTTTCGCACACTTTAGTAGATCTGGAAATATGCCTTGTAATAAATATTTTTAAGCAATGAGCATGGTACATCATCAATCCCGGCAGAATTTTTGTTGGAGATTACTTTAATTATAGACCGAACTTCTTCTTCATTAGTTGGTCATAAACATATTTTGATCACATCTGAATTTAGCTGTATATTGATTATGTTGATAATTTGTGTTTGAAACTATGTTACTGAATTAGTTACAAAACAGTTGAGTTATTTCTTTAGGATCGGTTATCAAGTTTACAGAAGTCTAGATTATTTTGTAATCAGATGTTTTGGGATTAGTTAAATTTACTATTTGCCTTACAATATTCCAAGTTGTTTTTGATTTATTAGATGATGACGATATCTTATTGTCATAGTATTGTTTCTTGCTTTCTTTTATTGCTACGTTATAACACTTTTTCTGGGTTTTGTATATGTTTTGTAAGTAAGGGTCATTATATTTTGTACAAAGAGCATGAAGATCTCATAAACAAACAAAATCACGAATATGTACGGATTCGCGCCGCGGGTGAACCTAAACAAGTATGTGCGTGTGTTGTGCTCATCTCGGGAACGCCGATAAGTAATTTACATTTATTTGTATTTCTTCCACATATTTGGTGGTACAAATTGGTTAAAAATTATTTTAATTTGCATTAATCAGTGGCTAAAGAGTCTGTAAGGTTCAGAATTCGTATTGCATTTGGATAAGATTTAGTCAAACTATTTTTATTTGCATTTGGGTCGAAGTTAAACCTCAACAAGTTGCATTCACATTAGTAAAATTTATTGGTCATTTGTTGTATAAATTATTAGGCCAGTCCTGTGATTTAATCAACCAGAGCCAATTAACTGTTCCCTCAAATCTATTTGGAAATTCAAATAGTGTACTCTTGGAAAATAGTTCTACCTTTTGGAGATATTCTCTGCCAAGTTAGAAACACGCTAGCGGCTATATTTCGATTTGCATAAGGAAGTCGCGAGCTTGAATCACTGGTCTAAGGCAAGTTATATCTGCCACCGAAACCAAGTGTGCCAGCACAATCTAAATCCAGAAATCAAGGCCAATTTATTGCTCGTTACGAATTTCGTGAAATTACGAGGCCGAACAATTTGAACTACCTATTCATAGCCATCTTCTTAACAGAGTTTCTCTCACACCCTGTGTGTGGACCGAAGTGTGGGTTTTGCCGAGAGATTTGCAGGGTAATTAGAAGCGATTTGCCGAGAGACTGAAAGTGCCATAACCGAAAAAGTGGAGTGTCATTTGGGTCCATTGCGCCAATAAATTAGTTAGATAGGTTTAGCCGACGAAAGACGACGTAGGGTGATTTAAAAAAGGCGTACATTGTACCAAACCCTTAAGGCGATTGGACATAGTTGAGAAAATATCCTATCTATTCGACCTCAATTAATTAATTTAGCCAGCGACAGGGTTTTCCATCACCTCCAAAAGGAATCCCTGAAAAACTAGCGGCGATTGCTATTGATTATCTTGCAAATTGATCGCCGAAGGCGGCATTTTGTATCACATACTTCTCCAGAACGTCTGATTAATTAATTACTTCCAATTACTTCTAATTATTTAAGTACACTGTAGACCCACTGTGTCACACTGTACGTTGGTTGATTGAGCAGAACGTGTCTTAAGCCCGTATTCATAAACAATACTTACACTATGCGCTCGATAATAATTCGCTAATAATTCATGAAATGTACACATTTCACGTGTAATAGACGCACAACCAACAAGGGTTTAATAACAGTTTATGAATTACATTCCGTAAAACACATCTTTGCAGCGCATAAACACATATTCGCAATGTTTTGGTGAACGCATAGTGTAAATTTTGTTTATGAATACGGACCTTAGAGTACGATCTGAAGTGGCAAAGACTAAGACCAATCTAAGTTGAACTTGAATCAATTATTAATTTAATTGAGGAATAGAGCTTCCAACAACTATTTGCGTGTGCGCCAAGCCACCAGCTGTGTGATTGAAGTCAGTTCGGTCGCTGCGATTTTCGAAAGTGAAATCTGTTCTCAATAAATAATTAATTAAAGTTAACTTCCGCATTTTATTTAAACGTATTTAGTTCCTTAATCTCTCAAGTTTATTCACCGACGCACCAAAAGAATTGGGTTACAACAACGTAAGGCCAGGTGTCGCATTGACGATTACGAGTTATATTATAACATTATAAAGGTTATTGCGGATTTCCGCCATGGTCACATCAAAACGTAGGCCAGGTAAAGTAGTTCAGTAGGATATTCCTTTAGCACCGGTAGGTAGCCTGTAGCCGACCATCTAGACGGATAGGGTCTAATTGCAATAATAAAACCTTTGGTGACCCTTTGGAAATTCTCAGCAAGTAAACTTTGTAAAGTTTTCGGCCCAGTCAATTAATTTGGCAATAAGTTTAATTTGTTTTTTTGTTTGGACAGTTTTATTGGTTATTTAGTTGTCGATAAAAGTCAACAAACAAGGTGGCACGCCGGCATGTTACAGTTCTTTAAAACGTGTATTTCATGTGAACATTAACTACTAAGAAGTTTTCATTAAAGTTCATTATCCTTTTTGATTTAATGAACAGTAATAAGGGTAATTACGGATAGGTATAAATACAGGGTGCCCATTTTTAAATTATAACGCCTTAAAAATTGAAAACAGGCAACCCATTCTACCTCCGTGCTTTTAGTACGTTGCGAAGATACGAAGTTATTTCTGATTTGATTCGTGGGTTGCCTAACTTAAAGTATTTAGGGGTCACGATTTATAATAGGCACACATTGTTGAGTAAAACGCTATTTATACTTATCTTCTTTGTATTATTAAAATTTGATTAAAAATTCTAACTTTAATAGTTGCGCCCCTTTGGCTCTTGCTCATAAACGGGGAAAACTCAGATTCGGAATGAAATACAATTCTCCGCAACGCAACAGTGAAAGTGCGACAAGTTATTACGTATGCAGTATAAAGCCCGCAGAGTGGCAATAACAAGCTATGATAGTTTCGAGCATCCTACGAGGGGTTGTTACCTGTTGCTTGGTAATGTAAATGGGCTTGTTGAGGATCAACCACGTGACAGTCTCGTGACACGCCGGCATCGTCGTAGAGCCGTCATACGTCATGTAGTAGTCGGTTTCGGGGAGGAGTCCTCGAACCGAGAGTCTTTTCACCTCGACTTCGTCACCTGGAAATACAAACGCGCTTGAATGTTTTAAAACGTGTCGAAAGTTTTATTTACTTCTTTAGCTAAATGATCAATTAACTCCAAAAGAAGAACTAGCAGGCAAGTTTCTTTTAGAAATTGCTATAATTGGTCAGCTGGATTTAGATGGCGAGGAGGAAACCCAGTAAGTTTCCTCCTCGCAATCTCAATGATCATCAGTTTACATTAACTAACTAATCAATAATTAGATTTTAACATAAAGCAGACTACTAATGTTGTGCATATATTAAACGGTTATTGTTCCATAACTGATCGTATGATAACCGTAGTTCCGCTACACACCCTAATGACCAATCATTACATTGATGACATGATGACATTTCCATGCGCATCCTCGATAGGTGAAGTGACTGCACCTTTTTTTTACTACAAAAGTTGCACGAAATGCATTTATTCCAGGCTTATTCAAGGCTTTGTGTTAGCACAAATCTTTTGTAACAAGATCTCAAAAGTGAAAAAAGTAATTTTAATTGTAACATAAACCCCATTGAAACTCTATTTATAAACATTCGTTAAAAGTATGTACCTACATGAATAACAAAACTGTATATTGATTTTTTGCTGGTGAGTTTTCACAGATGTGCAAGTTGAACTTTCACTCGTTCGCAATAAAACCGATTCTCAAAATGACGTTTTCGGTTTTGTCTAGACTTTTAATTTTAAAACCAGTTATGATTCCGAGATATGAGAGCTATGTATGCCCGGCAGCGTGCAAGCTAATCACATTAGTTTGTGTGCACTCCCGCTGGCGTTGTGTAAACTCAGATTCTACATCGATCGCCCCCAAAATTGATCGTTCCAAAACGTAAGGATTTGCTTAACTTGTTTCGATGATAATCTAAATTTTATCAATTAAAGCCTCTCTGGTTTTGTAAAGGAAGTGCTTGTCTCGTGATGAATATTAGATGAAATGATAAATTGATAACAATGATTCAATATCTTTAACAACTTACCTCCGTATCGTATCTTGTCAAGCTGATCTGTTAATATCCTCAGTTCTGGATTAGATAAATCACCTAGCTGTAAAAGAAAGAAATGATTATAAATTTAATTTGTTTAGGGTGCCGATTAATTTATACGTTACATCTTATGTACCCAAATTTATGTTGAAAATTCAGAGCGTAAAATTAATCCGGTAACGACATGCATGTTTTTTCATGTGACACAGGCAATTTATATGCTAGGGTAATATGAAACAATTATTATTAAAGGTGCAGGGGAAAAATTTGCATGATTACTCGACGGCTTAAAGACCGTTTTAAAAGTTGGACTACAATGTCATTTGCATAACAAGTAAGGAATTTCAGCTAGAACCACTTTCGTTTATGTCTCTCTAGTTACTTGAACTCGGGAGATATGGCAAATTGTATAGTAATTTTACGGCGATTTTTGGTAGGAAGTGGATTACAAATTGGGGCATGCATATTTACAGTGCTTTTAAGGTGCAAGATGGGACCTTGCTTTTTAAAAGCCTTACATATTTATGAACGTTTTCGGCTTTTTTAGTTAATCTCATTACATAGGAAAAGTATTACGCTGGCGGGTTTTCTAAATAACCTACTTTATTAATTTATGGCGTCCCAACATGTCAGACGCATCAACCGAGATTAAATATTAATGAAATTTCACAGTAATTAAAATTTCATTTCCCGTAAAAGTTCCAAAGAATTTATGACCTTTCCAACAGCTAGAATTCATCTTACCGTAAGCTTACAGAAAAATGTACAAGCATAATTTATTTGGTTTTTAATGTCACATATATGTTCGTCATTTCGTTTCGTGACTTTTTACTACAGCATAAATTTTTGTAGGAGCTGAAAGTATTTTATTATACAGCGTTATCAATTATATGCGTCTGGTGTTAGTCAAATTAATTCTTGTATTATGCTCATTCACGATGTTTCTGGTTCCTGACGGACTACTTACAAGTGTCAAACTGATATTTAACATAACCTACGGTCTATGCATCTACCAAACATCTACCTTTAGTATTTAGTAGTTGAATCCCAAATGGCATTCTAATATAGGCATAAGTACATGACAGTAGTCTTTTCAGGAGTCTTAATTAATATTACATTCATAAATTACATCACAGACGAGACTGTCAGACAATCGATATGTGTAGGTATGGAGTTCAATCTCAAATCAATTTAGTCTGCTTTTGCTGATCTACATTTATAAATGTCTTACACTACAGTGTATCAGCTCACAAAAACAGCCGTGTTCTTTCACACATTAAATTTGGATCTAAAGGCGTTTGATCAGACAAGTAGTGTTCTTTCTTTACAGGTTATTCTGTTTAAACAGATAGGATCGTGGGCCCTAATCCTCTTGCCCCTCTGGATCGTTAAATTTTTGCGATTCGATTAACGAATTGTGATTTGCACGGGCATTTTATACTAGGTTATGTGGCAGTTCTTTCTAATTGTATTTTGGATCTCGATTACTTGATCTGAAGTTGTTGGCGAAAGAACACAGCTTACATATACGAATTATTTTCAAACATTTTAATATGTATTAGTGACTCTACAAAAAGAAACTTTCACGATCAAACCAACGAAATAGGGGGGAAAAGGTACTATAAAGATGTACTACATTGTTTTGTACATGAACGTATTTCTCAGATTTAAAGAATCGCTAAAGACGTCTTCAATTTAATATAGTTTTGTTCTGAAAAAATTCTCCCTAGTTTAATTACATAATGCGGCCGATGAAATACTAATTATTTTAAAGTTCCTTTAGTTTAGCTGATCTTAATCCAGTTTAGTAGGAAATGGAAAGGTAATTTATTACTTGTGAGGGTGAAATATGCGAAAAATGAAACGGTGGATGACGATGATGTCATTATTTAACTCATCCACATTTTTAAGGCGCATTTTTCGTCCAGTAATTATATAATATTTGAAAATGCTTAAAATTGTAATTACTTGGAGTGAAGTTACATTTATATATTTTAATAAGTCCAGGCGCTTTGTGAACGCGTTTAAAATGTTTTGCTTGACCGGATGATTTCGTAATCGTATTAATGGAAACTGTAATTTGTACATATGACGTTCAAGCTAAGAGCGTCAAGAAATTGCCTTAACCCCTGTGGCGAGGTAAGAGGTGAAATGAAATGGTTTCAAATGCTTGTGCCTATCATGGAAGAAAGCGTCCATCGACTATAGATACATGGAAGACTTCTTGGCCGAAGTCAAGCCTAAAGTGGGACCAAACAACTTGTCTATTGGCTCAAGAGATGGAACCACCATAAAGAATTACTCCCTTGCACTCCGAATAAGTATACACTTACTTTTCACACATATCTTGTTGATCTCTCCAAAAGTAAAGTCCCAAGGTTTATCATTTAGGCAAGACGTTGTCACTTGCTATAGAAGCTCAAACCCACATGACGTTCAACTTAACAGCGTCACGAAGTTGCCTGAATACCTGCAGCGAGGAAAGAGCTTCAAATGCCTCTGGCAATTATGGAAGAAAGCGCCCAATGGGTATGAGCCCATCGGCTGCAGGCACATGACAAAATTCCAGTCTAAAATGAGACCAGCACAGAAGATAGAACCACCATAAAGACCATCCCACCCCATCCCAAATGCACTTCTAATAAGTACCACACTTAACCTGATGATCCCTCCATAAGCACAGCTGGATATGTTTCAAAGTTCACCAAAAAGTCCCAACAGCGTTAAGAAATTAACTAAATCCTTGTGTCAATCATGGGAAAAAGTGTCCAATAGCCACAAGCCCATCGACCATAGACATATGGAAAACCTCTTGGCAAAAACCAAGCCTAAAATGAGACCAAACAACTTGTGCAGCAGCTCAATGGATGGAACCGCAATGTAATCCCATTGTAATCCCAAAACTGCACTTCTAATAAGTACCACACTTATTCTTTACACTTATCCTGATGATCTCGTCAAAAGCACAGCTGGATGTTTCTTCCAAACACCGAGGTTCACCAAAAACTCCACGCTTCAATCCAATAGAATTATTGGAACTGAATCTTCCAGAAACATCTCAGAAACGACACTAAGACTAAATCCCCTTAACTCAGGGCGGTCTTAACTTCAAAGCATCAGCACAGAAAGCGTAAAATATTCGACCGTCGTTTCCAAGGCGTGTTCATGATCTGCCCAAAATAGCAGAATTGCAAGCCCAGCCACTTTTTCAGTTTTAGAAATTCGAGCGCGAAGTCTACAGGGTACACACCCTTGGGAAAAGTTACTATACGACAAACGACCAACGACAAATTAACGAAATAAAGGAGAATTCCTAGAGTATAAAAATAAAGAGCGAACAACCGTAACCAAAAATAGTTTGAAAGTTTGAAGATTAAACTTCTCCAATCTGACCTTGAAAATGAGAAGAAGACACGTATCCTATCCATCACATGAATATGAAATATTTGTTGGTTATAACTTCGGCGATTGATGACGCAGCATTTATCTTTAGTGATTTTCATAATACACCTTGTATTTACATGAACAATTCCTTTTATTTTAGAATTACTTTACAGTATTGAATATTTAATTATGTAAGAGTTACAATAATGCGTATTCTTTTTATTTTATATGTAAAAAAGCAGCGAACTCACCTGTAAGAGTAGCGATATAACAACTATCCCTTGGGCTTTATGAAGAGCTTCGGAAAAGTTAGAATACAGCTGTGAGTTGAAGCCGAAAATCTGTATCTGAAACAAACGGAATGTATAGAATGCGTTAGTTCGTTCTGCGAAGCTTCCCCAATCATCACTTTATTGCCTAGACGCTCATCGAATTTTCCACCCCTGTCTGTTCCGACTCCGCCTGTGATTTTATTTTATCGGTGCCTACCGCGATGCTGCTGGAGATTTTTCGTCCCGACAATTCGCACGTCGTGCAAATATTATGATTACTTTAGTCTGACTCAATATTCGATTTCATATTTGACGACCGCCTCCCTCCTCACTCTCGCAAGTCGGGAATCAAATGTCTGCCTCGATTCCGGGCAAATGTCGTGCAGCACGTGTGATTGGATGGATAAAGGATTTATATCTTTTGAACTTTTACGCTCGAAAAATAAAAGTTTATGTCAACGCTTGTTTAATGTTTTAAGCGCCTCTGTGTTTTTCTTTTTCTTTTTTTTTGCTCGGCGAGGCGACGAAAGGAAAACTTCTCTGCGAAGTTCAAATGCTTTTAAAAACCAGCTATTTTAATGTTACAGTTTTAATGCTTAAATGGATTTTTGATGTCGATATACTGCAGGATGATGTGTTAAATTCGTACTTTTATATTTCTTGAAATTTGCTTTTAAACTACACTAAATCTTATCTAACTTGTCGGACAACATTTTTCAAAGCTGTATGTAATTTATGTGAGAACAGTTTGTTACGCACAACAAATCTCTTTCTCATTTCAATGAGTTTTTTTAAAATTAATCTAAAAAAAAAACGCTTAGAAAACGTCAAACCCATCTTGTATAAAGTTTTTATACATGCCATTATATTTTCTGTTTTTTAAACGGAATATTAAGTATATAATTTATAATTAAGGCAACATCAATCTTGCAACTACACCGATATTTGTCATTCTGAAGTTTTACGTTTATCGTTAACGACACAAAGATCACAAAGAATAATTAATATTTAAGAATGATTAATTACTGCACGTACGTTACCCCGTGAATCAGTCGAAGCATTCTTATTTAAATAATTTATTATTCGCACTTATCATGTGTCGTTTCATTGAAACTATCTACAGAAATGGTCATAACTTGAATAACGCGTCGTTTTTAGTTTCCAATATTAAATCAAATCGATAAATCCAACATGGAATTTTAAATTTATCAATTTATTCATTTACTTCAACGCGATGAAGATAAATTTATGGCACAGAAGACTAGGGGCATTTGATAAAGTGCCGATTTCGTCAGGGTGTAATCGAAAAAGTTTCACCTATTAATATTCTAAATTCTTCATGACATAATCCTGCAGATATCAATGGATTTGCTAAAAAATTAAAAACTGACCTACCACAAGAGCGCATTGCCTTTTGTTTGAAGACCTCTGCCCGTTCGTTAGTCCGCCTGCGGTTTATAAACACATCGTAAAACGATAAATTCCGCAATGTCCCGGTCAGTGGGTCAATGTCGCCCGCAACACAATTCGACAACGAAATCTTTGTCCATCTGTCTCATTAGATAGATAACAATTAATCATGATATTCCATACTTTGTAAACAAATAACGCACTACCTCATTTAATTTGTTAATTTCGCGTGTTAAAATGATGAGTGCCTGTTTTAAGTACAGTGATTAGAAACAAATTGGTGACAGGAGAATTTTGGAGATGTGAACATTTTTTCTTGGTTCCGGCAAATAAATAAATACATTAATTGTACTTAATAAAAACGTGTAGTTTAACGTTCTCCCTAAGTTTTGAGAAGATTCTTAAATCGTTTACTGTAATAAAGTAATAAGGTGCTATTTTATCGCTCGAGTATAACACTACGAACCTTTATTGTTTAATTCACGTATAAATCTACTTGCTTTCAGAATATTAATAATAATATATATATATGAGTAATATATGAATAATAAAACAAAATTGTCGTAGAATATAAACGTAAAATACAGTTTATTTCACCACATTAAATAATCAATTTAAAGTAATTAATTATTACTCCGGAAGAAGACGTTCGGATAGTTTAAAATTTAGTTCAGGTTTTTCGCAAAACCTTTGCCAAGGTTTACTCGCTGGTCTTTATGAAGCTCCGGTAAGGTTTCATTGCATACCACTGCATTGTCACATTTTATTTTCGACTATAATACCGTTGGGTATACTTTCTTCCTCTCGCTATACCTGTGCTATACCTTTGTTTTGAATTTTCAATACGTTGCGCGTGCTGAAAAATTTCCCAGCGTCCCTTGCGTGAAGCGCCGCGAGATCCTCTGTTGATTGTCTGGCTGTTCATTGAAGTATACGTGCGAGTTTGTTCGACGTCCCACAATGCTTTTTGTATTTCGTGTTACCTGAATTTGCTGGTTGACAACAGGCCATCCTTCGGGGTTTTGAAGTTTACTGCTTCGAAGCAAGAATTTACTCGACTTAAGTCGGATATTGTGACTTTACGGGCACCTCGCATTCGGACGACTTCATCGTATTTTGTCAAGAAAACCAGCTTTCATCGGAGTTTCTTCTTTTGGTTTGGTTCTGTTACTACGCTGGTTGCACTTCGACGCTTCGTAATAAATTGTGACTGAGTTTTACCACGCGGCCCTTTCGAACTCGCCGTTGATCGCATCGAGGTAAGTACATAAAGCAGTTTCACCGGCCTAAGCAGACCTCGATTCTTACAGGGCTAAAGCAACTTCACCAACCTAAGAGGACCACGCGGCGTGCACGCATACCACTGCATTGTTACATTTTATTTTCGACTATAATACCGTTGGGTATACTTTCTTCCTCTTGCTATACCTGTGCTATACCCTTGTTTTGAATTTTCAATACGTTGCGCGTGCTGAAAA
Source organism: Dorcus parallelipipedus (assembly GCA_958336345.1). Classification (NCBI taxonomy): domain Eukaryota; kingdom Metazoa; phylum Arthropoda; class Insecta; order Coleoptera; family Lucanidae; genus Dorcus; species Dorcus parallelipipedus. The sequence continues at coordinate 18,666,493 of OY284481.1, forward strand.
ATTTCCCAGCGTCCCTTGCGTGAAGCGCCGCGAGATCCTCTGTTGATTGTCTGGCCGTTCATTGAAGTATACGTGCGAGTTTGTTCGACGTCCTACAATGCTTCCTGTATTTGGTGTTACCTGAATTTGCTGGTTAACAACAGACCATCTTTCGGGGTTTTGAAGTTTACTGCTTCGAAGCAAGAATTAACTCGACTCAAGTCGGATATTGTGACTTTACGGGCACTTCGCATTCGTACGTCTTCATCGTATTTTGTCAAGAAAACCAGCTTTCATCGGAGTTTCTTCTTTTGGTTTGGTTGCGTTACTACGCTGGTTGCACTTCGATGCTTCGTAATAAATTGTGACTGAGTTTTTCCACGCGGCCCTTTCGAACTCGCCGTTGATCGCATCGACGTAAGTACATAAAGCAGTTTCACCGGCCTAAGCAGACCTCGATTCTTACAGGGCTAAAGCAACTTCACCAACCTAAGAGGACCACGCGGCGTGCACGCATACCACTGCATTGTTACATTTTATTTTCGACTATAATACCGTTGGGTATACTTTCTTCCTCTTGCTATACCTGTGCTATGCCTTTGTTTTGAATTTTCAATACGTTGCGCGTGCTGAAAAACTTCCCAGCGTCCCTTGCGTGAAGCGCCGCGAGATCCTGTGTTGATTGTCTGGCTGTTCATTGAAGTATACGGCGAGTTTGTTCGACGTCCCACAATGCTTTCTGTATTTCGTGTTACCTGAATTTGCTGGTTAACAACAGGCCATCCTTCGGGGTTTTGAAGTTTACTGCTTCGAAGCAAGAATTGACTCGACTCAAGTCGGATATTGTGACTTTACGGGCACCTCGCATCCGTACGACTTCATCGTATTTTGTCAAGAAAACCAGCTTTCATCGGAGTTTCTTCTTTTGGTTTGGTTCCGTTACTACGCTGGTTGCACTTATAATAATAACTCGTAATAAATTGTGACTGAGTTTTTCCACGCGGCCCTTTCGAACTCGCCGTTGATCGCATCGAGGTAAGTACATAAAGCAGTTTCACCGGCCTAAGCAGACCTCGATTCTTACAGGGCTAAAGCAACTTCACCAACCTAAGAGGACCACGCGGCGTGCACGCATACCACTGCATTGTTACATTTTATTTTCGACTATAATACCGTTGGGTATACTTTCTTCCTCTTGCTATACCTGTGCTATACCCTTGTTTTGAATTTTCAATACGTTGCGCGTGCTGAAAAATTTCCCAGCGTCCCTTGCGTGAAGCGCCGCGAGATCCTCTGTTGATTGTCTGGCCGTTCATTGAAGTATACGTGCGAGTTTGTTCGACGTCCTACAATGCTTCCTGTATTTGGTGTTACCTGAATTTGCTGGTTAACAACAGACCATCTTTCGGGGTTTTGAAGTTTACTGCTTCGAAGCAAGAATTAACTCGACTCAAGTCGGATATTGTGACTTTACGGGCACTTCGCATTCGTACGTCTTCATCGTATTTTGTCAAGAAAACCAGCTTTCATCGGAGTTTCTTCTTTTGGTTTGGTTGCGTTACTACGCTGGTTGCACTTCGATGCTTCGTAATAAATTGTGACTGAGTTTTTCCACGCGGCCCTTTCGAACTCGCCGTTGATCGCATCGACGTAAGTACATAAAGCAGTTTCACCGGCCTAAGCAGACCTCGATTCTTACAGGGCTAAAGCAACTTCACCAACCTAAGAGGACCACGCGGCGTGCACGCATACCACTGCATTGTTACATTTTATTTTCGACTATAATACCGTTGGGTATACTTTCTTCCTCTTGCTATACCTGTGCTATGCCTTTGTTTTGAATTTTCAATACGTTGCGCGTGCTGAAAAACTTCCCAGCGTCCCTTGCGTGAAGCGCCGCGAGATCCTGTGTTGATTGTCTGGCTGTTCATTGAAGTATACGGCGAGTTTGTTCGACGTCCCACAATGCTTTCTGTATTTCGTGTTACCTGAATTTGCTGGTTAACAACAGGCCATCCTTCGGGGTTTTGAAGTTTACTGCTTCGAAGCAAGAATTGACTCGACTCAAGTCGGATATTGTGACTTTACGGGCACCTCGCATCCGTACGACTTCATCGTATTTTGTCAAGAAAACCAGCTTTCATCGGAGTTTCTTCTTTTGGTTTGGTTCCGTTACTACGCTGGTTGCACTTATAATAATAACTCGTAATAAATTGTGACTGAGTTTTTCCACGCGGCCCTTTCGATCTCGCCGTTGATCGCATCGAGTTAAGTACATAAAGCAGTTTCACCGGCCTAAGCAGACCTCGATTCTTACAGGGCTAAAGCAACTTCACCAACCTAAGAGGACCACGCGGCGTGCAGGCATAATAACCACAAATTCTAAGACCGGAATAAACTAAATTATTTCTTTTTCGTTTTATTAAGAACACTTTTTCTTTGAGTGTGGTTGAGTTAATAGTTCACGTATTTTTCGTTTCTTTTAATGCTATGCTGATGATACTCAAATTTACTTGAGTTTTAAGCCTTCCGATTTAGGTTTATCTTCCATCTTAATCAATGAAGACACCCTACGTTTAATTAATATCTCCAACAAACATTCGTTACATATAAATTCTCATAAATCATCGGCAATGATTTTTGGCAGGGCTAAAGATCGGCAGGGGGCCATAGACAGTATGAGTATAAATATTAATAATACTAAAATTTCGTTTGTTGAAATAGTTAAAAGCTTAGGTGTAATTTTGGATACCAATTTACGATTTACAAATCATGTAAACAAATTAATACAAAAATCTTATTCGATATTAAAACGCCTATATATGAACCGGCAATGTCTTCCTACAATGTTAAGAATTCAACTGTGTGACTCTTTAGTATTATCTCTTTTCAATTACTGTGATACTGTCTATGGCCCCTGCTTAGATACAATAACTAGTCTCAGGATACGGAGAATGCAAAATTCCTGTATTCGCTTTATCTATGGCATGTGTCACTTAAAATAAAAGACGCTAATTGGCTTAATATGACCAACAGAAGATTACTCCATATGACATGTTTAATTCACAAAGTGTATATTACCTCGTCTCCATCTTATCTTGTTTCATTGCTAACCTCTAGATTTCTACTCCACGAAAGGCATTTACGACGCACGAGTGGGTTGCATATTCCATCCCATCGAACTTCACTTTTTGAAAGATCATTTTCTTTTTGGTCAGTAAAAATGTATAATACATTGTCACATGAGATTAGGTCTTTGTCACTTGCGACTTTCAAAAAGAAATATCGGGATCAGCTCTTTTCAATGCAGCGATGATCGTACATTCACATTCATTTTCATTTTCATTTATATTCATTCATTTTTAGTACATTTATTCATTTTTAGCACATACAATAGTTCTTTCTGTATATATACATATATATCGAAATATTATAATATTTACTAATTTTATGTCATAGCATTTGTAGTTGGTTGAGTGGAAGAGCAGCTTAGCTGAACTCCGCCAAGTAAATAAAGGCATTTATTATTATTATTAATGAACTAATAGTCGTCTGTAGCGAAGTGACACTCGTTACTTATTATTTAAAATTTTCTTTTAATGTTTATTTGATGATTATTGTACATATTTAGTTAGCATTCTATATTATAGTTTGCTTCGCGCAGACTAAAGCATAATTTAGGAAGGAGTTCCAAAAGAGTAGGGCTCCCCACCACGCTCAAGCCTTTATAAGAGCGCCAAGAGCACGTCATTCGCCGAGTCATCTACTCGCTGGTCGTGACTCGAAGGCAGTGACCCGCCGATAACTGATTACACCCTGTACATAGACAGATAGACAATTATAAATCTAATAAAATGTACTTTAAGAATGAAATTCTTATCCAAATACCGAATATTAATTTGCGTGGACAATGATAATGTATCATAACTAGGGATGGAATAACATATTTTGACGTAATAGTGGTACGTGCAAGTATTTTCCGTCCACTCATCTGGTATTCAAGGAAAAAAAAAACAAATTATTATCATTTACGTCTATGATATAGTGACACAAATTAAGAAATAACGGTGCAAGTAGTTAATATGAAGCATGAAATATAAAAATCTGATTCTTACCCATAACTGCATTAATTGACTCGTGTTCACTGTTTAAACTTGTATATTACTGACATGTCTTGCACTACATGTACATACCTACGTTGAGAAGTACAAAATTGCTATACTTGACTTCCTTACAGATAGTTAACTTTTAAATGAAATTAGGTAAATGATTGTTGTTAGCGGCGGCGGGCGTTTCCCGAAAGTTCGCTTTCAAAATTTTAAAGTGTTTACCCCGCGTTACGTAAGATAAATAGTTGTGAACAGTTGAGTGGAAATGAGTTTAAGTAATAACGGCGCGCTCCTTTTTGTTGCGTTTCTAAACTGTTGAAACAACTTATTTCACTTCTGACGGGGAGAAGCTTAAAGTGAACTTTCCACCGCCAACCGCCGCCATAAACTTGTTAAACACATTCAAGAAGTGTTCAAAAAACAAATCCCTCACAAGTTTACACAAACAACAATACCTGGGGCAAACAGCAAAACAAGAAAAATAAAAGTTTCCCGACGTGAGACTTCGTAATTTGTTTATAGTTTGTCTTCGGGAAATGATAAGATGGAAGTAATTCCAAGCTAACCTGCTGTAGGTATTAATTTATTCTTACGTGAACTACTAAAGTTACTATAAAAGTGTAAAATAAAGTGTTCTACAATAATATACTCCTAATTAATTAAAGGTGGTTGTTTGAAAGACAACTGGTTATACAGAAATCCATTTTGATTTTCCAAATAATTCTGTAATACCTTCCCGTTTCAGTCAAGCGTGCAATATACATTGAATCGGTAAACTGTGATATAGTTTCCGCATCAGTTTCAATTATTAACGCACTCCATCGAATTATTCGGTTCACGTTTTCACGACCGATACCGTCGTTCGAAATGTGTTTTAAATATAAAAGCCGCTCGTTTTTCGGATGCAATTTGAAATTTAAATTCGGAACGGAAACTATCAACGGATGATTTAGAGGAGACCGCGCCGGTCCTCTCCAATGAAGAGATTCTTCAGCAAAAATTGTAACAATTAAATCCGGGAATTTATATGACGCGTCCGTCTATTAAATAAAGTTTCAACACCGAATGGGTATTACCTTGAGGGACGAATTTACGAGCAACGGAATTATGTATGCAATTATAATGTGTGTCGACAATTAGAGTGAATATAAAACTTTCGTTTCTCATTTCGGAAAAACGACAAACTAAAATTTTATTGCTTCCAAACTGCACGTAAATTATAAACTTCCCACTTCATTTATTGAGTGGTATGAAATTATAAATGAAATAAAAAAATTAAGTCCCAACAACGGATCGACGAAATATTTGTACACTTGTACGACCCATTCACCATCAGCTGTGCAACCGTGTGTTATTAGTTCACGGTCAAGTTTAACGATTGAAAGACTGTGATACTCTGCGTAACACCATAAACGTTTATTGCATGCTTTAAGTATAAATTGTTGTACAGAACTTTCCCATAATCTGGGAAGTCTCTTCTTTCGTCAGTCCATTCAAGAAATGTCTTCGCTTCTTTTATTTCCGTAATTTCAAAAGGGCGTAAATCACGTTACAAAATCGTTCGTAGCAAATTTCTGACGTGTTCACTGCCTCCTTCGAATTGCATATAATATGTCGGTTTTTAACCCCCATTTCAGCCTGAGGTCTGCGTTTCTCGAACGGAAGAACAGGTAGTAATACCGAAGGGACTCATACTGGGTGAATTATTCTCATCTCGTTCTCCTTTAAAGTTTACTCACAGACGAAATCATTAAATACTTTGTTGTCTGGCCTGTACGACCTGAGGAATATATATCAGCTTAAATTTTAACAATACCTGCGGAATGAATAACGATTTGGTTCGGAATGAATCCAATTAACTTTTAAAACTTTAAATTGACAGAAAGTACCAGAACAAGTTATGTTAAAAGAACAGTTTTAGAACGACGTATATTCTTTTAGATAAAACAATGAGTTCGAAATAGGATTCACTGACGTATTCATTACTCGAATGCGCAAAACAATTTTATCACAGCGAACAATGCACTTTCGCTTGGAATGACACAATTCAAAGGGTTCTGCAATAATGTAGTAGTTTCTAATCTCGCCATGCATACGGAGTGCATACTCAACATACATTAATTAAATGCGGTTATCTGCAAGATTGCAATTGCGGCCGTAAGGCCGCAAATATCAATTAAGGATGTACAAACCGCACCATAACTCACATTACTGTTTCAATCTTGTTCTAAGATCCATATGTACCTGCCCGCTGGATACATCGCCATAAATCTCTTTCTTTCCACACGCTTGGACATACGCGATTGTGTTTCGTGCACTTGCAGAATTCGATGTACTCGATTTTATGGTGAAAAAACACCGGCTTGTATATCATATTTTGAAGGTACGGAATCGGGAACAACCTACAGGCATTTCGGAGCAATAATATATTAACAACGTGCGTTGTGTATTGTAAGGATAAATCTCCGAAGCTTCCGAACCGATTCTTTAGAGAAGGTATAGGTAACTTTTTAAACTTTATTTTACTTCTTGACATTGCATTGGAATTTAATGCAACAATTTATATCGTTCAGAATTCGATACGGGGTACCTATTTGTGATAACGAAACAGTGGAAGGGGTTGCATTTTTCGTCGCGAGTTTTGAAACACCCTATATATGATATTTGTTTTAAAAACAAGGAGCAACGACTGCTAATAAACCACGAAATCAATGTTTATTTGCTAAATAATCAAATACCTGCGAATTCTCGATAGGTTGGTGTGAACATGCAAGTTATCGATTTAAACGAGCACATATTCAGGATGAAGCGGTTGGAGCAGCGCTTTGCTTAGCGAAACCTTAAGCGAGCATTCAAATTCTGAACAATAGCGGACGTCAGCGCCTGAGTTGCAGAATAAGGAAGTTTCTGAATTGATTGCTGATTTCCAACAAGCACATTGCATTGTATTTAATAGTTAGATTCAAAAATATTAATGTAACTAATTTGATCCAGTGAATTTTCATCTGACATAATTGTTAAAAGTAAGCAGGGAGCAATCTCGCAATGAGAAGTGCAGACGACCAACCAACAGCCCAAAACTCCTAACGCAACATCGACCGAAAGTAATTACAGTCATTGATATCTTTATGAATTTAGGGAATTTCAAACTCGCGACAATTACAAACCGCGGTGCCTGCTGTAATTCGGTTATTAGAAACTTTCAGCCGCCGGTTATTAAATCTGCTTATTACTCGTACTCGTAAAGAAGATAGGACGAGTTCGGCGAAGATGCAGCCTTCCGGCCTCTGATGTGCGGTTCTCCAGAATAAATTCTAGTTTAAGCGAACGCCTCGCGCGCCATTATTCCTCTCTCTTATAAATACGAAATGTAATTAACTTGATTTTCCTGTAATCCTTCGCCTTAAATTAATTGTATATGTTGATGACATAACAGCTTACTAAACCCTAGAGGGAAATTTATTGAAACGGTAGTTTTTCTTTTGCTGAATTTATTACAATCACCAATTAATTCACGAAACAAGAGTTATGATATTAACTTGCATGATTTATTTGATTACTTGAGTTAATTCAAATGAACGTAAATATACCAAATGGGGCATTCGATTAGATGTTTAGATCCGCACAAATTTCTTCTTATTATAATTTTGATTGTACTTTAACACAAAGTATAAAAAATATTTTATCTATTAACGACTGTGAAATACATTAATGTCGGTGTTTAGTTAATTATTATGGCTCGTTCGTTTATTGTTTTATTGCGTTCGGTGAGTGTAAATAATTAAATTATTTCAATTTAATCGGAGTCAATTATTTTGCAACCTGATAATCAAAACGGCCAACAATGTAGAGAATAATGTAAGTAAAGAAAATATTCTTGTTTCGCCATGTCATTTTTACTATGCTCTTCTGCATTCATCATGAAAATCACGAAAGATGAATGCTGCGTCATCAATTATATGCGTCTGGTTATAGTGAATACTGCGAAGTCAAACTAATGCTTGTATTATGCTTATTCACGATGTTTCCGGTTCCTGACGGATTACTTACAAATGTCGAATTAGTAATGATGGCGTATCAATTAGAAATGTCTCGCAATGTTTCTTAACTCAAATCAATGTAATCTCAGATGAAACAGACTTAAAAGTCAACCCTGTAATGAATAAGGATATGTATAACGAGATAGATGACTTAATTAGTTCTTATGCGCCAAAAAAATGTAAAAGTACTGATACTGAGTTAAAAATAAGTTTAAATTGTGAGAAACTTATATACCAACGTCGACGCAGACTTCCTGAAATTGAAAAAAATGTAGTTGAAAAACAGATGGCTTGAAGATGGTGTATTTCAGATTTTGCTAGTCCGGTCGTAGAAGTAAAAAAGAGAGACGGTAATTTTCGAATATGCATCGATTATCGTAAATTAAATCGCGAAGTTGTTAAAGATAGATTTCCATTACCCGTACCTAATCGAAGATCAAACTGACAAATTAAGAGATTTTAGGAATGGATTTTTCCATGTACCAGTCAGAAGTATACAGCGTTTGTAACACACAGTGTTCAATACAAATTTAAAGAAATAGCTGAATTACTGGTAATACCAAAGGTGATGCAGAATGAAGTGATGCAGATGATCCACCAAAAAGGACATTTTGCTGCAAAGCGAACAGAGGACGAAATTAAAAAAGATTATTACATACCAGAACTGAAAGGATTTTTTAAATCCGTTACCAAAGAGTGATCTTTCTTTACATACTTACCGTATGGATCATCTTGGATCATTGGAATCAACACATAAAAGTTACAATCACATTTTGGCAATAAATAGAACTTTCACAAAATTTACCTGGTCATAGCCTGTAAAGTCGACTACTAGCAGAGAAGTTATTGCAAAGTTAGAATTTCAGAAACAAACATTCGGAAATCCTGTCCAGATAATCTCAGATAAAGCAACAGCGTTTTCTTCACATGAATTCTGAGATTATTGTAACAAAAAGGGAATTAAGGTGACTACTGGACTTCCAAGAGCTAACAGACGCCTTAATCGAAGCATTATCTCAGCACTTACAAAATATTCTTTAGTTCTGGAGTCCTGGAGTTCGAAAACCACACCACAGAATGACACGACTTTGCAAAGTCTGCTAAGCTAACCGTTAAGCCACTCAACAGCCCTCTTAATTATCATTGGATCTGATAAATCATCAGTTTTTGATTTCTTACGAAGTCTTTATTTCAAACTGATTTTTAGTGCTTCTGCCACTCGCTGTGAATGTACTTCGTATTAACAATTTGTATTAATAAAAAATGAAACTTTACCTCCTGTACACATTCCAATGATATTAAATTGCCTTTACTTTCTTAATCGCGTTCAAAATAGGAAATTCAAAACTAATGTTTGAACTTGCGAAGGTAAAGTTTTATCTTGAACTGACATTATGACTAAAAGAGCATAGACAACTGGAGCAAATAAATTCACTCTTTCTTTTCAATGTAATAATACGTTAATATTAAACACAAAATAGACCAAATTTTTGGGCTAAGAGAAATACAGGCGGAAAGTTATGAATATGGAAAAACTACGATGGTCCTCTTCATTGACTTCAAACAGGCCTATGACAAAATAAAACGAAAGGAGCTTTACAAAGCATCGGAAGAACTAGGAGTCGGTAATAAATTGATAAAAATGATAAAATTAACGCTACAAGGAACAGAGAGTGCTGTTAGAATACAAAACAAATATATAGAGACGTTTGAGATCGGGGAAGGAGTAAGGCAAGGAGACCCGCTATCGTCGCTACTTTTCAGTATAGTGTTAGAAAAAGCAATAAGAGATGCTAATATCAACAGGACGGGACTTATTTACCAAAAAAGGCACCAGTGTCTAGCATTCGCGGATGACCTTGTACTCATAGCAAGAAATAAGAAAAAGCTAAAAGATGTAACGGAAAGGTTGGAAGAAGCGACAAGAAAAATAGGCTTATACATAAATGAAGAAAAGACAAAATATATGGAGTGGATAGATAAGGAGTCTAAAAAGGGAAATTACTTGACAGTAATAACTAGAGAAGGGAAAAGATACAAGTTTGAAGAGGTGGATAAGTTCACGTACCTGGGAACAGTATTTACAAGAAAACCAATTATAGATATTGAAGTACAGGCACGAATAATGGCAGGAAATCGATGTATAGGATCACTTAGTAGGGTACTAAAGAGTAAAAATATCTCTAGGAAGGCAAAGTAAAAAATTTATAAAACAGTAATAAGACCTATAGTAACATATGCAAGCGAAACATGGACCTTGAATAAAATAGTGCAAGCAAGATTAGAGGTGTGGGAAAGAAAAGTGCTTAGGAAGATTAGAGGAAAGAAATACGAAGATGGATGGATAAGAAGAACGAACGATGAGTTGAAAGAACTTTACAAGGAGACAATTATAACAGGAATTATAAGAACACAAAGGCTAAGGCACATAGAGAGTATGCCTGAAGAAAGAGTGCCCAAGCTACTAACTAAAAATACAATCGGTGGGAAGAAGAGAAGAGGCCGTCCAAAAACAAGGTGGAAAGCGGAAGTTGAGAAAGATATGGAAATAATAAAAGTTAAGGGATGGAAAGAAAAAGCGAAGAACAGAAAATTATGGAAAAAAATACTCAACCAAGCCATGGGCCTGTTAGACTCGCAGAGCTAAAATATATATATTAAACACAAAATAGGATTACACAAACATAAACACATATAGGTTATGACATGAGAATTGTCAAATCACGACTAGGTGAGTCAAATCAAGATGAAATGAGCTTTCTGCATTTATAAGAACGCTTCTTCCTTACATCTCTTTTTATCTGTTACAGATGTCACTTGTTCTATTTTACAATGAGTAGCAGAGTCTTTGAATTAGAAGACATGTAAAGTATAACTCTACCCTTTTCTTATTCACCGGTGATAATACTGAAATACCGTATGATTTTTAAAATTTTAGATCAAGGGAGACCAAAACGTATGGCGTTTATTCAAACAGTTTATTCAAAATGATATTTACAAAACTTCAAAATGCATTCATAATCGAACCATATTTTCCCAGTGGTGTTAACCAAAACATACGTATGAGTTAATTTAAGCTGTACGTTTTCCCCTTCACGGCCTCCCTTGATCTAAAATTTTAAAAATCATACGGTACCTATTTGTCGGTTATAACTTCGGTGATTGATGACGCAGCATTCATCTTTCGTGATTTTCATAATACGTAGATAATTATTGAACCTCCTCTCGTATCGTGCTCTCGTATAACGCATATCGCTGACGTTTGTTTCCAAATTAATTTCAGCTTTCGCGTGTCACTTTTCTTAGGATTGTAAAATATTCATTACCAGAACAGGTAGAAAAATAATCAAAGCAACTTCTTTTTGATAGAGTTTGATAGAGACTTTCAAGTTGCCAAATATAGTGATTAGTAAGTGGGATCCTACTTTTGTCGATTCGAACGATTACTTTTTATTTTTGACGTTGATGATAATAGCAAAGTGATATATTGCAGCAGTGAAACAAACCAATAAAAATTATACTTCCATAAACTGATCTGACAGATCAAGCACTTTAACTAAATTAGTTTCATTAAAAGAACTATAAGAATTAACTAGGTATAAGCCAACATTATAACCATTTTTTATTTAAGACTTTTTAATGGAGTTCTACTTAAAGTAACCGTAAGTAGGTACAACAACAGTAAGAAATGCAAGAAGTTGTGCTGGCGATCGCTGAATTATGTATAAAAGAAAAACTTATCTGCTTAAATACTTGCCGAGTTTTATGCTTTTATTTATAGATAATCGATTTAAAAGTTATTAAAAACTGGTACCTGCATTTATTTTTAATTAAAATGTTTTACTTATGATCCTGAAATTAATACATATAAGATATGGCTGCTTCAAATAGTGTATTTAAGTTTACAATCTACTTTATACAATTACGAGTAAATAAATTGAATGACATTGAATTTAAATATAATTCATATGTAATTGTAACTGCACATGTTGTTGATTATCATTGCAAAAATTTTAGGTGGGTAAAGCTAGTAAGTAAACTTTTTTTTTTAATTTCAGAATGGTGAGCTGCAACAGATGGGAATCCTCATGTTGATAACATATAAACCACGTGGTCGACTAAAGTCTCTTATGTTCGTCGCGAACAACAGTCTCGAAACATTATAGCAGCATTCTTCGTTTATTCCTTAACTTATCGCCAGACATAACAATCCAAGACAATCTCACTGTCTTTCCAGAATTGCCTTAAACGTCATTCAGAGGTTTAAAGCCGAAAATTAAAAACTAAAATCCAGAAAATTCGACATGAATAAAAATATTACGATTGTTGGTTTTTAGGTAACTTGCTTGAAATCATTTGCATCAAAGTCATCTTTTTTAAATCATGTGCTGGAATAGAGGTTTATTCGATCACATTCTGAAATTAATAGTACTTCGTAAAGTGTAATTATTTATTTAAAAACACTCTGTAATCACTCAAAATAAACAATTCTCTACAACGCATTCTCTCCAAAAATATTATTCGTGGAAGCCAATTTTCATTTTCTGTTTAATGATAGGTAGCAGCATTAATCTTTTGTTATTGTTTGTTGCTTTTTCGAATTAATTTCCCAATAGTGAAAGAACGTAGTAATAAACTGTTTCCTTTATTTCATGACGATTGGAACTGTTAATTTACACGATTGTAGATACATCTCTATTAATGTTACCCCATCAATTGGAACTCTAATATAGTGTGTATGTATTATAGTTATATCAAATTGAAGTTTGTAATAGAAACAATACCAATAACGTTAACTGTTCGCGATTGTATGAGGATTTGAATGTTGTGCGAAATTGCAAACTCCAATTAATACTAGTGCGACGATAATAATCTTCGATGGTCCAGAACGTATCTCACTCTGTTTGTGTTTTGTCAGAATTATTTGAATATGTGAATTTTCTAAATAATCTGTTTCGTTTCATATCATTCGAATGAGTATTCTCAATTACAATAAATTTGTACAGCAGGTTATTAGAGACTAAAATAAATATCATTTATAATTCATTCATTCATCGAGAGTTGCGATTGTTTATCATTGCTTATCAATGTGTAAAGCATTCGGCGGTAATAAATTTATTTTCAGGCGGGTTTCCTATCTTAGGGAATTTCTTTTGTGACACTTGTCACATGTATAAAAAAAATAGAAATGCCTCAACGTAAGAAGAAGTTTTCATTTGGAGAGATTTTGACAAACCTATACGAAACGGAAAATAAAGTCCCTTAAATGCACTTATGCTATAACAATAAAGGAGACGCTTAATCCACTAGCACTAGAGTAAAATCCTGAAATATTATAGAAATACAAGAAAAATGGAAAAACGAGGAAAAATCTTTGTATTGCATACCATTAGGTAAGTATCTATTTTCACTCATTGCATAAACTAACTGTAAGTCCTTAGCTAAATAGTGAATTAGATTTGCTGGGGAATATATTTCTCATTGCTCAAGAAAAGGTTCGACTAAGATTGACAGCGAATCGAAGCAAACAGTGAATAATATACAACTGGGCGACTAAATCCGTCTCTATCAATAACTAAAGGTTTTAAAACGAAAAGTCCATCCCATTCCTTGATCAGTTTCACATTACAAGCTAAGACGTTATAGTTTGTATGATGAGAAATCTGCAAATGTCTCAAATACAGTAACACCCTATAACAGGGTGAGTGGTAAGTCGACGTATTCCTTTGGGGGCGTGTTAGGAGAGCTCATTTACAATTGATTTGACCATAACATGCATTATACAAAATGCAATAGTTTCTGAGATATTTTATTTTTGTGTTTTTCTTAGGAATACGCTCCCTACTACTATTTATCTAAAATTACTCAGAGAATATAAAAGTTTTTCTTCATATTTATATCTTCCTGGTTAGACTAAATAATAGTACATACTACGCAACAAACAAAGTTAAAAACTTTAATAAGTTTGAAATACATTGGCTGAGGACACTTCTCTAAAAAAAAAAAAAAATACAACCTACTTGAACATTCATTCTGTTTTATTTCCAAAATTTGATGATACAATCAGCTTGCAAATTATTCTAAAAACTTCTTTGGTTTATTACCTTTCGAGCGAGGTATAAAGTTTTAGTAAAAATCTTTTACTTCCATTAATAGTATAACTTATACTAGACGTACATATGTAGGTATGGATTACAATCTCGTCTTTCCTAGACAGACAATCGACTAATTGTAAGTAAATAAAATTCAATAAATTTATCGTCCACATTTTTAATTGTATTTGATTTTCGAAATGGTTCCCTCTGGCTCGTACCTCTTTTTCGTACTTTCCGTTTCACTAACTCTGTTAGAAAAGTTATTCCATAAAATTATTGCTGCTTCTTGTATTCTACGAACTAATTCCTCTCTAATTTCTGTTACAATTTATTTCCACTCGTGACTTCATAATTCTTAAATACCTGAGTTTTCCGAGATACGCGGATGTCTGTATTAACACGGAAAACTAGAATCTTAATTAAAACGGATATTCGGATATCCGCACTAACACCCAGTATCCGAATCGAATATTCCGATTTTAGAGACTCCAGTTATACTGGCGCGAATTTTCACGGATATTGACAGGCTCCAGTGCCGCTCGTTGCTTCTACTTATTTTCCTTTTACGCGTTTACCTCGAGAATTTCGCCGGTTAAAGTGTCGGCGGGGGTCTAATAAGCTAAATTTAATTATTACAGCTGTTGTAATTATTCTTACTTTACAGAGAATATACCACGGTTTATTATTACTCGTATTAAGTGAGGTTTTCAACTGTAAAACTAAATAAGAAGAAGTAGTCAACTTTTACCCATCAACTAGTAATTACAGTGCAGTTAAATGAAACTAGTTGTGTTGTTTATGAAAAATAGAGCACCAATCAAAAACACACATGCCTTTTGATTTTTCTGTAGTTATGACCGATTTATATTTATATGTATCTAAATAAATTAAATTAATAAGTAAATCATAACTAATTTTTTAATTTACTGCGATCCAAAAGTAGACGTCCGAGTTTTACGGTAAAGGAGTGAAGCCTCTTTAGCTTGCGTATAGAACTGGTTGGCGGAACTGCGTCCGGTTGGCCGATGTAAGTATTGTCGAAGCCTAAATAATTCTCTGATGCTAGAACGATAAACCCCAAATAAAAGCCTAATTAAAACAACGTGACAACCCAAACCACGCAAAGAATTCGTTTGCCATAAATATCTGATTTATTAGTGGTGATCAGGCTTCGAAAAGTAATAAAAGATGCTTGTCTTTCACGTAGAGTGCTTCTTATCGAATCGCGGAATAAATCTCCGTTCGTTTCCCTTTCAAGTACATACACTTAAGGGAACAACACAAAAGTGGCCGGAGCCAGAAATAACCAAATGCACTTCCAGTACGTATGGAATTGGCCAATCGCAAAGTTTCTGAGAAAATCGATAATAACGACTTGCTTGGCCCTGAGTGTTGCCCAAAAGAAAACGTCGTTTTCAGCGGCCATCTTGGGAACATTCTAGATTCAATTCATAACTGTTAAAAATCAACAACGTAATACTTTTGCTTCGTGGCCAGGTAGATAATTTTAGATAATTATCGAATCTCCTCTAGTAGTAGTAGTAGTAGTAAAAAGTCCGGACGTAATATATTTTTAGCTGCTACAATATATAAAATATTTTATTAATAATTTATTCAGAGCTTTTAATCCTGAAATGTACCGAAAATGTATTAAATATATACGATATTATTACACAATAGGCCATCCCGTGTAACGTATTTAAAATTGCCGCCACATTCTGTCAAACTTCGGACACGCTCTTGAAAGTTTGAAATGAAATTATTCGATTATAAAAGCGGAGTTAAAAAAATTATTTATGTGCGAATATTCTAGTGAAAACTTCTAAATATTAAAAGCTTATTTATTAATTGATTATAAATTATTTTAGGTACGTAATTACGTATTTCGATTAATTGAAATTGATTTGCTTAAACTAGAATCTACAACAACAGTTGGTGATTTTACAATAAATTTTTAGTGGACAATCCCATTGGAGGTTCTCAAAAAAAAAATCGACAATACCCAGTACCCAATAGAAGGTGAACAACACCGTGGAAAAATACATATATCTGAGAACAATCACAGCAGAAAACAATATTGAATATAGAAGGAGGATGAACGAGTAATACAAGAAATACAGAGGAGGAATGACAAGGAAATTAATTGTTACGTTTCGATTTCGCTTTAATGATTTTATTTTAGGGAATGTTAAAATCTTGTCTTAATTTAATGGTCTATTTGATTACAAACTCTAAAGTTTTGTTTTGGCTTCACTGATCGCTCTATTCTGAATTCAAACTCTAAGGGCTGGCTACCTTTTTGTTTCCTTTCTCGTGCGTGTAGATTGGTTAATTTATACACTCAAGAAAGTTGATTGCAATATCGCCAAGGCTTAAGTAGCAGGTAAAACCCACGTGACGAACTCCAACCTCAATCACACAATCAAACGGATGTGTCACAGCTTTTAATAGGCCCTTATTTTTTAACAAGGGGTTAGTCTTCCGATTCAACTTTGAATTTGTCAAGCTTATCGTCACGTTTCTTTCTTTAGCACGTTGTACGGCGCAGTTTCACATCGTACGGGGCAGTTTCACGTTGTACGGGACAGTTTCACGTTGTACGGGGCAGTTTCACGTTGTACGAGGCAGTTTCACGTCATACGGAGCAGTTTCACGTTATAAGAGGCAAATTCACGTTATGCGAGACAAATTTTAGCAGGTGATAGGCAGTAAACAGAAAAGCCGTACGAGAGTCATCTAGTTCTACTACCATCAAATACCGCGAAAGTTCGGACGTGCATGTAGGATCAAAACCTTCTCTCGAGACTTCGATGTAAATGACGTGATTTATGGCATCAAACGACCGGACTTAACGTCGAGCGGTATCGAACACTTTTCATTCCTTCCTTAGGTTAATCATCAATTACGCTGCATAATGAGTAGTCAAAGGCTTGAAAATTTTGTAATTGTATATTTCAAGTCACGGTTCCTTAAGAACATGTCATAATTTTCATAAAGAAAATTAATAACCGCCTCCTACAGTCAAACTGACAGGTGCTTATAACTTGTACATCACCTTTGTAAACCAAATAGGATATCCTCGCCGGTGTTTCCGTGTTACACTTGCTTTGTGAATTTTAATTTTATTTCGATCTAAATCGAAAAACGTACATTTACGTAATTTTCATTTAAAATGATCAATAAACTTAATGTCGTGAATTGTCATAGTTTTCTTTTAGATTTCGTTATATATAGAGTGACTGATAATTTCGGTATATACAGGGTGACTGATAAAAATACTTTTTTTAAACGCGGAATTTCAAACTTGAGGGTTACTCATATGCTATATTCACGTGTTTAGTCCTAGCGGTAACATGTATTACTTATACCTGGATTAAATATAATGCTAGGTGGCGCCCCTTTCTTAATTAACAACTAGATAACGAGCTACCGACGATTCTATTGTGTAGCCTACTCCCATCTCCACTGAGCTGGGCATAATTTCAGGTAGGTTGTTCACCAACGTAAAGGAGTTTCCCCCAATTTTCGCAATCTATTCAAGGTCGACTATTTTGATACAGTTAGATAGGTAGCAAAAGATGAGATCTTGAAAGGAATTTGGAAGAAAATTATTATGTAAACTAAACAAGACCCTACACGTAGAAGATAAATTAGTGAACGAATAATAAAAGATAGAGTAAAGTTAGCTAAACAAGTTAAAGTTGATGCACATGGAAGGACTTCATTTCAAGAAAGTGACGGGCAAAATACCAGAAGAATAGAATAGCAAACGATCCAGAGAATAAAAGCGCTATATAAAGTACGAACATCTTAGAGTAACGTTTATGAAAACACTGAATAAAAGACTGTTAAAAGAAATACAAAGCTAATTTAAAAAAAGGAGACAGTGTGGTAGGATCGTATACAATCCGCCAGCCGATTGATAATGAGCAAGACAAAGAAGAAAACATTATGTAGTAAATGTGTAAATCATCTTTTTTCAACAAAAAATCAAAACCAACTTGATGATTGAACACTCGTTACATTGTAGAGATTATACATTATACGTTGTAAGGATTTTCTTCTACGTTCACTAATAATAGAATTGAAGGACTAATGCAGGGACAGGTCTCAAATGCTAGTAATATCGTTATTGATCAAGTAATCAAAGAAATCAACGATACGTTAGGGTATAGGGTAAGTTAAACCAATCTCTATTAAACTACCTACATGTCTTTGAAGGTGATCTTGTGATTTTGGAAAGTAGTGTAAAGGAATTGGAAAAAAAAAACGGAAATATAGAACTGACAATAAGGAAGTTTAGTGACAATACAACAAAGAAAGTAGTAAAACAAAAATTGAATGAAACTGTCAACAATAATAAATAGGCAAAACTGAAAATAAGAGAGATATGAATCTTTACGAGAGTGTATTGAACTAATACTTCAGTTTCTTTAAGAATTTGTATGTATTGTACCTGGTGATACTCTAGGACACTCTACATATGGTTGTGATCTCAGCGTGATCTCAGTCCTTTATTTTTTTTTTCGTTTGTTGAAGCCAATTTATTGTTGTGTATGCCATACACGTTTGGTGCAAATTTATTGTTGTGTCCTCAGGATTTATTAATTTTTTTTATGTTTTTGTTTTTTATTACGTTTCGTTTTTGCGATAACGATTTCCTAATCTTTTATTTCTACTTTGGCTTCAGTTTTCGCTCTATGCTTACAAACTCTAAGGTTTTGGTTTTATTTCGTTTGTAAGTTGTTTCTAGTCTCTTGTACTACTTGGGACTTATTCGTTAGGTGGCGCCCCTTTGTCTTTTACATCCAGGTATTGAGCTATCGACAATCCATTTGTAGCCCACCCCGTCTCTACTGAGCTGGGCATAATTCCATGTAGTTTTTTTTTTTAACCTCAACGACTTTCCCCCAGCGTTTGCATCACATACAGGGTCAGCTAGGTAGGTAGCACTCTTCCTTCTATTTATTTATCTCCTTGCTTGAAAATTTATTTATTGTTGTTCGGGTTTCTTTTTTTTTGACGAATTCGGCCGTGGATCTTGCCGACAACTTCTTTCTTGTGGGGACATTTTGAATGTCCGGGCACTGGCGAGTATTTTATCCAAAAATATCTTGTGTCTTAGTTAAATGCGTGGGAGTGTGTGTCTGTGTAAATAAAATGTGTCACGTAAATTACTTTTGCGCAAAATCAGTTTTGAATATTTGATTAGGACAGTTTTTCGCAAAACCGCCTACTTTAAAAATGTTACTCGCTTGTCACTTATGTAATGGAGCTGTGTTCACTTATCTGAACCTGAAGGATCTGATGGAAAACTCGAATACCGTGCGTAATGGCCTGCACGTTCGCTCAATAGCGAAACAGGTTATCGGTTATCTTCTCAACTTCTTACCACTTTTTAATTTACATTTTCTTAATACTACAATTCTAATGCTGATCTCAACGTATTTACATCCCAAAAAATCTAAATAATTTATTTATAACAAATGGTTTACCCGAAATTTTCTTTTTTCAAAGAAATTCGTAAAAAATGCGTTTGGTGTTCACTTTTTCATTTATGTCACTATTTTTAGGCGTTGTTCCAGCAACTCTCGATTGCCATCAATTCGGTTGCCATCACTCTCACTCTCCTGCCATCACCGAGGTAAACGAACCTCCGTGGCTATTCACCTTCACTCTCCTGCCATCCTCGAGGTAAATGAACCTCCTTTTCTTCAGTGGCTACAGTTGAGACGGGTCAAAAGCGTGCGGTGCAAGGATGTCCCAGCTGTCCTTTGCCAACCTTTTTTTTTAATCCACTGTTTTTCTTTTTTAATTACATTTATTTCCACTGCATCCATGACTCGCCTTAGCATAATGATGGTAATTTAGTATGTTTTCTGTTCTCTTTGTGCTGGTTATCTCCTTTTCAGGTGAGTGTATTATTGTGTATATTTGTTTGTTTTTTGTGTTTAATGCGTGTATGTTTTTAGGTCTGGTTTATTAACTCCGCAATATAGACACCAGAATGCCGGCTTCCTGGTATCGAAATTGAAAAAATATTGCCGGGAGTAAAGGGGTCTTTACTTATAGATGCCAGTTCTTTGCATTTTGATTAGAATGGTAGGGAGGAGTGTCCAGCATTTTGGTGACTAGGTATATGTATGTAGGGGTCTCCTTAAGAAAATATCAAGCATCATAAATGTTAAAGGCGTAATGATGACGACAAAGAGAGTACTAAAAAGTACAATAAAAACTCGCATTAGTATTCCATACTTCGATGGTTTGAATTAAATTTACGGCGGCGATAAAATAAAAGTCACTATCAGTACAAACGACAAATTCCGACTTACCTCGGCCGGGAAGGCGTATCCGTTTATTGAATGTTCTGATCCGAATTGATCGTGTAGGCCGTAGTGGATATGAATTTCTTGAAATTGATATTTATAAGACAGTGGACCGCCCGACACGTTTATGTGATGACGGGTGTCATTTTCCACCGTGAATATCACGCTGTGCCCGGTGTTGCTTATCGATCCGCTCACCTGCAATAATACAAGTGCAATGAAACAAGTGCACCACTTACATTTCTCGGAAAATATTTTCCACTTGCGGACGTCAATACAACCGCCTCTCCTTGCAACAAACAAACAAGTTAGATTTTATGCAGTTATAATTTCAACCGTTAACTGAGGAATATATGTATGCATAAATATTTACTAATTTAATTCTTACGTAGCACGTAGGTATCTACACCCCCAATTCATTTTGTCATTTTGAAGAATAGGATGGATATGATGACAAGTTTGACGTTTATTCTTCTTTAATTGTGAGCTAATCTCGAACAAGAATTAAAAGCAGACCTTTCCGTATATTGATTATTAATTTGAGCGTGTCATTTGACTTACAGTTGATGTATGCTGCTAGAGTTTAATGCACCAATCAAGTCATAACGCTGACGTTTTCTCTGACGATTGTCGTATCCAGAAATGGAACATTATTATCGGTTTAGCACTGAATGATTAATTTGATGTTGAATGGAATTTAAGAAAATGCATTTAAAAAAATGTATTTATCATGGAACAAGTCTACAGTGTATACTGCAATTTATTTCTCAAATATACCTCGATGTAAGGTAATTTTATTTCGATTAACCCGCGATCAATAGTTCGATTTCATCACGTCCAAATCATTAAGTCGATTAAACATGTTTTAGCAAAACCGCATTATATGATGTGGGCGGGCTATTGGAAGTAATGTACTCAAACGGAATACCCATATGTATGTGTACACATGCACGGGTTGGTTGAATATCATGCGTGTGTGTTTGTATACAGCGTGACTCTTGAATAGTGACTTTCCAGAACATGCACGTACTGAGTTCTATTAGACTTTCTACAAATTTAAAGTGTTAATGAGGGAAGATATTCAAATTGATGATATATCAAATACAATGGACAATATTTACTGTAACAATTATTTAATAATGAGTAGGTTGGTTTCCTTTGTGTAATAAAATCTAGAGTTGGACCTTATATTAGGAAATAGCGAGATAAGTTGGTGGGGTTTCGCTTGAGACTTGGGGGCACAATTGTTTCATCTGGTTATCATTTAACTGGCAAGCCAGAGCCCCGTTATGTAACAATCGTTCAGTTCCGTTAACTGTTTAACATATCCTCCAAAATCGGACTGACCCAGCGCATTTACACGCACAGCCCGACATTGTGGGGACGTTTACGGATACATTGACGAATAGCACAGATAAAATCAGGCTTTGCTAGAATTTGTCAAAGTGGGTGGTACACTTTATATACTTCATATATCTATCCACTAGTTGGAAAGTGTATTTGAAATCTATATAGCTTTGTTTTGAAACTATATGTAAAGTTGTAACGAATATCAGCTATTACTATGCATGTCAGTGTTATTAGGTTTCTCATTAGAGTAACTGAATCTAGGAAATATAAATATAGTATGATAAATAGATTATAATTCCGGAATGTGTGATGTCCGGATAAAATCGAGTTGTAAGCACATATTTAAGCTGAGCGTCGTAAGCCTCTTACCCGATGTTTGTCGATGTGTAAAGGTCGAAGGTTGGGGTCGAAGAGCAGCTTATTTGGTTCCAGATTAACAGGCGACTGTCTCCTACCCTTGTTGCACAGTGACCATTCCGGATTTATCAATCCCCAGAACGCGGGCCCTGTAAATAAACCTTTTGTTAGTTTGCATCTACTTCATGGACAAACAAACAATGTTCGCAAACTTCGTATACATACACGTATAGTTAATTTCGGCAGAAATAAGGAATATCTATGAGTTTATGGAAGTGAACTTCGTCTCTCTGTGGACCTATGTCTCATATTGAAAATCTGACGAGTATACAGAGAGGATTACAATGGAAGTAACTGCATCGTTGATGGACGATAAAGACTAAATCCACATTGATTGTTCAACAAAATATTAAATATTTTTTTTAATTTCTACGATATCGTTCGTGCATTATGCAGAAAAGTTCAAGTCCTGGAAGTTTTTTTTTAATGAAAAATATTCACAAACTGAACTAGTTACGGAGGGGAAAAACAGCTTGATTAGAATACAACAATGAAGCTCCATTCTTTGTTCAAATAAAACAATGCATGTTTTGCACAAAAGAGTAATGTTCCCGACCGATTTCTACAAATAGAACAAAACTGCTGACGCTAAACCGCGCCGCAGAGCTTAATAAGAGAGATAGTCTGTACAAATATTTGATTTAATTATCCTTTCGTAATCGCTCTTATCTAAATCAGCAAATTGACCCACCCCGGCGGCTTGTTTAAAAATCGGGTTGTAACAAACAACATAATCGCGAATACCTGATGCCCCGGAAATGAACGCCCGGAAAAATCCCAGAAACGTGATTTAACTGCACAAATCGGAGGAGCAAAATTAAATTTAAATAATTCGCTTTTTTTTAAGTATTGCGCTGCGGAGAAGTAAATCAAGATTATTTACGGAACAAAAACAAATAACGAAACTTGAATGTGGAAATTGTGTTCGTAAATTTATTTATGCGAATGTATTAACTTATATACAGGGAGTCTCATATCATAACGATGAAGGACATTGAAAGAGTACCTAGGTGAGATCGAAATAAAGCTTTTTTCTTAATTCGCCTGTGTCCAAAAACTAATAACAAGAAAGTAAATTTCTTATTTATAAATTTACCGCTGAAATTAATAAGCGAAAATCATATAATAGTTTTCACGTTTCTAAGGAAATACATTTCTTACAAATGCTGATAGTTTTCGCTTTTTCAAAACTTTTAACGAAGTAATTACATTTGTAAAGGTTTATCCATAATACATTCAATAAAAGACCAATTCTGATGTATGAGGCAAAAACACTGTAGATGAAAAAAAAAAAGTGAAAATTTAAGGATACTTGAGAGCAGAATACTTAGAACAATATTGGAACATAACAGCAGGGGTATGTGAACACAGAAGGACGAACTATGAACTGAAGCAACGCATAGAGAAGGAAATAGTGAAGAAAATTAAAGAGCAAAGAGGGCTGGGGCATAGATGGAAAGCGAGACCAAAAACAACAATTTTCTCGAAGTTAGTCCGCAAACTAGGAGGAAAAAGAAAAAGGGGACGACCTAGAGCGATCTGGTTACAGGAAGTGACTGACGACCTAAATACATAAAGATAAAGAGAAGGATAAGCGAAAGGATTTAATACATTGAAGAAAGGAACTGATTTGCATTGAAAATATAGATCTACAGAGCTTCAAGAAGAAGCGGCACTACTCCTCTAGCCACTGTATACATATACTGTAGAACGATTAGGTTTATTGAAAACATCAGAATCTGCAGGTTATACAGGACATACCAAGGAGATTATGGTTATTATCGAAGAATAGAAAGAGGCTACAATAATTTAAAGCCTTTACTTATTTAACAGAACACCGAGAACATTGTATATATGTGTAATATCGTGTGTTCATAAAAGTAATTACATAAGGCTTGGTCATGGCAAGCAAAAGTAATGTCTACTGCGAACTTTAGTATTCATTACCTGTCAACACTGGTGTCGTTGTCAATTACAATGGTTTTTACTGTAGAATATAGACATAACTTTCGCTTTCCTAGGTCAAGCCTTTTGTAATTACTTTTTGAACTCACGGTATACGAATATGTATCATCGTGACGACGTATTGCGGTGTCTTTTGGCTCGCAAATGAAAGTTTCATTTTTGATATAAAAATTTATTAATAAAAATGTAAAGTCCTGCATAAAATCTAACATGAAAACTCTTTTCTTTTAATTATTTAAAAACATTTATAAATTTATCTCAGGGTTGCCAATTGTGTGTAACAGATTAGGATAAACTGGGTTCTGTTTGTTGATTCGAATTATTTCATAAATGGTAGCATTGTCTTTTCGTTTACGTAAAATGTAACAAGTAAGTAAAACACACTTTTAAATATACGGAAAACATTTGTTTGTTAATAAAATCTTTAAAATCACATCTCTTTATTGTAAGTTGGTAACACAAGGAAGTTTTTATATAATTCGACAGATGAGTTTGCAGTTAATTCGTCGTCGTAAACAATTGTATTTTACAGGTAACGGATATGATATATGTTGTTGTTAAAAAACAATGATTGGTAAAATGTCAGTAATAATAATTTTAATAGAAATGTTACAAAATTGTTAACTGATAATGCAAGTACATAATGTAGATACTTGTTCCGAACAGAAGATTTGTTTTATTTATAAAAAATAACTTACATCAGGTAAGCTTTTGATTTGCATTAGATTAACAAACATTAATCTAAGTAGATCAAATTTATTAATCAGATTTTGTATCATTAAAGACGGATAAACGGTCAAAGACCTCCATATCAGAGATGAATGATTCAAACTGTATTATCATCTAGGGAAGCTAAATAAATTCAGGCCCATCTAAATGATCATTCGTATAATGTCAGAATTATAAATAATTCTTTAAACTACTCAGTGCAGTAATCAATCAGATACCTTTGTTTAATAACTTCGACATGAATCTGTATTATGGCCAGGAGTATGAGTCCTTAATTGCACACAAAACAAATTTGTCAATCTTCAATAATCAAATAAATTTCAATCAGAAATCTTTAAAGCAAATGTACTTTAAAATTTCTTTATCGAATATTTGTTATAGCAAACAAACTAATGCTTAGTTATTAGTGATGTTGTATAAACCCCTTCTGCTTATGCATATATTTTAACCTCACTTTTAACCGTTTAATTATTAATTACTAAACGTTAGTTGTTAATGTTAGTTACTGTATAAACTCACCATAACAAAATCCTTACATGTTTTCCACAAATCACTTTACTAGGCAATACTGATATGTTTAGCTTGAAGATCTAAACACAGACTGAAAATTACTCCCTAAAATTGTCCCTTATATATGATTTTTGGAGCACAAAAAACCATTTAACCCAATTCTAAAAAAAAAGAATTCTTAAAGCACACGAAATTCAAAATTATAAAACTCAAATAAATTAAACTTGTTCTCTCTGAAACTGAATAAGCTATTACATTTTTAAAAATCATAGCCTAATAGCATCTATTTTAGTTAGGCGTATCTTGCTTTTGTTTGGAAGCTTGTTTATGATGGATCTGCTTCCACCGTTTCTTTTAAAGAAGGATTCCCTTGGTTTGCTACGGATAGCTTCTTCTAAGTCGGTTGAATGAGGTGGAAAACTTCCCAGAAAGAGAGGATCGACACGAATTGGTGTCTTGAAGCCGGAAGCCTTGTTGTCCATGAAAGATGCCTAGGGAGACAGTTCTGGTACTTTGTGTTTGTTGTCCCAGAAGCATTCGGCTTCTTTCAGGACTTCCTCGAACTTCTCGTGGAACCAGGTCTCAGTATGTGGAAGAAGCGATCCAACAATCACGTCGTTAGTCATCTTATAAGTTAAAAAAGATATACGGATTAAATGTTTGCATATTAAAAAGTATTCTTAAGATTTCTAGAAGAGTGTAGAGGTAAAGTGCCTAGTTTTATTGTTCATAATAATAAAATAAACTATAAATCTTTTTTCTAATCACCTATCAGAAAACTTACGATTTTATTGATTCCTCAATTATTTCTTCTGAAAATTATGACAATTTTGTTGTTAACATAATTAAGAGAAACTCTGACTTTTCTTCATAATATGTTATCAGAATAATCACACATTTCATAATTTTCCTCGACCTTTTAACAGATGTTTTATTCATAATTTTCATTCATTGTAAACTGTGAGGCACATTAGCCCGAGTACAAATTCATGTTTCCAATATTACCTACCTAACTATGTTAAAAATTTTATATCACTATATTACGGAAATATTTTCAGATGAAAATTGAAAACTATTTTAAGGTCAACATAAAATATTTACGATTTTACGATCGCCTAGCGGAAAGATTATAAATATGAATGAAGCTTTTATGTATCACAAACTATGAAATTATGAAACTTTTATGATTATTAAATAATTAGAATATATAAGGAACAAGTATTAATAGATTTTTTCTATAGCGAACGTTAAAGTGTGCTTTTATCAACTCAAAACAGTCGATAAAACGGAATTTTAACAGCAAGGGTAGATAAAGTAATAATTTTCATATTAACCATAGCAACAATCCACACTATTTACTAGGATCATGATCATACAACGCGATTTTAAGACGTGATTGTTGAAAAAAATAGAATGTTACACACGACGGTAAAATTTAATTAATTAATTATTAATTAATTTAGTAATTATCGATTCGTGAATTAAACGTTTTCACTCATCGATAAAGAATAAATTTACCGTCTTGTATAACAAATAACTATCAAATCCGTTCCGAATGAAAACAGATTTTATTACACATTATAAAATAAATTAGAAAAAAGATTTGTTAATTTTCTTTTCCAATAAATCAAAGATGACAACTTTTGTTCATTGGGAAGAATAAAAGTTAGACAAAAATATTTGAATTGGCTTCCGGTTGGAACCGCATCATGTTGACTTCTTCTACTGCCAACGTTTCGTTCTCCATTGCAGAAGAACTTCCTCAGGGCTGCTGCTGCTGGTGGTGTTGCTGCTGCTTCTCGCTAGTCGTTGAGACTGAGTAGGTTGTTGTGGTGTTTATAGTGGTCGGTGGGGGTAATGGGTCGGAACGATGAGCGGGGATTGTTCTGTTGAGGCGTGACGGATCGTTAATGAGATATTTCCAGGTATTGTAGAGGTAAAAGCCAGTATCACGGTTCAGGTTATTGGGGTGTTTGAGGATTTCTATGGATTCACGGATTTTACGATTGAAAAAATGAGATGAGCGTGCTAGAAGTTTTGTGTCGGAAAATAGGATTTGGTGACCGGTTTCTAATTTGTGTTCAGCTAAGGCAGATCCAGTTGTTTTTAGTAATCTAATACAGCATTCATGTTCAGAAGCACGAGTGCTAATAGATCGTTTTGTTTCACCGATGTATACACGCCCACAGTAACATGGAATTCGGTACAAACCTTCGGATTGTAAGGGGATGTGTTCTTTTGTGGAGAGTAGGTAGTCTGACAGTTTCGTCATGGGTAAGTAAATGGATTTGATGTTTTGTTGTTTGAGAATTTTGCCGATTCGATCTGTTATGGTGTGGATAAGTTGTAGGTAAGTTGTAGCGACTGGGGGTGTATCAGGTTCAGGACGTGGTGGAATTGGGATGAGATGACGAAAAATGGATCTTTGGATGTCGTGTTTTTTGTGGTTGTTATTGAGTAGGACTTTTGTGTTACGTAGTTCAGTTCAGTTTGAAGTGAAGAGAGTTCTGGTAGGGCAAAGGCACGGCTGACTAGTGAGTTAATGACTGACTGTTATTGAGAAGAATGTGCATTCAAATAGCGATCAGTATGGGTCAGTTTGCGATACACAGAGTGTCCTAATCTACCGTTAGGGAGGCGGCTTACTAAGATATCAAGCAAAGGTAAGTGGCCGTCGGTTTCGTATTCCGAATGTTAGGATATTGAGAATTTAGGTCTTCAAAGAAGTTGTCTAGGGATTCCTTACCTTGTAGCCAAATTGCAACATCAACATATCTGAACCAACACTTGAGTTCAAAGGGGAAAGAAGTAAGGGCTTGTTGTTCGAATGCCTCCATAAAAATGTTTGCTACTATTGGGCAGAGAAGAGAGTCCATGGCTGTACCTGAGACCTGTTCGTAATATTGACCATGGAACATGAAATACGTTGAGGTTAAACAACATTCTATTAAGGAAATTAAGTCTTCGGGTTGGTTATGGGCTGCGAACAGATGTTGGATGATTGTGTTGGTGTCAGGAATTGGAACTTTGGTGACCAGAATGTCCTATCTGCGGAGATTATGACTAGGTCTGCAGTGTGCACAGACTCTTAGACAAGAATATAAATGAAGCATACCATTATTTTTTTAGTATTTGAAAAATACAAAGTGGATTGCATTTTATATGGTTAAATTATCTCACGAGTGACGCCTACATACAGGTAATTAAGTTAATGGAAAGTCAAGTAATTACATGTGTTGTACGCAGAGAATAATTCGCAGTCGTCATGAAATCAACCCGCTTCAATCCATCATTCGTTTCCCATTTTTACAAATCTACTTATAATTTGAGGCTTACGACACGGCAAAATTCTGCCGCTAATTGACAGTATGAAAGAATTACAAGAAGTGCGGCGATTGTAAAGTAGATTGACTATAATTCAAAGGTTTAACGTAAGGTGCGGCAAGACGCGTTATGGCCCGATCGCGTGACGTACGACACATTGACGCTTCATGACGCTTTCGTGCTGCATACACATACAAATGAACGTGTATGTCGATCCCCTAAGACATTTACAGGTGAAGCAACTACGTAGCCTGTTTTTACCAAGCAAAAAAAAACCAACACACAACGTTACTATAATCGGATTAAAAAGTTTTGACCCCATTATATGAATGCGAATTAGCAGCAGTTTTGAATTTGAATTTGAATTTATTTAAAAAATGTTTAATTTTATTTGTAGATTATTCGCGAAATTTTACGCAAAAACTTTTGTAAAAGTGCCATCGAATACCGCACCGTATTTGTCTAGATCTGATGGGAAAGTTTACTTAGGATAAAAGTATTTTCTTGTCGTTTCGTGTATAAATATGTTATGAGTTTCCTATAATGAAATCGTACATAAGAATCATCTGCGAATCCTCTTCTCGCGTGGAAGACAAAAAAAAAAGATGATTATGCTTTAAAGGACCGCGACGCTTTTTGAGACCAAAACCACCGGAGCGTTTCAATTTAATTGAACTTCAAATCCCCGGTATACTCTATATCGAGTGAAAATAAAAACACCGAACAAATTCATTGTTTTCATTTATGCCCGGCAATAAGATTTCTTTTCAATGAGGATAATACTTGACTTTCTCGAGAATCAGATTTTGATTCGGGGCAGAGTGAGAGCTTTATATTCTATTATGAGGGGCTCTTTTGTTGAATAATATTTATGTCAGAGGCACACAATTCCTTCCAACTTTCTGTATCAACAATGGATTCTGAGACACTTGGAGTTTCCGTTAGATCCGTCTAAAGTGTGTACTTTACTGTCGACCTCCTTCACTACCGTGTAGCCTTTAATATTTGCGCGAATTAA
The DNA here is from genome assembly GCA_958336345.1 of Dorcus parallelipipedus. Lineage (NCBI taxonomy): Eukaryota > Metazoa > Arthropoda > Insecta > Coleoptera > Lucanidae > Dorcus > Dorcus parallelipipedus. The sequence goes on from OY284481.1 coordinate 18,696,355, forward strand.
TACAAGAGCGGCATAATTATATTAAACGGCGTAATTAGAACATAACTAGAATCAAATGTAACGTTGCAATTTACGTAACTTCAAAGTCAATATCCCCGCACGCCCAATTACTTTTTATACATACATTGTTTCGCTAATAATAATTAAAACATTTCACTTCAAACTTCTTCTCCTGAATTAAAAAATGCCAAGATTAATTGCACTGATGTCGTAAGGTTTTGTTATACATATTTTCACTAAGACGTTATTAAATAAATTCTAGCAGATGATCTAGCAACCTTAGTTTGCACGTTGTTATGTACAAAAAAATTAATTAATAAAAAAATACTATTTAGAGTTTACTTTTTATAAAGTTATAAAACTCTACAATTGGTGACCCCGACCATTGACATATTTTGCCTTACTGGAAATCCTGGATCAATCAAGTCTGGAGGCTCCACTGTGAAAATTAAAATTAAATAATTAAACAACTCAACAATGCATGAAAACTCTGAAACTGAAGTCGAAAGTCAAACAGAATTATCAGAAATTAAAAACGTAAAGCTTCCAAAATTCTGGCAAACGAACCCAAAACTCTGGTTTACACAAACGGATGCTCAATTTTATGTTTACAAAGTTAGATCTGATGTCAACAAATATTATTCTGTCATCAGCGCACTGGATTCAGTTTTAGAACAAGTTTCAGCAGCTCCTCCTGAAACAAACAAATATGAAACATTCAAAACATGTCTTATTGAAAGATTTACTGAATCGCAAGAAGTCCGTTTTCGCAAGCTTTTATTAGGTATTGAACTTGGTGATAGGAAACCGTCTCAATTGCTCAGAGAAATGCAAAATCAAGGGGATGGAAAAATCAGTGAAGAATTTTTGCGAACACTCTGGCTCCAACGTTTGCCTTCGCAAGTGCAAGTGGTACTTTCAGCCAGTTGTGATTTATCTTTGTCAAAAATGGCAGACATTGCTGACAAAATTTTAGAAGTGAGCAGCAGTCACATTCACCAAAGCATAGCGTCATGTTCTCACGGAAATACGGAAGAGAAACGAGCAGCGGTACAAATGGAAGAAGATCCCAGTCCCTCTTCGATCAAAAAGCTAGAGATTCAAGTAACCGAGCTGACCCAAATGGTTGAAGAACTTCGAATTAACAGGAGTAGGTCAAGATCTCATACACGCTGGAACAACACAAGATAGAGAGGACGCTCACTTTCTTGGCAAAGAAATTTAAATGCAGAATTTTGCTATTATCACCAAAAGTTTGGAAAAAAGGCTAGGAAGTGTCAAACACCCTGCACTTTCAACAGGACGCAGGAAAACCAACGAAACCGCTCTTAAGCTTCAATTCTATACTCCACCCAACGAAACCAAACAGCTTTATTGTGATACATCAACAAGTAAAATCAGGCCCTATGTTCCAAAATCATTGCGAAAAACAATATTTGAACAACTGCATAATTTAGCACATCCAAGTATTCGTGCCACTTGCAGATTAGTTCGCGAACGTTTTGTGTGGCCAGAAATTAACAAAGATATTAAGAGGTGGTCACGTGAATGTCAAGCATGTCAACGCTCCAAAATTCATCGACATACTAAAACTCCATTACAAGATTTTAAAATTCCTGATGAACGTTTTCAGCAGGTGCATTTGGACATCATCGGACCTTTTCCACCAACACAAGGTTTTCGGTATTGCTTAACTATGATCGACCGTTTTTCTCGTTGGCCAGAAGCAACGCCGATAACAGAAATGACAGCTGAAGAAGTAGCAAGAGCTTTCTATTCAACATGGATTGCTCGATTTGGAGTACCACGTGTAATTACTACTGACCAAGGTCGACAATTTGAATCTGCATTACTATCATCGTTAATGAAAATGATGGGTATGAAACGACAACGAACAAAGGCTTACCATTCTCAGTCGAATGGAATCTTGGAAAGATGGCATCGCATCTTGAAATCAGCCATAATGTGCCATCAATCACAAGATTGGGTTGCAGTTCTTCCAACGGTTCTTTTAGGTCTGAGAGCTGTTTATAAAGAAGATCTTAAAGCTACCACGGCTGAGATGCTATTTGGTACCACAATACGTTTAACAGGTGAATTCTTCGTAAATGGTTCTCGAAGTTCGGAAGAAGCTCCTGCAGGTTTTGTCACACAATTACGAAATCAGATGAGACAAATTTGACCAATTTCCACAACAAGACATGCTACAAAAGGAACATTCATATATCCAGAACTTCACAAATGTACACACGTTTTTCTTCGTGATGATACCGTTAAAAGGTCGCTACAACAACCATACGTTGGTTCTTATGAAATATTAAAGCGATCTGATAAGGTTTACAAAATTAAGATGAATAATAAGGAAGTTAGAGTATCTATTGATCGACTTAAACCAGCATTTTTAACAAGCAATTCTGTTTCTGTAACTTTATCTGGTTTGCAAGAAAAATCTGCACAGAAAACGGTTACCGCCAAAGGTAGAGAAGTTCGCCTTCCAGTGCGTTTTCGTATTTAACATACTGGGGGAGGAGTACTGTAGCAGATGATCTAGCAACCTTAGTTTGCACGTTGTTATGTACAAAAAAAATTAATTAATAAAAAAATACTATTTAGAGTTCACGTCACTTCTTTTTATAAAGTTATAAAACTCTACAAAATAATTAATCTTTACATAGTCTACTCCATAATATTAAATAAAAACTTAGTTGAGAAACAATTCTTTTGATAACTAAAACAATTTTCTGGTTGAAATTTTTGAAAGGGCAAGAATTGAGGATTTCCTAAAATTTATTTCCTGATATAATAAAACGCGCGTTAGGGATGCGTTGAAATTATCAAGTTACTATTACATATATCATAGTTAAAGCGTTTTGAGGTCTGCTTTTGATGATCAAACTTAGTTTCCGTGCGTGAATTTCGTTCACCTGAGGATAGGTTCTTGCGGTTGTTACAGGTAACATCGAAACTTCGAACCTTTGTCTTTCTAACTGTGCGCGAACTTAGGCTTAAAATAGAAATTTATTGCACGGATTACGCCGTCGTCGTCGTCGTCGTCGTCCTTATGTTCCAAATGTTTCTCTAAAAGTGCATAAAGCCATTCTCTCTTTCGTACAGTGCGAGTGAAAAATCAATTTATAGAAAGAAAAATATTCAAGTCGGGAGAATTAGGTGTTTCTTTTCATTTTTAATGCAGATATTGCAAAAATGTGTTATACATAATAACGGAGTACGAATCTTAGAGAAAAACCTTAGAGAATAAAATGGTTTATAAAATTGAGGTCCAGTTTAAGAAGGAAGTTTAAATTTCCTCCAATGATATTGCTTAATCACACGATTAATTTGATCGAGTGGTTAACTACGTTTTATGAAACTGGGCCTGGCTATAGACACCAAGAACATAAAGTAATTTAAAACTTATATCTTGACATTTTCTAGTCAAATTTCATACAATTAAATATTTCGTTTCTGAACGAGCACCTTCAACTTCAATTTTCGTCATATTAAATCGGATAAATTAATGAGGAATATAGGTCTAGGGTTCGCAATAAACGGAACACAGACATATCGTCATGGTTGGCTTGGTCGTTTTGCGGGCCAGATTCTATGTTCCTAACTGATGATTAATTAACTTCTTAGTGGATGTCGGTATGTATATTTTACAGGGTGATTTACAGCAAAGTTTAAGTGCGAAGTTAAATATGATATTAACTCTTTTGGCTATTTTTTTTTATGGACGAAGCAGCTCTAGTAAATAATCCGCACGTATTAACAAACAATTAAGTACACAATTGTTTGCGAATTTGTTACCCTTACTTCACACGCAAGTCCAGTTATTTTACAAACTACTAATAATTAGGTCGTGTAAAAGAAACGACTCAGACCTCCGTTCGCAGCTGTTAAACGTCCAACAAAACGAAACGAAATCGAGATATGTGTCAAGGTCGCATAGTGTGCAGGCAAGAAGTCAATAAAATAATCATAAAATTTATAGTCCTATTATATTGCTGCGTTTATAAAACGTGGCGTCGTATTTCGTTCGCAGTGGCGCAGCTTTTTAATTAATGTTCAAAAGAATCTATTAAACATTTTCCCATAATCTCTGACATGCGCTTTTCTTTGATGGAACAACTGTCATTCACCCTGTAGTTTCCTTTAAATGGGATGCATTTTGCAATGATTTCCCACAAAGCACAGATGTTCATCCAACATAACACGATTTCTTAGAAGTTTGAAACTAATCCATAAACTGCAAATTCCTCGAATTAATCTATTACCGTGCGCAATGCGCGTCTAAGCATGTGGGGTTAACTAGTGTATGGCCACTGTCACCTCCCTTAACTTATTGTTTCGTTGCCTGGGAGACGCAACCGACCACGATAATACGCAATTAATGGAGACTAGCGATTTTATTTACCATATCAGAATAATTAAGTTCCGCTTTCGATAATAAATAGAAGACTTGTACCGGAAATTAAATGCGTCGTTGTCTTTCTACATGAGAATGGAATTTCTTTTTAATTACTGCTGTCTGTAAAGAGCCATTTGAATATTTGCCAAGAGGCTCAACAATTAATGCAAAAGCTTACCAAAGTACACTTCAAGACTTAAACAAAAACGACATAGTTTCAATTGGTTGTCATGTAGGTGGTGATATTAAAGGGTGAACTCGGCAAAATCCGGACACCTTTGACAGTGCATATCTTAGCAATCCTTGCATCAAGGTAGCTGCTATTTAGCATCAAGATAGCCAGAATATACAAAAACAAAATCTGTCAATACTATTGTCGCCGTGTCATTAGTTGTCAAAATGGTTTCGTTGGAATTGGAAATAAGAAAACTGATTTTGCACGAACATATGCAAAATAAAAACGCGAGTGTTCGTCAGATCGCTAAAACTTTAAAAATTCCCAAATCTACGGTTGCAGATGTCATCAAACATTTCAAAGAACGCCTGACTATCCAAAGAAAGTCTGGAAGTGGGGGTGAACATGGTCAAACTGAACATAACTTGGCCAAAAAGGTTCTTCAAGCATATACAAAGAATCCAAAGATTTCATCCCGTGAAGTTGCGGTCAAGGTAAAAAAATCCCAGACATATGTGCAGAAAGTTAAAGCCAGAGCTGGATTAAAAAGTTTTAAAGCCCAAACAGTACCTGATAGAGACGCAAAACAAAATTTAAAAGCAAAATCCAGCTGTCGAAAGCTTTATGAAAACAAATTAACGACATCCAAATGCATTGTTATGGACGATGAAACCTACTGTTTCAAAAACTTTAATTATATCGCTGGTCAGGCTTTTTATACAGCCCGCAGTCGCAAGGATGCTCCTGAAGCTTGCAAGCGTAAGATAAAAGCAAAATTTTCACAGAAAGTTCTTGTTTGGCAGGCCATCTGCACCTGTGGCTTGAAAACCACCCCCTTCATTACCTCTGGAACTATAAACTCAGAGATGTACCGCAAAGAATGTCTCCAAAAACGCCTCTTGCCGTTCCTTAATAAACATGACAGTAAACCAATTATTTTGGCCAGATCTGGCAACGTGTCATTATTCGAATGAAACGATCCAATGGTACCTTGATAATGAAGTAGATTATGTTCCTAAAGAATTTAACCCACCCAATAGCCCAGAACTCAGGCCAATTGAAGAATTCTGGTCTATTGTGAAGACAATCTTGAAGAAGAATGCCGCAACGATCACAACCATCGACCAGTTCCGATACAAGGGGCTTTGGGCGTCTCGAAAAGTTGATAAAGCCATCGTACAAAAAATTATGCGACGAGTGCGCCATAAAGTTCGCTCAGTAGCATATGCTACAAATTCGGAATAATTTAATGTACTATAATTTTTAGTATTGTTGTGTAGTTTAAAAATAGATATTTGCTTTTCTCAAAAATTTTGGGGTTTCTGTTTTATAGCCTTTTTTAAATGTCCGGATTTTGCCGAGTTCACCCTTTACGTCAAGTGATATTAGCTGTTAATTACACTTTTGAAAAGTATTTTTGTTATATAATTTTAGAAATGTTAAATGTTTTGATTTTCTTGGTTGGTTTGAACAAAATCTCCTCCAACAAACTCTGGCAGTTGCTGCTAGGGCTGCGAAAATTTATCGATATATCGATATATCGATATTATCGATAATATCGATAATCATCGAATAACGATATTTCCATTTTCAGTTATCGATATATCGATAATATCGATAATAAAAAAGACCAGGTAAATACATTTGATTTACATTCTGACCACCAGGGTTCTTCTTTTCCTTGATTATGATTTCTGTACTTTTCATTATCGCTTAGGGCCAGGTTTTCTGTCCTGGCATTCGGTAGTATTCTATATACAATGCGATCGAAAACGATTGAGAGTCCTTCAAAAATATATACTAATTTCGATATGAAAAACTCGTAGAAAACTCAAATAATAAACAAACCATGCACAACATACGAACGCTATTGATTGTCACCTGAACTTGATTATTCAAAAATTAAATTAAAATGAATTTTAATGGTCGGATTAAATTCTTACATATCCTAACTTTCCACATTGTTAATTCACTTTCATTTTAATTGACTCTTAAAACTTTCGTTCCAACACTTCAACTTAAAATGTTACATATTTCAGGAACCATGAACAGTTGTACCAAACTACCAAAAATGCAAATTGACTATGGCCCAGTGTTGCCAACATGTGGTATAAAAATTATGCAATTTCTGCATAACGTCGATAATATCAATACATATGTCTTACATTGGATACAGTGACCGTGGCATTGAAATGAATTCGTCCGATTCGCACTAAAACTGTTCGAAAATGCATTTCATTTAAATACTAGTGAAATGATTTTATTTTTACGGCAAATAATTGTCCTTATTAGGGCTGCGAAAATTTATCGATAATTATCGAATAACGATATTTCCATTTTCAGTTATCGATATATCAATGTTATCGATATTATCGACGTTATCGATGTTATCGATATTATCGATATATCGATAAATATCGATATATCGATAAATATCGATATTTTTAAGTTATCAATAACCGATATTGAAAATATGATATCGCGCACCACTAGTTGCTGCGCTAGTGCTCGTGCAGCAAGTGCACGTATTGCTCGTTTTAGAACCACTTAAGCTGGGTACATAGTGGCCGCACCGCACCTGTATTGCAACGTTGCAATACAGGTGCGGTGCGGCTGAAAATAAAAGTTAGTGCACCCGTCATGCACCTCGAACGTGCATGACGGGTGCATTAACTTTTATTTTCAGCGAACCTGTATTGCAACGTTGGAATACAGATGCGGTGCGGCCAATGTGTATCCAGCTTTAAGTAAACGAAATGCTTTAAATAATGCCTAAATAAGACGAAAACACACACACAAATAACCCTAATTGAACTACTAAATATCAAAGTGCCCGAGGAAACATCGTTCATTAACTAAATCCTGGCGCTCATAATCAATATTCTCCGTTTAGCGCTAATGAATGAGCGTTATTGTTATCCTAAAAGTTTAATGTGACACGCATCTAATGTTTATAAGCCATCATTAATGTCAAAACTGCCGCTGCGTCTATTACGGCAGAATTTGCCTCCTGTCGTGAAAGTAAATTCAATGAAGTAACCATTAATCAATATTCTTTTTTTTAATAATTTCATTACAAATTGTGTAATTGTGTAAACCTTGAGTGAAAGGATTTATTATATACTGGTAAATAAGGGACGTGGATGTGTTTAATTCATCATAATTTATAATTTCACATAAATTGTTTAGAGCAAATATTTGCAAATGTATAAGTGTGAATGTAGGTCACGTTTATAATTAATTTCTGCACGTCCAATAATTTGGTGGCGAATAAGTTCAATAAAATACGTGTTTGATTTATGTTAGTATTTACGAAGTGCAACTCATAACAACGTTAAATTTTGTAAACAATACTCGGTTTCACCTCTAAATTTCGGTAGCTAAAGGGTTTCAAAGTGAAAGACTAACAACGCAACAAAATGACAAATATTAGAAAAGATTATATTATATTATTATTATTTAGAAACATATCCTGAACCTTGATCTATATGTAGATAAAATAAAAAATCAAAAAATAAGTTTATTTTAAATTTGATATCAGCCCTCGTGGAGATTGTATGTTTTGGAAATTATTTTGGCGACGAAATCTCGCGTGAAATTTTTCAGCGAAATTATCCAACATACAAGCGTTTCAATGTCGGGACATTTCACGTTTTAACGCCTTACATTTGCATAGTATAAGTAAGCTAATACCGGGCGGAATGGCTTTGCAGTCCTTGCTAGTCGTGATTAAAATGCATATTCAAATTGCGTATGAGCAACAGGTTATAAAATAATTCAGAACCGACTTCTATAATATTCCGTCAAACAACGTTTATGAATTATATCAAATATTGTCATTTGATTTCCAAATTATGTATGTTCCGCAAATAGGACAACAAAAGCCCTCTTGTTCTTGAATCTAAAATATAAAATTTTTATGTGATATCTACAAATAATAAATCTGCTAAAGCACATCATATTTCCCTTGCTTTATCTAATTTAAATTGACTGAATATGCGAAGTAGGTGTCAGCTTCATTTAGTTTGTTTAACACGCAGAACGTTGCCAAGGCGAATTCCACCTTATTTAATCGAACTTTTAACTCACGTGTTTCACGATTCACGTAATACTCTCCAAACTTAGCCGTGTCTCAAAACACTACTTCGCTGTTGAAGATCTTTCCCTTAGCTATAAGTTTATGGTCTCATCATTATATTTCTGAAAGAAATCTTTTAATTTTGTTTGTATGTAATTCAGCTTTATGCTATGTTGCAGTCATTTCAATTTTTTTTTTTTCGTTTAATCAAGTTTAATATAATTTTCTTAAGTGGATCATTTGCGGAGCAGTATCTACTTTCACGTTAGAAGTTATCTTCAGTAATGTAACGGCCGTGTTAGCATTGTGGGTGGTATAGTCTTAATTTTGTAAATGCGTTGTAAGTGGGTCAAAACAATAAAGGAACAGTTAGAACTGCTGCTGGTTACTATCGACAGTTTTATTCTCTACGATTACGTTCGATAGTACACGGCCAAATTTTATCAAAACCCAGTTTGGTAATTCCCTTATGGCAACAAGCTAAACCTTACAATAATTTTTTCGTAAAAAGTCTTTATTAATTTATTAACTGACGCCAATTGTGTCATGTCATGTGTAAAAATAAATTGATTTTAAAAACAGACAAGTTCTTTTGGTTTTATAATGTTTTTTTTTCTCAGGCAGATAATATTGGTACTAAGTTTCAAAACAAGGAAATTAAATCACTGTACGTACAACTTTGGACACGTGGATTTTTTTTTAATATTGTAATAATAAAACACGAAAGTTGTTAGCGGATAACGAGGTGTCGATAATATATTGCTTAAAGCTCAACTCATTAACAACCATGCAGAATATTCAGGTCTTCAGTGTTGGTGTATCGATTCATCATAGTGGCCGTACATATATGACATCATTAATTACAGCTAGATGGAAATTTACATTGGGAAATTCATTTCTATATTTCAATTTGAAAAGAGACGTTTATCAGTAAATATAATTATCAATTAAACACTATGAACTACAACATAATGCTTATGACTCTCGTTAAAGCTTGAGTGTTTAAAATAAGTATAAAAAGTAATGGAAACATTCAGCGCCCAGCCGCCTGAAAGTATTTAAGTAAATGAGAAAGCATTAGTAATGGAAAATGTACAGGAGGAAATAAAGTTAGGAATCCGCGTAAAAAAGAGCCAAAGTCAATTTATGTCGCACGGAGAATTGAGCGGGCGAGGAGTCGTTCGAATCAACTCATTGAGAAAATGAACTTTTTGCAGGCAACATTTGATACACGTGCGAGCTTATTGAATGAGTTTGCAGAAGGACTTGCAAATGGCTTGTTTTAAAATAAAATTCCCTCCGACTTCATGCAGTTTCCGTTCTGCTTCCGTGTCGTTTCGGCGAGAGTTTGCTTAGTGTTTTAATTTGTTCTTTTATTAGCTACGGTAATTACGTGCTCTTGCAATCATATTTTCACTAATAAATTTAAAATTTTGATAACTGCCAATTTCAAACATGCGACGCTTTTTAACTGAAATACGAAAATTCTGTCTGAAATTGTTTTGGCGCATAAAATTGTAATTGCAATTATATTAGACATAAGTCGCCCCGATGTAAATTTCTTTAGTCGTTTAGACCGCACTGAGAGTTATTCTCGTTTTGTTTAAATTTTTCATTAAACGGCATTTGTTTCGAAGCGAAAAGTAAACGGGTATATTGCCCGGTTGTGAAATTGGTTGCGGCGAGTCCAAGCCTTCTTCGAGGCTTCTCCAAGCTTGTTCCGTTGTGTCTACGGCAGGTACGTTTTTAGTGTCGCGTCGGTTAATTCGTAATTCGTGTTCTCTTTTATCCAGGTTTTGTTTTCTTTTTAATTTAGTTTATTTCCTTTAGGCCCGATTTATTCACCTCCAATTAAATTTGTCTGGTGATTTATTCCCATAGTAACAAGTAAGTAAGTAACTAAGTATTTTCTGCTGAATTTCCGCTTTATAAAGTTTAAGATTTTTTGTCATAAGAATAAATTCGTCGTATAATATTTACATGCATGATAACCTTACTAAATTGCGCACGAGTTTTTTCTTTATTAACTTTAAAGTTTTCTTGCATGGAGAGCTTATAAAGTTTCAATTTTGGTGAGGGTGTTTTGTTAAGAAAAACGGTGTTTATAAAAGAATCGGCGCTAATCGTAAACAATTTACTTGATGTGTTACCTCAAATATGCCTCCAAAAAGCGAACCGCAAATAAATGTCCGGGGCGATGTCTGCGATATTTTTCTTACTGATTGCTTCATCTTTCTTGCGGTGATACACACCGAAACGTTTCGTTTTCGATTGCCTACTCATTCAGGACTTTGATTTGATTGCATTTCTTTATGTGAGAACATCAATAACCACGGCTTCAGTTATCCGGGACTCGTCTCAATTAGTTTGTTCCGTTTCGGTGAAGTGGATTGATTTGGCCTAATTAAAATGTTAAATATTTATAATTTTCTTCGTTTCGAGCAATATCGTAGCTACTACATCAAGAGAGTTTCGACGATTATTACGTGTCGTCAAAGGAAAGATAAAATACATCAAAATTTTATACGTTTACTTTAAATTGCAGTTCCTGCAGAGGAGATTGAGGCTGTGATGACCCTATTGGGAAAATTTGAAAACTTTGTAAATGGGGCGAGGGAAAATAAAACCGAACTTCATAAGACAATAAAACTTAAAACGGGCATTAGATTTTGAGATCGAAACTAATTCCGTTTTTTATTTGTCACGCACGTTCCAGATTACTTCTTATAAATAAACATTGAATTCGAAAGCCCAACGTCTTAGTCAGTTCAATTTGCGGACGCATAATAAAGTTCAGTTGAAAATACCGGGAGCGCAAAGGAGAAATTTACTTCGAGGGATCCGTAATTGCAAAAGTCCTTTTCCAGTATGTTACATTTACAAATTAACACGTTCGAAACGAGCTGTTCGCAGCGCTGATATTTACCTCGCCAGCCAGAAGTTGCTAACTACCTTTAGACCTATTACCCAGCCACGAACTCCGTGAAAGAAACACTATTATCAAAGCCTCGAGTTTCGCTTCTTATGGTTCCGACTTTTTCCGTACATCGTTTCTTAAGACCACCTGAAAGTGTCGGTTACCCTCCTATTGTATCGTCAGCAAATGTTGCCGTACTCACGCCTTCAAACACAATATTATTATTGCGATTCTTTTCCTCACCTTGTTCATATCTTAATTAATTACACGTTAGAAAAGAACCTTGAACATGCAACTGTTACTTCACTTAAACTCATCTTCATTACACATATGATTGTTTTAATAAGTTATAAATTAAAGAACTCATGCTGCTTTCGATTGATGTCCACGATTCCCCATCATATTCTCAAGTGAAATTTTGGCCAAAGCAGTTTAGTTGAGGTAGATTACGAATTGACCGACGCGACGCCCGACGTAACTCTAAAAAAACGTACCTGTCGTAAATTCGACGGGCAAGCTTGGAGAGGCCTAGGACTCGCTGCAAACAAATTAACAAGCGGGCAATATACCCGTTCATCGAAAAATTAAATATTTATACTTTGAAATTAAAGATTCACAAGAAGTAATTTTTGGAATTAACAGATGCGTTTTAAAACTAACGTGCAGGTGTGGTCAAGTAAATCGAGACCCCCGAAATGACAATCTGCCCTTACTGACGCTGGCAAGGGTCACAAAATTCTCGAACGGTCTCGATTTAGTATGCGACTGTACTTTTTAATGATAATAACAAATCCACTAAAGCAATTTGTCATTAAGAGCAAATTTTGCTTACAATTTGACACCTTTGTAATTAACCGGTTTTACGACGACGTTTTTAAAAAAAAATGATGAAAGTTTCTAATTTCAGAAGAAAAAAAAAAGTAAGAATCCGCCCCTCTCGCACAGTTTTTATCGATAAAATTTTCAGCAATTATTTTTGGTTTCAGGAGGGCTTCTCGCGTGATCCCCAGCAGTTAAAAGCCGTAATGTCTGCAACTTGAGTTGATGACGCTTTTGTTCTTGCCTCACAAAGAAAGAACGATGACAGTAATTCTTAAGTTTGTTGATACAAATATGCTAAATGAGTTTCAAATTTCCCCTCTAATTTTAGACAAAAACAATTTTCTCTGCTCCAACCGACTACAGTATCTAAACTTGCATCTAGAACGGAAACAATAGTTTGCCATAATATAAAGGAGGAGATTAATTAATTGATTCGGTTACTTACCAAAAAGTGATATAGTGTTGTTATTAAGTAAGTAGAAAGATTTTCGATAACTTATTAAAATTACAAATAAAATAAAGCTTCACTGGACAAACAGGAAACTCATTTGACATATTGTGAAAGGTAATCGATAAAAGGTAAAAAGTCGAAACATACTTGCCTACGTGGTTGTCGCAAAACGATTAAAAATATATAAACTCGAGACATCCCATTATAAAGTTTCTGATTTCATATCTGGAACAAATTTATAGACTTATTTGGCGAAGTTGAACAATTTCGTTTCGATTACGGGTCGCAATTTGAAATATCGAATCCTGCCGCGCCGAGTTTCACGGAATGTGCGCGACCTGCATGAATAACAGATTAAATTAAGTAATTAAATATCGGTTGTAATTTAATTACCTAACTAATTTAGCTGTAATGATCCGCCTGCATTTGCTTTGCCGGTAATTTTAAATTATTTACACGACCCGGAGTGCCTACATCTGAAACCAGGAAACATTATTTGCAGACAAACTGTGCATTTTCAATAACCGCTTGAAAGCCTTTCGACACACAGTGCATTCATTTGTGGCTTGCCAGTTACATTTAACATTTGATTACCAACAGATAACACAAATCATTTCTTACAAATGTAGGTCATTGGAATATTTTAGCGATGCTCGGACAGACATTGGAATTATATACAGAAGCTTTCTAAACCTGGCAAATATAATAATTATCGTCGATATTTCATGTTTTATTGATAACTGAAATAAATTTTATTCTTCTTTGTAATAAAATTACAAAATAAGAAGTGTGTGCATGAAATAAAAATCTTGGAGTAGACTCTCAAAAACGCAGGATTCTACTGAAGAGGATATTGTATCAGTAAAATCTCACGAGCTCATAGTTTAATTTGCCTCCCGACAAAAAGAAAAAATACTTTAATTGCGAAATTCCCGTTGTGTTTGAAATATAAGAAAAGTTTCTCAATTTGGTGGCGCCGCCGAGAGGTCAGTAAAATTCAAGCTTTCCGCGGTAATGCAGGAGCTTTGGGCCTTAATCAAAGTTCAATTCGCCGAGTCACGAACTGACAATAATACAACATGCTGGACTTTATTGGTTATTGGTTTCTTGGATCTGAATTGCCGTTGCTTACTTGCTCGCCTGAATCGGGTTACGGTATTATCAGCCCCTCAGGGCCTTACGTGATTCTACCTGTCCGGAAAAGCCAAATAACCCTCTTACACAGAAGAACACTTACCTAGAATTATTTCTTAAAAGATACCAGCAATTTTTAATTGAATCTACAGCGTCTTCAAATAAATTCCTGATTAAAGTAAACTGTGATTTGTTTTTTTAAATAAAATTGGCAACACGCAATACAAGAGTGAGAAACACTAGTCAATAATTGTCAATGTCATATTATAATCCCAACTGGAAAATTCAAAAAAGTTGAAACCTGTGGGTTAGTAGTTCACCCTAGTGTGAGCACAGAACAATTTTTTACCTGCCCAAAAACGCTTTAAGGGGGCAAAAACACCCTTTGAAATTTTAATTTTTATCTCGATTTATCATGATACTCCCAGAAAGAATATACTGAGAAGAGAAAAAAGGACTACCTATCACAAAAGTAAAAATTGTCTTCAAATGAAATTAAACCACCATCAGGCAGAATGTGATGAAAGTTATTCAAAAACCCATTTATGTATATAAATTACGTGATAAATTTTTGACACCTGAAATGTCAAACCTTGTTAAGAAGCAAGTAACACAAGGAATCAAACACCCAAAAAGACGTCGTTATTCCAATGAGTACAAACAGTTTCGTTTATCTCTCTATTGCACGGGGCCCAAAGCACAAAAACATTTATCAAAAATGTTTGCAATGCCTACTTCAAGACGTTTGTTAAAAACAACAGTGGGATTTAATGAACATTTATTTCAAATTTTAAAATGGAAGTCACTGATCTGGACAGATTGTGCATAATAACTTTTGATGAAATGTCTATTAAAGCTAATTAATAATGATAAAATAATTGGACTGGAAGATTTGGGTAATAAAAGAAATGTGAAACCAGCTCTGAATGTATCTGCTCTCATGATTCAAGGAATATTGAACAAATGAAAATAACCCTTGGCATATTTCCTAGTGCACAGTACTTGTTCCGCTAACGATTTGACAGCAATTTTGAAGGAAGCTATATAACTAAACTCAAGAGTATTGCGTTATTTGTTGTGGGCGTTGTGTGCGACATTGGACGCTTTAATAAATTAAGGTGTTCATCAGAGAAGCCTTATTTTTGTTTAAAAGAAAATGACATCATTGATGAGGATAATAACAATATTTATCTACGACTAAAATATAATGGAAGTATTATACAGGGATTTTTTCTTTTCAGCATACATAGTACCTATGTATACTTTTATAAAAAACAGGTCAACGCATTGCTTTACTGTAGTCGTTGCAGCCTAGAAACATCAGCTGTGTTAACTTTGATTTTAAGCTTTATTTTTTGGAAACATCAAATTATTATTGACAAACTGACAGATATCAGTTTAGACCAATTTCTTCAATTTAATGTAGGTAAAAGTGATTTTCAAAATGTATAGCAAAGACGAGAAAATAGAAATATTAATGTGGTACCAGAAAGGGAATAGCTTAAGAACTGTTAGAGACTTATTTTCTACAAAATATCAAGAAAGGCATTCCTTGTATTAGAACTATTCAAACCATTATTAAGAAATTTAAATCAGAGTTAATAGTTAATACTAGGCTTATCGGTCCATATTTTATCGATGGAAACCTTACTTTAAACAAATTTTTAGAGCTATTAAGAAACAGAATCATTCCGGAAATTGAAAATTTGGCCATCGATGAGCCATGGTTTCAAATGGACGGAGCCCCTCCACATTCCACAAATGCTGTTAGAAACTTTCTAAACGTTAGATTTCCAGAACGATGGATAGGAAGGTACGGCCCCATACTCTGGGGACCGCGTTCTGCAGACTTATCGCCTAACGATTTCTTTCTCTGGGGCTATCTGAAGTCAAAAATTTACAACAATATTCAAATGCAAAATTTAAACGAATTAAAAGAAAGGATAAGTAGAAAAAGCAATGTGTTGAACCCTGATACCAAAAATGGAGCTAACCGCTTCTTGTTGTTGCAGGTCCTTCATTCCTTTCTTCCGTTTTTACTGTAAATATTGGTTTCAAGAAAAAGTCTTGATTCAAAAAATTAAAAATTAATTGCTACTAATTTGACATTAACTGACATTCATAACTTGATTTTTCACAGCTGACTATTCTTACCAAAAATTACACAAGCCATGCAATATTCATGCAAGAGGGAATAATGACTATTAATCTCTCGTCATTATTCCCTCTTGCTCACCAATTACAAAATTTCTCTAATCAAATAATACCATGGCAACAAAATTCACAAACTCAAAACTGTCATTGTTAAACGCGTAGTGTTTGTGAATTTAATAATTTAATAATTTAGTCGTAGATAAAGTAGAGTATACTACTCGCAATAATGGCTATTATTCCCTCGGAGTGTTAATAATAACAAGAAAGCATCATGGTTTTGGATAAAGCAATTTTATAACGAAGACAACAAATTATCGAACAGGTTAGCTCCTAAACTTACTGATCAACATATATCACCATCACCATTATTTAATAAAATGGAAGTATATTTTGCAAATCAAATATCTAGTGCCACTTTTGCTGCCAGCTTGCTCTAGGACGTTTTCCTGCGGAAGGATTAGGAACAGCAGATTTTCCATCAAAATTTAACAATCTTTTTGATTTATTTAATTCGTCCTTTACTGCTGCATAGATTCAAATTGATTATCTCAATGAATTTAATAAATAATATAAAAGTTATTGACAAAGATGGAAAGTGTGTCATGGCTCTTTTACATTTATGGCAATAGCTACAAAATAAAGGATTTTCCTATTTGTTAACAAGACGTATCTTTTTTGTAAAATATGTTTTATGCTCTTTATAATAGGAGTATGTCAGTACATAATAAGTATAAATCAAATCATATTAACATGTTTATCAAAGAAGGACTTTGAAGTTAGTACTTTTTTGCTGTCTTTTTGTATCAGTCTTCAATTCCGATATTTCTCTCTTCTGTCCTCTATCTTCTGGAATCGTCACATCTTGTTTACTTTTGATGGCATCGCCGATGACATCTATCGGAGCTCTTGACCTGGTGATAGGTCTCTGTATTTGATTGATTTGAGGCTGAACTATTTGTTTATTTTGTAGATTCATTATTAATTCCCCTTGGGACTTTATTTTCCCATTTTGTTCAAGGATTATTTGCATTAACAGATCAATTTTCTTGTCTACTTCAGTCATTTTGTTGTGAAGAGCACTTACTGATATATCACTTTTGTTGATACACGTGTCACAGCACCACTTTACATTATTGTTGTACAACTCTAAAACTTTGAGTTCTGTCGGTTTAAACGTGCTGCAGTTGTAGTGTATAAAGTTGTTGCAGCCTCCATAGCAGCTTATTAATTTTTCACTGGGATTTTCCCACTTTAATTTGCATTTCACACACATTGACTGTTTACTAGACGCCATGTTAAGTCTGTAACGGTATGTCACCTTTTGGTATGCGTCTCAAAAATTTTTCCTTCTTGCCTCGCTTCTTTTCTGCTAAATTACAAGTTACACGACAACTAACAAATTCTTCCAATTTTTCTTTTAGATTTGGGATGTAGAAATTTTCCGTTTTCATGAATCTTCCGTATAATATCGGTTTGTATAAGAGTTACTGCTGCAGTTCGATTTCCTATCCGTTTCTCCAGAATATTGCATTCTAAAATATACGCTTCTGTTCGAAGTAGCTGCTTGATGATTTTTAACTTTTCTTCTTCGTCTTGTTTCTTCCTTATCATCACAATGAGCTTACCTTCTATCGTCATCGCTGGAAAACGACTGATTGTGAGTGCATTAACGTGTCTCATTCTGCTGCCGGAACGATGCTCCTTCTCATATTCGAATTCTTCCATTGCAAGTGCCCAACGAGCAACTTTTGGTGGTAGGTCTTTCTTATTTAGAGTTTTCTCAAGAGCAGCACAGTCTGTTAGTAATTTGACCCAACAGATACACCTGAAATTTCTGCAGCACATTGACGAGTGCTAGAACATCTTATTTGTAAGAATGCTTCTTCTTTTCTGCATCTGATGTTTTATGACACATTAAATGAACTGGATGAAAATTCTTTTCACCTGTAAACCTCTCAAGTAAGACCTGCCCTTCCTTATTAGCGTCAGTGTGCAACTCAGTAATTGCATCTGGATCCTCGGAACAGGTTCATTTATTAAAGCTATCTTCAGTTTATTAAAAGCATGATGGTCTTCATCACCAAAATAAAAAGCCGAGAAAACTCTGTGCATGCTTTTTTGTTTACGTGACAGAAAAAGCTCTACAGCTTTTATCTTCCCTGGAGATGGAGATATACATCCATTTTCGATGATGTAGCCTAAGAGTTCTATTTTCTTCTGTAGAAAGCAACGTTTTTTCCAGTTATTGTTTAATCCATGTTCCGCTGCAATCTTTAGTGTCTTGGTTAACTTTCGAAATGCATCTTCTTCATTGATTCCTGGCACAATCACATCATCACATCGCTAGCCTCATCTTCGGATTCTACACTTTCTTCTCCTTTTGATTCATAATACAATTTCAGTCTTTCGTGTAAAACAATCAGATTTAAATGGAAATCTTTTATAAATTTGATGAGCACATTCTATATAAAAGTTTAAGTTAAGTTTAATTATGCTTTTCATAAAGCGACAGTTTTGAGTCGGCTAATGCAACCATACAAACTCCACCGAAATATGTGTTTTCTAAGGGAACAAAATGTTCAGGATTTCTATATTGTATCATTGTTTTTTAAATATTGATTATCAATATAACATTCAAGAACTGTCATAAACTGCCGCTATTTTTGAATACAAATTATGTATATTAAATTATGTATATTATGTTGTTCAGATTGAAATTCAACATTTAAACGTGTCATAAAAGGCAGAACATAGTCTAAAAATTCTAAATACATTTTTACAACAGGACTTTTTAATTTTGTAAAAACTGCCTCAGCCTTTTTATCAATTAAATATCCACCTTGGAAATATAAGACTAACGTTCTAGCGTAGATAACTGATAAGATAACTGTTCTATTATACGAGAAATACACGAATGTAGGGATGATCACCTTGTTTTGCAGACTCGTAACATTTTATGAGGTTTCATTTTTAAAAATGTTTGAAACTTTTCAAATGTACTTTGTCTCTTACAACTATAGTGCAAGTACGTAAAAATATCACAGACTGTCTTCTACAGCATTTGGAATGTTCTCACATGCATAGGATGCACACAAAGATAATGAATGAGAGGTGCATTTCAGAACAAATAAATCTGGTATATCATTTTTAAGTAAAGATTGTTGTATGCACCTATTATAACATTAGCTCCATCTGCACCTAATCCAATTGCTTTTTACAGTCCATATTCCATTTTCTACAAAAAAGTATTAAACAAATTTTGTGCTGTTGCGTTGGTAACAGGTAACAAAGATAAAAATTCATCCCGAACATTAAAATTCACTACCATTCGTACAACTACTGCCAAATGTTTGATAGGCGATCGTGTGGGTCTGTGGATTCATCTATCATGATAGAAAATTTGTTTAAATTCATTTGGTGAATAAGGTTTTAAAAAAATTTGACGGGCTATAACATTTTTTGTAATGGCACCGCATTTAGTTCCGTTATAGGAAATGTTTTTGGCCTCTTCAGGGTCCTTCGAAATTTTCTTGATCAAACTAATTAGATGGTCTGCAGCTTGAAAAGCAATATTGTGTTTAGTAATGAACATGGCTATTTTCATTTCTGCAGCTTTCACATTGTTTAAAGTATTGCGGTTAAATAATATCAAAAATGAAATAAATGCTTTCATTTACAAACTAGAAGACCTTTTGAGACATCTAAGATTTAGCGAGTATAAGGTACTTCCTCTGTCCCAATTTAGTTGTCACACTTCACCTTTTAATTTTGTCCCAATTTAGTTGTCACATTTGTAAAAATTGGAAATAAAAATATTTAAAATACAGACACGCACGTAAATAGAAACTGTAATTTATAAATTATAAATTTTACAAAAGAATTTCCCTTTATTTTGGAATAATTTGCATTGTTTTTATACATTTTTACATATGTGTATGAACTAATAAAATTTAAGTAAGAGTAATATTAAGGCAATGTCTCGTGGACTTGGTCATTTCACGTTTTTTGATAACTTTTCTTGTAGAATTAGTTATGTTCGACATCTTGATCGCAGAACAGAAGTTACAGCGGGTGCACTCTAAAAATTGTGTGTTTATTGCAATTTGACTCCAGCCTTCTTGTTACTAATAAACGGCAATCAAATTTCACCAATGATGTGATTTAAACATATCATATGGGTAGTTAATTGTAACATTTTACTTCCCGGATTAAATATAATTTATCAATAATCTTAAGAAAAAACACCAAATGTGACAACTAAATTGGGACAGAGGGAGTATGTATTTTAAATCCTAAGTATTAAATGATAACAGAGAAAGAAAGTTCAATAATTCAAACATATTCAAGACTGAGAATGAGATTTGTAAGCAACTTATATGGAAATGTGAGATCCGAAATCAGCAGCTGAAATGTTCTACGTAAAGTAAAATTTGCATGACAGCAAGAGAATAGTTGTTATACACGATGTTATCGACCCTGCAGCACTTTAGAGTAGTTCAGAAACCCATTAGGCGTTTTTGCAGTAAGCAGGTGAAGCTAAAGAATGGCGAGAGGTGCCCCGGATAGGCCACTGCTTTTTACCCATATCATCTGGATGATTCCCAGCGTTTCTCGTTGCACTACTAATTCTTTTATTTTCAGCACTGCATTTTCTCGACGTTTACACTTTTCAGTTCGAGCTTTAATGACACTTTGAGTATAATTAATCTAGATGCAAAATTTTTATAAAAACTCTCCTTAGGGGTGGGTTTTAGTCGCCGTCTCTAAGAATTTCGAAAATTTCTCCCGGCATGAGTATAACACGATTAGAGCAATTTAGCTTCACAGCCAATTAAACTGTAAGAAAATCTTGCAGCATTATCCATCTTCAAACCCCGTAATTAATTATCACACCAGGATAACTTTCGTGAATGAATTTTCGTACCTGCAAGGAGGAATATTCGCGAGCTAAATAATTGCGGAGTGCATCGAACTTCTATTGCAGTTAACTTGATCCGAGCCATCAGAACTCTTATAATAATTATCGTTAAAGTTTCTATGGGGAACAATTTCGCTGACGTTTGATCTTAAATAGTCCAATTGTAATTACTCAGAGTTCACAAATCAGATTATAAGCTATGTGTAAAGTTCTCACCACCAAACTGCTCCTGCAAAAGTTTCAGAAATTTTGTTACAATTAATATCAGTTTCATCTTGAAGCGAATTTCGTTGTTAACAAAACTTGCAAGATACTTATTTAATTTTGTTGCACGATGTTATTATTAATTGTAGATTCAATCATTTCGTTCAAAAAAAAGAAGATGATAATTAAAACAAGAACTCCTTTTAATGAAATATCTGAGAATTGCCTGAAGTCTTAATAATGCCCGGAGAAGAAGAGAAGGTGCTTAAGGTTTAAAAGCCGGCAAGTAAATAAAATACCGCAAACCCCCAATTTAGCAATTTGCCTCCATGATAAATCACTTGGCCGCATGTTGTTCGGAACTGCGTGTGCTGCTTACAGCCACCATTCATATTTTTAGCCTGATTAACCAGAAATGATATATTTTCCCAGAAACAAATTATTAAGTTAACTTCGCCAACTTTACGTTCGCAGTTCAACGCGTTCCTAAATCAATTACGTTTGCGCCATCGCGGAGAAAAATAAATATTTAAGTTTCTAACAAAAGTAGAGTACGTTTTGTGTCCGTTTAGGCCCAATCACTTTCCCGATACAAAATAGAAATTAATTCCAACGTTCGAGTCTAACCCAACTTTTCACTTAATAGACCCGGACGTGCCAGTCTTTGATATTCAAGTTCTGTTTAATCGATATATGCTTTGTTTCGTATTAACTGACAGCGATGGAGTGTATTTTACTTACACACGACGAATATTTACACCTTCTTTAACGAATTTTATAAAAGCTTTTCATCCTTTTCTTGATAAACTATAATGGCCAGTGAAGCGCGGAAAATTTCGAACAGGGGTGAAAATAAAATAGATTTGTCAGCTATAACCCAAAACATATACTTAATAAGTACGTGAGATAATTTATTGCAAAGCGTAATCCTTCTGTTTTCAGAAATAAATATTTATGCCATCGCTCAATATGTCTGTCTTTCGCATATATATAACAACTCTCAAAGTTTTTTCAATTCAAAACATCTGTGGCTGTGGGTCTTCCTCAGGGATCTGTTCTTGGTCCAATTTTGTTTCTTCTATACATAAATGATATTACCACAATCAACCAAGGTCTTCACTTCACTATGTATGCGGATGATACTTCGATAATAATCTTTAATTTAATGTATAAGAGAAGGCACATTTATATAAGTTTTAAAACAATTTTACATTTTACTGTATACACTTTAACGACTGGTCCAGCTTTTCGTTGACATTGGCGTTATAATCTAAAAAGTTATCCATACCTTAAATCAGATAAACTTACTGTTTAATAGGCACTTACAAACTGAAGGAAAATCGAAGTCTCAGGCAGTGACATTGACTGCAAGAGACTGGTATTTCAAAAAGCACCGTATGGAAAATTGTTAGAGAAATAGAGAATGAGGGAACTATTATCACCACCCAAGAAAAGATTTCGTGCAACCTTGTTTACAAGCTTAGATGAAGATAAAAAAATCTATTCGTCGTACTGTGCACAACTTTTTTCA
Organism: Dorcus parallelipipedus; assembly: GCA_958336345.1. NCBI lineage: Eukaryota > Metazoa > Arthropoda > Insecta > Coleoptera > Lucanidae > Dorcus > Dorcus parallelipipedus. Next base: position 18,719,147 of record OY284481.1, read on the forward strand.
AAGAAGAGAAATTCCAACGTTGAATAAAATTCTTCAAGTTAGTTATTATTTTTCTTACGTAGATAATGCTGTAATCTTGTTATTATTTATTATTGATTACTTATGACAATATGTTGTTTGCAAGCAATAACTGAAAACAAAACTATACCATCAATGTCCAGGTTCTCTGTATGGAAGATTTTAAAAGAGCTAGGATTTCGATTTCAGAAACGAGGTAGAAATTACATCTTTTTGAAAAACAGTACAGTACAGTATATGAAACTGGAGGAGTTTAGAGTTGAATTTCCCGGTGTTATTATTAACCACAAAACATTCGAAGACAATCTGTATTGGTGTGTACAGTTGTTTCGTGAAACTGAAGGTCTTTTCTGAAGAAAAACAACAGGTCAATCTCGAAAACGTAGTGTCAAGGTTATTGAAACTGCAAGACATAATGAAAAATGCTTCTCACGCCTCTATCCGCCAATTATAACAACACATCAGTCAACACATTGAGTTTTCTGTGGTAGCATGTCACAAATAGTTACGTAAAGATGTTCAGCTCTATCCTTACCGCATGATATTGGTGCAGGAATTGCTGCCATAGAGAGATTGTGATCAGTGAATCTTATGCAATAAATTATTTTATTTGTGAGTGAGTTCTAATTATTATTTTATGATACATGTCATGGTGACAATTAATAGTTAGGTTATGTCCAATTTGAATATATTACGATTCGATCTCTCAAATTAATTTATTTCTATACTCTATTTGAGTTTATGTATTGAATATTTGTATGTACAATATATTCTATATATTGGGTTTGTTTTGTTTTCAGTTATTTACAAATAATGAACTTGGAAAGTCGCAGACATTGCCCTTAAATGCAATAAATGAATTCAAATTTACCGCCTACGATTAATTTTGCGAGTGTGAATCGGTCTCCGCTCGCAGCGCTAACTACTTCTTTCTTAAAAAAAAAAACAGACTATAGTAAAGAGTGTAATTTCAAAAGTGTCATTGCTGCTCAGCATGTGCTCAGCATAGGGATGAATACGTTCGAGATGCTTACAACGTTTGTTAGAAAACTCTACTTTGAAACTCGCTGATGCTACGAAACAAGGTTTATCATTGGAGTCTGCCCGGGCGCAATCTGAATTGTATTCACAGCAGCATCAGGACCTACATACAACTGCTAGTACTAGTATAGATCCTGAGCAAGTTCCTGTCCCTAACCATGAACAACCTCCAATATCTGCAGAAGTAAATGCAACAACGTATCGTGCTTCATTTACTAAAATAATGCGTTATTTCTTCGGTTCTGTTAGGCATTGGAGAAGTCATTTGGTAAATGTGGAAAGGCTGGGTATTTGCTAAGGTTTGCAAATCACAATCGAATACAAAGAGGGCTTGCTTCTTCAATCTTGGCCTCAATATCACCTGGTCCCTTGGAAAAGGCATTAATCGATGCACGAATCAATGATATTCCCGCTACGTGCCTGGTAGATACTGGAAGTTCCAGTAGCTACATAAATCTTCATTTTGTTAAGCATAATCAAAGACTATTTCCTGATGATGGAAAAGTCTCCATGGCAATCACTTCTCTCTCTTCTAAACTAGAAGGGCATGTCATCGTTAATCTTCAGGTATGTGAACAGGTTTACTCCCAATTTAAATTATCTGCACTAAGATAATTGTGTGCTGATATTGATATAGGACATGATCTTATGAAATTGCATTCTAACGTAGACATGTCATTTTGTGGACATGCCCTCTGCCCCTGGTCAGCCACCACGCCTATTTCGAAACTTGACTCCAGATTGTAAACCTATTGCGACACGATCAAGACGCTACTCTGATGAGGATTCTCAATTTATTAAAAAGAAATCTCAAGATTACTGTCAGAAGGGGTCATCGAAGAAAGTACGGGCCCGAATTTTGGTAACAAAAGATGATCATTACAAAAGAGATTTGTTATTGATTACTCACAAACTATAAAATCGATACACAATGCTAGATGCATATCCAATGCCAAATGTGGAATCTATAAAATTAATAAAATAACCAACTACAACATTTTTAGTTCTATGGATTTAAAGAACGCTTACCATCAGATTTTCATATTACCAGAGAAGAGATCTTTTACTGCATTTGAGGCTCGTGGAAAGCCCTATGAATTTACAGGAATTCGTTTTGGTGTTACGAATGGAGTAGCCCCTCTATGACCTTCATATCTCTTTATGCCATCCGGGAGTAACTCGAATGTATCATTGGATAAAAAAGAAAAATTTAAAGGAACTTAAAAGACGGGGGCCTAAAGCAATTAAATATGGTTTCTACCTACCTACATATTTCTGTTGTGTAGTAGGTATAATCTTTACAGTAAAAGCTGTAAAGACATCGTTATAATTACTAAAGTACTTTAATATGTATTTTACATGCACTTAATAATAATGTGTCATTCCGGGTAGATCAGTTAAGGAAGGTAATTTTGTTCTGTATATCATTACGAGAAAGGATACTTACGATAATAAAATTTCTAATGCAAACTGCAACGCCGGGCGCCCCGCCGCCATTAAAGAACGGCCTGCAACGATTTTTTGCCTGTTGTTATTTATTTCATAAGCTAATCGTTTCGAATTGTGATCATGATTGCCGTAGAATGCGAAATATTAAGGATTCGGGTTACTAAGTCTTCACTGTATTATTTATTATGAGAAAGGTTGTGAATCTTTTCTAATTTAATCCACATCAATCTGTATCTATAACATCGACCACAACGCAGTTTACTAATTTGTTCCTTATATCGTCTTCAAATTGCACTACCTATGTACTTACAACTTTTTTTATTTAGCTTACGTAATTATGTCTTTATTTTCTTTTATTTTGCGGATACTTTATTACACAATACTATGAGCTGTTTGTTTTGTTTTTCTGTACCTTTCATTTTGCACGTCGCGTCGAATAAACCAAGTCAAAATATAAGAGAGGATTTGAAGAATTGTTATACAAACAAAAAAAGTGATGGTTTACTCAATGAGTACATATCCTGGTCTTACGACGATAGTTTTATCCGCTGAAAATAGTAAAATTTTGCAAAGCAGCTATAAATGCATATTAGATGTGTTTAGAGGAAAAGTGCAATTTCTTACAGCCGGAATCGTTGTGTCTCACTGTGTGTGGACGTTTCCTCAGTGCCGGACAAAGCATAAAATATTACACCCGGCACTGTATGTGTTACACTCCGGGCGGACTTCCGTTATTTCCGGGACAGACTGTAATATGCGTAGTCATTGTTAAGTCTGTGATGGCCACTGATGTAAATTTTTTTCTGCGTTCTTGGAAACCATTTAGGCAATATTGGTATCGACTAGCACTAATTAGTAGCCATCCAATCTTATTAATCCAGTCTTATTAAAAGTCTCTAACCTACGTTTACTTTGAGCTGCGTTATAAAGTTGCAGTTATAAAACTCACACGTCGATATTTTCGGTGTCAATCAATATTGGATTCGAACCCAAGGCTGCAATTTGGTTCCTTGGATCGCTTAAATCAAACGTTAAAAATACAGTATTAAAATATAACTACCAGATTTTCGAAGATCTTTTTCTTTAGTTATTTAAATAATTGTGACACAATTCTTCATAATCTCAAGCATTAAGCTGTATTCGTTCGAGGAACTAGCAGAATTTTTGTCGTAATTTGTCTTCTGAAGATAAAAATCAACAGTATGTTCATTCACTACATGAAACCACTATCGGCCAAAGTCAAAGTCTTCAATTTGTACACGTCACCCTTGTAAGTAATTGTCCGAAGATACACTCGCAATTAATATCTTAAAACTAAACAAATTTTAATGTGTAACCTAATTTGGAAATATGCTCAGCTCAGTGGAGACGGGGTGGGCTACAAATAGATTGTCGGCAGCTTGAAACCTGGATGTAAAGAGGGCTCCACCTGGCGTAAAATGGTCCAAGTAGGCTAGTAAAATTCGTAGCACCGCTAGGACTACACACGCTGTTGAAAGAAACTGAAATTCCCACAGGTTTATACTCGCAGACTGTTACATTTTATTTTCGACTTAGATAATACCGTTGGGTACACTTCCCTTTTCCTATACTTGCGGGGAGGATAGCATATTTGTCTGTTTCAAAATCAAAAACCCACAACCTGTTGAATTATGTTGCCAAAAAACAAAATTCCCATTGTCGTTGTAGTTTATGCGCGTCAGTAAATTTGCGTTAAAATTTGAAATGTCATGTAACACTTAATTTACCCTAAATCTTATGATGTCGCGAAAACACAGGAATCTTTTAAATTGTGGAGTTGAAATTTTCTTCCCCCTAAATTTGTCACTAGCGGATACATGCAGCTGCGTTGCCGGTTGTATCCACGGGGTCAATTGCGAGGTTGGTGGTTTTTTGATTTTGAAACATACAATACCCTTGTTCTGATTTTCGATACGGTACGCCTGAGCAAAAATTTCCCAGCGTCCCTTGCGCGAGTAGACGCGTGATCCAGCATTGATTGAACTGTACGTGCGAGTTTTGTTCACGTCTCACCACGGTGGCCATTTTTGGCGCTTTCTGAATTTCGTGTTACCTGAATTTGCGATGTAACAACAGTCCATCCTTCGGGGTTTTGAAGCTGGGGAGACATTGTGTATTTCTTCGAAGCAAGCCGGATTTTGTGACTTTACGGGCACCTCGCACCCGAACGACTTCTTCACATTTCGTCAAGAAAACTCATCGGGGTTTCTTTCTTTTGGTTTGGTTGGACCCCACTCCGTTATTACGCTGATTACACTCCGGCGCTTCGTATTTGTGACTGTCTGTTTCTACGCGCCTCCTTTGAACTCGCCATTGGATGCATCGAGCAACTTCACCGGCCTAAGAGGACTTCGCGTCCTGCAGGCATAAAGCAGTTTCACCGGCCTAAGCGGACTTCGCGTCTTGCAGGCATCGCATCCACGGAATGGACCTAATTATTTCTTTATCCTGTTTAATCAAAAGCACTCTTTCTTTGTTTTGAATGCGGTAATATTTAAATCACTACTGTCTTTTCCGTCGAGTTATTGTTCACGTATTTTCCGTTATTCTTAATGAGCTAATAGTCATGTAATTGCTGAATTTATTACTGAATTAGTATTCACGTATTTAACGTTACTTTCAACAAAACAATATTCACGGACGCTAGCGAAAATTCCTAATAGCGAACGGAAAATTTTCGACTTGTAATTTTATATTTGTGGAAACGTTTTGTGACATTAATTTACATATTCTGGGGTGGGCAATATACGACTTTCAACCCTTCAATTTTCGTTTCATTTCGGATATACTTTCCTCTTATAGCGGTTGCTCTCTTAACTGTGGAACGATGTCTCGACCGTCCCTTCCAGCGTGGAAGTGCAACTATTTCGATACCCCATATCACCTTGGGTGTAGCTTGAGTCACTTTCAATCGCTGGTGGCGTCCTTTTCCGAAAACGACGTTTTGTAGTCACGGCTATTTGGTCCCTATTCTGGCCCACGACCGTCTCCACTGAGCTCGGGTACAAAAGGTTTGATCCAGGTAATGATAACTCCACAATATGGAGCAACTGAACGTTTGGTAGGTCTCAATTAACTAAGATATTCTGACAAATTTAACGACCAAAAGCGTGACAAGACGTTCTCTATCAATTCTACAATGTATTCGGCCTCGGAAGTGGGTGTAACCCTCGGAGGGTGCCTTAAACGGTTCGGCAACTTCTAACAGGAGTACTACTCTGCCAAAACGATGTCGTAGTAGAAAGGCTCTCGAGATCCGATGGTATCAATACCAAAACTAGTTCGGAACGAACCAAGCGGCACCGCAACTCGAACAATACAACGTGCTAACGGAAGAAACGCAGATATAAGAGAAATTCAATAGCGAGCAGGAACCTGATTTGAATAAAACTCATCCCAAGGTCAACCGAATTTGAAAATAGACAAAAGGTCTGAAAAATTTGACACGTTTTAAACGTTTCGTTAGTATATTATATAACTTGGAAATTTAAACCCTTAATCTTAGCGTGGTTAAAAAAAATTCGCCCTGAAAGTTAAAGTGGAAATAAAACTCCGATTTGATTAAATATCGGGTTACTTTACTAGTCAGATAAGCAACTTTATAAAGTTTGAAACTTTAAATTACATTTATACATTCGTTTCTTCGGGGTACACTCTCAAATAAAAATATTTAATAATGTCTTCATGATTTCGGGATGGCGCCGAATTGATATAATTTTTACAAATAAGGAAGTTCGATTTGCGAAATTCATATAAAATATTCGATTTGATTTAAAAAAAATAAGTAAGTAATCAAATTTCCTCCAAGCCAAATATTTAACTTTCATTTCTTCATGCGTTTGTATCGCGCAAGGAAAAATATATTCCATCCGAGAATTATTTTAGAATGTCTCTGCAATCAGAGTGCGTACGTAGGCAAGCGAATAAAATAAATATTTGCGGAAGACGTAACTTGACAAGGAAGTGGAAAAATGATTCGGAGATGTCATATCCAAACAAATAAATATTATCCTGCAGTTGCAAAACTGAAGAACAGTTCCGGAAACAAAAAGGAAGCACCAAACGAAAAATTCACATATTGGATTATCTTCTACTAAGTTCTAGATTTGTTTCTGCTTCGTCGGCGCCGCTACATCTGCGTTTCTTTGTACGAAAGCTCAAATACAATTTCAAATTTCCATTTATCTCTCTTTTTCCCCGTTTAAGGTATTTCGCTCGAGCAGGCGAGATTCATAGACGTGTAAGTATTATTGTTACAAACGTGCCATTTACATAACAAAAATATTCCTGTTCGTCTCGTTCACGAGACGCGCGCTTAAATTTCGCTTATATGTTTCCAAATGAAAATGTCCTCTTTCCTATGTTATCATCACACCTAAAACACTAAACACTGTCTCGAACGTAATTGGATATATAAATAAATTTTCGGCTTACTTAATTAATTGATTAATTAATGTAGCACTTCATTTTGGACTCATTTACTTTTACTTAAAATTTTGATTTGAATTTTAAATTAACTTCGCGCCGTAAGTCCTTTTGTGTGGGAAATATTTTGTTTAGCTTATGTATAATTTAGAATTTATTAATGGAACTGAATAATATTGGGGGAGCAGCAGGTATATAAAAGCCTATCGGAAAGTTGGAAGTGAAAGAGGATTGCACTTCTCTAGTTCCTGCTGTTAATTCCGGTCTCGATTTCATTTCGCAACCAGATTAGGCCAGATGAAGCCGCAACGGTCGCGACCGGAAAGATGGAATTCGTTTCTGCTTTATTATGACGTGAAATGGAACGAATTTCACGGCGGATGAATGCATTAATACTTCGAACTTTTAGTTGGTTAGCTAAATATCTCCGTAAGCTTCAAAAGATTTTTTTTTTGGTCCACCGAAAACTACTTTAATTCCTGAAACTCAAACTTAACCGCAATTTGTTTATAAATGTAATGTGCCTTTGAAATTAAACAAGTTCGAATGAACCATTAGTTTGCCAAGTTCCTGTAATAAAATTTCGGTCGTGTTACATGATGCTAACGCAGAAGCAATCAGAAAGTATTATAGTCAACAAGTTTTAGCACGTGTATATGGCGCCCCCCCCCCCCCCGTTTGGATGGGAATTATCCCCACACCGCGGCGCGCCAACGTACCCCAAACTTTCGCCTAAAATACTATCGTATCAAACATTTCTGATGAATTGCCCCGCTATCGATTACGAAGGGTCGTAAAGAAAGGATGTGCCTCGTTTCCAGTTTTCCTGCTTTCGTCTTTATTAAAACTGCACTGGCCGAACGGAATTAACATTTATCTTTGAAAATTTTCATTTCCGTCCAAATTTGTCTAAAAAATTTGCAATTCTACAATCAGTCGCACTTAATTACTATCACTAATCACTACTTAACACTCTCCCCGCCAAGCCGAAAAAACTAATTTTGTTGCCCCAGGCCAAATATGTTTTAAGCTAAAAAACCTATTTATATGACTATTCGTTGCATTAGTTTCAGTTTTAATGTTATAATTTTTTTGTTATTTTACATTTTCAACGGTGTATCGTTAATGATACACTCGGCCTGGTACTGTCATCTAGTGGAACAGGCCACATGTATCATTTGTGATACACGTTTTTCGATCATTAGATTTCTTCTTGTAGCGGTTTGTATCCGTTACTAGCTGCACGGTATATGCGCAGTTGAAATTTATTCTCGTACAGTTTCAAACACAAAGTGCTTCAGTGTAACTAGAATGGCTAAAAAATATTTTACAGTAGAGGAAATTGCAAGAATGCATGAGACTGGAGATTATGATGTTTCTGATAGAAGTGATGAAGATTTCGACGACTCAGATGCAGATCTCCATTATAATGAAGAGCTGAGGAAACGTCAACAGACGCAGATTATGATGAAGAAGCCGTATCTCAACTAGCTACAACTTCAATACCACGTGATAATTCAATTGCTTCTAAATCAACGCAAAGGAAACCTAGCAAACAAATTGACAATCCAAATATAAAATGGGGAGATCCTGTAGGAATCCAAAAAGCTTTCGTGTTTTCTGGTGTAGGTGGGATGGATCCAAGTACTAGTGGAATCTTGACAATGGCTGATCTTATAGAATATTTCACATTATATTTCACTCACGATATTTGGAATATAATGGTAGATGAAACTAAGTAATTTATGCGCCACTCAGTTTCTGGAGAAGAGTGATGTTGCATTAGCTTCAAGACTACATTCATGGCAACCTACTGACAATCAGGAGATGAAATTGTTTATAGGTCTGATTGGTTGGATGGGTCTAGTCCAAGTACCTAGATTAGCAGACTATTGGAGTACTAGCGAATTATTTTCATTTCCACTTCCCAAAGATATAATGCCGCGGAATAGATTCGAACTATTGCTCAAGTTTTCGCAAATAATGATGATGCTCCGCCTGAAAATAGACTACATACAGTCTTTTTCTTTTGCTTTTCGCCCTTTGTCAATTATGTTTCCGAATACGTCAAATGACTTTCCAATCTGCAGGTCTACTTTGAACGGACTGGAAAGTCATTTGATAAATTAGGAAACCCATTTGACAAAAGAGGAAAAGCAATAGAAAAAGATTGTAAAATAGAAAATTTGCTTCATAAATTTGTACACAATTTTCAAAATTCATTTACACCTGGTGAGAAGTGTTGTATTGGTTATATCCAATAAAAATGTCCTTGTACGTTTAATAAACTGTTTATTGTTACTTCTTACATTCTGTTATCTACGCTGGCGTGGTCACGCTAATAATGGCGGAACCAGTCTCCCAGCTCTCTTTGTCTGATGCCCGTACATGTTATGCAACACAACATACATTAAGAAGATACATTTGCCTATGCTAACTTATACTATAACATCTCCCTCTTTCTCTTCTTTTTTTTTTTTTTTAACAACAAAAAGATATTAATAAGCTTCACCTTTAATGAAGTAAAACAAATTGAAATGTATTTCTAATCTAGATTTCTCTTTGGTCGATTAATTTGTCGACCATACCTACTTCTTTTGAGGAGCGGAGAAGAAGATGGCTGCGAACTAATATTTTCTTTTTCGTTATTTGCATTAGAATTTTCTTGAGGCGTGACCTCCAAAGAAATAGGTAAGTTATTTACATTACTTGTATTTTGAGTACAAAAATTTTTGTTAGTAGTAAGTGTATTATCTAACATATACTGAAAATCATAATCTGTAACAAAAGGTTTTTCAATTTTTCTTAAATATTTTCGATTGCGCATGTAAATTCTATCATTACTACTCTTAACTAAATAAGATCTCGGACGTGTTTCGTCAATTTGTATTATTTTTCCAGGGCTCCAGATTTTAGTTTTAGCATTTTGCAACATTACAGCGTCACCCACGTTTAAACTTTTTAAATCTTTGGTGTGTTCATTATAGCGCCTCTCTTGTTTTACTTGAGACGTTTTTAAATGTACTAAATGTTGAGAAATGTCATATTTAGGTTTTAAATGTTGAGTTGTTATCGGAATAATACCTTGAATTTTCCGCCCAAATAATAATTCTGCAGGTGATGGACCTTTTGTGTATAAAGGAGTATTACGGTATTCTAATAACCCTAAACAAATAGATTCAAAGTTTATTGGTTCACAGCCATTTTATTTTATTTTGTCAATTTGTTATACAAACTGTGACATTCGTTTAACGTTTTCGAGTATTAAACTCAACACAAGCACGTGCTGTGATTGTAACTTTGTTCTGAAGATGAGTATAATTTAATACTCGAAAACGTTAAACGAATGTCACAGTTTGTATAACAAATTGACAAAATAAAATAAAATGGCTGTGAACCAATAAACTTTGAATCTATTACACAACCAGCCAAGAACCTAAACACAATTAAACCCTAAACAAATATCTTTATTATCTTCAATTAGTTTCTTGATTAATTTTTTAATACTCTGTACATGCCTTTCCACAAACCCATTTGACTGAGCATAATGTGGTGTACTTGTTTGTAATTTAATTTCCCAGTTTGTTAAAAATTCTAACATTGCATGATTATTGTATTGAGGACCATTATCGCTATATAATATATCAGGTTTGCCATGCCTAGCAAATATTGATTTAAAATTTTTTATTAAATTTGACGTTGTAGTGTTATCATTTAATCTACACAGTTCTGGATATTTTGAAAAAGTATCAACAATTAAAAGATAATTAACGCCTTTATATTCAAACAAGTCTGATGCTACGACTTCCCAAGGACGTGAAGCAATTTCTTTATTAATAATTGTCTCTTTCTGCAAGGAATTCTGATATTTTAAACAAATTGGACAATTTTGTATTTTGTCAGTTATATGCTTAGTAATACCTGGCCAAAAAACCAAACCGTAGGTTTTATTTAAAGTTTTTGTAATGCCTAAATGATTATAGTGTAATTTGTTTAAAACATCCTCACGTAACGACTTTGGAATTATAATTCTATCAGCTCTGAATAAAACACCATTTATTTCACTAAGCTCATCTCTGTAGGCCCAATACGGCTTTATTTTGTCATTTATGTTCTTTTTTGATTCCGGCCAACCCGCTTTAATAAGAGATTGTAATTCCTGAAGCTCTTCATCTCTATGTGTTTCATTTTTTATAAGATTTAATTTATTAGGTGTAATATTTAAATAATTGATCATGTTTGCTTGTGATTCAATTTCCGTTTCATTAATAGGAAAATTGTTTTCATAACTATTTCTGGACAAAGTATCTGCAAAAACTAATTTCTTTCCAGATTTATATTTGATCTCAAATTCATAATTCTGTAAGCTCAAAATAAGCCGTTGTAATCTAAAGGGAATTTTGTCAAAAGGTATTTTGAAAATAGTCTCCAATGGTTTATGATCCGATTCAATTAGGAAACTTTTACCGTATAAATACTGGTGAAAACGTTGACACCCAAAAAGGATTGCCAATGTTTCTTTTTCAATTTGTGAATAGTTTTGTTGTGCTTCATTAAGAGACTTAGAAGCATACGCGATAGGAGCATCATTTTGTAATATAACAGCTTCCAACCCATCCTTGCTACTATCCACACTAAGTACACATGGTTTATTTCGGTCATAATAATGCAAAACAGGACTTTGGCTGAGTAAACTTTTCAGATGTTTAAATTCTTGTTCATGTATTTCTGACCATTCCCAAATGACATTTTGTTTAAGCAATTGCCTCAAATTATGTGATTGTTTAGCTAAATTTGGAATGAAACGTGACACATATGTAACCATTCCTAGAAATTTTCTCAATTTATCTTTATTTTGTGGTATAGGAATTTTGTTAATGGCTTCAATTTTTTCATTATCTGGACTAATACCTTTACTGCTGAAAAGATGTCCCACATATTTAATCTCTTGCACAGATATTTTACATTTTGTTTTATTAAACTTAACTCCTTTCTCTCGAGCAGTTTCCAAAACTGTTCGTAAGATGCTATCATGCTCTGATTTATCTTTTGCAAAGATAATTATATCGTCAATGTAAATTTTTACGCCTTGAATATGCCCAAAAATATCATTAAATATTCTGTGGAAAATTTCAGGAGCAACGCTAACCCCAAAAGGTAATCTTAGAAATTTAAACCGTCCTACTGGCGTCGCAAAAGTTGTTAGCAATGATGCTGTTTTAGATAATGGTATTTGGTAAAAACCTTGATTAGCATCCAGCACTGAAAACAATTTAGCACCTGCCATTTCACTTGTAAGTTCTTCAAATGATGGTAATGAATAGTATTCTCGAATTAATGCCTCATTTAAATATTTTGGGTCCAAACAAATCCTAATTTGATTTGGTTCTTTTTTTTTAACTATAACAATTGGATGCACAAACTCCGTAGGCTCTGTTACTTTAGCTATTATTTTATCTTCCATCATACGCTTCAGTTCTTTCTTCAAAGGCTCTAAAATTTGAAATGGTACTCGTCTAGGTGGTATGATTACACTATTATAGTTTTCTTTAAGTTTGAATTCGCAAGGTTTAACGTTGATACACCCTAAGCCATTAAAAATGTCTGAAAATTCAGATACAATTTCATTTTTACCAGTGATTATTGCATTAATGTTTCTACGATTAACCAATTTCAGTTTATCACAAGCTGTAAGACCTAACACTGGTGCTGCTTTGTTATCTGTGTCAATTATTTCAAAAGTTAACAAATACTTTGTATTATTAAAAGAAACTTCTGTGTTGCAAGATCCTAAAACCTTCAATACCGTGCCACCATACACAGTTACAAATTCATCGGTTTTATGTGTTAATTTGTTGTTTATCCCTAACTGATTGAAAATGTATTTCGGGATTACATTTACATCTGACCCTGTATCGACTTTAAATTTGATACGCTTGTTAAAATCTAAAATTTTTAAAATTTCAAACCAAACTGTCTTTTCTTTACTATTTATACTATCTAAGACATATTGACAACTGACAACTGTATTGTTACTCTCATAATTATTTGGACAATTATCACTGTTCTCATTTTTGACAAGTGTGTTTATCATTTTTGTACGACACATTTTCTTAAAATGTCCTTTATGAGAACAATGATAACAAACCTGGTTTCTTGCTGGGCACCTGTTTTTGTCCTCATGCCGTTGGAAACCACACCGTCCGCACCTTTCATTCTTTCCATCATTTCCTCTTGGACTGCTTGCCCTCTTGAATTGATTTTTGCTGCCTTTGTCTTGCCACTTCATACCTCGGCAGGTTCCATAGGTTTTTCTTGTTCCATCCCAACTGTCCTTGTTCTTGTTTTGACTTAGATTTCGCTTTATTGAAGACACTTCAGATGTACTACTCTTATGACAGAGCTCGTTTATATTAACATTTGTTTGCTCGGCTGCTTTACATATGTCCACTGCTTTTTGTAGAGTTAAATTTGATTCTCGTAATAATCTATCTTTAACTCTTTTATCGTTAATGGCACAAACAATTCTATCTCTTATGAGATCATCTTTCAGAACACCAAAATTACAATTAGCTGCAATTTTCCTTATTTCACTTAGGAACACGTCAAAACTTTCATTTTCCAATTGTAATCTTGAATTAAATTTATGTCTTTCAACACTCACATTTGTCTTCGGGATGAAATAAGTTTCTTATTAAAACAGCTGGTTGTTTCCTTTCCTCTGTACTTAGTTCCATTGTGTCCAAAATTTCTACAGTTTCTTCGCCCATGCAATGTAGCCAGACTGCAGACTTAACCGCATCAGTTTTTTCAGCACAACCTGAAGCAGCTAAATAAATATCCATAGCTTTTTTAAATTTTTTCCAATTTACTGCTACGTCGCCCGTTAAGCACATCGGCTTCGGTTGTTTTAGGAACTCCATTACAGCTTTTGCGTCTTATTTTTTCTACGCTTCTAAACTGTAATTTATCATCACCGATTTTTATGCAAACACTATCACTATGCAATGACTGACTGCGCCATGTTGTATTGGTTATATCCAATAAAAATGTCCTTGTACGTTTAATAAACTGTTTATTGTTACTTCTTACATTCTGTTATCTACGCTGGCGTGGTCACGCTAATAATGGCGGAACCAGTCTCCCAGCTCTCTTTGTCTGATGCCCGTACATGTTGTGCAACACAACGTACATTAAGAAGATACATTTGCCTATGCTAACTTATACTATAACAAGAAGATATGTATTGACGAAACTATGGTTCTATGGAGAGGCCGACTCAGTTTTCGTCAATGTATACCTTCCAAGCGTCATCGTTACGGAATGAAACTATACAAGCTGTGTACTGACAAGGGTTTACACTTGGAATTTATCAGTTTATGTTGGAAAAGATTCAACTAATGCTGAACTATCGGTCTCTGAAAATGTAGTGTTGAATTTGATTGAGAATGTCCTAAATGAGGGCAGAACCTTCTATATAGACAATTTCTACACTAGTGTGCCACTAGCACTGAAATTGCTTTCTAAAAATACCCATGTGGTCGGAACATTACGAAAAAATAAAAAATTTATACCAGATGAAATAAAAAATACACGGTTACCACGGGGTGAAATAATACCTAAGGAATCTGAGGAGGGAATAACAGTACTAAAATGGAAAGATAAACCTGATGTTTTAATGCTCACTACATGCCACAAGGGCACTGAAACAAAAACCGTGTCTACAAAATTTGGAAAAAAAGTGACGAAACCAACATGTGTCCTCGACTACGATAATGGAAAATTCTCAGTCGATGTCAGCGATCAGCTAGCGTCTTATAATACAGCGCTACGTAGATGCACCAAATGGTACAGAAAACTAATGATAGAAATCATCTGGGGCACTGCGGTTGTAAACGCATATTATCTGTATTCCATAAATAGCTTGACTAAAACCAGAGTAACAATTACGGAATTCAGAGTGAAACTAATAAAATCTCTATTGGACAGTGGAAACTTTGAGTCTAGAGCTTCAACAAAGCGAAAAGTAACACATCATCTTATTCCCCATGCTCAGAGAGAGCGAGGACGTTGCTCAGAATGCTACAAGAAGTATGGAAAACATGGTAAGGTAACCATGAGGAATAAAATTATGCCCAGCCAAGTGAACACAGTTTGTGACACCTGCGAGAATAATCCTTTCTTCTGCAGACCTTGTTCTAACAAATATCATTAGTTATTTTAAATTATTTTATTTATTTTGTTCGTTTAGAGAAAGGTTTTAATTTATGTTATCAATTTTTCAATAAAAGATTGAAATTAACACAATTTTGTTTAGTTGAAATATAAGGGCCAAATGACACGATACTAATTTTTACGTAAAATTTGTTACAAAATGAGAGAAAAGTACCAAATCAACAAATCAAGTTGCACTGTGCAAGCCTGTCTTTCTCACTTTGTAACAAATTTTACGTAAAAATTAGTATCGTGTTATTTGGACTTAATACATTTCGCAGGCCAGATTTCTTAAAATCGCAAGTATCGTGTTATATGGACTTAATACATTTCGCAGGCCAGATTTCTTAAAATCGCAATACACTACTGAGGCCAGAAATTCCATACCTCATATAAAATCCTATAAGCGTGTATCACCATCACCACACTAGAGTCCTAAACATAGTAGTAGTTGGTGTATCATTTATGATACACGTGGCCTGTGAAATCAGGGCAGTGGTGTACCGTAAACGATACACATGGCGGCGAGAGCGTTACATAATTTTAACATTTAATATTTAACACATGTATTTGCTTAAGTATTCTTTCTGGTGCCTGTCAGTAGCCCTAATAATAATAAAATACATTAGTCAGTTTGGCAATCTGTAAAAAAAGTAAATAATTTTTAAATCAAGCAGTTTTACTGATTCGTGTCATTCCCCCGCTGTTTATTTAAAATGATACGTTCAAAGTAGACCCTTGAGAGGAAGGATGCAGGTAAAAATAAGATCGGTTGGTGGAATCTAGTGCTATCAAAGGGAACTCATTATGGATCAATTAGAGTTACTCTTAGCAGCTGTGAGTGTAGAAAGGGTTCCACAACCGGATTAGTTGGCCAACACCCAAGACTTTAGATGGTAGAATGGGCACTTTTATGGACCGTTCTAATGAAGAAGTTATTTGAAACTAACTGCATCGATTTTAAGTACAGTTAAATTTGAAAACTGTGTTTCTCTTCCTCGTAATAAACGACTATACCATCTTACAGGTTTGCACGTTTAATACATTCAAATTAAAACAATGTTAAACATAAAATATAATAACAAAATTTTAAGGAGAGCTTAAATTCAAGTCACGTTTAGGTAACTATAAACTTAAACGTAAACTGCAACTTAAATGTCAATAAAATAATAAAAGTCGACAGTGCGATGTAATGAATAGTATTTTGCTCATGTAACATTCTCTGAACTAACAAAGAAAACTAAAAAAAGAAAGAAAAACCCAATGGAACTCTTTTGTATCACAATTTGCTTTTACCAACAACTGCGAAGCGATTCTTTCCGTCTTATATAAGAAAACATGAACGGGTACTTAAAATTTTAAACGACGAAGCAAACAAGTTCGTTCGCTGTCGGATGTATTTCGGTGGCGGAGGCGAAGGCGAGAAAGACAAACGATAGCAGAAGTAAAATATCGAATAAAACGTCGTATTTGGGACATCACCTAGAGACGAAAGGACAAACTGGAGCGTCGTTGTCACGTGCTTCAGAAAGGTTTGGCGGAATATGTTTGCAGAGGCTGTTGTGTTAAGACACCCCTCACTTGAATACACACAAATTAGAAATTTGCATCGTAAAGGTAAACATATAAAACTTTAAAAAAATTCATCACAACCAGTATGTGGCAGTAGTATAAGTTTGTGCTTAAGTAATATTTATTAAAGTAAAAAATGTCAGTTTCATGAAATTGTTTCAGAAATTATTGAAATATAAACAAACAAAATTGTTCAATATGTACTGCAGTGCATACAAATAAGTTCAGTTATTGCATTTGCACGTTAATTAATAAAAAAAAATTGTTGATTAATGTAGTTCTTACAATAAACTATTGCCTGGAGCTTAGTCTAAATACGAAGCAAATGATATTTTTCAAGTAAAAAATATAGAACATAAATACACTGTCGTTTGGTTTATTTTTCGGTTTGGTGTGAAAGCTCGTCGTGTCCAACAATGTGCGTAATTAAACACTCGTTGGTAATCAAGGTAAATTGTCGTTAGCCTTTCAACGCTGAATCTTTCAATTGAATTATTTTTTTACTGGGACGGGAAAAATTCCCATCTACGCTCAAATGATCAACTACATGTGATTGTGTTGTGAAAGTTAAAAACAATTTACATTAAAGTTTTCATTTGGAGTGTAACAGTTACTCGGTTGTAGTCATTCAGATTCATAGTGTCAATAACATAAATAAGCGTCGCTGATGTATAAAAGAACGATAGAAAAATTTAAAAAATCTTAAGTAATGTTGAAGTTACATCCTGGAGTGCTCTTAACGCAATGGCATAAAACTTTTTAAGAGATGAAAGTGCCCAAGATTATGTAAAACTTGTCAATGAACTTTTTATTTACAGTTTAATTAAGTTACAGAGTTTTAGGCACCGATATGAGATTTAGACTAGTACTTGGATTTCTTTTCTTTAAGACTTGATGATATTTGCAACGAATACGGAGTATACGAGTCCAAAAATATGCCATTGGCCTGTTTGGCCTATATACATTTTTTGACAGTTGGAGCATGAGATCTGATAGATAACACCATAGTTAAGCAAGGTGGGGATTTTATCTTTAGTATGACTGAAGATCAACTTAATCACCCTCATAGACACCAATGATGATAGACTTTCACAACAAATTTACAACTTTACAAACAGGTTAAGATTTAAGACTCTTAGTTTAGAAATTAAGATAACTATTGCAGATATCAATGAAATCAAACGTCAAATTACTAACATTAAGTCTAAGCTAATCAATATCATCCCCAGACATATTTTCTCTGAATTTAACAACAGACAATCTAAACAATTTAACTCAATCTTCAAGCATATCAGAAACACACACGTCAAAAAAATTTGACAAATTGAAATCCGAACGGGTATCTAATAAACTTTTTCTCAATAATGATAAATGGTTAGTTAATCTAACTGACATTGAAATTCCCCCACATATAAAAGATTTTCTTTCATTGGGTCGTAAGTTTAGTCTAGAACCTTCCCCTCATTCTAAGTCATTCAATCTTAATAGATTTCTAGCTGAAATAGAAGATATACTCAGTCACTCTCCTAAAGAAGTCATTTTTTCCAACAGATTCAAAGTCACTAACATCATTACAAATTACTTAAATAAGTCGAAATCATCTCAGGCCTCTCCTCTCTTTAAATGCTTCTTAGAAACGAAAAAATTCTTAAAATCCCACAATGACATTTTATTACTGTAGGCCGACAAAGGCTCCACAACGATTTTAATGAAAAAATATGATTATATTGATAAGTCTCAAACACTACTGGACGATGATAGCACCTACAAAGAAATTCAACCCCCCCCCCCTTAGCTCTTTACAACTCAATACTAATAAAATGATAAAACAATTTCTTGTTAAAAATTTCATAAACAAACAATTGTGTGATCGACTTGTCAACAGTAGTTCTAATTTACCTAGATAATACGGATTACCTAAAATCCACAAAAACGACACTGCCTTTAGATCAATTGTTTCTTGCGTTAACTCGCCTACTTATCATCTAGCCAGTTTCATTGCCAACATTCTTACCATTAGTTTTCCTATTGTTGATCCTTTGGCTTTTGTCCAGAAGATCAATAACTGCTAGTTACCAGAAGACTACAGACTCACCTCTCTTGATGTTGTCTCGTTATTTACAAATTATACCTACCGACCTGGCTTTAAATATTATTGAAAAAAATTGGGCATCCATTGAAGCTAATACAGAAATACCCGAAAACGAATTTCTTAATGTTATTAAATTTATTTTCAACAACTGCTACTTCGTCTTCAACGAAACAACTTATTTACAAATTCAAGGCACTCCTACGGGTTTCCCTCTTAGTCCTATTATTGCGCAATTGGTAATGGACCAGCTTTTAGATGAGTGCATCCCAAAGTTCCTTTCCTGTTCAAATATGTAGACGATTTGATCACTGCTGTACCCACGAACAAGTATGAACAGTTTTCATAATAATATTAAATTCTCGATAGAAAGAGAAAACAATAACTCTGTCCCCTTTCTGGACACAGAAGTAATACGATCCCCTATCAATAGTATCATATTAAACTGGTATAACAAACCTACTTTTTCGGGTAGGTTTATTAACTTTCATTCCAACCACTCACTTAAACAAAAAATCAACACGGTACTGTGCATGAGAAAACGTATCTCTACCATCTGTCATGAGCCCTTAAAAACGGACAACTTAAAGAGACTTGTAGGCATCTTTATCAACAATGGTTATCCCCGATCCTTACTTAATAAATTGTTATTTTCTCATCCCAAACCAGGTGCTACTGAAGATTCATACAATGCTCCTAACAATCCACCGATCTATAAAAAACTTTCTTTTGCTAAACAAGTAAGTCCAAAAATCATCAACGTTCTTAAACAGGAGAAATTTAAATTGTTGGTCACAGTCCTCTTAAAATCGGGAATATCTTCAATCATACTAAAGATAAAATCCCCACTTTGCTTAACTCTGGTGTTGTCTATCAGATCTCATGCTTCAAATGTCAAAAAATTTATATAGACCAAACAGGCCAACGGCTAAAAAACACAAGAGTGATTGCAAAGTGGGAAGAAGATATTGTGCTCTCACCAACCACAGCTTTGACAACCAACACAGTTTTAGTTTTGACAATGTTAAAATACTAGATCATGAACCAAATTGTAAATTACGCATTTTTCTAGAAATGACTTGCATTCAAAAAAATGAATCTGATTCTGTAAACTTTAAGACGGATGTCAATCAATTTTGCAATATTTACAACAACATTCTGAATGGTTCCACTAACAGTTAGGCATTTTCTCTCACAACATAAGGAGTTGGTATTTGCTAATTGTCATTCACCATTTTTAAATTGAGACATGTGTTCCGTTCAACATAATTTTTAACCTGTTGCAATCTGTACTCTATCCCTTTGGATATTGTTTTTAAGTGTAATTTAAATCAACCATGTGTTAAATGTATCACAAATGTTTCTTTGGCTTATTTAAAGAACTCGCATAGTAAGTGATTAAATTTCAACTTAACCTCACTTGTACTGTCACATGTCTTTTTAGCTTTTGTAGTTGTTCCTGATGAAGCAATAAAACCACTGCGAAATATCGAACCTAATATAAAAGAGTTTATTTAGTCCCTTCTCAACAGGTCATACTCGTCAACTTTACTTCGATTCTTATATCGATGTTATCGATAGTTTTAAGATATTGAAAATGTGATATCGCGCACCCCTCATCTTCACCGAACGACTGACATCGTTACGCCGCTGTTCCAGACCAGTCATTTACATCAGGCCGAAAACATCCCTTGCTGCCGAGGTATCCAAAAGGTCCGACCAGATCGCCACAGCATCACTGCTCCTTGGACGACTCTTACACCAGGCCGAAGACATTCCTTGCTGCCGACGCATCCAAAAGGACCGACCAGATCGCCACAGTATCGCTGCTCTCTGGTCGACTCTTTACGAAGAGATCGAATACATCCCTCGTTGTCATCTCCATCGCAACCCCCTGAGGCGTTCATTGAAGTCCGTTGCATTAGCAAACATTTTCAACCACATCCCAAAATCTTTCTTCAATAAGAAGATACTGTGTCAATTATGAAGGTTTTATTGTCGAAAAAATATTGTAAACTTCCAGTATTAAGAAAACCGGAGAACTAAATGAATTTTCTTTCAAATGACTTCAATAAAAAAAATAAAAATCAAGCTAAGTAGAGGGTGATTCAAAAAACATATCTGGATATTTTACCCAGTTATAGTTTCTTTCAATACAAACAAAAGCCTTAACAAACGTAGGTCCACAATGGTGGGAATTTTCGGGCTGACACCCTGTACAACTAACAAATCTGCATTTAACCGTTTTAATTAGATTTTATTAGACGCATACAACTTTTTTTGAAACATAGTTACACTAGACTCTCAATTATCAGATAACTAAATGATTTATGGAAACAAAGTTCATGCACATATTTTTCACCGGTTCCCAGTGGTGAACTGTAGAAAATGGCTATAAAACGTCCGGGGATTATTTTTTGTAAATAAAAAATTATGCAATTTGCTCGTCCTGCGAGAAATAAAGAAAAAAAAAGCGCCTTAAATCAGTGAACTCCGCAGCATAGAACCTGGCCGTGCAACCCCCGTGTAGTAGAAATAGACGAGCTGTCGCAATGGCGCTGGTCGCCGGGGGAGTTATTCATAAAACAAAACACGTCACAACCGCCGACCAAGCAGCCTTTGTCTCCCAAAGATTGAGTGCACATGCTTAGTCAGAGGTCAGACTAGGAATATGGACCGGCCACGAACGGGGGGCCATATCGAGAATTGCTCTCCTGGAACCGGGTGGAGAGCAAGTCGACGTTAATTAATTTTTGATAAATGTTTTCTGTTATAATTATCCCTGCTTCGTCAGATGTTTAGATTTTCCGGTATTTAGGCCACTTCCCTAATAGATTATGATTATCGATTGTTACACGAAACGTTTAGGTAACACGCACGACCGACCGACGACTCAAACGCTTTCTCTGTAAATCAAGTGTTCGATCAGGAGAGCTTTATTTCGGGATGCGGCATTCGAGTATTTATTTCAGAATGTCAGAGTAACGCCCAAAATAATATTACCTGTACGTTCTATATATCACGATCAACTTATGATTCATTATTCTTTCACGCCCCAAGAAATGACGTCATCTCTGAGAACGAAACGACCATTACCTATCATTATTTTCTAAGACAAATGTTACGAGACATCTTATTTTCTCTACTTCCTACTTAATTACACGACAGTTTAGATAAATCACATCGATATAATAATTATATTTCTCTATTGTCCAACAGACAATAACAAAGCAAACGACGATGCTTTCATGGCGAACGAATAGGAGGCGATGAACGAAATAAACACCTACAGTTATAAAAGTGTATTATTTTTTTTTACCGCATTGTAAAAACAAGTGTAATCACTAATCACAAATATCGTCCTTGTTGATACCGGACAAAATCTCCACCATTCGGATCGCCTAGTGGCCTTGCTCTTGCAGGCTTCAATAATTCAAACAATTTCATTTAGGGGAAGATTGGGACCCTTCGTACATGGGGCACATTCATACATAAACTATTTTTAAATAACCGCGAAAAATTTTAAAATGAAACTATGCGTACGCAAAGAATAACTTAATTGTCGTGCACCACTGAAATTTGAAAGCAGTTCAGTTGCAACGAGTGGCAGAATAGGGTGAAGTGTGTTTGAGCTGTCCCCAAGTAAATTTTGGTACAAAGTTTGCGACTCTTGTAAGACGTATTCTGTAATTCAGTAATACCGAAAATCGTTCTTGGGGTGAGTACAAATTATTAAAATCAAGATTTAAACATCAGAAATTACTGGACTTATTTGATTTTTTTGTAATCAACGAAACATTTTTTTTTCATTTTGGGGTAGATTTGTACATAAACAAAGGGGAACATTCATACGCGTACGAATGCGCCCCTTTTTATGTCTTCTGTTTTCAAAATCATGGTGAGGAATTATAAAAAGAAGGAATCCAGAAACACTGAAATAAACGAAGAAACAATGTCTCTGGCTATAAATGAGGTTCTGGAGGGCAAATTATCATATAGGAAAGCTGCTGATAAATATAATATAAAGTCGTCAACGTTGGAGAGCCGCATTAAGAAAATTCGAAATGCAAATGTTGGCGAGTACGAAACCGATCGTTCTTATAATTCAAAATATACGTCACGTCAAGTATTTTCCAACGAAGAAGAGACACAGTTAAATAATTATATTTCGGAATGCAGTAAAATGCATTATGGCCTGACAATTTTACAAATTAGAAAACTGGCTTTTGAATATGCCAAAGGAATAAATTGCAGATATCCACCACAATGGGATGAAACTCAGTTAGCTGGAATTGATTGGATGCACGGATTTCGAAAACGTAATAGCAATTTGAGTTTAAGAAAACCTGAAAACACAAGTGCAGCCAGGTCTTTTGGTTTTAACAAAACAGCCGTTAATGAATTCTATGAGAATTTGGAAAACGTTTACAATAGGCATAAATTTATATATATATATATTTATATATCGTATATTCAATTTTGATGAATCCGGCATATCTACAGTATTGAATACTCCTAAAGTATTGGCTGAAAAAACTCAAAAACAGGTCGGGCAACTTGTTTCTGCCGAAAGAGGGGAACTTGTTACTTTTGGTGGCATAATTTCAGCGAGTGGAAACACAATTCCTCCTCTTTTTATTTTTCCTCGCGTTCATTACAAAAATCATTTTATCGACGGTGCTCCAGAAGGGAGTATTGGCGTTGCTAATAAAAGTGGTTGGATAAACTCACAAATATTTACGGACGCTCTAAAACACATTCAAAAACATACGCTTTGTTGTAAAGAAAATCCCATTTTATTATTGTGTGATAACCACGAAAGCCACGTTAACATAGAAGCTATTAATTATGCAAGGGAGAATGGAATAATTTACCTATCGTTTCCACCCCATACATCTCATCGTCTCCAACCACTGGACGTGGGGGTATTTGGACTTTTTAAGTCGAAATTGAAAACACCTTTTAACGACTGGCATATTTCAAATCCTGGAAAAACTGTTACTATCTACAATATTCCCAAATTAGCTACAATAGCTTATTTCCAATCATTTACAGCAAAAAAACATTATTAGTGGATTCACTACACCAGGAATATGGCCCTTTAATAAACTCGCATTTGGAGATAAAGATTTTACTCCCATTCAAGTTTATAATTTCAATAAACCTGCAGTAAATACCAACGATAAAAATTTTTCTGTCACACCAGAACAAGCAACAAATAAAAAAGTCTTGCCAACTTCAATAGGTGTCACCTCAACTGATCAACCAAACGTACTTTCGCTTACCGATGCCGCCGTTATACATTTAACTAACACTGCTTCAACTACCCGAATTAGTTCGTCACATCCAAAAGCATCGACATCAAAAGTTTCAATTATACCAGAAATGATCCGTCCATATCCAGTTGCTGACAAGAAGAAACAAGTAAAGAAAAAAATAGAATTCAAGAGCTGCAAAGGAGTAAAGATGAGAAGAAAGTAGAAAAAGAAAAAAAAACTAAAAGCAAGAGAAATGAAATCAAATGATCAAATTTGACACGCCCAAGAAAGAAATATAGAAAGAGAACTCCTTCAGAAAGTAGCTCTTCACACTCTGATATTAGTTTGAGGGAAATCTCTACTTCAAGTCCGGACATTTATGAAGAGAATGACCAACTTTCAGATGAAGTCCCTATCGAACTAATTCCGGAGAATATAAAACCTGACAATTTCATATTGGTAAAATTTGAAAAGAAAAAGTCTGTAGTGCATTTTGTAGGCCAAATAATAAGTCATTACAGTCTTACAGAATACAAAGTATCATTCTTAAGGAAGAAACCGGGTTCTTGGACTTTTGTTTTTCCAAATGTACTGGATGAAGCGATAGTTTTCTTTACAGATGTCATTTTGATATTACCTCATTCTGTGTCTTCTACTACGGCTACAACGTCTGCTAGTTTACTTTTCCTGTAGATTTAAGTGCGTATAATGTAGAGTATTTTTTTTGACTTTAAAATGTTCATCAAAAATTAAATTATTATTTATCTCATACTTACCAAATAAAAATAAAATTTAAGTTTAAATAAGTCCTAATGGGAAAGTTTAGTTTGTTGATTTTTCTTAAAATTTGTACGTGCAATAAAGACTTATAATGAAAAAATTATTTATGTATGAATCTACCCCTGTGTGTACAAAGGTGCCCCCTTAAATGTATGAAGGTACCCCCATCGAGGGGTACATTCGTATGATTTCCTTACTTTGAAAAAAGCAGCATTTTTTATTTATATATATAATTTAAACGAATTTCTAATCTAATTTTTATTTGAATTGAACATATACATTGACCTGTGATATGAAAAAAAGTGTATAATATGATTTAACGAAATTTTAGAAGTATATTGGGAAAAACTGTACGAAGGATCCCAATCTTCCCCTAAACTAATTTCTTCTTAATCTTAAATCCGCGTGTTTACTTTGGTGACTCTTATGGACCCTTGCACCAACGTCGTTGTTAACTAATCCGCTTTAATTCGAGATTAACTTTAATAGATGTCGGTGAAACTCAGCCTTAATCTTTTTTTCTCCACACCATTTCGATCTTACAGTTGCGGATTATGTTTCTCAGATTACCTATTTAGATATCGAAAAATCCATACCTAGATGTCAAGTAGTCCACATGCAAATATCGAATAACGATTTATCGTTATCCGCTTACTATTGGCAAGTGTCATGTACTCTGCTGACTTATCGTATCACCAATGCTCTCTTGACCACAGCAGTTATATGTACGTATAGCATCCATACCTTTGGGAGGTTAATTTTGAAACATTCCGAAATGACCATCATGCGATCCAGACATGAACGTCCCAGAGCATAAGAAAGAATACATTCAGGTTAATTGAAATGATTTAATTATTTTCGCGCCTCAGGAGAATACGTCGACTTACCAGCTCCCCTGTATATTTTTTAATAGCGATGCTTATTTAAAATACATTTTTGGGCTTCAATAAAATAATTTTTTTTATTTTCATTTTTAAATGCAATAGAGTGTTTATAACATTGTCTCATTTATTAAGTCACATTCCGGAAATATTTAGCAACATTAATTACAGCGATAAAAATAAAACATTAGTTCTAAAAAAAAAAAAGTACGTAATATCAACAAGGTAAAAAGTACGTTTGTATTTATCGCTTAGTGGATTTAACTGGTATCAAGTACTATTTGGAATTTGAATTATTTATTACTCTTTGTTTACCTAATTGTGTAATTTACTTTTACTATATAAACAATTCATTATTTATTTCGCTTTTACGAAACTTACTTCATAAAATTCTTCTATTGTCGTGCACATGCAGGGTTATTAACGTAAACCGTTCATTAAGAGGAATGAGTTTAGGTTAAATTAGAAATTTATGCAGCAAAAAAACTGTTCAAATAAAATAAGACTTCTGGTTATACCGGAAGTAGCTTTCAACTCGCTTCATTTTTAATTAATGACATGATACACTTTTGGTTTGGTTCAAGTAAAATCATCAAGAAAATTGAATAACTGGCTTAAAGAGTGATGTGTAAGAATTTTGAAAGAGTTTTCCTAATAAAATCTGATAAAAAGTTTTAACGACATACATAAAAAGTTATTTGATTATGAAGTAATAATGACTGCACATTAGAAGTCGTACGTTTTAGATTTTAGAAGTATTTTATCCATGATAAAGCATCGTTAACGATATATGCAATTTCCTTGCATCACGAAAGAAATATAATAGAGAGAACCCATTAGTCCGTGAATTAAAGTAATTTCCTCAATTACCGATATGTTCAAAAAACGACTATAAAGTTTCTCTCTAAGGGATTTACAAGAAAGACGTTAAATTAAAATAATGATTAAAAAAATCACTAACAAAAATGTAAAGTTTTAAATACTAAGGATTTAAATTTTTTTTAGTCAATTCAGGTTAATTGTCATAGCGAACACGCCTTAGTTTTGACTGAAAAATAAGTGTTTCTGTTACGTTTGATATTCTGAAAGCGTGCAAAAGAAATTGCCAGAGAGAAAAAAATACTGCAAGGATTAGTTGTGTTTCGACGTGCAAGATAGGGGGTGAAGGGTCCCTAGTAGTTTCCCTCGTAGTCGTTGGTCAAAAAATCAACGAGGTCGCCCTCAGAATAAATGTCGAGTTTGTTTAAGCGTTCGTGAAAATTTTTAATTATTTCGAGTTTTTTTAACACCTATCAATTTCTGGAGGTTTAATTTTCTTGAAAGTTATAGATATAAGTCATAACACGAATGACAAATATTTTCTTAATGTATTAAAAATGGGCTATAAACCTTTAAGGGTCCTTAAATGTTTAAGGAAGTAAAATATTTGGGCCTCTCCGTTTTATAATTCACGACCCATTAAAATTTATCTCTCGGTTCACACTCTTCTTTTGCACAAACCGGAAAACTTTATTTATGGAATGACGAAGTTTTTTTTTTAATCTAAATTGAAAATCCGATTTTGTTGGAGCTAATTATCGAGGGCTCAATATAACCTGCGTTTTATCGCCCGGTTAAATATTTAAAACGCGCCATTAGAAAAATCTAGCATCCTCTAACGTGCGGCGGTTATAAAATGCTATTACATTGCGAAACGATTGTAATGTAATTTCTGCAACAAATTTAGTAGTAATTTTCCGGTAATTATCTCGCGTTAATTTATTTTATCAAGGTGAAAGCTCTAATGCATATACTTCAAGCAAATGCACTCGGAACAGACAGATACGAACGAGGATTACGAGCAAGAGCAAACAAGTGAGAGGATACATTTCCCAAATGTTCGAAGTACAAACTAAAATTTCTAACCAAAACAGTTCTATCCGGAGTACATAAATTTCTTAACCAGTGGAGACCTGTAATTTTGCCTTTATGGTTTTAAAGTAAACCACACTAAATCTCCGGGGACCGTTACAGTTGTTTTATTAAAGAGTTGCGGGTTAACTCGTAGTTTAGTCGAGCTTTGTATAATTATGGGATTACGCGTGCTGTTGCAACTCGTCTAGAATCCGGAATCGACCTGAGCTGCGCGCTTTCTACCCCCCTCTGCTCTTGCTAACTCTTAGCACATTCCCATCCACTTGATTGAATTACCACCACCAATCGAAGATTTTGTTAATTGCTCAGTGACATTTTCACATCAGCTACAATAAAACTTAAATTCTTTACACACATTTTCAATACGAGTGGAGTTTTTTATGTTGTCTACCTATATGCTATCCGTACAATTTTCTTATGTTAAGTTTCTGTGACATTTTATAGTGCCATCTTGAGGTTTGGTTTCAATCGTTTACCAATTGCCATTTTTATGTCAATTTAAAGAAGTGAACATGTGTGATTTGAAACTTGAACACAGAAGCGTCATAAAATTTCTATCGCAAGAAGGCACTGACCCGAAGAAACGGGAAGAATATCCTGGGTATGAAGAAAACAGTCCGTCTTATTCCCAAGTCAAATATTGGTGCAAGCAGTTCAAATGGGGCAAGGAATCCATTCATGATGACCCAAAGTGTGAAAGACATTTGGAAGCAGAAACGAAGAAATCAACAAAGTGGAAGATTTGGTGTTGACTGACCACCGAGTAAAACTTTCAGTTATTGCAACAGAAATAGGAATATCAGAAACGAGTGTTTTTAAAATTCCACAGAAAGATTTGGGAATGAGCAAAGTGTCGGCACGATGGATTCCCAAGTTGCTCAGTCCTGAACAAAAACTTTGCAGACGACAAATTTGTGAGGAGAATTTGACTGCTTTATCCTAAGATGAAGACTTCTTCTATAGAATTGTAACTGGAAATGAGACCTGGGTCCCTCCTACGAAACAAGAGTCCATGCAATGGCTTCATAAAGGGCTTTCCTCCATCCAAGAAGGCAAAGACGGTTGGTTTTAATAACCGTTAGTTCTTTGTTTATACGCGGGACGTCGCGTCGTTGCGTAAGTATTTTGTGTTCAGAATATTCAATACATATTTTACATAAAAAGAATAAATATTACTCATATTGTTGCATCTTCTCTAAACACAGACTTAAAACAACGAACACAGTTTCAAATAATGGCAAATGCTCGTCTGATTAAAAACAAGACTTTGCAATGATGAAAAGAAAATGCGGAGAATATGCATGAAGTGTCCTAGCTTAAATACGGGTCTCAGCTGTTCCACGCTTTCCTTCAACTGCCGCGCCACAAATAAAACGTTTGTTATATGAAGCTTGTGTGAGGACAGACAGGAAAAAAAGGGCTCATATTTACTCAGAGTTTATCCCTATGTACTGTGCGGTTCAAATCCTTTTTCTTCTTCTTAGAATGGCATTTTAAAATTTTATTCTTTGTTCTGTTTCAATATTTACTTCTTTATTTTGTTGAAATAAATAATTTTCAAATTTATAACTGACTGAAGGAAATTATTCTAATTTAAAGCTACTGAAAATATCTGGATCTCAGTTGACTTTTAAGCTTGTATATATGTTGCGCGTCTTCTGGTTTGTGAATGTAAGTTTTTATTTTGTTTTGGATATTAAAATTTTTTAAGAAAAATGTAAAGTCCTGCATAAAACTCTCTTCTTTTAATTATTTAAAAATATTTATAAATTTAGGATAAACTGGGTTCTGTTTGTTGATTTGAATTATTTAATAAATGTTAGCATTGTTTTTTCGTTTACGTAAAATGTAACAGGTCACAAATCACTTTATTTTAAGTTAGTAACACAATGAAGATTTTATATAATCTGACAGATTAGTTTGGATCGTTGTCGTAAAGAATTTTATTTTATAGGTAACATGGATGTGATTTAGTTTGTTGTTAATAAAATATGTGATTGGTAAAATGTCAATAATAATGGTTTTAACAGAAAGGTTACAAAACTGTTAACTGATAATGCAAGTAATGTACTTCTTCCGAACAGAAGATTCTTTTTTTATTTAAAAAACCTTACATCAGGGAAGTTTTAGATCAGCAAACATTAATCTAACTAGATCAAATTTATTCATCAGATTTGGTATCATTGGAGACGAGTAAACAGTCAAAGACCTCCTTATCAGAGATGAATGATTCAAACTGTATTATCGTTAAGAGAAGAATTATAAATAATTCTTTAAATTACTCAGTGCAGTAACCAATCAGGTGCCTCTGTTGAATAACTTCTCTGAAGAACTTCGACACGAATCTGTATTATGGCCAGGAGTATGAGTCCTTAATTGCATACGAAACAAATTTTGTCAAGTCTTCAATAATTAAATACATTTCAATCAGAAATCTTTAAAGCAAATGTACTTTAAAATTTCATTTAAAATAATTGTCATAGCAAATTACATTATTGGTTAAAGTCATTGGTTAGTAAACTCTAACAAAATCCTTACACGTTTTTCACAAATCACTTTACTAGGCAATACTGAAATAGTTGCAGGTTTACACAATTTTTTATTTCAGTAGGGAGCTTGTTAAAAAGACGTATCCCTGCATAGTGTGGAGTTTTTTCATACAAAGTTGTACGATGTATGTTGTACAAAGTGATTCGCAGGTCCGAGTCGAATAATTATGATAGAATTTTATTCAAAGTTAGTTACTTCATTATTTTCAACGTTTAATGTAATTTTATTCTTTATGCCTTTGGATTTACCCAATGTATCATTCAATAATTTCCATATCATATGCGTTTTGTTTTCTGCTGCATCAATTTTATTTGAAAAATATTTTCTTTTTGTCTCCAGTATTAATTGCTTATATTCTTGTTTATTACGCTTGTAAATAAGCAAGATTTGCACATTGTATGTGTGTTTCGTTAGCCAAAATAACTCTTTTATCTGCTCACCGCGTTTCTTGATTTCTGGCGTAACCCAGTGTTTATCATTTTTTAGGAAAGTCGAGCGCCTTTTACATACGTACGTCACTATAATGTTGAACAAAAACATTCAAAAAATGCTCAAATTTAGTTGAGACGGACAGGTTTTCCGAATGGACGAAATTTGTAACGTTCACATTTTTCGCTGTCCGTTACATTATTTTTTTTTACGTATTTTCTCGTTATTTTGCTGGTGAAATTTAAGTAAAAACTGTTTCGTTCGTTTAATTAATTTCGTATTTATGACTTTCACGCCTCTATCTCTCAGGATTTGTGTTTTAATTTCAGATAGTAATGCGGACTTCTATTTCTTCTTAAAGCCATTTGGTTGTTTCGGAAATTAATCTGTAGATGTCGTACATGGTCTTTTGGTCGATTTTATTGATCGATATTTCTTGATGAGGTACACGGAAATTGCGTAGAAAATCTTTGACGAGTTTCCGTCCTCTTCGATTATCGTACGATTACTGCGTGCGGGTACGCCATTGTAGACGCGTGGTTTGCGTCTCCAAATTTTTGTGGTTTTGTGAAGCTGTACGGCTTTGAGATATTCCAGTTTGGCAAACATTTACGTCTCTATTCTCGTAAGCCCAACTGTGTCAGTTTGCTGTCTGTTTTTTGCCACAATTGCTCCCGTTCCGCTACCGTATCCGAGCACGTGTTGCTTCTCGCTCAGAAAAAAAACTAACAGAAGATTGTAAGTACCCTAGTTGTTTAGGAGAATATTTTCTAAGATTCTTTTTCTCTTTATGTAGAGTTTTTTTTGGACTTTGTGTTGAAAATTTGAAGATTAGTTTTTTTTTGGACTTCCGAAATTGTGTTGAACATTTGAAGATTAGTTTTTTGGACTTCCGAAATTGTGTTGAGTTACCGAGGCCTAAGTTTTCGTCCTACCGCACGAGTTTTTATGGGAAAATTCCTTGCTGTTATTGCGAAGTCGTTTGAAGATATAATTCAACGGAGTCGTAAATGGAACCAAGGTCAAGTTTTTGCGTAGTCGTTTGAAGATATAATTCAACGGTGTCGTTTAGATAGAACTCAGGTCAAGTTTTCGTCAGGATTGCGTAAGAAACAACCATTATTCTTAGTATCGTATCGTATCGACAAAACTGTCAGTATCGCTTCGTATGGACAAACTTATCGTATCGTATCGTATCGTACCGAGAAAATTACCGTATCGTATCGTATTGAATTAACTATCGTACTGTATCGTATTGAAGAAACTACCGTATCGTGCCGTATCGTTTTGGAAATATTACCGCATCGTATGGAAACAATCCATTAAATTCATTTTGATTGTCAGTGGACAATAATTATAGTATATTGGGTCACCTTCCAATTTATCTAGTGCTATATTACATTTATTTGTATGGGTCATTTATATATAGTTTGCATCATATTAATTTTTTCTACTTTAAGTTTTTTTTGTACACATGTTAGTATATATGTATATTTATTTTGTTTGGTCAAATTACCTTTTATGTTAAATCGTTACATAATTTATCAATTATATTATTTTACATTTTCAAACATTCTTTTTCATTTTCTGTTACGATTAAAGAGCATTTTCTTTAAAATAAATTTGCGTAATCTAAAAATCTGTTTCGAGGTCATTAGTTTGGTTCCGGACTGTTTTAGTAATTACAGTTTAAAGAGATTACTTGGCGCTCAACAGCTTTCGTTTTGTCATCTAACGTTTATTATTTTTTTATGAATTACGCAAGTTATGTTTTTAAGAATATAGTTCGAAGAATTATCCTTCCGAATCCACCTCAGCCTCCGACTAAACTGAGCTATGGCAACCAAACAGGTGAGAATCTACTTACAAAAAAAAGTATGTCACAAATTCCACTCAGTGTTACTCAATCTTTCATATAGTTCTTCAAGATTACTTTGCACAAGTGAAAATCTGTCGGTAACTATTTCCTTTTTAGCTTTCCTAGTAGATTTGGTACTCGTTGTCCACGTCAATTTTTGGGCGAAGTGATCTGATATAAATATATTGAGAATTTCACTGTTGGTTTCTTCATCGTTTAGATCCGTCACTAAGTAGTCGATACAGGTAGATGAAGTGGTACCGTTGATATTTGTTTGCACACGAGTTGGTTTGTCTTGAAGGTAATTATTTAACCTAAATGAATTGAAAACGTCAGCTAGCATGTTGTAGTGATTGGATGGATTTAGGCTGTCTATATTTAAGTCACCACAAAATATAACGTGATCGCAGGACTCATAGCATTTGTCGAGTAATTCAACCAAACATTCTAAAAACAATAAAGCGAAGCGATTGCGGTGAACAAACCATAATTTTTAATTCACCTGCTTCTTTTTTCATTAGAACAGATCCTTACTCAATGATGACGAAAAGATAACCAATAACATTTGTTATTTATGAAATAGACATTAATAAGTTCGAGTTCCGAACATAATCAGTTAAATGCACTTTAAATATCTGGCAAACGTACATAAACTTTTTTACATTAATAAAATAATAAGTCTATAGGTTCAATATTCAATCATAAAATCGTAATTTGTATTTTCTGTGAAACTGACATCCGTTTCCAAATTTTCCAACGAGATGAACGGTGGTGTATGCCTTTATTGGACATGCATTCCCAAATCATAACACTTTGAGGAAATTTAATAGTACATTTCAAACAATATTTGGGAAATGTCTCACGTTCACATCAAAACGGATCTCATTGCTCTTTCATCCACTTTCCTTTTGATTTTGCCCAGTTCAATCTTTCCTCTTATGTTTTTCAGCGAGAAATTGCTTTTCTTTTGCCTTAATTGAAATAAAAATATTAAAATTTACTCCAAATAAAATAAACATCTACTTCGTAAAAAGCTTATCCAGACTTGTGCATCCATTGCCCATAACAACATTCTGTAGATATATTTAAACCCACTTCTTGGTTAAACTGTACAATTCTTGGTCGCCCAGAACTTTTGCCGCGAATATTAACGGTTGAAATTTGCCCTAACATTTTTTATAACGTCTCCAACTGTTGCTATCTACTCGTATCAATACCATATTGTCGAATTATGATTTCATGCATTTTTTGACTTGGTGGTACTTCCCAGCCATACATTTCTTGTTAAATAATTATTAATAATATCAAGCTAGTGTCAAAATAAATGATGAGTCACATTTTTTGCGCTGTTTCTAAAGACTTCTGGAATGAATTCTAATTGGTTGAATTGGCACTTCTCTCTCATTTCGTAACAAATTTTACATAAAAAATAACATAGTGTAATACGGCTCTTAAGCCCATTTATTTACAATACAATATTGACAAGTAACCAATGTAACAATCATTTTGTTACGCTTAAACTTATTAATTATTAAATTGTTAGATTAAATATTATTTAGAAAACGAATATTAAAAATATAAATTTTTACTAGTCAATTAAAACCGTTCGACATTTAGTTGTTTAAGCTTGTATGTAGGGTCCCCCTTATATTATAAGAGCTTTAGCTTGAAGAACTAAACATAGACTGAAAATTAGGTATTACCTAAAATTGTCCCTGATACATATATGATTTTTAGAGCACAAAAAACTATTTGATCCAAATCTAAAAAAATAAGAATTCTTTTACGAGAAAAATCTCATATCATTATGCTTTCTGAAACCTGGCTTCACTCTGCCATACCTGATTCCCTCTCTGCCCTACCGAGCTACACACTACTAATGGTCGATAGGCAAAATCATAGAGGAGGAGGAGTTTGCGTATTTCTCGTTAATTCGGTCAATGGACATCGGCTTCAACTCATCAATACTTAATCAATAACTGAAGATGGAGCCGAAGGACTCATAGTCAACATATCCTACAATAGATGTCAACTAACCATAGGTTGTATATAAGGGGCCCCATCTTGCAACACCCTAACCAGCAACAAGCTAACTGACAGCTTAGTCGAAACTAAGAATTTAATACTAACAGGAGATTTTAATTATCCGTCGATAAACTGGGCTTCATTGAAGGAAGATCGAAGGACCTGGCGGGAACACCGAAGCTGGTTACTTTCTCGAACAATATTTAAATTCCAGTCTCTCTCAACTTGTAAATTCCTCCTAGATCTAATCATCACTAACAATGAGTACATTTTTGCAGACATAAAAATGCCAATAGGCAAGAGCGACCACTGCTGCATTGCTGGCAAAGTACAAATATCTTTACTTAGAAAAGTTTTGATATCAAGGGCTAAGAATTACAAAAGAGCTAACTAACTTTGCCGAGATAAACAACATCTTGGAACTAAAACTAGACACATTGAACGGGGTGAATGACCTGTATAAAGCGTTATATGACATACCAACAGTGTCCAGATGTAAAAACTTCAATTGTCCCTGGATGAACGATGAATTAGCCAGATTCCTTAACAAGAAACGTCAACTGTGGGGTAAATACAAGGCGATGTAGACTATATCCAATATAGATATTGGTCTAACCAATGCACTGTTTTTATCAGAGCGAGGAAAGCTCAGTATGAGGAAACCATTCTCCAATCAAGGAATAAATTTTTTAATTATATCACCAAGCAGTTCAGCTCTACCTTTACGCTTAATATTAAAGATGACCTTGCAAAGGTCAAAGCTGACCCCTTGCAAATTGCCCATTTCAATAAAGTTTTTGTCAGGGAACCTACTACCGACATACCGAAGATCACAACGACATCCCAGTGTAACAATGTTTTAGAAACAATCAACTTTTCTGTAAAAGATGTTATCGATTATCTAACCAGTCTCAAAGATACTTCGAGCCCAAGACCTGATGACATACCTTCTGTCTTTCTTAAGAGCTGCACCAAAGCACTTGCTGGTCCACTGACGAAAATTATGCAGTCAACCATGGATGCTGGTGAAGTGCCTTAACAGTGGAATCCGGAATAGTGGAAATCCGCTATTGTCATACCTATATTCAAAAAAGGTGGCTAATTACAGAACAATTAGTTTGACTTCTTCCATTTGTAAGGGTATGGAGAGAATCATTGCTTACAGAATTAGGGCATTTCTCAATCAAAACAATATTCTAACACCATTACAATACGGGTTTACTCCAGGCCGATCCACTTTCACTAACCTTCTTCTGGAACTTGCCTCTTGAACCTCTAGTTTCGATGAGAATGATCCTGTCGATGTTGTCTACCTTTCAAAAAGCATTTGATAAATTACCCATTCAGCGTTTTATTGTTCAAACTTGAAAGTGGCGGAATAGAGGGCAATCTTCTCAGTTGGATCAAGAATTTCCTGATATGCAGAACTTATAGAGTGAGAATCTTGAACAACTATTCCAATACTTAAGATGTTCTTAGTGAAGTTCCGCAAGGCTCAGTTCTTGGACCTCTCCTATTCTTGCTCTATAAAAACGACCTTCCAGATCATCTGAGTAGCACATGTGGACTATTCGCCGATGATACTAAGCTAACGGGCTTTTCAAATAACTTCTCCTGCTACATTCAGGATGACCTCGAGCGTATTTTCTCCTGGACCGAGAAATGGATGGTCCCGCTCAATCTCGACAAGTGTACCGTGCTGCACATAGGGAAGAATAATCCCAAAATCCAATACTACATCGATGGAATTCTGGTGAAAGATGTAGACCTTGGAGTTACATTGACTGAAACACTAAAGTGGGATTACTCATAGAGCAGAGATTGCGAAGGAAGCTAATCTTTATGATAAGAAAATCATTTCCTAGAATATCTGAAACCATCTCGCCATCTATAAAACATATATTAGACTGGAGTATGGTCACAGTATCTGGAATCCTTACTTCTCCAAGGATATTGAACTCCTTAAAAAGGTGCAGCATAGGGCAACTAAATTACCAACAACGCTTCGCAATTCTCCGTACCATGAACGCCTCATCCGTTTGCAACTTACATCATTATATGAAAGAAGACTTAGATGAAACTTAATTGAAGTATACAAAATCCTCTCTGGGTTTTACACTTATAATTTGGGTCAACTGTTATTAAAAAACTTTAACACCCATCTAAAAGGCCACGAGTTCAAGCTTACGCAAGAGAGATGGTCATCCAATCCCAGAAAACACTTCTTCACAAATCGAGTTGTAAGGGAAATTAACAAATTATCTTCCAGCGTTGTCACCTCGGCCTCATTGAGTTAATTCAAACGTGAATTAGACAAATTTGTAGCTACCCAAAAGCTTTACTAAATAACTTATAATATCCAATGTTTCATGCACTCACAGCTTTCTGTATGATTAAGACTAAAGCTCTGCTGCCTATGCTGACTATGACATAATAATAATAAAACAAACGAAATTCAAAATTATAAAACTCAAATAAATTAGACTTGTTCTCTCTGAAACTTAATATGCTATTACATTTTTAAAAATCCTAGCCTAATATCATCTATTTTAGGTAGGCGTATCTTGCTTCTGTTTGGGAGTTTAATTATGATGGATCTCCTTCCACCGTTTCTTTTAAAGAAGTATTCCCTTGGTTTGCTACGGATAGCTTCTTCTAAGTCGAGTGAATGACGTGGAGGGCTTCCCAGAAAGACAGGATCGACACGAATTGGTGTGTTGAAGCTGAAAACCTTGTTGTCCATGAAAGATGCCTCGAGACACACTTCTGGTACTTTGTGTTTGTTGTCCCAGAAGCATTCAGCTTCTTTCATGGCTTCATCGAACTTCTCGTGACCAGGTCTCAGTATGTGGAGAAAGCGATCCAACAATCACGTCGTCAGTCATTTTCTAAGTTAAAAAGATATACGGATTAAATATTTGCATATTAAAAAGTGTTCTTAAGATTTCTAGAAGAGTGAAGTACTTAGTTTTATTGTTTATAATAATAAAATGAATTACAAATCATTTTTTTAACCTAAGTAATATATGTATACAGATGCCCTTAAAGTATCTGAATAACACAGCAGTATGTATAGTGACGAGCTCAAAGCCAAAATGCTCAAACTATGTGGACGTACATATTGCAAAAAAACTAGTACAGTGGCTGTGTAGTCCTGCTACATGCTACATGCTTTATTTGTATTATTTATTATAATACAGAGTTAATTTACTTTTAAAAATAATACTCCTATGTATCAACTTAACAGATGAAAGTTTATTTCTACTTTCAATATACGCATTGTTTTGACTAATATATTTAATTTTACTTTTGAAATGTGAATACACGTATCAATCCCAATATAAAATGATTTCGCGTATGAAATCTCCGTTCGTTTTAATTGCATTGCAGGCAAACAGTAGCGGCAACATAAAACTCGCACATTTGTATGATGCCTAACATTGAGGCAGGCATATTAAACGGCAGTAGGAAAAACAGAGGACACATTTATGCATATAATCACATAAATTTGTGTTTCATATCCGTGTGTTCGCGCAACATTAATCGGCGCAATTTGCATTAGAATGACAATAATATGGCTCGTATCTTGTTTGATCCTGACGATGAGTATAAAGCACTTTCTGTGTTGAAATAATTACCTGTCATCTATTAACACCTCGCTTAATCTACGGCGTGATCCCCTGGTAAATAGTGTCGTTAACCCTAAACAAATTACAGATATACATTACTAATTGCGCCAATTGTACGAATTTAATTTCAAAACGTTGTACTGGGTTGAATTCCCCTTCTCATGCAAATTTGCTTAGCTTGTAAACATTCTCGCGTACCACTTCAACAGTAGGTAGATACCTAGATTCTTTTATGCGTGTGTGAAATTTACATATCCAATTGAACTCGTGCGTTTCGTGGAGGTATCATAAATAAAATTTCGCGACCTTACGGTGAGATTACGGCGGCGGGCGTAACGAATGCGCTGTCCCGAAAAAGATATAAGCCGCGCCTTTCCTTTTCACATTTCATTCTAAGCGAATCCACAAAGTAATTTTGAACTAATCTGTATCTTTTGTCCCAAGGCGTTATTCCGGCGTTCAGAAGTGGTGCTAATCGGCATCACCTGGGGAATCTCAGGCGTCCCTCCGCCGGAAACCCCACGGACCAGAGAAAGCGCCGTATCTCTCCCACATGTGGTCTCCTATTAAGGTCGCAGATAATTTATCTTTTGTTTCGTCAAGCGAGCTTTGCGAATGAATTCTTTTGTTCTTCGCACGTTTTTGTTTCTCAGCAAATTTTGAGATCGCTAGATCACGATTGCTCTTGATTGCTTTTAATTCCGGTTCGTCAGGCATGATGAGGATTTTACTTCGAGGACTTATCTGGTCAAATTGTACTTCTACATGGATACTTGAAATTGTAACTCTAACATAATCATCTTATAAACATAAATATATTAACAATATTTAACTTTTCGTGAAAGATGTATTGTGATAATAAATAACTTTGTTCACACTTGATATTAAAATATAAAGTTCGGAGTTAATTCTTTTGCGCAATTTTAATAATATAAAATAACGGTACAATGACGTGACCTGCATAAATAATTTAATAAACGTCGCCGCCATGGGCGTAGCCAGACCTTTTTCTAAACCCGGGCATATTTAAAGTAATATGTATGTACCTATCTATACAGATAATTATTAATACTATTAATAATAATTAACAGATGTTTAGCAGTAGGTATAGATATATTGGTTTTAAAAAAACCTAACATTCTTTATGTATTTGAAAACAAAAATTGCAGTCTTCTAGGCTGTTGATGTTCAAAACTTTCAGTCACTTCATAATCCTGATAATCGATGGTCGACCATAGTAGATCGCAACCAAGTTTTCACTCTTCTTAGGCCCGGCTTATCAAACACAAGTTAGCTTTAAGTTAAAGTTAACCTTCAGTTAATTACCACAACAACGATTGTCTTCGTAGTAGTTACTATGGGAACAAACTGAAAATTAGAGGAGTTAACTTGTGATTGATAAATCGGTCCTTAGAGTACCAAATGATCGTTCACTTGTACATGTAGTTTCTGGTAAAGTTAATACGATTGTCAAAGCTGTTTGAATAACAGGAAGCATAGCATTCTTCTGAGATGAGTTGTACGAAATCGATATCTTCTGATACTTGTCGTGTTCAATCTTCTATTCTCTGTTTCTAAATGGAGTACCACAACTGACTTTCTTCAGAAGATTTATTTACCTTGTAATACGCCATTAATCTCTTTAATAATCATCGTTAAAAAACCTTTTCCCGACAATTTTATTAATTTTGAAGGATGCAATTCAAGGAGAAAGAATCCCGGTCTATTTCTCCTGAAGACTTTTAATTAATAAATTCAAATAAGGTATGTAAATACTTCTGTTGCGTCCTCGCATTAATATTCATTTTCGTTATTTTATTTTATTCTTTAATGTATTGTGGGTTGCAGAATCTCGCGTTAATTTTATTAAATTTGGGATATTATTAATTTTTAAATTGGCAAGTTACTTGTAACGCATGTCTTTACGATACTTCGCCCAAAACCTTTGGGCTGAAGGCTGTGCCACATTCGGGCAGTGCCGCAATTTTTCCTGCTGTCCAACTGCAGCCAGGAACGCCGTCGCGACGCGCCGTATACCAATCCAGCCGCCAAGACAAGGTAAGGGCATGTCATACCAGTTTACTTGCTTCTCCAAATTTTTGAGCTTTACCGCACAACTTCTTTAAAAATACTTTTCTGGAGTATTTGCAGGATGATTATCTCTTAAAGTTTGACGACTACATTTACGAGGAATTTGCACTTCAATAATTAGGTCTTTGGCTATATTTTTAAATCTATTGTTTATTCTTTAAAACCTTTAACAACTCATTTATATGATTCTGCACATGAAGCTGCTTGTAAACTATTAGCAACGGATTCCAACGTTGAGGAGTATTTTGCAATTACACCCAAAGGAATTAAAAACGTTGCATCTTCTGCTGATTTAAAAAGTTGATATGTTTTAGTTTTTGTATTGCTCGTTGTTGTTGGATCAGTTTAAAATTTCTCTAATTTAGAAATAATTTCTTTAAAATTTTCGAAAAATATCCTAATACTTCTGTATTCTGTCCGAATATTAACCCCGGGAAAATGCCCGGGCTTGCCCATAGCTGGCTACGCCCATGGTCGCCGCAAAGTTATCGCGCATATACCACAAATAACTCGCCGGGGTCACCGAGGGATAGAGAAATCATTTAAAATACATAAAAATAAGCGAGTTTCACGAACGCGCGCCGTAAAATTTATCCAAAACTAATATTTCAAACTTTAGCGAATAATATAATGCAGAATTGCAAATACGTAGTATGACAGTAAAATACTTTTTCAAGAGAATAATTTATTTGGCCGAGCCGATAACAGTTCGAGTTCGATCGAAAAATTTTCACAAATTGTTCGCAAAAAATTGTAAACAAGTGATCAGGTTACGAATAAATTCTATACTAAACTAGAGCACAGATTTTATTTTTGCATCACATGGTACGAAAATCTAAGATAGCGGCCATAAGAAAAAAAAAACAGTTGACAGTCGTATCTGCGTAACTGTCAATCCTAACCTATTTATTTTGACTGTATTAGCTTGTCCATTGAATTCAGTGTAAAATTACAGAATTTTGTGACTCTATCTTGATAAATAAACAAGATATTCAAGATTTTCGAAATTGAGAGTTTTCAGTTTTTTGAAGATATTTCGGAAATGAATAAAGATAGGAGAGATTTCTTTGCACATTTTTATAGACCCCAAAATAACGCAATTTTTTATAATTTAACCGTCTTTGCATCTCTTATAATTTACAAGATCCCCATGGTGAGCCTTTGATTAGTTGTAACCCTGTATATACAGCAACATTGAGCACTTCAATACGAATAGTGACATTCATCAGTTAAATACACACAACAAAGATGATTTAAGAACTCCTTTTGCAAGATTGTCGTTCACACAGAATTCCCCGAGTTACCTGGGTATTAAAATTTATAATAAGCTGTCTTATGAAATAAAAAATTGTACTAATATTAAAACATTTAAGAAATCTCTAAAGTCATATTTACAATTAGTTGCAAAATTAGAAGCAAACAGTAAATTATAAAATACTAAAACAAAAAAACTCTCCATCAAACAAAACAAATTAAATTTCTTTTTCAAAAATATGACGTTACCCAACATCAGTAGTATTTTATTACTTAATTACAAAGTACTGCTAAAAACCTATAAAAATTGCTCCTTTTAAAGGAGTCCTTTAAACTTTTTGTCATA
Source organism: Dorcus parallelipipedus (assembly GCA_958336345.1). NCBI lineage: Eukaryota > Metazoa > Arthropoda > Insecta > Coleoptera > Lucanidae > Dorcus > Dorcus parallelipipedus. Next base: position 18,760,991 of record OY284481.1, read on the forward strand.
AAACAAAACGAGAAAGAGTAAAATCGTCTGACAACATTTGTAATATGACACAAATATCACAATGTAGAAAAATGGGCCAAAAATTGATTTTTTTATAGAATGCGTGTGCTGAAGATACGACGGAAACTGTTTTAGCGCTAATCAGTAAATTGTGCGGAGTAACTTCGAAGTTCTCCAGCACCGCCGACTAAACTGCTGGAGACGGGAGGGTTCAACGAAACCCCATAAACATCGAATAAAATAAAAATCACCAGCTGAGCACACTTGTTTTTATTTGTAAAGCTCAAAATTGGTAAAAAAATAAAATAGATAAATTACAAAAAAAAAGAACGAGTACGACTCAGAAGGTGTCCCGATGAATCGAACAAGACGTGAATCTAAATAACTTTGATATCAAGCTAACGAACAAACTAAACTTTATCCGATAAACAGATCTGCTTTTCGTTCACAGCAAAGCCTTAATGTAAATGTAAATGTTTGTACTATGTATACACACGTACACATACATTATGCATTTCATACTATTTTTTTTTGTAATTTCCGTTATTTTTTTTTTCTCTTAAGCAAGGTTAAGTGTAAGAGTAGCTCTAAGCTAAACTTCACCTTGTTTGGAGGAAATATTGGATTGTTTGTTTTGTTTCAAAAAAGGCAATTACATATTATTATTGTTAAATAGTGAAAAGCACTTGATTAAAAAAATAAAATAATAACAACGCGGCGTTTAGGTGAGTCAACCAAAAAGATAAATAAAAATAATTAGATTATTTCCGACCTTGTAACCAAAATCCAGCGTAATGACAAATATTTGTCGCTATTGAGAGAGCGCCCTCCAACGGAGGCTAGTGTTGAGAATACAAAGTGGCGTTACGTCTGTAGGTCGGGTCTACTTTACGCGGACGAAGGGTGGGCCGTGGTGCCGGGGCTTCTACTCGTTTCAAAGGGATGTCGAAGATTTATGCTATGGGCAAAACTACCACTGGAAGCCTAGTAGGAGAAAGATGCGCGTTACGAAACAGCACGTACGCACAAAAGTACCCATAAGACCTACCTGTTCTTTGTCCCAGAAACAGACCTTCGAGAAGCTTTATAACGGGCTTGAAATTTTACTTAGCGTACACGTGAAGAAATCTCGGAGTAAATTCCATTTCAGACTTCCATCAAAGATTCACATGAAAGCAAGCAGACAAATAACAATAGACGTGTACGCTAAAAAGTCTATCGGCAGACTGAATGCGACGCGGAAGGCGGAAAGCTGCGTTCTTCCCAACTATATGCTGAGACGGGGGTCGTTACGAGATGAAATCATTTTTAGCCGGGTGTAAGAGTGAAATGGACAGATACCGTAGGATTAGGTAGTAGCCTATGGTTTGGTGTTGCAATCTTGTGATATGTGACGACCGTCACGCAGGCCCAGCCTGGCCGTTTGATTCCTGTACAAATACAGGACGACTGGCAAATATTGTGAATAATTTAAATGAATTTTTCAACCGTAACAATTTTCTGTTCTGTAAAGTAAAATAACAAAGACAGATCTGATTGGCAGTACAAGAAAGAAATACAAGGCTCCAAAAGTCCTTCAATATAATCGTTAAAAAATCTCTTTGTTCCTTTTGGATGTAAAAAAAATCTCCAAAAAGGGATAAATCCCTCAAGTTGGCAACTCTGTTTTGCTAAGTGTTGAGTTATGTCTAATACAGTGTTGCCAACAAACTTGAAATAAAATGTCACTAGAAGCAGACAACAATTCACTACAAACTTCATTTATTTTGTTGAATAGTATAAATAGTTGAATAGTTGTCTACTTTTTGTTTCTACTTTTTTGCAAAAATGTTAAAAAAAATCCTTTGTTTGCACATATTATCGATAAAGAAGAACACGATTTTTATACTTGGCTATCATCACTAATTATTTTGTTCAAAAGTTACTACAAAATTAAATGAAATAACTAAATAAGTTATTGAAATAAATTAATTAATATTAAAAACTTGCAAATCCTAGATACTAGAAGAATAGAAATGAAAACAAATCATCAACAGCAGACTTTCCTTTTTACCTACAGGATTAAAAAAATAACGCATTTCAATCGAGGGAATTTTCCACACGACAGGTCTTGAATTTTGCGAAGATTATTTTTATGCAAACAAAAGGTTTTTACGGTCATTGTTCCCCGAGTTATAATATCTAATGGCAGCACATTCTCTCTTTCATATTAACTGGAGGAGAATTCCTATTTCTACTACTAAGCAATATGCAAAAGGATTACCTTCATAGAACGATGAAATAATAAAATTTGTTTGTCAGTTTATCCTTAACATATACTCAAAATATTAAAGTACTAGGGCCTGCTATTGTACCAGTATAATCTGCCTAGTTGTATGAAAATAAACAGATAAATTATATTAACTTCATCATCGATTTTATATTAAATAAAGTCAGTCCTTTGAAGCTCTAAATCAGAAAGTAAGTTAATGGTTTATCACTTATCACGCTCACATAAAATGAGAAATCCTAACAAACCGCCGATTAAATACTTTTTTATTTTATTAAAACAAAATTGATACAAATATCCAAACATTTGGTGTGAAAGCACAATTGCCGCAAAAAAAATTGTCGATTTCCCAGTTGGGAGAACATTTATGCTCTTTAGTTTTCATTGTTGAGCTAATCGCTGTCATCAGATTTAGTTGCATTCGTATTTTACGCACACAATCAACACGTTTCGGAGAATTAATGAAAACCGATAAAAACTTTTTTTATAAACCAAATTAAATGTCATTCATTTGTAAATACGAATTTATTTTACTCACTTTGACAAAATTATTTATTTATAAGGAAACCTAACAGCTTTTTGTGTCGAGTGAGTAAGTGTTACTAATAAGTATAACATTTGAAGTGCATCCTCGTAAGTGAATCAAATGTTCAATGATCATTGTAAAGCTAAGTTCATATGCATTGCGGATACGGAAAATTTTTATTGCGGATCGTTTCTAATTGGTTCATTTTGATTGAAAATACATAATGAACCAATTAGAAACGATCCGCAATAAAAATTTTGCGTATCCGCAATGCATGTGAACTTAGCTTAAAACCTCTCGGTTGAGTGTCAATCTCTGTCAGTAGTACTTTATAAAAGCTGCGAGCAGTAGTCAGTTAGCAAGGAGATAGATAGTTTATCTTTATTGTGGAACTCATTAACGGGCACCGAAGAAAAAGTCCTATAAAACTGTACTTTAGATAGAAGATACTGTATAAATCTGCGAGGAAATTGTTTTTCCTTTTATGCAAACTAGGGTTTATAGCCGTTGAATTGAATTAGAATAGAATAAGAAAACATTCTTAAATACCTATATATTTTTTCCTATTTAATCCTTATTATTAATATCCCTGTAGTGGATAAACTAATAATTATAACATACAGGATGAATTATTATTATAAACAACAAAACTAGGTACTTCACCTTTACACTCTTCTAGAAATCTTAAGAACACTTTTTAATATGCAGGTATTTAATTCGTGTACCTCTTTAACATATAGCAATAGTAGTAGACGAAGTGAAGTTCCCAGGAATCCATCTGGACACCCGGCTTACCTGGCAGAAACACTGCACTGAGCTTTCTAGTAAACGACCTTGTTCAGTTCATGCTATACGCCGTATCAGGACGTTACGGTGGAAAAATTTATTTGAGTTATTCTTAATAATTGGCAGTCAGCATGTATTTTTGCGGGAAGCCAAACTTCAGTACGTGATTTAGTCCTACTGTATCTGCCCCTTTCACTCTGTCGCCCGGCTAAAACTTATTTCATTCGTAACGACCCGCGTTTCAGCGCATAGTTGGAGAGAATGCCGCCCTCGGCTTCGCGGCCATTCTTTCAATAGCGCTCGTGTCGTGCTGACCTTTTGTTTGCGTTGGTGATTAAAATTTTTGTGTTTGTTTCATGTGGATTTTGTGATTGAAACCTGAAACGGAATCTTCTCCGACATTCATTAAAGCACGCCGAGTGAACTCAAGCTAATTTTTTAAGCATTTCTAAAGCCTGCTTCTGGGATAAGGCAATTTCGTGTGAATGTTCTGTGGGTAACTCTTCTACTAGACTTCTAGTGGTAGTTTTATCTCTATGAGTCATCCGACATCCCTTTGGGTGAAAGAAAAGACCGGAATCGGGTTGTGAGACGAATTAGTTCCCTCGGCCCCGACATCACAGCCTCCCCCCGCTCGTGAAAGTTAACCTGACCTTTCAATTTCAATTATGTCATTGGCAAACCTGACCGCCGTTAGAGGGCATTCTCTCACCACTGACAGCTGTTTGCCTTTACACCGGATTTTTGGTCACAAGGTCGGAAAGATTATTAATTACTTTCAATTACCTTGGACGTCTCATTTTAACGCGGCGTTGTTATTTATTTATTTTATTTTTCTTGTTAAATAAGTGCTTTTGTCTTTTTGATTTACTTTAAGGCATTGTGTAAACGAAGGGCAGATCTGCTTATCGGTTAATTTCTAATTTGATTGTTTGCCTGGCAACAAGGTGTATTTAATTACTTCCGTGTTCGATTCTTTCGACCCCGTCTGGGTCGTAGTGGGTTGTAGTTTTATTATTCTGAACACCCTTCGGTGTTGGGGATAAAATTCGACACTGCTTCCCCTTAAAAAGGCGAGAAGGTTGGAAGTAACAAAGCCATGGAACACTTTACACACACTCAAATACACTCCCGCTCCTGAGGTCCTGACAAGTCTTTGACTTAGGACCCCGTTGGGCAACCACCACAGATAAAAGAAAATTTGAGCGTTTTTAAATAAAAACAAGTGTGCTTTTGCTTTGGGGTTTCGTTGAACCTTCCCTTCTCCAAGAGCTTAGCCAAGCGGTGCTGGAGAAACGTCAAAGTCACTCGCACAACTTGCTTCGCACAATCTTCAGGTAGGTAACAAGGAATATCGTGGACACTGAGACTGCACGTACAACATATTGTTACGGTGATAATTTAAGTAACATTAAATAAGGGTCGCAGCACGGTGCGGTGTAACAAAACAATTATTAACAATTAATTACAACTACAAATACTTACATCTTATTTTGGACACTTACAGACAATTCAGACTACATGACACTCTGACTAGATGGTACATTAATGCCTTTATGTTCGGCTTGTCGCGTATTTATAGGGTATATTGTTCCGGGGTTGCCTTGACATTTATCTTAGGATGTGCACACGGCACGACATTTTTCTTCAGATTTGCATACGGCATGCGAATGAATCATACGCCTTGACATTTGCGTTTGGATGTGCAGGTGCAGATACGCAACGCGGGTGAGTCATACGTTACATAATTGCAAATGAGTCATTCTTATGTTTATTATAAAATGTTCCGGTAGATTGATTTTTGCAGCTGCGGATTCTCTGCGTTGGCCTTTTCCATAAGGATATTGTAATAAAGATAACCTTGTTACTGTTGTCACTGTTCGAGTCCCAAATAACATATGCAATCGAAGCCTGGGGGAACTCATCGCATGCCAAAAAAATACTCTGTTTGCAGAAGAAAGCAGTACGTGCTATTGAAGGCACATACATCCATCGACGCCTAGTGCAAACCTTCTCGTTGTTGTGGTCAGAAGTGATTGGGGAGACATTACTTTTAATTCTGACTCTACACAAGCGTGAGTTTCGTTGGTTTTGGTTTATTAGAGGAAAAACATAACTACAAATCAAAATTCGAAATGCGAACAAGTGAAGATTTAAAAAACGGAAAGCAAATGTTTGAGGGCGAAAAAAAATTCGCGGAATTTACAATAATCGCATGTGCGCCCTGCTTGTCAAAAAATCCGAAAATATTTACGGGATATACGAAGGGCCATCAATAACATTAATAAATAGTTGAAAAGCGTATATCCAATTAATCCCGGCATTAAATTGAATTATAACCGCATCAAACAAAAGTATTCATAACCAGCTGACATCTGGATCGAACAAAAAGAGGACAATAAAACAATAAATCACAGGTCCGCCGACTCGATTTTCATTGGGCATATGTCACCCTCGCCCCCCCCCCCCTTCCCTTTAAAATATCGCCTCTCACTTGCGGCCGCCGGCTTTCAATTAAGACTTATTTACCTGAATTTGACAAGGGATCGTATTTTATTATAACCGATTTAACTTAATTAACAATTACTTTGTTCATTAATTCAATTATAGATAGAATGCGGGCAAATCCATAGAGTATCGCAGGTGCCGTTGACAGCTTTGTGAACCTCAGGTATCTAGATCTGTAATGGCTTTGTTATCTGAATGTGCATGTTCCTGGCGGAATGTAGAAGGGGAATCGGGCTCTCTTGGACAAGAGCAGATAGATGAGCCTGCGGTATTCTATGCACTGCTGCATTATTATACTACATTAACCGCTAGGCAATGTGTACACCGCTAATGACACATTACTATATGCTAATTATAAACCTTACTGTTAGTTTAGTTACCCTACTTTATTTGTTCTTTTTCTGCTAAACTATTTATTATAGCAAACTCTTAGTTCATCTATCCACTTAAGTATACAAATAGGCAAGCACTAAATAATAAAGATGTTTTCTTTTCACATCGATGAACAAATAACGAGAAGAAATCTATATAACACTCTAAAACCATGGATCTTATCAGAGTATTGATAGCCGCCAGAAATTTATCTGTACATTCCGCCAACCTCTGGTTTATCTTCAGCGGCGCTGTAATTTCCATGAACAATAAAACAACCGCCGATTAATCTAAGTAAGGATTTCAATACTAAAAGTTCCTCCAGAGTGTGTTAGATGAGATCATAATTAATTTCGTTATGTTCTAAATAGGAAACTAGCACCCAGTGAAACTAGAGGAAGAAAAATGACATACAATAAGAAAAAGAGGATAGGAAAAACGTTTAATCAACGTAAGAAAAGTTGAAAGGAAAACATAGTGTAAAACATCAGCATTTCGTAAATCATTAAATTCATTGCGTAAGGTAAACCGATCTCGGAATAAAGATGCCTACTGCTACCTACCTGTGTAGATAAGTAGAAGTTTAACACCGGAGCGGAATTAATCCGGTTTCGCCGGCAGCTTTCAGTGGGACGGGATGGGTTCTCAGACCATAACGCGAAAGCCAAACCAAAAAACAGGCGCCACAACACAACTAACGTTAAACGATAATTCCTAACTATTCGGATCCGAAATTAATACAAAGTTAATCAAATTGATAAGGACGCTTATTCTACCGCCGAAGAACTCGTTCGACGAATTACGTTTTGTACGCTTAACGCAAAATAGCAGGTGAATTCCTCCGAAATGGAGTTTACTTCGCGAGTAAACGCAAAGTTACGTGCACAAACGCGGCTACATCAAAACCACCGTGAAGCAAAATTAAATAAACATAAGTGTCCGACCTGACCACGCAGCGTCCTTACGTCCGTCGATGGCGATGGAGGCGGCCGGCTACGAGACACTTCCGTGGACGATCAGCTTCCTTGGTGTGTGTGCGTCGACTAGTAATCGCGAGTTGCAACGAAAAACTAAAAACGTAAGCCAAAAGCCAAAACCAAAACCAAAAGCCTATAAGCGAGAAAAAAAAAGAGCGAACATAAGGGCCAGATCGAATAATAGTAATAATAGTCGAATAAGGCTAGGCTGGCACAAACCGCATAAGTAAGAACGCGGCTTCGTCGTCCCCCAAGTGAGCCAGTCAAATTCGGCACACAGCCGTACAAATTCACTCTCACCCCCTAGGTGAAGTGGACACACAACACAAAACTTTCCGCGAAGAAAACGTGCAGCTCACGGGACGAACAGAAAATTAATGAAACATACTCTTCCCTCGGTCGGCGGAAAAGAACAAAAAAACAAACGAGAGAGAAATATTCGAACTGGCCAACAGTCGATTTTCATGACATCAGCGGAAACCAATCAGAATAAAGGGCAAGGGTGCGGACACACGCACCGGTTGCAAGTGAGAATGTTTTTCGTAAAATAAAGGAACTCGATCGTCCATTACCATCCGCGTCGCAAAGTAGGACCCTTTAAATTGGACAATTAAACACCGCGTAAACACAATTCCAACCCTAAGCAAGGATGGGGCTAATTTTATAAAATGAGCTTGTTCGTCTGATCTGAAGCTTTTAGGGAAAACATGTTAAAAAGAAAGTTTTGGGTGAATTACGCAGACTAGGAATTGTAAATTCCTACGCCTAATGGGGGAAACAGAACGAAGTGTGCTAAAAGTAGATCATAACGTTGAAATGTGTGTGTTCGTACACTGGCGGAAAAATAAACTGTAACACTACCTTAAATTATTGTAAACAAACGACTTGTTTTTAAAAGCCTTGGCCGACATGAGCAATAAAACTGCAACCAAGGGTTATCAGCTGCATATTGCAAACAGCTGTTGACGTAACTCATCAAAGAGACTAGCATACTTCTTTCTTTCGCTTTAAGGATAATTTACATTGTAAGACAACGATACGACACGTAGCGTAACAGACAAGACACGGAAACATTATTCAATGTAATTCAATGATATCATGCACACTATCCTGCAACGACACGTATCGGCTAAGACAAGACGAGACGACAATTTGACCAGGAATGTTTTTCGTGTCTGTGTTTTCGAAACATCACTAAACGTGCCACTAGACTGACTGTCTGATGTGTGTCTGATAACGTATACATTGCGTATTTTTCGTGTCGTGTCTGTTACGCTACGTGTCGTGTCGTTGTCTTATAATGTAAATCATCCTTTACGCAGCAAAGCTGCTTCATTGTCTTACGGCAGTCACCATTCCAGACAATTTTCAATGTTTGTTATACTGGGGATCTAAGTCATTAGACAACACAAACACCTATAACCCTGGTAGAATTCGAACCTACACCGCTAAGCGACACGACTTCCAAAGTCGGCTAGGCTGACCGCTAAGCCACTCGGCGACCCATTAAACCGGCATTATGCAAGTATAAACGAACAGCGGACGAATCTAGGATAACCTCTATGACTCATGGAAAATTGTGCAACTTAAAGCCCACGTACAAGGTCTTGTTTATAATCGGAATTTCCGGTATGGGCTTAAGTTGCACAATTTTTCATGAGCCATCGAGGCATTCCCTGGATCGACCGCTTTTAATCATGTTTGTTAGATTTAAAATAAACAAACTTTCTTGTTAAGTAACAGCGGTTCCTTTGATGAGTCAGCCGTTTCGTAAAGCAATACGCAGCTGATATTCTTTGAATGCAGTTTTATTATCATGACTTACGACAGCAAGGTCCTTGATAAAGCAAGTCGCTATAACCTTTGTTTACACTATTTAGAGGTGGGCGTATTTTCTATCGAGTTCAACTTACGCAATGAACTTAACGATTTACAAAATGCTGATTTCTTACACTAGGAACGAACGAAATAGTCTCAACGTAACTGAGAGGAAAGCGATAGACGAGACTATGAAAGAAATAAAAGATTAAGAAGAAAAGTATTCGGAATAAGAATACAAAGAAGGAAAAGTATGGTTAGACGGAATAAGAAGCGTAGCAGAGCAAATGAGGTGGCACCACCAGGGACCGATTCAGAAGTCACAAATAAAATTTACCAAATACATTAAACTAATTATATTAATGAATACTCTGGAAACTGCCTGTCGACTGTTTCTGACTATGCAACTCATTGATTAACCACTAATCAACTACTGCTTATTTGATTTACAAATTTCCCTTTTTATACCACCCATGCCGGATGCCACAATGTGCGTTTCCAAAGTTTTGGATCCAAAGAGCCAAAATTATCACATTTAATGAGCGAGCACTTTAATGGTTTTGAATGAAATTCGAACTGTTGTGTAGCATTCTTAAGTAAGTTCAAACAACTTGGTTTTCATTTGTCAGCAAGGAATTCTCTCTATTAAAACGTTAATATTGCATAAGTTCCATCGACCGAAAAAGAATTTGACTTGCAAGCTAAGCAGACGTCGGTAATTCATACTAGACAACTTCCGCGGCGATTAAGCCTGTGTCGATGACAGTACTTGTGAAATGCTAATTAAATAATTTGTCAATTAAACATAAAAATACGCGCGCAACTCCAAAAGTAAAAACGAATTCAGATAATAATTTTTCAAACGTCACATTATTTTATATTGAATTATGATAAATGATAATATAATATTTATAAATCTTTTAGATATTCGATGGTTGTTTTGTAGAGATATTTATAACCAATAACATTAGTTACATAATTTGGTAAATTTTATAGATAAGTTGGTTCTAATTTGTTATTTAATTTATAGTGTGCATCATTATATTTTACGTTGTGCCATTGTAAAACTTCGCAACGTATTTTTATTCTAATTATCAACCCGAAAAGTTGAAACTCGCGAAATAATAATATCATTCTAACATTTACGAAGTTAAATTTCGCAGCGCTTAACGGCCTGCGAAAAATACATAATGTGTAGCATTAAATTTCCGGGCTAGGCATTTAATTTGATTCGCAGGGTAATACTTTTTGTATCTAATCAGTTTCAGGAGCACACCTCTTTAAAACAAAAACTGTTAATTATAACTTTTCCCATTATTGCAATTCGCGTAAAAAGAAAATTGCTTCGCACTCGCGAATTCAATTCCCGAGACTGATCCTTAACGTTGGCAACAGATATTCGGATAAATGCGAGAGGTTCCTCAAATGCTCTCCCATAGTCACAGAGACTTCCAGGCCTTTGTAAACTTGAGGCGATACAGTTGACGGGTGTCACTCACAGGATAGTTGTGAAGCCGCCTTTTAGCTTGATTTTGCTTCTCCGGCATCGCTTTGGCTGATCCTGTTTTTAATCAAAAGCTATGCAGACTTTTTGATGTTTGCCAGCACAAGCGCCCCGTTAATTTTCCGAAATCAATTTACTTTTATTACGTTAACCAAATTTAAATCTATATTATGTTGTTAAATATCGCGGAGCGAGAGGGTCCAGGTAGGAAGCTCGATTTTAAAACAGTAATTACGATTTACAGCTTTACGTAATAAAAGCAATAAAATATCCTTTAAAGTGAGCTTTATGAGTCGTAAAACATACAGATCTATTTTCGCTTTCGTGGTTATTAAAATTTACTCGTATAATCCATGGAGATAACATTTACAATCGTATAATTCTTTTCACGATACAAAAATTATTTCAATAAATTTTTAATTAATAAATTTCACTTAACTTAAATGAATATACACAGAGCGTTTCAATTATTTGAAATTTGTAAGTTAGAATGATTTTTAATTGTTACGGATCGCAATTTATTTATGATCATCATAAGACGTTAAGTATTTTATGAGTTTCAAATAATTTGAAATGTTCTGTATACGTAAATTCTCTTAAACGTTTTTACACGAGTAAACTTGAAATACGAAAGAAATGCGCAAGCGTTCTTTGTCAGAATAAAATACTATTACGTCTACTAATAGAAACGATAACGAAGTTTCAGCAATAACATCTAATCTTAAAAGTTCAATCTGTAATTTCGTAATTTTCTCAAAAAGCTGGAATTATGTCGTTTAATCTCGCGAATTATCGAGCTATAATATTCCGTTTGGGTAATGCCCTTTTTTATGCCTCTTACAGCACATTACCAGAAGCATGCAACACTTCATGCTTTAAATTAGTGTACACAGAAAATAATGGCATCTTGGATACAATCAATTCAGTACAACTTTAAATTTTATTTACATCTTTTTTTGTTTTTCTTTTAAAACACTACAAATAATAAAAGAATCTCTTAATCTTGATTTTTTAAATGTATTGTAACTACATTTATATATTTTTGAATCAAATGGAGATTGTTATAAATTAGCGCAGCAGTCTCGTTAGCAATCGGTGTATTAAAGCTTGTCTCCTTTAAGACTCACAATGAGAAGCTAAGGGTATAAATATAACTCAGTCTGCCTCATCGGATTTAGAAATAATTACTTTAGCTGAGGATCAGAGACAAGTCGGTGTAATCTCTTAACGCCTTATTATTTGTGCTGATTTAATCCGTACTTAAAACTAAAGTATTGAAATTCTAAGGAAAAAATCTCCAAGGAAACCAATGAAACATCAATCAAAATAAATAACGAAATTTGCCGAGTTCATAAATAAAATACATAGTATACAAACTAGAAAAGATAGAATTTAGTTTGTTCGTAAGATATATGTTTCCTCGTTACATATTGCTGTGTCATTCAGATAGTTTAAGGATACACCTTGCTTAGGAGAATGATTTGTAATTTATTTTATTATTATAAACAATAAAACTGGGTACTTCACCTTCCATAATGCAAACATATGCAAATATTTAATTCGTATTTATTTGAATTTTTTCCTGCAAAACGAAAGCCGCAGCACCCTCGAATGTCAAGGCTTTTTTACTCTACAGAGTGTTCTCAATACGTGGTTTGAAGATGTCCAATCAATTACCTAACATCCTGTATATTTAACAACAGTACTAAATTTATAATTCTCTGCGGAGATCTGAACATTGATATATTAGGCAACTCCAAAAATTACAAAATGCTTAATGATGTGTTTCAATCTTTTAATCTGAAGTCTGTAATCCTTGAACAAACAAGAATTTCAACTAACACAAATGGTGAATGAACGTACTCTGCCATCGACTATATTGTTACTGACCCGACAGATGATATGACAACGGGACAAATTTTTAATACAGATATTTCTGATCATCTAGCTCAGGAGCTAAATATCAGCCTCAGTCTCGAGCTGCTTATAACAGTGGAAAATACCATACTAAAAACTTTTATCCCGCAGTACGCCTTGCAGGATTTAAAATCTGAATTGAGGCATTCCCACCTAGAAGAGATCCTTGAAGGCCTTGAAGCTTTTGTGAATATCAATAAATCAGCGATCAATACTTCTGGTTGCATCAAAGAGAAAAAGATTTTATCAGACACTAGTGTCACGAATTGGGTAAATACAGGAGTTAGGTCTAAAAGACAGGAATTGAGTGATTTGTTCTGGCTAAAGTGTAATTTCCGTTGCATCGAAATACGAAAGCTGAATATAGACAAACTCTACAAAGAATTAAGCAGAATTATTCTATTGCAAAAATATTTAAAAATCGAAACCTCACCAAAAACTTATGGTCTGTAGTTAATTGTGAGACTGAAAGAAAAGGGGAGCACAATAATAAGAGCTCTGTTCCAACCACGCTTTGTGACCGTTCAGGAAACCGTCAAAAGCATGCACTCATCAAAGTTTTACACTTGACAAAGTTGTCAACATCGATCATTATTTCGGCGGGTAATGATTATGACGGTTTCTTGAACGGTCAGAAAGCGTGGTTGGAACAGAGCTAATATCATTTTGGCCGACGACAATAATTGTTTGATCAAAGATACTCGGGATGTTGCAGAGAAATTCGCAAACTACTTCGCTAATAAACCAAACGATATAGTTAACCAGAAATTTGGAGGAAACTTTGCTGCAAATGGCCTCCGTTGTAAGTCATGTCCAAATACGATGCTGCTGTCAGAGACCAATACTGATGAGGTACGTAGGGTACTGGTAAATAAATATTAGATCAAATGCTGTAGGACCTAACGCTATTTCGCCAAAATTTTGTGCAGCTGAGTTACTAATTCGGCTGACCCATTTAATAAAGCTGGGACGTTCCCAGCCAGCCTAAAGAAGGGATCTATAACACCCGTTTATAAGAAAGATGAGAAGACATAGACCCATAATGATACTTAGTATTTTGTCCAAAATTATGGAAAAGTTAGTGTACACTAGGATTCTATCGTTCCTCAACAAATTTAATATATTAAGTGAACATCAACATGGCTTTCTTAGTGGTAGATCCACGGAAACGGCTTCTTCGTCTTTTCTGAATCACATACATATACAAAAGCTGGACAATGGTTATTACGTAGTCGGGACATTCTTTGACCTAGCAAAGGCGCTCGACACCATAAACATTACCTACTTATTGAATACAATACAACTAACTATGGAATGTACACATGGCTGGAATCATTTCTTACAATTGGTGAGCGACAATTGACTGTGAAAGTATCTCGAACCCTATCAAGTGTCTACGAGACTAACATTGGCGTCGCACAAGGATCCGTGATAGGACCGTTACCGTTCTTCCTTTATATAAAAGATTTACCGGATTACATATCAATTGGTCAAGTTTGCCTCTTCGCTGATGATACATCAATCTAAACTATCTCCTAATCTACTTATCAGTAAGATGAATGCCGTCATCGCTGAAATGCAAAATTGGTGTTCTGCTAATCGCCTTGTTCTGAATGACAACAAAACCATTTGTATTCAATTCTATAATAGGAAATCCTTACCTGAAACGCTGTTTACGGGGCAGGATATCATTCTGTCTACATCAACCACTTTCCTATAGGATTTTCCTATACATTTTAGATTAAACTGAGAAAGCCATATAGACAATGTATGTAAAAAAAATTAGCAAGTCTTACTATATATTATTAAAACTTAAAAACGTTTTTGACCATAATTCTTTGATGAATATCTATTATGCACTTGTTTATTGTCATCTTCAATACAATATTGTAATCTGGAGAAACTCGGCGCACATTATAAGACTGTTTGTAATTCAGGAAAAAAGAATTAGACTTTATTATTATTATTATCATTAATTACACGGTGAATAATTTGAAATAGAAACTGTAGAGGAATATTATTTTGCTTTATATTATTCCAGAGTAACATCAACTTCAAGTTCTGAATTCTTTACCCAATTTTGAAGATCCTGGAGATGCAGTAATTGTTCTTTTCTAACAATTTTAGGCATCATTCATCATGTAAATTTGACATTGCTCTAAATATGTACTTAATAAATTTGTAAATTCTGCGGAATAATCTATTTTGCATCACGACTGACTTGTTATAGGTATTTAGTAGTAGTATTATTTAGTGAGTACGGCGCTTTAGGATAAAGCGTTGATATAATTTGCGAATCGTATAGTTTATTGGGTAAATTGATCTGATATAATGAAATTAGGCTTTCCAGTAATTTAACGGTTAGTAATACCGGAATAAAGTAAATAATATCAAATTTGGAACGGAGCAACACGGCAGCTCGGTATTTGAAACCAATCGAAATTATTGACAAGTGGTTCTCTACTTGATACATACGTCATGTAAGTTTATTTTTTTTATTAAATGTTTTTTTTTTGAATCTTTCACTCATGTCATGTAAGCACATGATTGTGTCTTTTTGCAATTTTTATGTGACACTCTATGTCTGAAATGTTCCAGTGGCCAAATCAGTGCAAACTATAATTGACAGAGTTCACTTAAAATATTGATTTTATTGTACTAACTTCACATTGATTTTTTAATTTCATTGTTCGTATAAATAAACAAACTGTCAAAAATCGGTCGTGACCTATAAACTACAGATTATAAACAAAAATTGTAAAATATTTTAAACAAATCATTATTTATTTGCCTTTTCGGGCGTGTCTAGTATTGGAAGTTACTAGTTTAGCAATCGATGTAAGCATCACATTTTATATCACAAAATCTTTTAACACTAAATCGTTTTGTGATATAAATTTCATCGGACAAGAACCAACTTTAAATATGGACATCACATTTTAGTCTTGCAATGTATTCTGTTCTTGAAATTGTAAATACAAGCTGTATGGTCTTTACTAATTTGTTTTAGAAAAGGACGACAAAACTTGTATTTTGTCAAATTATAAAATGTTATTGTGAAAACTAGGCGCGTAGCAATAACACAAACTTGTTATAATAATAAGTATAATTTGTGTACACTGCTATTTCACAAACACCTTTCTAACAACGTTACGTATAGAAGCGGCTGAAAAATTGATGTGACAAAGATAAATAGTATAAGTAGCAAATAAAAATAAAAGTGATTTAACCTCACAATTTAACAAAAATTTTCTTTACAAAGCTGGATACAGAAAGCAATTTATAACTCCGAGGAATGCCCATTGTATACAATTTGCGACATTATATTAAAAAGATTTCTCAAAGATTCCAGTTTCATTAGAAAGAATTGCCATCATTTAAATGGTGTGGACATCTATTCTGAACGATACTTATTTCTATAGGTAACCAATTTTATACCTATAAAAAACAATTAATGATTTTTTCTACATTTGTTGATGTAGATATCTGAGATCTAATAAGTACTGCTAATATAATCAGGTATTAATTTGAAATAATACCATAAATGTTAAAGTAATTTTTAGAATATAGTCATATGCTGTTTTGACAAGATTAGGTAATTCACTATGCATCCATATGTATACATCACAGCCTGTTATACATAAATTTAACGCACAGGTAATTATTTTAATAAAATTACTAACGTTCGTAAAATTAGTTTCGTCACGCGATGAAACATGTTTCAATTCGAACGTGGGCTCTGGAGGGTTTCATTTGCGTCTGTTTGTAGTGTATTTTGTAACTTTGTTCAAAATTAGGTCTGACGCTCCAGCCCATCTTTAACTAAAAATCGAATCGACTGTAATTATTGATAAATTTAATAACAACATTTTTTCATGTCATGATGCATCAGATTTCGTGAATGGAACATTTATTTTGGTTGTATTAAAAGAGTTATGCTCAGTTTTAATTCTATTTTAGAATTTCTAAAAAGAAAACATTTCAGGTAATCAATTTTTCTGGGGTTTAATATCAACTTATTTTTGTCCTACCATTAGTAGTAAAGTTACTAACAAGTTTAGTTTCACTACTCGCACTCCTCTTATTGGGTTGCATTCAAGCATTCTGTATTTCCTTTCATGAGCTTCATTAGTTTTCAATTTATCGTAATTACTTTGGTAGCAATTACATTAATAAATGCTCGAACGGAAAGTGATTATTCAACTGTTAGATTCTAATCATCCGTTTCTTTGTAATTAAATTCAGGCGACTTTACATGTGACGCCGAAGCGAGTTGCGACATACAGGGTGATTCTCGAATAGGCCGACAAAAAAATACTGACGAAAGAAGAGACTTCCCAGAACACGGGAAAAATATTTAAAATATTTCCTGTCGTTCCAGCATATATTTAAATCTTCTCTTGATACATCATGGATATATCCTCAATCAGTATGTAGCAAAGATGTCACTTGCAATAAAACTATTTCAGAGTTCTCTATCATCTGAGTGATTTCATTTCATTTAAATGTAATTTTCTTTCTGCTTCTTTGCAAGGCGAGAACCTATTGCTCTGTAGTCATTTCAACATTTCTAAAGTTCAATCAGTACAGAGAATTTTCGACGAGGTTTAAATTCGGAAGCGTAATGGTTAAAGCGTTCCACGTAGACACATTAGCAAATCGCATTTGTTCTCATAACTACAGCTACAAGACACTAATTGCACGTGGCACTATTTCGTGTATTTAAGATATGTAAATTTCTGCGCTGGAAATGAAACCAAGACAATAAACAGTTAAGTGTGGTTTAAATTCTTTCGCTGAAAGTATCTATTCTAAGGTGGAATGCCGCCGTAAGAGGTTCTGGACAGACCGAAAGCAGAACACTGCAAACCGCACCTAGAAAGGTCGTTTTACAGCGGCATTTATTACGGCAGAAATGAATGCCGTGGCTTCTCTTATCTCGGCAGAGTGTTATTGTATAACGTCTCTCGGCGCTGCGGCTCTGCCTCGGATGTTTACGCGGTCATAGTTAGGGGTTGAGAGATTCATGTTAGGCTAATTTCAAACGAGTGCGAGAAGGATAATTTTATGGTACAGTTCCCGTTTATTGCTTGTTAGGGGGAGCCATTGTAACCTCTCACTTGTTTGTCTGACGGCTCTACGTGTTACTTTCAGGAGAGAACTTGAAACGTTAAGGTGATTTAGATAATAGTTTATAAAATAATTTCGAACACCTAGGCTTCTATTGTTTAAAAAGACACAGGTATAAACTTCATCCTTAAACCTAATCAAAAAGATTCAATACAACGACAGCTTAATTATTTGTCCATCCGAGATATTTCAGGAATAATGTTTATATTCCTATTTGCGCACTTTTCCTTAAAAGTTGTAGCATAAACCGGAAGACCACACGGCAGAACCCGGAAGAAGAATATACATTTAACGACGGCCGTAAAAGCCCAAGAGCGTTAAGAGCATTTGCCCATATTGCATCTCATTTTTCGCAATTTAAAAATTTTTAATCTTCATTTCTTTCGTTCTTGTGTCATGCTCATAGAACACTTGGGAAACCACATAATTTTTTTTACATTGTTACTAAAGGAAACCCTAATGGGTCGTAGTAAATCACAATACTTCCAGTTCAGGTAAAAATATTTCAGTTTTAAGAACAAATAGCTCTACAATAATTACATCTAATTACATCCCTTCCCCCTTAGATTGCAATACATCACTTCCCCCTTAGATTACTTTACATCCCTTCCCCTTGGATTACATTACATCCCTTCCCCTTAGATTACAATTAGATTACAAATTTAAACGATTTGGCGGTTTAATTGGCCGCTTAGGTCGTGACAAAACTTCCGTTTTTCTACTTTCCTTACTCTTAGGTTCTTCTTTCTCTACTTTTACAATTTCTCTTGCACTTGAGTAGCGTCTATAGTACTAGTAACCTTTTCTTTTACGTTTTGACTGTCATTAAATAAAGTGTCTTTACAATCAATCTATGTCCTTCTTATAATTACTATTTTTTATTATTTGGTCACTGTGTCTAAATATTCTTCAATATATTCTGCTGTTCCTTTGGACTGCTATCACTTGGCTCCTTCCTTGCCGATTTTTTCTTCATTTCCACCCGGTTCACTTCTGTAGCTTCCACCTTGGGCTCTTCTGCCTCTCTTTTCAGTGCGATTTCCATCAGCTACTCTCTCGTTGTTTAATCCTGTTAGGAACTTATCTTTTAATATTTCTTCTACTAATCTGTTTCCAAATTTGCATGAAGCCGCTGCATTCTTAATCCGTACTGTTACGGTTGAAAAATTCATTTAAGTTATTCATAATATTTGGTAGCCGCCCTGTATTTGTGTGGAAGAAAAGGCCGGAATCGGAGTTTGAACCGAGTTGAAGTCCCGGCAACACGGCCCACCCTCCGCCCGTGAAAGTGGACTCGACCTGTAGACGCGACGACACTTGGTGACGTAACACCTTCGCCGAATTACGACATTGACGGCACTAACCTCCGTGGCAGGGTAGTCCCTCACTGTTTGTCATTACGCTGTATTTTGGTTACAAGGTCGGAACTGTTTTATTTACTTTTAATTACCTTTTTGGTTGAATCACCTAAATGCGGCGTTGTTATTTTTAATTTATTTTAAACAAGTGATTTGTTTTAATTCCTTCAAGCTTTATTTGTGAACGAATAGGAGATCTGCTTATCGGTTAAAGAGTAACTTGTTCGTTTGCTTGATAACAAAGTTTACCTTTTCTTGTCCGATTCATTGGAACCCCTTCTGGGTCGCACTCGATACATGTAAATTATTTTCTTATTCGTTATTTGTTTTCGAGTTTTTTTTTTTTTTAATAAAAACAAGCGTGCTCAGCTGGTGACTTTTATTTTATTCAACTTGTCCACCCTTTGCTTTTGGTATTTCGTTAAACCCTCCCGTCTCCAGGAGTTTAGTCGGCGGTGCTGGAGAAACTTCGAAGTCACTCGTACAATTTGCTGTCCTTCAGTTAGGTAGCAGTAGGTACATAATATTCATTTTCGCTCTCACTAGTTTGTTGCTCGACATTGTAAAATTTAATTTTTTTTCTATACACACCTTAGGTGAAAGCTCGCAGTCGCGCTTTATTAACCCGCAAGACCCGCAGTACGAACCAGTTAATTACGCGGTTCAGAACCTGATGTAAGTAAGGTATAAGGGCGGTTTTGTGAAAAACCGTCCAAATGTATTAAACTGCTTCTCTTTAAAACTCCGAACTTCTTTACGGGATAATTTGTTTGTGCAACTCTTTAAAATTGGGCAAATAAATGGTCGTTTATCACGTTTTATTCTACGAAATATCTTCTTTATTATTCACCCACACACGCACACACATACACACACACTGATACAGATAATTTTGAATGTGAAGGCTCGTGAGTGCCACCTACATCCAATATTTATCACACAATAAATACACTCTAAAGCAGGAATCAGTCTACAAGATACACTGCAAAAATCCATCATCGGAGCAGGAGCCTGCGAGAGTAAAACAGCGATTTATTAAAACCAAACCAAAAACACTCGCGGAAATAATTTTATCTTTTCTACCGAATATAAATAAGGTGGAAAATTAATTGATTTGTCAAGAAACCGAACTGCAAGAAAATCGCGACGAGATTTAAACATAGATCACATCATAGTGTTTATACATATAATATATCTGGCATCTCTAAGATGGGGGTAAAATGACATCACCCGTAACAGTCAAATTATCAGTCAAAATATTTCCATCCCGCGCATAGTTTCCAAATGAAAATGTGTTTACTGGTAGAGGGCGTACCATTATCCATTCCGTTTGATTTTTCTTAGTAGGTTTGCAACTGCGAGTATATTCTTGGAAATGTTTGTATATTTTAAGCAAGGACTTGATTGCTACAGTTTCAAGTCATTGCGCAAAATTCATACACTTACGTTTTTATGATTTCGGTTTTGAATTCCGGTTTCTACACCATCACATTGTCCTAAAAAAAGGGCCCCTAAATTCTTACGGTACCCAGGCCTCGTCGTTTAGAAGGCCAGCCGGGTCTACATCACGTTATTTCGGTCCTAAATATTTTTATATTAGTTTGACATGCTCTTAGTTTTAGAAAACTAGGTTGTAAATCTCCACTCTTAAAACAAATATCAAAAATTTTAAATGAAACGTATTTTGAAAGTTCTTTTCATCGTAGGTTTGTGACGTTTATTCGATTCTATTTGATCACTGCCCGGCGGAGATTGGCTACAATTGTTCGAATTTAGTAACACTCATAGGTTTCAGGTATGTACTATTTCGGCACGAGCCAACGGCTCTGTTCAGTATTCATATCTGTGCTATACATAAACGCCGAAATTGCGCACATGCAGTCCTGGAAATACGTGATAAGTGCAAATACAAATTGGAACATCATGAAAGCCTTTAATTTTTGATTTTTTGTTCCAACGCGATTATTTGGACCAACTTTAATTTCTTTCTCTTATATAAATAACATCTACAGTGGCCGTTTTACTGATTCAGCATACAAGATATTTACCGATTATTATTTATCTCAATCGGTGGACATCGACCGGCTGAAATCACCTTACCGATAAAAGGTATTATATATTTGCTGCTGTTTCTTATTTCCAAGAGATACCTAGTGAATTGAGAAAATGTTACGGAAATAATTTATGTAACTGAAATAAGGGTCGTAGCTCAGTATAACGAAACATTTATTTACATACATTTAAGGGCTTGGTCACTTACACGATAAAGCAAGATTTCTGATTAGCTATGACATTAATGAGCAGCTCATCGACTATTTAAAGGAATTTCGTCTGAGGACGTTTTTCCCGGGGATTATGAAATTATGCCTTGGCATATGATTCATGCGGAACTGAAAGCGTGTTCCTTCCTTGACATTTCCGAAAGATTCCTACTTATATAATTGTTTACGGAAAGCTTTGGCTGACAGATTTTTTGCAGTTCTAATTTCCTTGTTACAATTTTTTGGTTAAATAACAACAAAAGTTGGGTTAACATTTTAAAATTATTACAAGATGAATAAAAGCGAGAAGTTAATAAGGCCCATTCCTAGTCAGCCCAACAGATAAGTATTATCTGCAGTCGAGCTTTTTGTAATAAAATAAAGTTGGGCTTTATAACAAAATAAAACCAAATCCTTTCCAATACAACATCGCATGCCGGTGAATGGACCGCAAAGCACTGTTGACGTTCGAAACTAAACATTACAATCAATCCTTGGAGCGAGACTTGGTTCACAATCGCCGCCCATAAATAAAAGATAGCACCCTCATACGGCCTATATTTATAAAACCTAACGAACGTTCTAACGATTCGGAGACTAAACGCTAGGAATTTCGAAAATCTCTAAATCCCCAGACAATTGGAACCACATCAATATAAGTTTGTCGCTTTTCCATACTGCGGAGAGGCTTTCTCGAGACCGGAGGGAAATTTGTGAGAGACGCCTAAGTTAAACCGTGAAAACAACGTATTTTATAGGATCAAATTAAACGACGGAGAATTGCGGAACGAAAAAGACGAACAATGGAATATACAAACTGTAAAATAATAGATTACAAGAACAGTAAATTTTGTAAATATTCTAATACATTTAAGTAATGTTAGTAAAAAATTAATTAACACAATAAATACTTAGTAACTTTAGAAGTGAGTAATTTATGAGGAGTTTAATATTTTGCAAAGTGGAATTCACACTTATGATTTTCGATGTATAATTCAATTAGTGATAAGTGTTATAAGATATTGGGTTAAAAATTGTAAGTATAAAACAGGAAATGTAGCTAATCTCTTTCTAAAGAGCTATGACTTAGCTTGTAGCTTTACTAGTTAAAAGAATCAGCTTTAATTAAAACTAAAACATATTAGCCATAATAAAAGTAATCCATCAGTGACGATAAAAAAGAGAAAGAATTCTGAAGATACTCCTTGTGGCCACTCACAAAACGTCACGAAAAGAAAGAAACAAGAAAGGGTTCGCGTCGCTAAGCGAAGAAGTGAACCACGACGGCGTAAGCTTTTGAATTAAAATTTTTGAATATCTCATTTTCTAAAGGAGACAAGAAAAACATTCATCCACAAACGTCTTTTGTTTGTAAGGGATTATAATATAAAAGTATAGGGCGGCGGCGACTTTTAACTGCGGTGCTCTCTGAATTATTAAGAAGCGAGGTCGCAAAACCGCCAATAAATTGTGCGAAGAGAAAGTTTTATTTTAGTCGTAATCATATAATTTAATCCTTTAAGACCGAGCGAGCTTTTATTTGTTTGGCGGTGACTTTTTCGAATTGTATAAATATGCTTAGCGCTCTGCAGAAGTACACATTAGAAATGTAAAGATGGAAGATCTTGTAGTTGTAATTTTATCACTCAATTTACATAAATCAATGGAAGTATAATTAATTAGAGCAGTTTTCTAAAGCGTCAGTTTTCTATATTTCGTAAATATTCGGTTTGTGTCTGCTGATTTGATAATAATGAGACTTTGGCGTATGCTAGGACATTTCAGAACCACACTTGTTGAGATAAAACAAGTCCGGCTCTGAAATGTCCTAAAAACGCCGAAGTCTGATAATAACAAACCTTGCTAATAACAAACAAAATGTTTACTTTTTAATTATTTTATGGTAGTGAGTAATCAGTTTATTTGTCTTTAAAAGGGTTGCATGAATGCAAAGATAAAAGAGTAAAACATCAATAAAAATGCAGTGTTATGTTGCAGAAGATACTTAATGTTCCCAGGTATATGTCACTTTGTTTGAGTTGTACTTGCTACGGTTGTTATAGATGAGAGAGAAAGAGCAAATACAAGAAATCTGTTTTCTTTTGGAGTGGATTTAAATTGCACATCACCTCGCATTTAAATTTCTAGAAGTTCGCGGTACATACAGCCAGCGTGTCATGCATCAATCAGTTTGAAAGATAGGAAATGAGCAGACCCCGACCAACGTGCTCTCCGTTTTATTAGCGGGTGCATGTATAAGGGCTTTTTGTTCTGGTGTTTTGATACCTGGGCCTGATTGACTTGCACGCTACACACGCTATACGCAGATACCTACCTACAGCAATAGCAGCAGGTACCTAAGTATACTTCATGCGGGATTCAATTTCATGTTTAATTTAACAAACAATTTCTAAGTTGACTGGGAACGATTTTTTTCTCATTTTACGGAAATTGCTTTATCAAATGCTAATTTGCCAGCAGAGTACGTTCTTAATATAATATTGCTGCAGGTGTATTTTTTTTTCTTTTCTTAAAATATCGTAGTTTATTTCGACGAAATTGTTTAATGCACACTGCATTGTACTCTGCATTTTTATGTCCGCTTTGCATAATGTCACCCTTGAGCGAGCGGCTTCGTACACAATGAGGTTCTTTCGTATTCTTCGGAATATCCGTTTACTTACACTCATTTCTCGGCAGCTTCCTCTTCTCTTCACGGATTTTTGTGTTTATGTCTTACAATTCCGGGGAGTATCCGCTATTTTGTCCCTCAGTACAATGGTAGTCACGGAACCAAAATGCTGAAGTATAAAACTCTTTAATTGCCGGATTTATGCTAATTTCTAGCTTTGTTATTTAATCCGCTCAGTTATGTTTTCAGGAAACGTCAGGATATAATATTTTGGATTTATGGTAGGCCGCGGAGGATTTATGGCGCACCTAATTTTCCTTTCCGGATGCATCGCATTCAGGGATAAAATAATTAAAGAAAAAATATAAAATCGTATAATAAACGAAACCCTTCAACCACAAGCTTAATACCAATTCCAACTAAAAGCAAAACTACAAAGCTACTAAATTATGACACTCCCCTACGTTCTGGCCCCTCACAAAGTCCTTGCAGACCCGAATTTAAAATACCTGAAAAACCAGTAAGAACAAAATTAGTCTCTCCAATGCATTCGAAGGAGTGTTTCAAAAACATGAAAAGTCCAGTCGCTGTTTAAATTAAAAATGTACATCTATGAAAGCAAACGCACATTTATTTAATATGCTAGTTTTTAAGTTATTGACTTGTATGTATCATTTGTTTTTGTACTAAATGGTTATTAATAAAAAAAAAATTGTGATTTTATATTTTAAAGTTAATTCGAAGCATTATTATTAATCCAATATTTGAAATATGTCAAATAATTTGCATAATAAATTTAAAATTGACAAAATTCCTAAATTCTTGTAAAACATGTAATAACAATTGTATAATTATGGTAATCCAGAAAATTTATAACAGTTGAATGATAAATAACTGACACACACAATTTATGTACAAGTTTTAAGTGATTAAAAGCCTAATTGAATGGTTCATGTGAATAATACAATTTTAATCACTTAAAAATAACTTCTAATTCAAGCACTATGGAAAACTTCTTAAGACCATCCAGATTTGATTCCGATCCTTATACGCCCACGGCTTCCAAAGAATGGGTACACTGGTTAAAAACCTTTGAGAATCTTGTGGCATTAACTGAATTACTAGTAACGAAGACAAGCTCAATATATTAACTAATTACTTGTCTCATAATGTATACGAAATGATTAATGACAGTAGCTCATATGAAAATGCCATTGCTAGGCTAAATAATATATATTATTTGCAAATGAAAAGTGAAGTTTTTGCCAGACATCAATTGACTATGTGGAAACAACAAGCAGGAGAATCCGTCATACAATAGTTTTTCCTTGGTTTTTCCTAAGAAAGAAGATAGGACGTATTTGTCCTTGCTTATGATTGGTCAAAATCGCGACCAGATTTACACTAGGACAGGCGACCGCATATGTGACCGCCTAAACCTTAAAACAGCTGATTGTTTGTCATAACCTATAAAAATATTTATCGCTTATCTTGTTTACTAAAGTTAAATCGTCGTATTTCCAAGTTACTTTTAATTCTTTAGAAACGTTCTTCTCACGACGCTGCTTATTTCTGAAGGTTTATGGTAAGTTTTCCGTTTTACAGTCAATAGTTGTAATACATTTATATTTTATTTATCAGCTGTTAACATGTTAACTATGGCCGATGAACAAGATGAACATGCATTTATGCCTGTAAAAAATGCACAAGGAATGCGTATTAGTAGTGGACAACGGCGTATGGCATTAAATAAAAAGTGAGCAAATAAAAATCAGATTAGAGTAGGCGGTGCAAAGAAAATGTATGTCTGTGATTAACTGAATTAATTAATGTAATATATTCATGGACTGTCAAATTTATTGACTTTTTATTTAATCACAGACATACATTTTCTTTGCATCTGATTTTTATTTGGTCACAGGTTATATACGTAGTCCTGCCATAATTTCTGTCCCTCTTAAAATGTTGATTAACAATGAGTGGAAATGAAACAAATAAAACCAAATGTGTAATTCTTATTTTCTAGTTACTAATCAGTATATAAAATATAAAAACTATTCGAAATGTCCACCTTTTGCTTTCACGCATTTTTTCAAACGGTCCGGCCATTCATCTATCGCTGCGCGCACCACTTCCAGAGGTATTGAGGCTGCTGTTTTGACTAAATCTGCCTTTAACGACTCAATATTTCGATGAGGCTTAGAGCAGGCTTTTTCCTCTAATACATTCCAGAGACAGTAATCCAAAGGATTTAGATCTGGACTTCCGGAAGGCCAGTCTTCAGCCGCGATAAACTCAGGCAAATTGGCAGCTAGCCAGCGTTGAGTGGACTTGGCTTTATGCGCTGGAGCTGAGTCTTGTTGGAATATCCAGTGCTTGGCCGCGAACAAGGTATTGTTTAAGGGATTTACCACCTTCTCTAAAATGTCACTTTGGTAATTGGTTGCACGAGTTTTGACTCCTTGCTCGCAAAAATGCAGGTTAGTGACGCCCTCGTAGGAGACTCCCCACCAAACCATCACTGAAGCAGGATGATGTCCTCTTTCCACCTTCGGAATCTTTTCTGCCGCTTCCCGAGAGTTGTGTGCATAAACCCTATCATTTTGCCTGTTAAATTTTTCCTCAACGGTAAAAATTTTTTCATCTGTAAACAATATCTGTCGGTGGCCGATATTCGCGTGTCGCTGTAGCAATCTTTTTGCTCGGGTGGCCCTGATATGACGTAACGTGACTGTGAGGCGTTGTCCGGTACTCCTACGATAGGCACCAAGTCTGAGGTCTTCTTTAATAATCCTCGACATGGTTCTTGTAGGAATTTTCATTTCCCTAGCCATAATCTTTTGCTTTCGCAGCGGATTTCTGCGAATTCTTTCAGCCACCGCTTTGATCGCAGCTTTCGTCCGAGTTTTGCGCGGTCGTCCGCTTCTGGGCCTGTCATTCACACTAGACACCTCGTTATATCGATTTATGGTCCGATAAAAAGGAAGAGGAAGAGGAAGAAATTACATCTTTTTGAAAAACAGTACAGTACAGTATATGAAACTGGAGGAGTTTAGAGTTGAATTCCCGGTGTTATTATTAACCACAAAACATTCGAAGACAATCTGTATTGGTGTGTACAGTTGTTTCGTGAAACTGAGGATCTTTTCTGAAGAAAAACAACAGGTCAATCTCGAAAACGTAGTGTCAACGTTATTGAAATTGCAAGACATAATGAAAAATGCTTCTCACACCTCTATCCGCCAATTATAACAACACATCAGTCAACACATTGAGTTTTCTGTGGTAGCATGTCACAAATTGTTACGTAAAGATGTTCAGCTCTATCCTTACCGCATGATATTGGTGCAGGAATTGCTGCCATAGAGAGATTGTGATCAGTGAATCTTATACAATAAATTATTTGATTTGTGAGTGAGTTCTAATTATTATTTTATGATACATGTCATTAATAACAATTAATAGTTAGGTTATATCCAATTTGAATATATTACGATTCGATCTCTCAAATTAATTTATTTCTATACTCTATTTGAGTTTATGTATTGAATATTTGTATGTACAATATATTCTATATATTTGTTTTGTTTTCAGTTATTTACAAATAATGAACTTGGAAAGTCGCAGACATTGCCCTTAAATGCAATAAATGAATTCAAATTTACCGCCTACGATTAATTTTGCGAGTGTGAATCGGTCTCCGCTCGCAGCGCTAACTACTTTCTTCTTAAAAAAAACAGACTATAGTAAAGAGTGTAATTTCAAAAGTGTCATTGCTGCTCAGCATGTGCTCAGCATAGGGATGAATACGTTCGAGATGCTTACAACGTTTGTTAGAAAACTCTACTTTGAAACTCGCTGATGCTACGAAACAAGGTTTATCATTGGAGTCTGCCCAGACGCAATCTGAATTGTATTCACAGCAGCATCAGGACCTACATACAACTGCTAGTACTAGTATAGATCCTGAGCAAATTCCTGCCCCTAACCATGCACAACCTCCAATATCTGCAGAAGTAAATGCAACAATGTATCGTGCTTCATTTACTAAAATAAAGCGTTATTTCTTCGGTTCTGATAGGCATTCGAGAAGTCATTTGGTAAATGTGGAAAGGCTGGGTATTTGCTAAGGTTTGAAAATCACAATCGAATACAAAGAGGGCTATTGCTTCTTCAATCTTGGCCTCAATATTACCTGGTCCCTTGGAAAAGGCATTAATCGATCCACGAATCAATGATATTCCCGCTACGTGCCTGGTAGATACTGGAAGTTTCAGTAGCTACATAAATCTTCATATTGTTAAGCATAATGAAAGACTATTTCCTGATGATGAACAAGTCTCCATGGCAATCACTTCTCTCTCTTCTAAACTAGAAGGGCATGTCATCGTTAATCTTCAGGTATGTGAAGAGGTTTGCTCCCAATTTAAATTGTCTGCACTAAGAGAATTGTGTGCTGATATTGATATAGGACATGATCTTATGAAATTGCATTCTAACGTAGACATGTCATTTTGTGGACATGCCCTCTGCCCCTGGTCAGCCACCACGCCTATTTCGAAACTTGATTCCAGATTGTAAACCTATTGCGACACGATCAAGACGCTACTCTGATGAGGATTCTCAATTTATTAAAAAGAAATCTCAAGATTACTGTCAGAAGGGGTCATCGAAGAAAGTGCGGGCCCGAATTTTGGTAACAAAAGAAGATCATTACAAAAGAGATTGGTTATTGATTACTCACAAACTATAAAATCGATACACAATGCTAGATGCATATCCAATGCCAAATGTGGAATTTATAAAATTAATGGACATTTAAGTAGCGACATCTTTCGATCGCTTTATAAAATTCATAAAATAACCAACTACAACATTTTTAGTTCTATTGATTTAAAGAACGCTTACCATCAGATTTTCATATTACCAGAGAAGAGATCTTTTACTGCATTTGAAGCTCGTGGAAGGCCCTATGAATTTACAGGAATTCGTTTTGGTGTTACGAATGGAGTAGCCCCTCTATGACCTTCATATCTCTTTATGCCATCCGGGAGTAACTCGAATGTATCATTGGATAAACAATAAAAATTTACCTCACTCTCTAGAAGAAGTAAAAAAAATAACATCAGAATGACTCATGTGGGCGGAAGTTAAGCTTGGATTCTTGCATCACCAAGAAGTTCTCATAAAAGCTACAAGTCCTTTTGAAAGAATAAACATAGATTTCAAGGGACCTTTACCATCTAAAAGCCAAAATAGTTACGTATTAACAATTGTTGACGAAAATTTCATGCATTTACTTGCCGAGACACGTGCTCCTCAATTGTTATCAAATGTCTTACACAACTGTTTACAATATTTGGCACACCCTCATCTATACATTCTGATAGAGGCTCCTCTTTTTTTCTCGCGAACTAATATCCTTTCTCTATATCCTTGGAATTGCAACTAGTCTCACAACACCATATAATCCAAAAGGTGGAACGATATAATGGAATTATATGGAAGAATTAGAAAAGTGTTTAAGCGTCCTGATGAAGTGAAGTATAAGTTAGAGTTGTTCGGGTTAAGGACGAGAAAAAAAACCTAATTCATTCAGCTGACGTTTCGGCTATATTTTGTAGCCTTCTTCGGAGCCTAACCGAAGGAGAGTGTTAGTGGTACAAAGATCTTAATGTAACATAAGAGAGTTATTACCTCTGAATATGACAAAACTAATATACTAGCTACCATAGGTACACCTGGTTAAGTAATCACAAGGAGACCTGGAACAAGCGTAAGATTCAGCACGTGGCTGGTAGGTATAAAAAGAACAATTGACTTACAGTTGCTATCAGACAAGGCAGCACTAAGGTTAAAATACATTTGAGCAAAATCTATAACGTGATTTACAAGCACAAAACGAACGAGGAACAAACACAAGTAAAATCTAAAACGTGCATGTCAAAAACCACAGTCGGAAAGTGACAAGGCGGGAAACGGTAAGTTACCAACTTAAAATTAAGACAATGACAGTACACCAGCTAGACAGGCGCAACCGAACTACTTAGAGGTCGTACTACGGTGAAAAGCAATTAAATTGTGATAAATGTTACTAAGGTTGTCTGTATCAGTTCTATGATTAATGGAATTTGAAAAACTTTTAATATGGATCATTTCTGATATTAGCCTTTTTTGCAAGTATGATTCTTCATCAAGGATTTCCACGTTGTCTAAGTCAAAGTTATGGCCCAAGGTGAAATGATGTACGCTTAAGGCAGTTTTTTGATTGCGTGAGCGTTGTGAGGGTTGACAATCATATTTATGATTATTTACACGGTTGCCTAATTTCTGTTTCGTCTGTCCAACATATGTAGCGTCACAATCTTTACAATTAATCTTATAAACTACAGAAGATTTATCATAATTCGGTGTTCTGCTCTTGAGTTTTGAGAAGAAGCAATTTAGGGTTTTTACGGAGTAGAACGTGATTTTGAACTTATCATTTTTTAAAATTCTAGCTAAATGTTGAGAAAGATGGGGAACGAATGGAATTTTTTGGTAAGACAATATGGTATCATTGGTGTTGGGTTTATTGTTCGTTCTTGAACTGTTAATGTTCAAGAGTTGGTCAATGAATTTTTTAGGATAACCGTTGTCCATGGCTAGGTTTTTAACTATTTTAAAGTTTTTTGGCCAAAGACTAGGGTCAGATAAATTAATGATACGGTATTGGAGGGACTTAAAGACGGCTATTTTTTGGTGGAGGGGGTGGATCGAGTGGTAGTTAATGATGCGTCCAGAATGAGTGGATTTTATGTGCCAATCAGTGAGTATGGACCCATTTTCCTGTCTCATGAGCAAAACATCGAGGAACGGTAGTTTATTATCATTCTCTAATTCGATGGTGAACTTAAGACTGCTGTGGTAATTATTAAAAACAGATAATACAGTTTGGTGAGAGTTAACAGGTATAGTGGTGACAATATCGTCCACGTAGCAGAACAAAAAGGGGATGTTGAAAGGGAGTTGTGGAATGACTGTAATTAAAAGTTTATTCAAGACTAGGTTTGCTAAGATGGGTGAAGCAGGGTCACCCATGGCTGTGCCAAAGATCTGACTATAGTATTTGTCATTAAACGTAAAAAAACTAGAATCGAAAAGAAAAGCAATGATACTAAGAAATAAGTCTTTAGGAATGTTAGTATGTAATTCTATCGTTGACCAATCTTCGTCTATAATTTCTAAAACCAGTTGTTTGGAGATGTTCGTAAATAAAGAAGTGACATCTAGTGAAACTAGAATATGGTTGTTAGGTAACCTGATGTTTTTTACTTTTTCAGCAAGTTCGAAAGAGTTTTTTAAATTATAAGTAAAGGTCGAAGAGAGATTAGCCAATATTTCTGACACAAACTTGGACAAGTTGTACGTAGGTGAGCCAATACAGGATACAATAGGCCTTAATGGGAAATTATTTTTATGGATTTTAGGAAGACCATATATTTTAGGAGATGTGGCCGTGTAAGTGGTGAGATGTTTTGCTGTGCTGACGTCTATAAGTTGGGAGTTAAGTAGAGATTTAACCAGTTTATTATTCTGGGTTTGGAACTTGTTTGTGGGATTGTTGGTTAGCAATTTATAGGTATTAGGATCATCAAGTAAGATCTGTAGTCTATTGACATAATCATCTTTGAGGATCAAGACAGTGGCGCCTCCTTTATCGGCTCTTGTAACTATAATCTCGGGGTGTTGTTTGAGGAAACGTTTAGTAAGGTGAAACCATTCTTGTATGGTAGGTAATGTTGTTTTTGGTTGATGGGCCTGACTGTGGATGTAATTCGTAATGGTATTAGTACAATGCGCCCTGAGTGAGTCTTTATCAGCATCGGGGGGTTGGTTGTGTATGCAAACTTCTATGTCTTTAATAATGTTAACTATGGGTAACTCCTCTCTGTTAGGTATGAGGGTAAATTTGGGACCAAGAGCTAGGACATGTTCGATTTTTTCCGGTATATCGATGTCAGTTAAGTTCACTATCCATTTTTCTGGCGGTTTAACAGAAGTAACATTATTGATTTGTGTAGACAATGCGTTAATTTTCTTGATATGTTTATGTTTAACAATATTAAAGATCTTTTGATAACTTTCATAAGTGAATTGGTAAAAATCGTTATAGATTTGAAATGTAACATGTTGTTTTAAAAAATTAGTGATGTTATGTATCTTAGTTGTTATTGCGTTGATCTCCCAGTGAGTTATGTTGATTTCTATATTTAAGATGGATTTTTGCTGTTTAACAATTAATTTATTAACCTGGTTGACAAACGGGTGACGCTGAGTTTGTAGTTGACATGTTCCATTGATGGATTGTGAGATATGTTTTGGGACAATGTTTTTATACCTACATTGAAGTAAAAAATTCCTGCGATTTTCCCATTTAGCTAGTTTGTTGGTTAGTCGTCTCCAATTCTTGAATTTTTTCATGCACTCTGTTCCATAAATGGCTCTGATGTTCTGATAGAAACCCATGTTAAGTAACCCCGAGAATTAATTAATTCTTGAACTTCTTGATTAGAAAAGTGTTTAAGCGTCCTGATGAAGTGAAGTATAAGTTAGAGTTGTTCGGGTTAAGGACGAGAAAAAAAACCTAATTCATTCAGCTGACGTTTCGGCTATATTTTGTAGCCTTCTTCGGAGCCTAACCGAAGGAGAGTGTTAGTGGTACAAAGATCTTAATGTAACATAAGAGAGTTATTACCTCTGAATATGATAAAACTAATATACTAGCTACCATAGGTACACCTGGTTAAGTAATCACAAGGAGACCTGGAACAAGCGTAAGATTCAGCACGTGGCTGGTAGGTATGAAAAGAACAATTGACTTACAGTTGCTATCAGACAAGGCAGCACTAAGGTTAAAATACATTTGAGCAAAATCTATAACGTGATTTACAAGCACAAAACGAACGAGGAACAAACACAAGTAAAATCTAAAAACCTTTTATATGGAAGGTTATCAATATAGCATTGAAAAGTAAGAACCTTCTTATTTCTCAGTGGGGAAGAGTATTAATTGAAGCCCTGCATTCTTTTCGATCCCTTTTATGTACTTCTACAAATTGTACTCCACATGAAAGATTCTTGTCATTCCTTCGGAGATCTACAAATGGAATTGCACCACCCTCTTGGCTTTTGACCCCTGGACTCGTCTTTATGAAGAAAAATGTCAGAGCAAGCAAGTATGAAGATCTTGTTGAAGAAGTAGAATTATTAGACGCACATCCTGAATATGCTCTTATTCGGAAGAAAGACGGTACAGTTCCTCTTCGATTCAGGGAATTCCTTGTTAGAGAGTTCCTTATTGCCTCTCGGAGCTAACTGTCTCTCTACGACAGTTAGTTAAGAGGCAATAAGGAACTCTCTAATAAGGAATTCCCTGAATCTTCCAACCATAGAGTAGATGAATCACCTGCAGACCTCTGATATACCACCTAGTTTGATTCCTGAAAATTGTTGTGATGAAAATATAGAAAGCCCCTTTCCGCCTGGTGAATCTTCATCAAATAAAGATGCTGAAGCTCTTGGTTTTTATTTTAAGTGCCCTCAACGTGCAAGGAAACTTCCTTCTTATTTAAAGGACTGTTCTTTTTAAGGGGGGAGAATGTAGTGATAATCAGGGTCATAATAGTAATATAGGAAGTTTACTACAGATGAATTATGAATTACTGACATGTGTTACAATTTATGTACAAGTTTTAAGTGATTAAAAGCCGAATGGTTTATTTGAATAATACAACAATCATGAAGACAATCACCATTCTTTTTTCTCATACAACTTTTTTCCTCTAAATATATTCCCTAACATTTCCCCCATATTGTATCTAGGTCTTGTTCTGGCTGTTTTCTTTTCATGAGCACCAAGCCCTTCGGGCTCGAAACGCGGTGCAGCTCCGAGCTGTTCCGAAAAGAACACACCAAGAACAGTAAATAGGAGCTTGAGTAGCTTGACGTCTATGAGCTTGACTACCAATGGCGGCGTTCATGGCCGACACTATTCTATTTTACGTCATGTTCTTTGACTTTCAGGATCGGTTAAATTTAATTGTGTACAGTTAGTAACACCTTCAGCAATCATATGCACCTACCTACCTTGTGAGTTCAGATTACTTTATCGGCGAAAAAATCAAACTTACAAACAACGTAAACAATCTTTGACATGTCACATAACCTCAAACAATATTTTGAAGCTTCGTACACCTACCATTTAGCAGGTGCATGAGGGGTGCGGGGAGTATCCGCTATTCGCGCTCCAGTGTTCGAAGCCTAATTGAAAAGAAAGTAATGATGCACCGAGTAGCTCGGAGTAGCTCCTTCTTGTGAAAAGAAAACGCTCTCTATAGCCTTAGTAAATGCCCATGTGTCAGTTGTAAATGTCACAGTTGGCCTTACAACAATTTTATTTACTCGGAGCTTTAGTTTGCGAGACACTACCTATTTTACACTTAAACATTTGGATGAGGCTGCCTGCACCTACTGACCCTTTTTTAATCTCGCCTTATTTCTTCGTGAATACTAAATACCTGACTGACTTTATATCGCGTTCGTCAGACAAATTATTGATTTACAATTCGATATTAAGCAAATATTCATTTGCACAAATGGCATATGCCATGTAGTGTGATTGATGTAATCTTTAATACCAACATTCGTCATTGAGCTGATTAAATAACTTCCTACAGGACACTCCCAATTACTTCTTTCCTTCACACAAAGTTTAGTGTAATTAAACCAAACTTTAAACGAGTAAGGTCCAGTTGTACATACAATACCAGTTTAAATTTAAGCTGAAGCTGTAATTGTACAAGTGACCCTAAACGAGTTAATTAGAATGTAATTAATATGTAACAAGTCGTAACAAATATTTTCATAAGATTCTATAACTCAGAACTACTATACAAAAAAAGAAAAACAAACAATAAAAGTAACAAACAAGGAGAAGAACAATAACCGTATTTTTTCAGCAATCATTTCAGATATGCAATGATAAAATTTGGAATGCCGTTCTGAATTATCGCTTGCATCTTTCATTGGATTAAAACCATAATACACAGGTTGCGATTATGATAGTAAATATGTACACAAATGCCACGAAGGCTCTTCTGGGACAAAACTCGGGGCGCTTCGCTCAGCTATAGATAATAATAGTCGAAGTAAGCAAGGTTAGAGCTTGGCAAGGGATCTCTAAGTTGTAAGATACCCAATAAAGGCGAGAAATAAACCTGTAGAATTACTTAAAAAAAGGATTCCGACACTTTCAAGACAGAAAACCTGAATTAGGTAAACAAGCAATCCATTGGTTTTTGGGCCGGCGCCGGCGGTGTCTTTGGCTCCCTATGGCAACCATTTCTCAACTCTTTCATGAGTCTTGAGCTACACAGCTGCAATTATTGCACTTTTTAACTTCTGACGTATTCTAGCCAAATTACTAGAGATCACAAACATAGACAAATGCAAAAAAATTAAACGCAATTACATATTACTTCAGAATGATATACGAGATAATATAAAACAAATTAAAAATGATTTTAATAGCCAGGAAAACAGCATTTCTTAATTAAATAAACAGATATTAGTTTCTAAAAGCATAGCCAAAATGGTAAAATCAATTAATAAATCCTCACCCTAAACCATCGTACCAGAAGCGGAAATGGACGGATTTTTTGGAGATCAACCACGTCAATTACGCTCTCGAGCTTGTGGAGATGCACTGCACATGCACTGTCTGATACATGGGCTTTTATACTGTTTTAAACCGGCAATTAAATTGAATTCCAATCCCTGAATCGTTCGCTTTTAGTTACGTTTACATAATGCGGTTTTTTGATGAGTCAATTCGGCGATTGCAATACGCAGCTGAAAATTTCTGCGAACGCAGCCTCATTTCAACTGTCAGCCCTGACTCATATTGGTGGAGCTTTTGACAAAGCAAGGCGTTCGTTTACATATTTTTTAGGTGAACATATTTCCCGCGTTCGCTTAGGCGATATTGTATCGAGTTTATTTTATGTAATGGGCTTAATGATTATGAAATGCTCGATTTCTCACAATTTAAATATTGACATTTTTGCAAAAAATATGTATGTAATAGAAAAAGTCGATTTATTTTTTGTATCCAGTTGATGTAAGGTTTAAATTGCCAGGCCAGCTCAATAGGTGACCTTATCAGTGTTTAAACAGGCGTTAAAATATAAACATTTTGACGTTTCCTCCTCCTAGTTTCAGGAGAATGATGGGAGACCTAGTATCAATTCTTTTTTCATTGTTGACAGAAAATTATTTTATTTTATTGCAGATAAATACTTTGTTAAAATTCGATAATGTTCAATAACATGTTATTGATATAAACGTTTCATACCTGAAATTCCATCGTAAGTCCACCATTCCTCCCAGCTAACCGCGGCCGTTCCTGAAACAAAACAAAACAGAAAAAAATTATTGGAAGCCGATCGCCACACCAATGAATGATACCGCCTGACAGGATACAGTATCCCGAAGTCATTCCGAACTAAGCCCATATTTCGTCGGCTTTGCGAAGATCAGCCGTAACCGCCGTCAACGTCATTCGCAACGGCAAGCACGTATCTCATTTTTAATCCGGATTTTCTCGCGACTCGTCTGCTTTTTCAAACATGTCCCATATTTGTCAAGCAGTTTACGAAAGCTCGGATTCGCACGATAAGTATGACGACTCAAACAACCGGCAATTCAATTTAAACCACAACTCTCCGGATAAATCTCACTGACGCGACGCTGTGTTATTGTAAAAAATCAAAATCGGACTGGATTAAATCGGTCTATATATAGAGTTAGCCAGCTTTCAATTAGATATATACATATGCATCGCAAATTAATTAAAAGCAGCCGGTTCATACTTTTTTATATTAGGATTATACTTTCAATTCAATTGGAGTGAATAAAGTTCATGCGAATTTTTTTGCACGTAAAAAGTTAAGTGGAATAATACCCACCACTTTTAGCAATTAAAAATAAAATACAGATGCGTTAAGTAAGCCGGTCACAAAATCGTCAAGTCAACAACTACGGTAATCCAATTTTTCAAATGAGCGGTATCTAATGAATAACAAAATAAGCCTTTCCAAAGGAGACAATAAAATATCAATTTTCGAAGTAGAAAGTAATTGTTTAACAATGTAATTAAGTAAGAAAATAAGAGCAGACATTTCAAATATTCTATGATATTAAGTAATACTAGGTTTGTTCGTAGAACGGTTTCCAACGGTTACAAACTATCAGACGCATGCGTATTATAATTTTAGCATTCGCAGACCAACAGTTTGTGGTTTCGAATTACAAATTGGACGTTCTTAATAAAATGCAAACCAATTACAAATCAATGACAGCTGTAGTTCTTGCCAAATCAAAATTGTAAATTAAATTGATTTGTTTAATTGGCAGTATTAATACTAATACTGCCAATTAAACAAATCAATTTAATTTACAATTACAAATCGTTGGAACAATTTTCTGACTGCACGGAAATATTTGGTGGGAGTCATGCGCAATAGCAAATACCTATAAGTTTCGAGGTTAAGTTTATTGTTTACAAAGCGAAAGGTAGCTAATTCAATTGTACACTTGGTTATTAAAACTTAAATAAGTATGAACGAAGCGATTAGTGAAATGTCTAGTGACAGTGATACCGATTTCGAAATTGTGGAACAATTAAGAAGAATACCAAAAAACAAAAATTATATAGAAACAACAGTAGCTAGTTATAATAATCAAGAATTTTTCGAACATTTCCGCGTCAGCAGAGTAGTGGCTAACAATATATCACAGAGATTGTCTACGTCAAACTATTTCTTTCATCAATTCGGGGAATATGGGAAAATCACAGCATTCGAGTACACTTTAATTTTTTTATGGTTTGCTGGACGTGAAGCAGCAAGTTACAGGGATGTTGCCGATCGCTTTGATATAAGCCTAAGTACTCTACATAAAATCACGCACAGAATGATTCTATTTCTAAGTAATTTGTCACCACAAATAATTACATGGCCAACCGATGTAGAAAAAGAAAATATTGAGACCTTCTTTCGTAATAATAAGTTTCCTGGCGTACTTGGTGTAATCGATGGTACCCACGTTCGAATTGATAAACCAGACAATGATCCTGATTCGTATTACAACAGAAAACATTTCTTCTCAATTCAGGTAAGACAATTGTAATTTTGGGCTTACAAGTAACTTACATATGATGTTGATATTTTAGGCACAAATTGTGTGTGATCACCATAATAAAATACGAGATATTTTCGTTGGCTTTCCAGGCTCTGTACATGATAGCCGTGTTTTTCGTGCTTCGCCTTTATCACAAAGTTTGGCAGAAAAATGTGGTAATAGGTTTATTTTAGGAGATAGTGGTTATCCGTGCTTACCACAATTGATGACGCCTCATCGGGATCGTGGCCAATTAACTCGTACAGAAATTAATTATAACATAAAACTTGCAAGTAATGGATATGTGATTGAATATACCATTGGAATTTTAAAACAAAAGTTTCGCCAATTGTTTCATTTAAAATTACGAGGGGTAGAAGATATGGTGCATTTTATAAGAGCTTGCTGTGTTATCCATAATTTAGCAATAGAAGATGATTTCAACATTAACATAGATATTGATGAAGAGGAAAATAGGGTACATTTACAATATATTCATGATGACGAAGCAAATATTCAGGATGATAGAAATGGACTCTTGAGAAGAAATATTGTAGCTAGGACATTACCACATTAATTGTAGTATTTATTGTTTTGTTTTTTCAAATAAAGGATCCTTTTTAAATTGAAACATTTTATTACAAAACATATATAAAATAAAGCTGAATCCTTTTTAGTACTTAGTACTATTATTATTGAACATTAATAAGAAAATGGTAACAACCCTCAATAAAATTCTGAAGATATATTAGATTGTGATTCCAAGAGTTGTTTCAGTAATGTATTCCTTTCTTCCACTAAATTATTTTTTCTTTTTCTTTCATCTAATTTTTGCTTTTCTATTTCCAGTTTTTCCTTTTCTACATTTAATCGTGCTTCATAATATTTTTTTTTGTCATCTCTCATATTTTCGATTGCATCAAATTTTGTTTTATTTCTTCTTTTGATGCACTGTTTAAGTGATTTTTGTTTATTTTCCTCATTACTATCATGTGCTATTTTGGGTCCTTTAGGACCTTCAGTGTCTGTTACTTCTGTATTATGTATCGTATCGGAAGATAACAGTAATGCTGGACATACATTCTTTTTCCGTCCTAATATGTCATACATTTGCTCACTATACTCGAAGTCTTTTCTTCCTCTTTCCGTTTTTTTATTATTATCAATGAATTTTTTGAAATTACGTTCCAGTACTCTCCACCTATTTTCACAGTTGCCAGCAGTCATGGGCGTAGCCAGCTATGGGCAAGCCCGGTCATTTGCTCGGGGTTAATATTCGGACAGAATACAGAAGTATTAGGATATTTTTCGAAAATTTTAAAGAAATTATTTCTAAATTAGAGAAATTTTCAACTGATCCAACAACAACGAGCAATACAAAAACTAAAACATATCAACTTTTTAAATCGGCAGAAGATGCAACGTTTTTAATTCCTTTGGGTGTAATTGCAAAAATACTCAACGTTGGAATCCGTTGCTAATAGTTTACAAGCAGCTTCATGTGCAGAATCATATAAATGAGTTGTTAAAGATTTTAAAGAATAAACAATAGATTTGAAAATATAGCCAAAGACCTAATTATTGAAGTACAAATTCCTCGTAAATGTAGTCGTCAAACTTTAAGAGATAATCATCCTGCAAATACTCCAGAAGAGTATTTTTAAAGAAGTATTTACATACCTTATTTGAATTTATTAATTAAAAGTCTTCAGGAGAATTAGACCGGGATTCTTTCTTCTTGAATTGCATCCTTCAAAATTAATAAAATTGTCGGAAAAAAGTTTTTTTAACGATTATTAAAGAGATTAATGGCGTGTACAAGATAAATAAATCTTCTGAAGAAAGTCAGTTGTGGTACTCCATTTAGAAACAGAGAATAGAAGATGGAACACGACAAGTATCAGAAAATATCGATTTCGTACTACTCATCTCAGAAGAATGCTATGTTTCCTGCTATTCAAACAGCTTTGACGATCGTATTAACTTTACCAGAAACTACATGTACAAGTGGACGATCATTTGGTTCTCTAAGAACCGATTTATCAATCATAAGTTAACTTCTCTAATTTTCAGTTTGTTCCCATAGTAACTACTACGAAGACAATCGTTGTTGTGGTAATTAACTGAAGGTTAACTTTAACTTAAAGCTAACTTGTGTTTGATAAGCCGGGCCTAAGAAGAGTGAAAACTTGGTTGCGATCTACTATGGTCGACCATCGATTATCAGGATAATGTCTGATGAGTATTCATCGAAAGCTTTTGCAGAATAATGAGCAATCGATTATAAAAGAAGTGACTGAAAGTTTTGGACATCAACAGCCTAGAAGACTGCAATTTTTGTTTTCAAATACATAAAAAATGTTAGGCTTTTTTAAAACCAATATATCTATACCTACTGCTAAACATCTGTTAATTATTATTAATAGTATTAATAATTATATGTATAGATAGGTACATACATATTACTTTAAATATGCCCGGGTTTAGAAAAAAGTCTGGCTAGGCCCATGCCAGCAGTTGCCTGTATTTTGTAACGTTTCAATATTTCGCTAGCTATAATTTCCCACAGTTTTTTAAAATTACGTATTTTCAATGTTCCAACATGGTCTTTGTATTCTTTGTACAGATCTAACAATAATCTTGTACTATTATGAGATCAAATATGATGATGTGTAGAATCCATTTCTTCCGCAGTTGCATCTGAAATCAGATATCAAAATTATATACATAAACGTATATAATTACTGTAATAACTTACAATCATGTTCTAAAGAAGTACTTGCGGATTCAAAATCCATCATATATTTTTTTTATATCTCACTTATTCTTTTCTTTGAGGTTACATGCGTGTCTAAATAGCGTCGTGACGTCTTCCGTCACCATTACCAACCAAGTCCTAATTTTTGCGTTCGCAGAATAAGTAAATCAGTAACAGTTATAAATTGCGCATGCGTAATAAAACTAGTTTGCAAACTGTCACTGATTTGTTCTACCATTGTTCTACGAATAAACCTATTATTATCTCAAGGGAAAGAATGAAAAAAGAAGTGCAAAAAAACGAAACTACATCAAACTAAGTATTTAAACTTTCTGAAATTTTATTTGATCGCATCGTATTGAGAAAATGACATTAGAAGCAAAATAGAAATAAAAATCAAAAAAGAACGAAGTTATTTTCTCACGAGAGGAAATGTTCCGACTTTTACAAGAAGTTATGTAACATTTTGTGCGACCCAGGGGAAGGATATAATAAAGACGTGACGCGAAAATACTACACTGCGCCGGTTATGTGAAAGAATGGAACTTGAGGTTGTGGTTGCGGCCATCCCCAAAGGCGTCATGTGTTGATTCCGAATGCCGCAATATTTTATCATCAGTATAGAGTGGAAATGGAAAATAACGAGTCTTCACGACAATACACGTTTACGCCGCCCACTCTTCGATTTAATGTCTTTGAAGTTAATGAACGAAATTCTCGCACGTACTTTCAGCGAGAGTCTCATTGTGAATAGGCAGTGATTCTAAGAGCATTTAAATACCTCGGCCTCTCTCATTTTCCATCGACTGTTTTTCGGAAAGTTTGTGTACTTTGCTAGTCGATTGAAGTTCTAATAATGCTAACAGAAGTGGGTTCAAGTCAAAAGGAATAGGAACGAATAGGTCGATTCGATGTTTTTCTTCTTTGCATTTTTATACGTTGATTTCTTGTGTTACAATTTTAAATGTAAAGTTTGCGGCCTTTGAAGCCATGTAATTACTTGTTTTAAAGGTAGACCTTCCGGTTTCATTAAATGTTCCGGAAAGCATTTCAATTTCGTTCATTAATACATAGAATTATTCGACCACGGTAAAAGATACGAAGACGTTATTCATAAAGAATATTTTCGTTTCAAGAAATCGATATGATTCTAATTAGTATTAATTCAGCATGGGGAACCAAATTAGATTTGTGTAAAGTCGGTTACGAGTTGTCAGTTCACGTTATACGTTCAATAGCAGGCAACAAAGTTAGCCAATGTCTCGAAGCAAGGCGCGATAAGATTACAAACTGCTCACGTTACAAATTAGGGGGGCTTTCGGCTGCTAAATTCTTGGATTTGTGAAGCGCTAGAAAAATTAACCCATTTATTATTAACAGGCAGAAGAAACAAGCTTCCACGGAAGGGAATTGTTTTACTACTTCTGTCTAGCAACCGAGTAGATGATATTTCATGCACCCGCAAAGACGCGCGGATTCCCCGTCATGAATAATCAGTTTATATATTATTATTTATTATGAACAACGGCTTGCAATTTATGTAGCAAAATAACGCTGCGGTTTCACGAATTACATTTTAAACTTTTATGCAGCAGCTTATTATACATTACCTGCGCTCAAAACTGATGCTTTTAGAAACGGATGTGATTAGGTGTGCGCATACCACTACATTAATTCACTTCATCATCATGTGATGAAATGTATTCTTACATTGTATAACACGTTATAATATTGTATGATTACTATATCTATAATTTGTAAGCAAAACCATATTAATCACGTGAACCTTATATTTCAAAAAGTCCTGAAATGTACGAAATTAGATTTGGAAA
Source organism: Dorcus parallelipipedus (assembly GCA_958336345.1). Taxonomy (NCBI): domain Eukaryota; kingdom Metazoa; phylum Arthropoda; class Insecta; order Coleoptera; family Lucanidae; genus Dorcus; species Dorcus parallelipipedus. The sequence goes on from OY284481.1 coordinate 18,803,859, forward strand.
TAATAAAATCCTACCGAAAGCGGTCCGTGTGGCGGGCAGTTGAACCGATATTCCCGACAAATCACTTTCCTAACATGCTGGAAACCGCGTGCACAGCAGAAAATTCCGTCGGTGTTGCATGTTTTCCAAGAATAAATAGAACATATAAATTATATCGCGAAATGTAATCGCCGTTACCATTACACGCAAGAAATTCGGTTAATTAATTACTAAAATAATTACAATCTTTAATTTAGAAAAATACGTTTACGTGGCTTTGAATTAATTAGGAAAAATCATCATGCAATTTCACTGTAGCGGTCAAGTCTGTTACCAAATCTATTGCAGATTTGTTAATTGCTCTACGCTGTTGTGAATATCGTTGTTCAACTTTCTCACATCAAACAATAAATTACGAATTCACCTGGTGCTTAATCAGGGTGATATTTTGCCACGTATGCATAACTTTCAGGAGTGAAATCTGATGTATTTTAATTAAGCACTGTGAGAAAACTGCGGAAACGGTTTTAATCGCACGGACCACGTAAATAAAACATCATGATTTGTTTCGTCTTGATATGGAGTGAAATATCACCGTTAAAAGCGGTATATTGCAATTAACGTTGACATTTCGTTTTAAGAAAACGAGAAAGGAGTTCATGCAAACATTTTATACATAAATAAAACATTCCGGGATATTATATTTGATTGATACAACGTGTTATTTATTCATATATCATTAATTAATACTGTAGGATTTCAAATTTCAAACGATTTAGCTCACATTAAACTGTACGCGTGATAATTTTATTTACGCAACGTTCACAAGGCCTTGCTACAAACTTTATGAATGGCACTGTCTATTGACGAAACATAGAATCGAAACGCCACTGAGTGAATAGTAACGGTATTACGAGCGTACGATTTTACAAGATTACATTTAAATCATTCAATGCGCCTGTTTATTGATGTGTAGTTCTTAGGTAAGAGGCTCTATCTCATTTTATTTGGGGACGAATGAGATAAGAGAAACTAATCAGGTAAAGCACACAACACAGATGGAGCTTTTCCACTGATACGTCAACAGTATTGCTAAACTCTGTACTAGCATACACGAACTGGAAGTTCTATTCAGTTTCTTGGGTATGTATAATCACTACGAGTACTACAATCACATTTGTTATAATATTGGCTAAAGATTTCCTTTAAAAAAAGGAAAAATTTGGTACACAAAAATGGATGAAAATTTTGAAATACAAGACGAAGGTACTTCAAAGTTATTTTCTAATGTGAAACATAAAGAGGTGCAAACAGAAGAATTCGCTTTACCAACCACAGTGAACGTATGGAAACCTAAAGTAAAAGTATTACGGCAAAGAGTACGCAGACAAAGTAAGTCTATAAAAAAATTTGAAGCAGTTGCTAAATACTTTAACACAAAAAGAGACTGATAGACACAGATGTAGAAAATATATTAAAGAATTAGTTTGAATGGACGTGCCTAAACAGGGAGCACGACATTTGGGTGAATGATACATGGGTGAACGACAAATGGGTGAAGTCATTTGGGTGAAAGACAATTGTGTGAATGCGACGTTTGGGTGACCGACATTTAGGTGAACGACATTTGGGTGAACGACAATTAGGTGAATGACAGTTGGGTGAACGACGATTGGGTGAATGCGACATTTGGGTGAACGACATCTATGTACTGCCCTGCTAAGACAAGAAGTCGTATCTATAAATGTATCGTTTGTGGGAAAATGCAAATTTGTGAATCGTATTCTGCCACAAGAATCGTATTCTACTGTAGGAACCTGATTTTGGACGTGTATATGAAACAGAATGAACTGAATCTATAATTATAACCAGGAAATATGAAAGTCACGCTTTTTCGAGAAATTTGAAATTATGTAGATGCGACAGATGAACTTTGGAATTAAGTAAGTAGAGTCTTTTTATTAAAATGTCGCATGTACTATATACGACATAAGTGATTTAGTAATTGTCCTTTTTATCGATCATTGTTTGAAACAACAACTGAAGAAAATATTGTTAGATACGACTAATTGATGTAGTATGAGTCAGATACGACATTTTGACTTTGGAAACCTCCTATTTTTGTAGTTCCGACTAATCTTTACCACTCATTTTGACGGTTTTATGGCACAGATATGATTTTTAGCTTTTGTAGAATGATAAAATGAGTCGTCACCATCCCGAATATGCAAAGATCACAAAATCACATTTTTTGCAGATACGACTTCCTGTCTTAGCAGGGCAGTGTAGGCATCGTGGTTTCATTTTGTCAGGTTAAATAACAGTCACCCTGTATAGTTTCGGTGCATCTGTTCTCATAATACATTAGCAATCTTTGATAATTTAATAACTTTTGATTTATAAAACCCATAAATGACGAAAAGAAAAAGAAAGAAATTGAGTGTCTCTATTCTATTTATTTTTTAATAAAAGTAACCCACGGATTGCTTCATGTAGATTATTTATACTACATTTTACTTTAAATTATAAATTTACATAGGTGTCACGACTGAAATGAAACAGGCCCATTATTAAATATCGTCGTCATTAATGGACTCATTACAATGTACACTTGCTGTGGTAGTGCCTTGACGTAATGATGGATGAAATCTGCGGAAGTGATTATGTTATATTAACCGTAACATGTTTCAAAGTTTGTAGTAGTATCACGCTTTCAAGCAGGAGTATGTTTTGTTATACCTTGAAGCATTTCGAGCGCAATAAAAAATGTTTACTTTATTTGTTAAATTGTTATCTTTGTTTGTACTTTATCCAATAATTTATCTTGTTTATGAAATTCAATAATAATTTTATGATAAACTAATGGTAAATATTTTAGTGAGGTTTTCGTCCGTCTAAAAATCAAACTCGACGATTACCGAATCACATAATGAATATTTATCTCCATCGTTTGTAACAAATTACGAATGCACAAGTTCGTTACGGAAAGGAACATTAAATGGCAGTAAATATTTATGTGCTTAAAGAAAACTGCCTCTTAACAAGATTATTCAATTAAGTGGCGCATTTATTTTGTCAGAATGTGGAAATATTATAAGCTGGGAGCTTTCGCCTTCGAAACGTAAACACAAGGAAAAAAAATATATATAACGGAGATAAAGACTGGAACCGTACATTTGAAAAGCTAAAGCAGAAAAGTAATTCTGCAGAGTAAGCTGGGTGTGTCTGTAGCACTTTAGCAGAACGCTGCCGCGTACGTCGCACGCGAGCAAAAGATTCTTAACTTTTAGGCTTTTCTTACTCACTTTATTATACGATTTTTGGACAGTCTATCCTACATTGGGTTTCCAAAATAACTACTTATTGTTTGCAATGTCTTTTTTTACTGAAATACAATTTTGAGGCAATCTTGGCTTTTTATACAAAAAAACACAAGTACAAACACAAACGAACAACTTCAGTCTTTGTTGGTACATATTTGTATTCATCTTTATCAGAAATTCTACATAATTAACTCTAGAGTGTATACAATTATATAGTGAGAATCTTGTAACACTGCACATAGACGAAAATTACGTGATCAGATAATACATTTCTGAGTCATATAAAATTGCACATAGAGGTTTTAACATTACGTTGCTATGGTTACAACTCAATTTTCAATGCTGAATCATTTAAAAACTGCAAATAGAAAGTATTAAGGAATGTTTATTTCATTGCATGTATTTAGCTGGAAATTTGTCCATCCAGAAATTTGGCGGCAAATAATGCAGAGACGAAGCTCCATTTGAGAGTAATTGTACATTTCTACTTTTTCGGCGGTTGTATATATTATTTTACAATAAATTTTGATTTATTTATTTTATTTATTTAGAACAATTTAATTCAATCTGACAATTCAAAATCAGTAGTGCATTCTCATTACTAACAACGCACAGCAACCTTGACGAATGAAATAAATTTGGAAATAATAATGTAATGAAGCTTCCATTGATCAATTACTATGTGCAGTCTTATTATAAGGTTCTCAGTGTATACCTACATAAATTGATAGATATTACGAAACGGGATGAAACATGATACATTTTTATATAAGTACAACAAGCATAAATGAAAATGTATCTACAGTTGTTAGAGATTTCATTATTGCAAGCGCTCGTCTTCAAATACGGTTTTAAAAAATTAACGGAGCCGTTTATTTGATAATTGTACATTCTAAGAACTGTAATACATAGAATACAAATAACTTCTGAAACTTTAAAAGATAATTGTTGCATTGATAATAAGTAGGGAATATTAGTTGGAAGACTTCTTTATGTATGTGCATATTCTTTAGAAAACTTCATTTTGTGTTCGATGTTGATCAATCGAAAAACGTACATCCGCTTTTACCCTGTTATAACTTTATAAATGGAATGGAAACGAATGAAAACAAAATCTGCGTAATCCCCTGCAAACCTCTTCGCGAAACTATGCAGCGTTTCAAGTGAAGTTTAATAAGAAAACTTTACAATTCGCAGTGTGAATTCGTAGTAAAAAGGTGTAAACATATACAGTCTGTTTCCGAAAATCGTAGCATGTGTAAAATTGTAAGTTCATACTTACGTACACTGATTTGAACAAATAAAAAAGTATGCCCATAGTGCAGAATAATTTAAACAGATCCGTTTCACCAGATTTCTGATTTAAATTTCAGATTGGTTCACTCTTCCCTAATTAAAAAAACAGAGCTCCTTAATGCGTTAAAATAGTTATAACTGTCATTGATGCCACGATCAATTCACAAATCGCATGTTATTTAGCTTTGCCTATCACTGCATAGTTTGTAAAGGAATTGAATATTTAAAGCCCAAGCTCAGCTAAAATACTCGTACGAAAACACTATAGTTTCAGCCACAAAATAGATTAAATTGAATGGTTTAATACATCGTTAAATTAATAGGAAGATAAAAACTCCAATTCTCTCACAAACAGTAGCAAACAAATGGGGTCTCGTTACCTCTATTTTATTAATAACGCTCCACTTGAGGAATTACAATATGTTGTAATATACTAAAATAAATGTTATGTTATTAAACAAATGATATTTTTAAACGAACCCGTGTAAATGAAATTTACTGCAGTGTTGACATGCATATAAAAAAAAAAAATAAAAATACAAAAACGAGCGTTGCTTTCGGTTCGCAGAACGTGACCGCTTAGTTTTGTAATTTGCATATACATACAAAAAATTATGAATGAAGTGTAAATTACTACCGGACCGTGACCCACTGTGTATCGCATGTATTAAAAATGTATTAATTTATCCTTGCTGAATCTATTACACTTTGTCACTCCGAAACATGCAAGCTAATTACAGAAGTGTTCGGTAGTAAGAGCCATGTTTCCTTGGATAAATCGATTGCTTGTTACTTTTTGGAAATACTTTTGCTCACAAACATATTACTTTGATGCAGCGATGAATAGGAGAGAATGTTTTAAACGTAGTCAATACAATCCCATTGCAATGCTCCTGGCCAAGTATTATCGAAGATGAAAATCCCCGCTTAGAATAGAACTCGCGTCGCCAAACGTGAAAGTAAGCCTTTGGTTCTTCGTGAACTGGGACGTCGTTCTGTACTGTTGTTACCATTATATTCTGTACCTCGTATTTTCGTATAAAAGCTAAAATCAAGTGTCCACTTTTGTGTGATTTGAAACTTGTCTCTTTATGTGCTTGTCGTAACAACGAAATAATTCAAGTAACTTTCATTACGTAAATCACCGATGTTTCCATTACTATTTCTTCAGTTCATATACCTTCTAACCTTATTAGCTGTTCTAATTTGTTGCTGGCATAGTGCTCTACCATAAAATATCCATCCGTTGTGTTGTGATCTCTATGTCACTTATGTAGTACATTCATTCAGCTGACATATTTCTATTTAAAGTAATGCAGTTTCCTGGATATTGATCGGTTTAGAATAGTTCTCGTATAAATTGATGATCAACGTTTCATTTCATACTGCCAAGTTACTGGATAATTAAGCACAAGTTCTGACCAACTCGTCATTATGAATGAATATCAATTCACAAAATACCATACCAAGTAATTTTAAGGTTGATTAGTTTACAAAGTAAATCGAAAAATCGAGGTCAATAATAAAAACTGAATCCCCAACAGATGATACATTTTAAATTCGAAAGCGCTTCACGTGAAGGGCTTTCTAAAATATAACTTATAAGTTGCAGCTCGAGAAAGTAATTTCTATTTTCGTTATTGATTACTGGGATCCTAACTGCTTTAAGCATTTATATTATTACGTTCCAAATAATGGATGATACTTTTGCGTGCGGCGATAGTAACAAATAAAGCCCTAAATCTTGTTAGCTGGCCATTGAGAAAGAAAAACGATTAGTTGTCATTTCGTTGACGTCGAAAGCAATCGACGGAGAATTAACTTCGAACAAGACCAACACATCCGAAAATTAATGCGACAAATAAATACATAAACACTTGAAAGGCAAATAAATAGTTTGTGTAGTACTACATTTATAAACTAGACTATAAAGAAAACTTTTTGCGTTGAAACTCTGAAATTGAAGGTACGTTGAATATTTTAATCAAAAACGACATATTTACATACTTAACAACATATCAAGTTAATGTAAATAATGTAGCAAAAACGACATGGCACCTACTCTATATCTATTGCACAGGTTCACAACATGTATAACCCGTTTATTTATTGGTCCTCCTTTCCTGACATTAGATCCCCTCTCTTGGAATTAATTTTTAATTCCAAGTATCGTACTTTTTAGGAATCAATAGATGCCGATGCTGCCTGTAGCACAGGACTCGTTCTTCTAAACTCCTTTCATTATCTACATGGACGGATTCAGCTCCACTTATCCACCAGTAAATCAGTTTACCAAATTCACAAAGAGGAAATAAAACAAAATGAGTCTAATCTGATTCTAATTAAAAAAAAATTCAATGAACCACTCTGTATGATTTATTTGATCGTAAAATCCCAAATGTGCTCGAAAACCTCTAGGTCAATCTGATATTGTTATGTCTTACTTAAAGTTGGTTCTTGTCCGATGAAATTTGTATCACAAAATCTTTTAACCGGACACTAAATTTCGCACTATACACTTAAAGTTTCACCGTCGTTCGACAGCTTCGACGTTTAAAATTGACTATTTCACTTCACGAGAAAGAACCTTCAATGACTGTTAATCCATGCAAAGCAGAGAGAGCATTTCCGAATACTGCCAATGATTAGTTTGAATCGTGGCTAATAGAAGACCTAAAGAAGTCACCATCTTTTATAGAATTTATTTTCGTCAGATTAAAATAATATGTAATTTTTATCGCATTGTCACATTTTGATACAACTAAAGTTTAAAAGCACTTATTTAATAGTTATTTAATTAGAAATGTTGTACTTTAAGCATTTAATACATACCTATATGAATGCACAACACGTGTTTAATAGCAATAATAAAATCATTCACAACAGCGATGTTCAAAACTATAGCCGAACGAACGAATTTATTATTTAATACATAAATCTCTATGGAATTAAATTTGTAATTTAAACGCTGATCAATCCCATTGAAGCCTTCAAATTTATTTCGAACAATGAAATCTAATGAAACTGGAACTGCGTGTTAAATAACAAGCGAAACAAATCAATTATTAAAATATTGAGCAAACTATAACGTAAATGAACTCGTATAAATATGAACACATTTTCTCGCTTGACAATTTAGGATTAGCGCTTATAATTTTTAACCCCAAGTTAATCGCAGCGGAAAAAATTACAGCACATCAACGCCGCTTCTGCATTAGACCACTTTAAAAGGCAATTAAAAATCCCTCTTGCGACATCGCGCTGCTCAAGAAGCCCTTACCCGGGCACAAATTTGAATTTGTAGGTGAAAGTTTTAAAACAAAATGCATAATGCATTCAATTTTGCGAATCATAATATCCAATGAAACTTTTTTTAATTTACAACTTCTGTAATTCAATATTTGTTTCAGATTTTCATTTTTTGTCATTTGCTCCCGTAAATTACTCCCCAGTGTAATTACGTAACGCCCTGCTAACATTGTTTCGTTGATTTTAAAATGATTTTTTCGAGGACACCATTAAAGATGATTTTTTTCGGAGACCTAATGAATAGTAATTACATGTATAGGCATTTTCGAAACTAGTTGTTTTGAGATTACAGAATGTACAAGGCACGACCTGCACACATTGCACAGTATATATTTTTTTAGCTCGAACGAAATTGTGTGACCCTTAATTTCTTTTTCTGCCCTCAGTAATTTCGATACTTTTGATATTTTATGTCAATCAATAATGAGAGCTTTTCTTCTTTTCAGAGTGCCGTCAGGTTTATACAGCTAAGCGGATTCCGTTTCTACGGTTCTTATATGAGCGTGCGCTTCCCGGTATAATTTCCGTGATCTTCCCTTCAATCTAGTTAAAGTTTTCCGGATCTATCACGTTCTCTTCACAGCACTTCCCCTACATCCTGTTTATGTCTGTCATCGAGTTTTGACGTCGACTTGAATTTCTTCCTTTCTGAAATCATGTAATGATCGCAAGTTCACATAGCTTTATCATTATTCGTCTCTCATGATTATTTGAAAAAAGAATACTTTATGAATTGATAGTTAACAATTGGCATATACCAATAATGTGAATCTAGTAGGACGTCGATGTTTTGTATTCTGATTCTAAATTACGACGTTAAATGAGAAATTGTCTATTCAGACATTTCATTACTGTATAGGATAATAAATTAAATACAATTTAAAGGAGATAAGATAAAACAAGGCGAAATTTCCAGTGTATTTGTGTTATGCAGAAATTGCGCTTTTGCCAGTCTAATTAAGAAACTTTTCAAACGGCAATAAAAAATATGGCAGCCCTACTTTGTTATAGAGGATGAAATTAATTAAGGTTTCCATCTAGAATGTAAAAGGTTAATTATAAAATTGATTGAAAATTTAAATTAACGAAGTTAAATCAAGCGTGCTTAAGGAACAGTCGCGCGCCATGCGGCGTCATGTCGAACTAATGTTTAATAGGGAGCGCAGTAAATCTCCCGAAAGTATTAGCAATTATTTGCGTTAATTCACCGTGTAACACCTGGTCTTAGTTAAATTGCAGTTTGCGAGATCAACACTTCTACAACGTCCGCAACAACAATAAATTCGCACGCGTATATACAATATAATGTATATCGACGAACGGAAATGTAAATTTGTCAGCGTGATGCCGAAGCACGAGACCAGAGGCGTTTTATCAAAATCACCATTAATTAACGTCATTTAGCTTTCATTTATCACAGGATATCAGATTTAAGTATATGGGTGTAACAATTACCATAATAATGCTTACATTTCGCTAAGATTAATTATTCGTCTTAGGAGTTTCGACAATAATTAAAGTGTCGATAATAATAACAATAACAATTCATCGGGGAAAATAATAATCACGTTAAAAGAAAATTTCCTTACATACTGTTTAACACGTTGAGCAAATGAAATCTAAGACGTGTCACTATGTTAAACAAATGAATATTATTATGAAAAATGCATCATCTTATTCTCGACTTAAATTTTGTTTAAACTCTTTCTCTGCAAGATCGACGTATAAAGGTTTCTGTTATCACCAGGCTTACGATTTCGGCCTACGTCGCACTTAAACATACTTTGCTATAGGCCACGCGATCGCAGTAAATAATTAAATAAAGTTTAACATAAATCAAAAAAGTATGTAAGAAAATATTTTTCTAATCAGATTACCTGCCGTGTTGTGCGAAGCCGGGAAATTTCCAATCCAATATGTTCGAAGTGGACCAAATCGTAAGCCTGGTTATCACCAATGGACTCTGTATATCCGAAACAAGTTTTGCATGAAGATTTAAGTCTGCACGATGGATTGCCAGATTACTTACAACGGAGCAAAAACTGAACACGACGACAATTTGAATAAAATTTTTAAAATATTAGAAAAAAAGGTTTGACATTAAACAAGGAGAAATGCAGTTCCAGCAGTACAAAAACAACCTATTTGTGATATGTCTTCGATAGAGGAGGCATCAAACCAGATCCAAAACGTGTCCAAGCAATAATAGAAAAAATCAGTCTCCCTCCAAATTGAAACCTCAGTTACCAAATCATGAAGAAATCCAAAGAAAAATCGAAGCCGAACAGTTACAACAGTAAAAGAATTATGATAGCCGGCACAGAGTCAAAGAGAATGAGAAACTGAAGAAAGGAGAAAGGGTGTGGATAATAAACATGAAGAAAGAAGGTACCATGAAGACTCCCACTGAACATCCACGTTCATACATAATCGACACAGATTCGGGCGACATACGAAGGAATCGTAGACACCTACAACCACTACCCACGCAAGATCTCAAACAGAATTTCAAAGGAAACTCTTGAGAAGAGAACCCCAGCGAAATTTAAAGATTACGTTATGTACCTTAATTTGGAGTTTATGTTATTAGTGATTAAGTCAGCTCGAGGAAAAGAGATGTAGGGTGCATGTGTATGTGGCACACTTGTATATAGAATTATATTGACATGTAGTTAGTCACCTAGTAGTTAGTTGTTAATGGCAGATGTATGTAAATGGATGGAGGAACAATAAAGTACATACGCACATCCTCCAGTCTTTTTGACAATAAATTTGTTTAGCTCGACGAAGATGTTTAAATGCAGCTCGATAAAATATTATCGCAAAATAATAATAATAATCTTTATCAAAATGAAACACATATTGAATTACTTTCCTTCGAGGTTATTGCAACAACAACATTCCCTAGGATCTAAAAAATACTTGCGGATGAAATAATAAAAAAGAAAAGAAAATTCTACACATAACCTGGCATTCGTAAAAGGAAAGACGTACTCGGAAAAGTTCTTACCCTTGGGCTATAAACCGAGCTAATTTGTGTCGCAATGCCACCTGGCGTTTTAAATTATTATTGGACGAATTTTTAAAAACGGCAGATCTCAACCCTTCACATTAGCGTTCTCCTCACGCGGTCCAATTCACAATTAGAAGAAAAAAAATTAAGTTACTCGTTGTGGGCGCACCGTTAAATATGAATTACTGCTTCATTAACTTAACTTTTCAAAACAAATATATACATATCGCTTAATTTATGTCCGTTGTATATACGCGAGCAAAAGAAATTGGTCATCAGTGTCATATATGATTTATTTGCCAAACTGGTTAAAATGTAACCCACCCGACACGAAAATAAGAAGTCATTTTTAATTTATGACGATGAACACCCAGTATTTTTGAAACGGTTTACTTTAGAACAAAACTTTATTAGAGTTTTTTACTTAGTTTGAATTGATTATCACGTAGGAGAGGTGGTAATATTACGCCACCGAACACCCTGTATGTATAACGTAAAAAGCTCTTTATTTAATGAAACATACTTGTTGATTATGGGACCGTCACTGATTTTATTGCTTCTAATGCAATAAATTTTATATCATCTGTGTGCATTCAACCATTTTAAAGATGACCCCAAAGAATACCCTATCGCTTCGATTCAATCGATTTGTGAAAAGAATGTCGCAAGCAAATTCAATGCGAGAATCGCTTGTGCACAAAGTCAAGATTGTATTTCCATTCTTCTTCATGGAAGAGTTACCTAGTAGGTACATACACGTGAGATTATAGTGCGCATGTTTAGTTCGTTTAGGAAAATAAACACAACTTATTTATAATCAACGTGCACGGGTTATGAAAATGTGATGTGAGCTTTGCCTGTTTATGCAGTTCAACGGGAGCGCGCGATCCTCGGAAATTAACAATTAATGGAAGCTTTGCCATTCAACACGCCGTCACGTGTCCTGACTGCAGAAAAGTGCGTCCTTGAATAATTCATCCGTAAAAGTTGCGGTTCTCATAATATTCGGCTCGTGTTGCAGTTTATGACGCTTTTCTCTTAATTACGTAAAATTTCCCTCTTTCTGTTTCATGCTTCAACGAGAACACTCACAAGGATGAATAAGTCCGTGAATTACTGAGTAAAGGGCGTGCATAATTTCTAGGGCCCCGATAAAGTAACTTGCCAAAAAGTGAGGAGATCAATTCACGTGGACACATTGGGTCAGTTGTTTAACGAAGGGAAGGTTTACAACCCGAAAATTCAAATTAAAATGAAAGTTTCTAACAGGTTCCATTGAAGTACGTACTGCCAATTCAAAAAGTGTTAGAGAAGATGTTGGGACAGATTTAATTTACAAATTTCTACAACGTATAGTTAATGATATATTTTTGTTAAATTTAAAAAAAATTGATTGACTAACACCTGCAACAGAAAACAGGCAATCAATATGTTGTTCGCTCAACATATCTAGAGACTTGTAAGCTTCCATTTCTAAATAATCTTACCCTGTTAGGTGACTTAATAATCAGATGAATTAATAAATTCCTTGTCTTTGTTTAGTTAAACAATGCCTCACCATGTTACAACTTATTTTTAATATACCCGTTTAGCTTATAAAAGATAAGAGAAGAAAAGTTATGTAGGCGTATTGATTGAAACATTAGAAATTCTACGTCAACTGGATAAACATAATTAGCCACTCTTGCTTTAATGGATTATTTCATTATTAATGTATCGTTATGTTTAAAGTGGATACTTCACGTACACACATGTAAATTCTCGTACACAAAATAAACGCTATTAAAAACAACTTTTATTATTTAATTCGTTTTAAATAGGTTGTTGCATGTATGGACGAAGTGGAAAAGAAAAAGTAAATTCAGAAAAGTTTTATATTATTTATATTTAGTTTTCATCTTTTGGAAAGGGAACCGCATTATATACAAATGATATGTATTTATCCAGCAAAATAGATAATTATTGTTTTAATCCTGATAAATTGAAATCATTTGATTCCACCAACATGTCACTAATTACGAAATAACTGGATTAAATTCGCGTGTAGAGTTTGTGTGTGATGAATGTAATTATCATTTGTCGGTATTAACATTTTGTATATTATTTGTAGTTCGGTGTAAAGATATAAAAACAATCTTTGTTTTGAATATAAAGATAACGCCGAGCGTAGTTGTTGCAAACATGGAAATTCACATCGGGACTCGGACGGGCGAAAATATCGATTCCTTCGTAGATTGCCAACTATTATCATGCCGAAGGCTTGGCCAACTTATGTGAAACACGCAAAGAAATTATTACTGTAATTCGTAACCCACCCTTGTGCCCGGTTATAATGGCTGTAATAAACAGAGGATATAAATATGTAATTCATGGTTGTAAAATTTATACTCTCCAAATATGTTTTATGCAAGGAAGAAATAAATGTAACTTAAATTGTTCTTTCGTAATTCTGGAGGCATGGAGTAAGTAACATAATATTTTTTGTATGTACAAGTGCAACTTTGTCATGATGCGTGAAAAGCCATCGCCTGCACCTACCTCTATAAAGTTAGCTATAAGATTCTTCACACCCATGAGTAATCTTTTTTTTTACATATTGCTGTGGTATTTAGCATATACCTTTTTAGAAATAATTGAGATCTCAGGGCCTATTGATTTAATTATTAAACAAGTTACAACACTGCACGGGGTTCCTACGCAATGAAGCAATTTAAGTAGCATTGAAACTCTGAAAGCATTTATTGAATTGTTGTTGTGCAAATTTACGAGCAACGTGGTGAATGGGTAAGTAAAAATCAAATATCTTAGTGACAAATTTATTTAGTTGTGGTATTACCAATGTTACACAGAAAATGTCAAAGCAAATATAAGCACATAACCAAAACTTATCAGTTGGAAATCGTACATAAAATTTGCCACGACGAATTGAAATTGGTAGATCTCAACCTCACATTCATCATGAACAAACAGGTGTGTTATTTTCAGAGACCGCTAAGGCAAATACCTTGATGTCGTGTCCCTCAAAATTCTAAAAATCGTTGAATGCAATGAAATAATGGTGTGTTGTGTTAATTTATTATTTAACAAGTATACTGTGGTTTGTTGAAATTTAGTGTGCACTCTAAATCTGCTATAGCAAAAACTCAATGTATTTATTCCATTTTGTATTTGCCATAAACAAATTTCAACCATATCAAGTTAAGACAACCAGTCTACTCTGTATACGATACGTTCAATGCAAAGATGTGTTGTTTGTGGTGGAATTTAACTTTGTTTATTGCAAATCGAAATGTAATTATTCCATGTCGTCTTTGCTAATAACAAATCTAATCATATTAGTTTAGATAAAAGCATCTTCTCTGTATGTGATACGTTATATGACCCTGTTATACAAACATGATAGAAATGTGGCACCAAAAGCCAAAAGAAAAATCATTTATCAAAATAAAACAAATTCAAAGTGTGTATCCTTCTCATTTAAATTTTTATTAATCCTCGAAAAGAAAATAACACAGCAATATGCTTGCCTATTTCAATATTAGATGTATTAAAGATATCCTAAAAAGCTTCCTTAATTTTCTGTCTAACAGGCAAAGCTACTGTAACGTAAAAGTGAAATAAATTACAATAAATTATAGGTCAATTTTTAATGTAAACTCAATTTAAGTGCGTGGAACATAAAAAAATTTTAAATATGTGAAACTTTTGAGTATCGCCTTTAGGAAAGCAAGTATACATAGCTCTTTGCCAAGTATTTTGTCACGGGTGGCGTCGCTATTCAAGTTTGTCACGACTTAATTGTACAGTACAGAATTAATGATGTTAGTTTAAATTTATCGCAACTTCGAATTTTCTATTGGTGCCTGTATTCTAACATGCCGCCGCTCGTCGTTATTGAGTAATTAGAGACGTACAACACGACCGTGAATTTTAATAAACAACATTCTTTGTGAGATTTAATTTACACTTCTAGTTTTCTCCTAAAGAATGTAACAATAGAATTGTTTTTCCCGTAATATGTGATATCGATTTTTATGCGTTTCTTTTTTGTCGCAACAATTGTCATTCACTCTGTATTTATAATACTTTCACATTAATCTATCTTTTAATAGCGAAACATTCTAATAAAATTACGATTAGAGACGCCTGATAAGTAATGGTTTTTGTAAATACGTGCCAAACTGTAGTCGAGGTCGGGAAGTTCACTGATTACCGAAGAACTAATATCTATGGGGAGAAATTGAAAACTGCATATTGCCTTCGGTTACTGCAGCAATTACAGAAAACCCAGTCGACATTGACTTTCCAACAAAGTTTTCAACCGCTAAGGCCCGACTTCGTGCGCGCCGGTTTTTATTTGATTTAATTGGCGATACCAAGGTCCGGAAAATTCTTATCGGCCATTCAGTATTCAGATTCCTTGTGAATTTATTACCCTCTCGATAATTAAGGGCTTAATTAGACGATTTTGGGGAGGACTTTTAAAGTACCGTAATATTCCGGCGGCGTCATCGGTCTGCCAGTATTATTACTTTAACTTTGTGCTCGTAAATACTAAGCGTTTTCTTATTTTTCGTTCAAAGTTTTCACGCTAAAATTTTCAAGCAAGTAGGTATATCATTATACATTATGTAACTTATCCTTTTTTTATAAATAGAACTAAAAACATTTAACAGTTAAAATAGTAGACAAATACTAATATGCGTAAGTACCGTTCAAAATATGAACAAGAACCCTGTAAGTACATATTATGTATTATTTTATAAACCACTAACTTTGATTATCTTATTAGTTATTTATCTTAATCCGACTAATCATAAGCATTAAAAACTTGAGTACTTTTACAAAGGCTTTCTCATTTAAAATACAGGTCACTATCAGATTCGAATAAATCGCCCTGTAAATTCGATATCAGTAATTAAGATCAGTACGGTACTCTACTAAATTATATTTCGTGCTAGAAGCGTATTGTGCCGGTATTTATACGCCAGACAGCTAATTTGCACATCTCCGAGGAGAGCTGTGACTGTTTCCATGATGTTATCTAATCATGGCGGCACGCACTAGCAAGTGCTCATAAATTAGTGGACTTTACGTACGGAGATGCGCCATTACGTGACTTAATGAGTTTAACAGCGTCGAAAAATATTCACTATTAGGCGTGGAGTTCGCATAAAATAATTATTACTGAAATATTCAGCAGCGCTAAATGATTTATATCGTATAAGTACGTCACGCCATATTGGTGCTATACGTCTATTCAAATTATCATCTTTGACTTTATCAAATGAATATGACATATAAATTTTCTACCCTATTGAAAGGTATAATTCAAATATATTTAGCATAATTTTTTATGCTTTCGTTATTTCCGTTAAGTATCTTTTTTGATAACAAAATCGACCTGTTTCCGGATTTTTTACAAAAAAATTTAATTACGGAATAATTAATTTGTTGCGGAACTTTCTACTCACCCTGTATACGGAAAACATTTATTTGTTAAAAAAAGTCACAAATCACTTTATTTTAAGTTCGTCATACGGTAATGCTTCTGCTAGAGTGAAATTATCAGTCATGATGAAAATACTGATTGTTGCTCAATTTGAATTATTGTCCTACTTTCATCATTATACATCATATAAAAATTTAAAGAATAGCTTATTGATGAGTGAAGAGAACAAATTTGTTTAGCTGTTGTCTCTTACTTACTTTAAGGAAATAGTATATTGATTTACAAGTTTAGAAAAGTGACAGTATTTTTTCGTGTAGTTGACGAAAATAACGCTAAAATTATGAGAGTGTCGACGAATAATAATAATACATGAAGGTATGTCAAGCATTTGTTGACATAGTAACAAAACAAAGTAAACAGTAAAATTCAAAATTATCGGGTATTCGGTCAAAAAATCAAATTTAAAAACTTTTTTTCAGTGCTAAAATTTATTAGCTTCATCAGAGCATTCTGTAACAATGAATATTTAACAGTAAATTGTTATAAGTAAATAAAAATAATGACTTACGAAATAGTTTCAAGAGTGATAATTTAGCACATATTAAAAGTTGCATACAACACTAGTCTTTACATCACAGAAAACTTATTAGTGACCATATAAATTGTTTAAAATTGACGAAACAAGTTAAAACATTTCAAAGCAGGTAAACACAAAATGGCGACAAGAATTGACAGTGAAAATTTGTTAAAGCGCATGTGTGAAACAACTAAAAGAGCGCATGTGTGAATTAACATAAAGGAGGCAAATTTGAAATGTTATCATTCAAGTCTGATTTCGAAAATTGTATTAAAAATTCGTAAGACGAGTTTAAATTCTGAGTGTCAGACCTAAAATTCATTGAATTAGAATGTCTTTTTATATGATACATTTCTAAAAACAGACGTGAACGATAATTGGATTCTTTATCTAAAAATTTGACATTGTTCAAATCAATCTTATGATCATTAATTTGTGAATGTTGAATCAGATTTGTGTTTGGAGATTCTAGTTTTTAACCAACTTGAAGTTTGACCAATGTAGACTTGATTACATTCAGAACAAGGTATGGAATAAACTACGTTGGAAAGTAAATTAATGGGAGTTTTATCTTTTAGATTCCTAAAAAACAATTTAATGGGTAAGACGTTAAATTTGGCTACTTTTATATTCAAATTATTGATGCATTTTGTGATCTGAGAGGTAAAGTTTGGAATGTGAGGTAATCTTTTGTAAATAATTTCAGAAGCAATGTTGTTATTTGTGAAGTTGTTGCTGGAATTAGAACTAGAAAATAAAATTTTGTTGATTTTGTTGTCTTGAGTTGAACTAAATTCTTTTTGAGGAAAGAAGGGTGTGAGATTAACGTAACTCTCTTTTTTTGAGCACGTAAAATGTTAAATTTTTGATTAATAGGGTACGCAGAGTGATAATTGATAAACCTACCAGAGTGTGTCGGTTTTTGGTACCAGTCTAATATGAATTATCTTGTAATCTGACAACTTTAGTGTCAAGAAAGGGGACAGATGATTCATTTTCAACCTCAACAGTAAAGTTTAAGTTGGTATGAAAACCATTAAAGGTGTTTAAGGTAGTTTCAATCATATCAGAGGGAATGGAACAGATGATGTCATCAACGTATTTTTTGATAAAAGCAAATGTGAAAGGTATTTTAGGAATTACGTTATCTAATAAATGATCCATGACTATTTGGGCTAATATAGGGCTAAGAGGAGAGCCCATAGGAACTCCTGCAGTTTGTTTATAAAAAGTATTTTGAAATGAAAAGTAACTATTATTAAGTAAGAAATTTAAAATCTTAAGAAATTCAATTTTGTTTGCACTGCAAAAAGGTTGAATGGAATCCCAATCATTACCAACAATATCAATCACCAGATCAATAGGAATGTTGGTGAACAGAGAAACTACGTCAAGAGTACAAAATTGAAAGAATTTTTAATGTTATAATCATTGCGATCTTTGTAAGCATTGGTAAGTATGTCAGATGCAAACTTGGCTAAAAAATAACCAGGTGAATTGACAGAAGAGACAATAGGTCGTAAGGGAACATCCTCTTTGTGAATTTTTGGCAAACAGTACAGTTTTGGGGACACAGAATTATACTTGTTAGTCTTCTAGACGTTTCTTCATTTATGAAACCTGTGAAATCTGTTTTGTCCATAACAACAGTGGTGGAACCCTTATCAGCCTTTAAAACCAAAAGATTTGTGTTATCTAGCAAGAATTTTTTGCATCGGTCATACTGGAGGTTTAATGCAGAACCTAGAGTAGGTTTTTGTAAAAAAATAGTGGTAATATTGATAAAACGTAATCTAGTTAAGTTTCTTTGTTCATTAGGGACAGAATCTAGTAAGTTTTCTAAATTGGACAATAATTTGCCAAGATGGATTTTGTTGGTTACAACAGGTACACTGAATTTAGGGCCTAAGGACAAAAGATCTTTAGTTTCTGAAGGAATGTCAGAGTTAGTTAAATTCACAAACCACTTTTGATTGTTATTGAAAAGTTTGAGTTTGTTATCATTGCACATAGTAACAAAACATCAATCTGTGACGTCAGTCAATCAATCATCGACTTCTGATACGTCAAAATGAATGAAAAAAAGTGTTGCTAACGGAAACGTGAAGAAAAATGTTGCTAACAAGACAAGTCCCACTTTTCTTCACGATCTATGATTAAACACTTTTCTGTCAACTACACGAAAAAAGATACTTTTTGCAAATGAATGCATCGTAATCTTAATGTATTACTTACAAATTGAAAGAATTAAATTGATTTTATGACTATGTAAAGGATTGTCGTCTTCACATCTTAAATTCTGAAAAAGATTTTTTTCTAACGAAAAATAATTCTGTATATATAGTATGCAACATGCGGACAGTTAAGTTTTTGCCATGTATTCCAGTGAAGTTATTTGTTACTATTTTAATTTTGTTACACCAGTAACCGTAATAGTACAACAATACCTATTAACTCTCTTTCTTGGATGGCATTCAGTTTGGGTGGTAGAGAGTACCCAGAATAACCCAGTGAAGACGGGTGTGGGCTCGTCAGGGAGTTGTCCGCAATTAACTAATATTATAAAAGAGGAAGAGAAAATATATATATATGCATCAGTTTTGGGCGCCACGTAGTTTTAAACTCTAACATTAAAATCACCCAAATCGCAAAACCACGAATACGGCAAAAAAACAGCTATTAACGCATGTAAGTTGGTTCTCATTAGCTTAACGATTAGTATATTACAACAACCGATTAAGTATTTGACTGATTAACAAAACACAATCATACTTACGAGACACCAGAATTCTTTATTGTGCATCTCAAAAATGAACAGAACAATTTACAAACCAAAATTGTTTACTCTTACTTTACTCTTACTACACTAAACTTTTTTTTTGTAGCTAATTATTCAATACGCGACTCACACAATCTTCCACCCTTCGTGGTCTTAAATCTAAATAATCACTATCTTTATTTTTATTTTGCAATCAAATTAAAATGATTCAAAGTTACGGCGACCTTAATACTACGCATTATTTACAAAATCATCCTAACTTAATCCTTATACAGAGATCGCCAGATAAGTCGGTCCATATGGGAATTTTTTTTATTATTGATTTCTCAGAAAAATTTATTTCTTATTAAAGTCCCTGCATCTTCCCAAACTCAACATACACTTATCAAAATTTGAATACCTGTTGTCATATACCGAGGAGATCAAAATATTTGAAATCGACATAAGAATAAAGTACCTTTATTTTATAAAATACGCGGAAATATTATTTGGAAAAGCTATTCAGAAATGTTATGAGATCTCAAATATGAAATCATGGCAGCCTACGGTGAAAAAAGAAATTTTCCATATTTTTCAATTTTTTTCGTATCAACGTGTGTATCGTAGAACTTTGAAAGTGTAAAGATGGACGTTTCTTCAGGTGTGATATTAATATACTCTGGAATTTCTTTTTCGTTCTTCTACCAACTAGAAATTATGATCAATAACATTCATACCATAAATCTTTAACTTGTTTGTCCAAATTCTTTTTTCTTCCTAGACAACCGAGATTTCATATTTAAGATCTCAGAATAATTCTTAAGAACTTTTTCCAATAATATTTCCGCGTATTTTGAAAAGTAAAGGTACTTTACTCTTATGGCAATTTCAAATATTTTGATCTCCTCGGTATATGATAATAGGTATTCAAATTTTGTAAGTGTATTTTGAGTTTGGGAAGATGCAGGGACTTTCAGAAAGAATAAATTTTTCTGAGAAATCAATAATAAAAAAATTTCCCATATGGCCCGACTTATCTGGCGATCACTGTATATTATTCTACATATACCGATTTACATATATATATATTTTTTATGTAAGACTACTCGGTAGTAGTTGATTCCGACATAAAGAGAAGAACAAGAAAATTTCCGCCTGACCTGTACTCCAAGATTTCCTACGCTATGGAGCCCTTCCAGTAACCAGACCTTGTGCATTCCACTCTACATGGAATTTTCCAGGTCCCCGTCCATTTGTTATCGGATCCAAGGATGGTATTTATCAAGGAGTGGGATGCGAAAAATAATATTCCGCCAAAACGCAAATTGATGTCCAGATTAGAACGTAAATAAAAGCCTAAGTAGGACGAAAAGAAAAAGAATACTGACCTCCCGAGACTGTTAACTGGAGGCTTTTCCAAATTTTCCGAACCAAATAACCAATTCAAGGGTCCCAGTTGCCCTTTAGCAAACTATAATTTCAGATAAAAAAAGGACCTATATCTCGTCGCAAATTCGTAATCCCTTAGATGGAAGGTTTTCCAAATTCCCAAAAGAAACAATAAATTCACAACGCACGGAAAATTTTCGGTGTTTTATTTATTTTTCTTGTTTTTAGAATACTTAGGTTTTTTCAAAGTTTAAACTTTTTAAGAAGAGATTGTTAAAAACTACAACAACTCATCACGAACTCTCTGCCGGTCCGCTTCGAAACTTGAACCTCGTTCCGAGTGAAAATAGGTAAAAAGCCACAGGCAAAACCAGACACCGAGTGCGTAAACAACCAGCAAATTACCTTAATAGCATATACAGGATGATTCGCAACAAACCCAAACACACTAAAACTAAATTTAAATCTACACGTAACAATTTGTTGTCCTGTTGCTTTTACTACTTTAAAAACGTCGTCTGAGGCTGAAATGAAACCACCTTTGTTTTTAATATCTGTTAACATAATGTACTGAAATGCATGATTGTAATTGTGCTCATTTATTTTCCCTACCAAGTTTTCCGCACATGTAACACCGGCAAGTTTTTGTATTATATTATGTACTATATAATAAAGCACATTGTCTCTAATATCAAATAAAAGATCATTTCTGTGCAAGATGTCAATGTATTTTATAAAATTTTCATCTAAACCACCCTGATTTAGCGAAGATTGTTTCCTTGGCCAATTTATTTCAAAAATACTACCAATAGATGCAGCATCTAATGCAATACAATTTGCCGCTGGGGAAGAGTTTATACTATTTTTTAAAATAATTTGTTGCATGGCTGTTTTAACGTTCAACGCATTTTTTAAAGCGATTGTGAAATTTCTTAAATAATTTTCCTAAAAATCAGTGGAAATTGTACGAAAATTATGAGAAGTACGATATGTTAAAATGCTTTATAGAAGTAGGTGAAAATTAAAAATAATTTAGTAAATTTTGGAGCATTTTTAGACAGAAGAAAATGCCTCTAAAGGGTTGTCTTCTTTCAGGGTATCGTTGCTGGTAGAGATTGCAAGCTACATCTAAATTTTCACCCACTTCTATAAAGCTGTTATAAACTGTATTTCCAATTGTCATTCACTCTGTATATGTATTTTGAAAAAAGGTTCGAAAGAAGTTAAATATGAATTCTATTCGATGGAAATATTAAAATTATGTTGAAGTTATATTTCATACCGAAACTTACACAGCCTGTAATTTAATAAACAAAGTCGTAATTTAAACATTTTTTGATACTTATTCAAATAACTCATTTATGGAAAATAAAATTATTTTGTATTGACCCATACATAAGTATGTATACAAACTTAATTGTTTATTAATTCTGTTAAACGACTGAAATATTATGGGCTCGTTGTTTTCTAAAGAGTGAAACATAAAGCCTATAATTTCACGCAAAAAAAACAATTTAATATACACTGACAATTTCAACTTGTGAGTTATTAAAACTTGCAGACAAAGTGCTAATTCCAACTTATCACGATAAGTTTAACAAAGTTTGCAAAGTTTGCTGATACATACATCAAAGTTTAGCATTGTAGTTGTCCAAATGTAGAAAGTTCCAAATACACTAATTGCACAGAGTAGCGTTGCACGAATTATTAAGCGATTTATTCTATTCTATTCTGGTGTCTCCGCCAGCCAGTCTCAACCACCGAATATCTCGTGCAAACCTAACAAATTTAGGATTTAATATTCAATTTGTGAAAACTCAGTGTGAAAAAAAAACAACAACATAAAGTTTGTAATAACAGCGACAGCGAAAGCTTATTCCAATTTTGCGGCGCTCACGGCTATCGTCGAAACGGCATTATACGTTGAATTTGTTGATTCCTTTAAGGGAGTTTCGAAGATTAAATGATCTGCGAAACTATCGAAACTCTATCAATATATAAAACATTGTGTAGCTTTGAATAGAAAGTTGTAAGAAGGCTCGTCGAAGCAAATTGCATTTGCGGTCGGCAGCCCTCGGCGTTTTATCGTTTAACTCCATTTCCCGCAGGAGAGTATTAACAACGCACCCATAAATGCTAAAGAAAGTACGCCTTCCTACAATAAACTTCTTCAACTGCGTATATTATGTATCCGATACGCTACCATTTACTGTACAACATGTAACATAAACTCGGCCATTATACGAACGAATAACACGAACGGATTCATTTAAGGCTGCAAAATAATTTAACGTGAGGCGTTGCATACATAACTAATAAATAATAATTAATTCAAGTTTAATTTTGTAAATTATCAGAATAACTTACGCACAGTCTGTTTCACCATGATTGCTATTAATAAATGACATATCCTCCGCATACAAACATGTTTGTTGCGCTGTAATGTTATCATTTGTAAATATGATCTCTATAAAATATTTTCGCACGATATTACTCGAAAGCCGGAAGCGTTAAGGCGTAAATAAGAAGCTTCCATGTGCTTCCTTTAAAAGGGTTATATTAAAGTAAGTTCTCTTTTTTATGTTCGCTCACTACACAGTGTACGTGTATATATGCTATATAGAGTTGTGTTATTAAAGTTCCTCCTGATAATGGATCCAAAGAAATATTATCATGCTCGCTTGCCTCCCTACTTCGAAAGTGCAGTAAAGTAAGAACTTTAGGTAATTGTATACGCGTAAGAGGATAAGGAATTTCAGGTGTAAGATTATTTACTTCCTAGCGGAAAATCGGCAGAACTCGAGTTAATTTTCAAACTTTGCTCCGACTGACGGCATAAGAGCTTTCCGCGAATTAAGGCATTTAAATTCGAACTGAAACGTGATTCTTTTTAACGCTTAATCGTTACTTCTACTTCTACTCTTAAGTTAAAAAGAAACTTAAATGAATCTACCGAGTAAACAGTAAAGATACTTGACGCAAAAAATTATTATATGTAAACACTCCAATCGGGTATTCAATTGGTATTGCTGTAAAGAGAACATATTTCTATCGATTAGATTATAAAAAGTGAAGTGATGGAGATGATAGCCTCGGGGTAAAAAGTCGTCCAGAGAGCAACGATACTGTGGCGATCTGGTCGGTCCTTTTGGATGCGTCGGCAGCAAGGGATGTCTTCGGCCTGTTGTAGATGATTGGTCTGGAGCAGCGGCGTAACGACGTCAATCATTCGGTGAAAATGAGGGCGACGCACCTCTTCTAGTAAATCGGAGTACCGATTGATTTCCAACATCCAGCCCGGATTATTTATACCAATATTTTGCTGACAAAAAATAAAAGTATAACGATCACAATAAATTCCTACCTCATGATTTCCGAATTGGTAATATAAATGTAATATTAGTTCATGCAATAGTTAATTCAGTTAGAATTATACAATTATACATAGGACGTGCACATATAGCACGAGAAGAGAAAAATGAAATCGATAAAACTAAAATATCACCCCCAAAATAAAACAAGTTGTCTAAATAAAAGCTTCAAGCGGCTGACATGTATTGTCACTGAGTTTAATATCGCGCATTTCAAATTTCATTTGCAAGGAAAGGAATTCAAGTAATAAACGAGTCGAACTCCATTATATGTCAGCTGTCAATATAGGAGTTAAAGACCAATGACAATCTCAGCACGTCTTATCGGATTTCAATATATATAAATAGGTACGTTCCGCCTTGTCAAGATTTTATTAAAAAGTTACATGCAGGCAGGCACAAGCCTTGCGTCAATACTTTTGCATATGAAGTCGTTGTTTTTTTGATATTCGCTTTAAACAGAAAATATTCAAGTTTAACAACTGAAACTGAGCTTGATATAATAAAAAAAAAACGCAAGCAAGCAAAGGAAATAACTGCAACTTATGTGCGTAGAGCTTCAAGGAAATCATTAAATGAAATTATTGATACTCCACCTACACTTGCTATGCACAGTGAATAGAGAAAGCAGCGCTTAATAATCAATGATCCACTCTTTGTTACACATGTAATCTATATTAATCAAACTGACCATAATGCTTATGTTGTTACGCAATAATGACCCTTTCGCAGGCTACCACATAAAATGTATAAGCTCTGTAGAAGCTATTTACTTCACATCATAGTATTTATCACAAGTAATTTATAAATACACACGAAATAATAAAATTTAACAGGACAATCCTCCTTTGTAAATTCAACAGTTGAATACGAGTAGTAGTTATTATAATGACTATACTTAGTGTTCACGATAAATGCTATATTCTAACATGTAAGCCATCTGTAGGTGGTTAAAAACCTTGTTTGAAACAATAAACGTACAGTTTTCCCTCGTCAATAATCGGAATTCCAAACTGTATATACACCCCGTAATTTCCCGAATCCGAGAGAACATAAACTAGTTGCTATCAGGTCATGTAAGCTCTTCTCTTGTAAAGGTGTAGTGTGAGGTTGCCAGACCATGTAAGTAACACTGTTTAACTGTACTAAATTATGTACAATATAAGCTAAGCCCCTTGTTTCGATTAATACCGTAATGGACACTGAAAATGCGCACTATGAACTATGGCCCACAAAAATGCCTTTCTTGGTATGTGATTCTAGTTTAATTTTATTCGCCGTTCTGTCTTTGGTGAAAACTTCACAACCAAAACGTTTAAAGTTGGATACGTCCGGTACCAAGTTTCGTAATGGAGTTCTTCCAGTGAGTTTTCTCGTAGGAGTTCTGTTGCGTATGAAATTAGCTGTATTCACTGCCTTTGCCCACAAGAATGGAGATAGCCCGGACTGGATCAAGAGACATGTTGCTGTGTTCATGAGTGTTCGGTTGTCTCTTTTAGCCATACCATTTTGATTTGGACTGTAAGGGCCTGACAAATAACATTGAGCAAATCATCAACATTTTTATTTACATATTCCTCTCCATTATCCGACTGGAGTTGTTTAATTTTCTTTTCTTTTTGGGCGTAGGTATACAAATCTTCTAAAGTTTTCAAATTCCTCTAATGGATCACCTGATTTTTCCATTGGATAAGTTTCACGTCACACCCACCTGAGATGTCATCTATGAAAATAAGAAAGTAAAGATTTTTCCTCCGCAAGGTGACACGTATCCGACCACAGATATCTGAGTGTATGGGGTCGCCAAAATTTGTTCTCCTCTGGCAGCCTTTTGGAAAAGGAGCTCGGCACATCTTCCCCTGAATGCAGATTTCACTCTCGAAATCTTCGTCGATGTTTTGGACTTGATTCCCTTGATAGAATTCCTTTTAATGGCTTCACGAAAAGACCCAATCGCATGTGCCAATTTTCTAGAGAATTTTTCTTCAGCTTCTTGGTCGCAACATCCGGTTCGAAAATTTTTCTACATTCTTTATTAGTATGATTTCCAAACCAAAATAATGTAGACTATTTTCTCTTTCTGCAGTGAGGAACGTATTTCCGCAACGATCAACAATTTCAGCTTTCTCTTTATCAAAAATTACTTTATGTCCTTTGTCGGTTACTTTTCTCACGGAAGTAAGATTCGCGCGCACGTCCGGAACATATAACTTTGATATTGCCCTTCATAAGCGAAAAACGAAGGCTGTCAAGCACGCGATTCGGAACCTAATGTAAGGTATATTGGCGGTTTTGTGAAAAACCGATCAAACGTATAATAATAATTATTATTATTATCTTTATTGTGTAAAAAAAAAAACATAATCAAATGTTATTTGAGTTAATGCAACACAATCGCAAGGCGGAGTTCAGTTTTAACTGCTTTTAAACTCAACCTTGAAATAATTCAAAATAATACATTTACGGCCGGTATTACCAACGTTTTAAGGAGACCTTAAAGTTAAGTCATGTTTAGACTGTGACATTTCTGCTTGGTTTGTATATAATAAATCATTTTCTAAACACGAATTAAATTTAAGGTCTCCTTAAAACGTTGATAATACCGGCCGTAAGACTAATGCCTATTAATAACGATTAACCTAAAAGAAATGTAAATATAATTTATAATTTAAAATATTTTTTGTAATCTTCTTCTCTTTAAAACTCTGAACTTCTTCATGATATAAATTTGTTTGTGCAACTCTTTAAAATTGGACCAATAAATTGTCATTTATTACGTTTTATCCTACGAAATATCTTCTTATTTATTCACCCACACACACACTGACACAGATAATTTTGAATGTGAAGGGGCTCGTGAGTGCCATCTACATCTAAAGTTTATCACACAACAAATAGACTCTACGAATAAGAATCAGTCTACGAGATACACTGTAAATTACATCATCGGAGCAGGAGCCGCCGCAAGAAACATAACGAAGCAGGAAAACAAATAAGAATAGCAATAAACAAAATAAGAAACAGAAAAAATTGACAAATTACCCTGAGAAGACAAAGCAATAAACTACAAACACAAAAGAAAATAAAACAAATACCCAAGTCAAGTCGGGGCATAACACAGAAATATGTGAGGTACACCCACTACCCAAGTACCAACTTACATAGTCCGCGCATCTTTCAGCTTGAAAAGTCTCGTTGGTTGTCACATTTAACGTTACGTACAAACTTACGTTTTTAGCAAATAGTTCTTTCGGATTTCTCGACTTTTTGCAGTTTTTCGATGTATGTCCTATTATTCCGCACTTAAAACACTTTAACTTAACGTCTTTGTTTACAACAAGGTCCTTTTCAAAATTTTCGTGTTGACGACTCTTATACCAGGATCTTCTTCCAGCAATCATCGCATTTTGTGCAGGATTCTGGTTATAGTCCTTTCGTGCGTCGAATTCTTCCATTATCTTGATTCGTAATGTTTCAAGAGATGGTAATTCGTCGCGTGATGACATCGCACTGTTACGGTGCCAAAATTTTCGTTAAAAATGACTTTAATATTTGCGAATCACCTGTTTATTGCATGGGAAATTCAACGGTCGTTCGTGCCTACGTGACTCTCGTCATGTCTCAACATGATCTTCACCCCCAGGAGATGTTCTATTTCATTCTTTCGCCCGGTTACAACAGAGGCTATCTCGTAACAACCCCATCTCGGTCTAATTAGTCTGCGCGTGTTCTTTCTTCAGCGCGTCACTTTTGTTGCTGGTGTCTTAACGTGCACTCGTATTATCAGAGAAGTGCCCTTTGATCATGTTGGATTTTTTGATCGAAGCTTACAATACAAGCTTTCTTTTAAGCTTCTCTAAGCCTGTTGCTGTTGAGAAAAAAACAGGTAGGGTTTTATTGGCAACTTTGTGCGTACTTCGGTTTGTAACGCGCGTCTTTCTTTTTGCTATTTAAGCTTGTAGTCGTACCCCTTTCTGACTGCGTTTTCTTGTAACGCCTTTTGAGGCCGACCCTTAACTGGAAAGACCGTAAGAGGCGCCCTAGCTGCTAAAGTCAAAGCATTGCTATCCTCCACCTTCCTCCCGTTGGAGTTGGACTCGATCGTCGATGATACGAATCAACAGGAGGGACCTTGACGCCGTCTTGGGTAGTGACGGACTTTGCGACACCGATCTTCTCCGCCGGATTGTATTTCGTTGGCTTTTCCAACCTCATCTTGACAGCTGGCTGAGTGTCAGAGAGGATTTTACCCAGGTCGGACTTGTTTTACTTTATTATTCTGTTACTGTCGCAATAAACTCCGTGTTGCGTTAATTTTATTTTAACTCAATAATCTGGAATAGTTACTTTTTGCATTCTGTAAACGAAAGGCAGATCTCTTTATCGGTTAACGTTTGTATCGCTTTACAATTTTCTTGCTCAACTATTGAGACCCCGTCTGGGTTTTACGACTTGCTTATAATTATTGTTTGAAATTTTTTAGTGACGCCGAATAAAAATAAGTGTGCTCAGCTGGTGATTTTTATTTTATTTATATTCTACTCCCCTCTTGCTTCGGGGTTACATATCCCATCTCCACGAGTTGGCCGGCTGTGTTGGAGAACTTAAATTGCCCTCCTACAATTTGCTGTCCTTCAGGTAGGTAGCAGCACATCTAAAATTCTCAAAACTATCAGGCAAGTTGTTTAACAGCATAACGCATAATAGAGCCTGAATAATTTCGACCGCTAATTCTGTCTATCAAAAAGAAACTTTGAGTATATCCTCATTTTTTGAAATTCATGATTTTTAATAATGGTAGATGTAATACCGTTCAACTAAATTATTTACTGTGTATATATTTACATGAAATTATTTGACTTAATCAATTATCTAGAATTTACGAGGACAGCAGTAAGCTCTTTGACTCTTCCAATGAATCAAATTCTCCGTACACATTACGTAATTATTAATAATCTCCTTTGATTATTCGTGATATCCGTATTAATCAAACTGACCATAATGTAGAGGTCGTTACACACCGATGATCCCTTTCTAAGCCATAAATATATAGAATATTATTAATATTATATTTGGAAAAGTTCTTGCTCGTAAAATTTCTATTTAGCACATTGTTTTATCAAAAATGCATAAAAAGAATCTAACAAAGCAGCAGCCAAACAAGTGTTAAAAATTTTGTACTCGATGTAGTTTTATTATAAATTATAGAGAATTTTATAGCAATTTTCGGGGCCCTTCAAATTTGTGACCGAGACAATATGAACATCCACATTAAAGCTGACGCAATTAATGCAGATAAAGCATCGCGACGTATGGCGTACGCTGACCTTATCGAGCAATTTGTAGTAATTTATACCCATTATATACGGATTCGATTTGATTAATTATTATTGTTTTCCTGAGCCTTCCACCATTATTCATTTAGGAAAAGTGAATACTTTTAGGAGGGCATAATAACACTTCGGTCTACATAAAAAACTAGACGTGTTTGTCAACATCAGGATCAGGCAGAGTATTACTTATAATTCAGAAAAGTATCTAAAACCACTTTGGATAAGTGTGAAATTAAAGAATATTTCAAATAATTGCTTGGGCTCACACGTCGCAGCATATAATTCCGTTTTCTTTACGACGTTCACTCAAACGGTTATGTTGCACAAATTTGTTTACACATGGTATATAAACTGTTGAAAATCTACGTTAGATATCGCCCTAGCCAGCGCAAGTGCTGCTAGAAATTTTATGTTATTTAGAAATTATTTAATTGACGAATAAATTGTAGACGATTCGCAAAGATCAATTTATTTAAATTTAAACAATTTATTCAAATCTATTAGTACAAAGAAAAAGAATAGGCTTTCTTAATTAAAAGAATCTAGAACCCTCAGAATAACATTAACATACAAATTCAATAATTTTGAAGTGGAGTTAAATAAATACCTAACAAACCACCACAATATGTTATCGAATATAAAAAGAAACATTTTTTAATTATATTTACAAAATAAAAATGCTGACTCGTGACAGCCCAAGCGCAGTTGAAAATACATTGCAGGAGCTTTTCTTTTCATTTGTAGTCCAATTAAAACATGCATTCGTCAGTGACAACAACAACAACAAAAAAATAGGAAGTACTTCCCAATTTTGTCACAACAGAAAACATTGCCTGCAATAAATTGATTGCAAACCGCGGCCGTGATTGACAGGACTGCTTCGGTCGGTCACAGATATGTGCAATTTATTTTTCAATTAATAATCCGAACGTCGTACAATAGTTTCAAATATTTTCATTCGATCAGGATTCATGGCTATTGCCAATCTGCGATATTAAAAGCGAACCGGCTGTGCCGTGGTTTCGTGGCCAACGGCAGAATTGGATGTTTAAGTTTCCGATATCAAATGCAATACTTCGAATAAGGCACTCCGGATTAACTTTTTTATTTTCTCTGCGTCAACCGATTTAACTGGTTTCATTTAAAATCTAATTTGAGCCATCTCTGATTTAAACCTTTGTCTATTCAAAAAGAGTTACCTGAATTAATTTTAGGGAATGCAGAAAACGAACAGGATATAAAGAATAAGTGGCTTAGTTTTACACAACATGATTATTAATTCTCCGAAAAAGTGATTAAATTTTCATAGCTACAAATCAATTAGAACGCTCCTAGGGGATACATTAATTATCTCGAATTCAACAAAAAGCGATTACAGTTTGAATGAATTTATACAGCAATTAACTTGTGATGATCCTCGTTCCTGTATTATTACGCTTACTGAAAGTTAGCTGTAACGCCGCATTATGTTTGTCGTTACAAATTGAGGCCCACGGTAGTAGGTTGGCATTTATAATCGTCGTTATTATTTCATTGTAATACAGTTGCCTTGTATGATGTGACTGATGATGATTCTGACTGACCATTCTTTATTGTGATTGTACAAAGGGAGATTACTTCACTCCTCGCACTAAAAGTTGACATTTCATTTTTCTCAGTGCACTTGCATTCGAATTGGTAACGAACACGAGAACACAATGATTTTCATCGTATGTAATTATTTGAACGAAAGTTCCGGTTTAATATTATAAAGTTGGTTAATCATATAAAACTATTTCGTTCCGCGTTCCTGAGAATTTGCGCTTTGATTGTTTTATTGCTCCCCGTGTGAGTCTTTACTACTACACACATCGCCGCCCTGCTCGTGTTATTAAAGTCGACGTTTTAAATTAACAGAGTTTGTTTCAGGTGAGGGGGTGGATGCGAGTGCGAAGGCAGTTGCAATTTGAAGCGTGTTTATTTAAACATAAAAAAAACTCTGTGAAGTGAAGAGAGGGCAAATAACGAAACGAAATATGCGATGCTTAAAAGTTATTTCGCCTTTTTTTTTTCTTTCGCCGGCGAGAGATTGGACCGAATTTCTAAAAACTTTTTGTTATCTAAGCGAGACGAGGTTCATTCTTATAAAAATTCAAGCGTACAGAAATAGGAACTTTGTAATTTCTGCACACTTCGTTCGAACTAATGACGGAACTGGTAGTTGCTGGCCGGTCGTACTCAGATGGTTCCCCGAGGTATTATCCAGTCCTAAAGAAAAGAGCCGAAGAAAATATAAAATGTTCATGAATAGGGGTCAGCTCGAAGAGGTTGGAAGAGGAGATTGTATAACGGCCTATAAAAACAACTTCCTGCAATAACATGCACTATGTTGTATGTGTTTTGCATTTTGTATTCTAGTTAACTATTATATAACAAAATAATAAATACTTGAAGTTAGTAGCACAAAACTATCTCAACCACCTTTAATACTACACACTTCTATTAAATATAATTTCTACAAACTTTTGTCGTTTGTTCTATACGTAATTATTGAATCATGTATTGCCTACTTCAGACATAACACAGACAGCATTATGTTCAAGGCGTCTAAATGTGTTCAATGCTGATTACACGAAATTGTTCACGACAATACAATTCCATTTACTAAAGCTAGCCATTCATCAACATGCGGTCTCCTTATCTGAGCTCAAAGACGGACTCCGGTTAAAATAAAATAAATCGCATCGATTAAAGCTCAAAATCGAAATATTAATACCTACAATGTGACTCTCAATTCACGTTACGAAACAACCTGAATTCGAAATAATTCATATAAACGCATTATTTACATTACAGCGGATTGATTATTACGCCCGCGCTGTGTAAGTTACAAATAATATTTTTAATAAAACGGCGATTAACATACGCGCTTTATTAATAATTCATCGGTACCTATTTGGTGCATTTATTGATCTCTAACGCGTGGCTCGCCGAGTTTAAGAACTAAATTTTAATTGTCTAATTAGCATTCATGAAGCATAACGAAATAAACGGAGAAAGAAGTTCAGTTTGTTTTCAGGTACTTGAGGATGTATTTATTACGGCAACAGGTAGATTAACAAAAGGATCACTGCATAAAACGAAAGCAAAATGTACTTTATCATTTTTCGAGCTACCATTGTAATCCTTGAGAAAGCACAAAAGAAAAAGCCCTTGTACACTGATTAGCAACGTGAAATAACGACGTGCTTAACTCGCAATTGAAATCGTTTTTATTCAATGTAGCTTAGCTTAATTATTAAAATGCTGAATTTGCAATAAAAATAGGTATTATTATCAAGCATACAATAAAGATTGCCATTGTCTAATTGGTTTCACAACAGAAGAAAAAATAAATAAATATTTTTCTCAAAACGTAAATACGAATTAAATTCCACGCAAAAGCAACTTCGTTATGAGTCTAATATTGTTCATAACAAACACATAATTTTGGTAATAAAAGAGTGTTACAGGGTAATATAAATGAAACGATAAATTGCAAGGGAGGGAGAAAGAAAAACGACGGTAAAATATAGCGGTACACTGTGGAAACACATAAAAGCTTCGTGATGGATAGCGAAAGTCAAGAAAAGTGGCTATTGTGTTACAAATCAGAAAATCTTTCTGCCTCAACTTTCGTAATGTATCCCAATTAAATAATGCTACCGAAGGACACGTGAAATACCTAATACGTTCATCTCGTAAGTATATAAACGTTGCTTCTTTAACTTCTTTATAGTCAGAAGGAAGTTCATTTATAAACTAAATGTATACATACATACAAAAGCCAAATACCATAGCAATTTCTGATGGATGTTATACGTATAAAGTTAGAAATTAATATACTTACTTATTTGATTAATAGGCTGTGTATTCTTGAATTTATACATGCAAAGAATGTATTTACCATCAACCATTACTTTGTTATTTATTGGGATTGTTATTCCTTATTAGTAATTCTCTTTATAATGCGTACAGGATTAATAATAATATTTAATACTCGCATGGGTATTATTACGTGCTGTATGAAACAGGTTCGCTACTTGTTGAAAGAGGCCGTCTCAATTTATTTAGTAGCACCTCGGCTATTTTAGCGCAGACATTAGAATACAACGAAATAAATAGTACATCGTATGTAGTACAAGAATGAATAGCCGAGCAATGCATAAGATGACGTGTATAGCATCTTTGTTTAATGTGAGATATGCTGTTTAATATATTATACATATTATACGACTCTCTCTGTTCTACATGTCCCACATTCTAATCTTCGTCATTATGTTGCCGTAACATTATTAAATACGTACTACAACTTTAAGTCGACAATTTCAGCATACTTAAATATCATACCTACTCTTATAGCTTTCTAATATAATATAATCCTATACAGGAGGACTATTATAATTAACCATGTTTTAATATTGATTCGAATTTAATAAAACCTGAATACCGTTGTTTAGGTTATTAATTGTATATAATTTTTAAGCCAAACAATGTTTATATTTACAAAATATAATACAACTCCCTGAATACAACAAAATTTAAAGAAATTCCAATAGCTATTCGATATGGTTTTAAATTACAGGTAGTCATGGCAGGCAGTAAAGTTCTCCAACAACAAGGAGAATTTCGTAAGAGCCGTCATAAAATAAATAAAAAGCAATTCAGAGTTAAGAAAAGTAATTAGCACAGCTCGTGTTCCGATACCTGCCTGCCATTATATTATTTTCAGTTAACAATTAGATGGAGAGAAAAGTTTCCGCGGCCGTAGTGATAAATGACGCAGGTGGAAGTTTCAACTCATAAGGTTACCTTCCGTTTCCATTTATTAACGGACAAGGCTGAATTCAACCGGGGAAATCTTTTCAAGCTGTTTAACGTGTTACAAAAGAACACATAAAAATTATATGAACCAGGTATTTGCGAGAAGAATGGAGGGTATTGTTAATTTCAGACGTTTCTAATATCAAAGTATAAAAGAATTTCAAGAATGTTTTCATTATTGTTTATTCTCGAAAAAGTACTATTTCAGGCTTTAATAACAAGAGTGTCTAAATTTATAACGACAAGAAATATAATTAAAAAGAAAAAGTACTTTATTATATACTAAAATCACAATGTGGTTCTATTAAACATTTTGTTAGTGTGACATTATATAAAATAAAGAAAATAAAAAGGAAACTGAGATATGTTGCATGCGAGATAGAACGTTATACAATATACAGAAAACATGTGAATTTACTAAGGTTGAAACGTCGAATCTTGTTAAGGAAGCAAAAATAAGGTATACCAATACACAAATAAAACCGGCTGTGTAAAGGTCATGTTTGTGACAGAAAACTTCTTCGGAAGCAGGTCCATATTTGTCTTTCATAAAATTGAAAGATCATAAAATCGCTTGTCAAGAGAGACCTACCTACATCTTTTATCTGATTGGGAATTTCATCATTCAAGGCATCGACACCAATAAATATTTGACCCTAAATAAAATTACATGATACAGATATGCGTAAAATTAACATTTCGGGTGTTTAGGGTAAGTATTTCTAGGAAGTAGGTACTTTTTCATACGAAAGGATTATGGACTGAGACACTCGTGAAATTACTTTACATCTTCCGGTGACTACAGAATGTTCTTTATCTTTCGCGAAAGCTTGATTGTCTGTAACCTGTTTACATGCCTTTCCCATTAGAATCTAACTTGGGGGCTACATACAGGCTGCATGTAAGGAGAATGAGTAATCGTTACGTACTCAGACAAACAAAATCATCGGATTTCTGTCGAATACGTTTTCGTTAAAAATCGATACGGCTAGCAACTAAAATAGTTTACCACCGACCCACCCCGTCACTCAATTATGCAAATTTACAGAACAATAAATTGATTAACACAATTTAGCATCCTGCTGAATTCGTTTTTTGAAACGGTAGTCTTCCAGTTAGCTCATAGATTACAAGCTATCAATGTCTGCGCGTACGCGTTTATTTTGTCGCTTTGAGGTTAACGGTGGTACAATGCTGAATCCTGCAATCGATATAAGCACGAAACTTGTAGTGCTAGTTCTACAGCAAGATTATCTTTGATAGTTTGGGACATGCTCGTATAATTTATAGATTATATTACATTAACACATAAAATAATTATACTAGGAAAAAGCAAGCTTGGTCGATCTCTGCAAAGATTATTTTATTGTGGAAAAGCCCACGACCGCGGTTTCGCCCTACAAGAACATTTTCAAGTGGTGAGGTTGTCTGCAAAAAGAAGAATCAAGTTTAAAGTTAATGTAAAAGCTAAAAGAATTAATAAAACTTACAAACTAAGGTGTGTAGCTTACTTAAAGCACTTAAAGCTAATGTTAAAAAACAAGGATAGATAATTGCCAACAGATGTCGGTTGCCATGGGGCCAACTGATTGATTTAAAGAAGTTGGTATTGCTGAAGAGGAGCTGTTCAAATTTTCAGCAATTAATAAATTACCTTTAGGTAAATTGTACAATATGTTAACGTTAACTTTGGAATCAAAAGCATGTGAGTTATCTAATAAATGAAGTGCAAAACTCGAATCTTGCTTACCTAACCTAAAATATCTGAGGTGTTCGTTAACCATAGTTTTAAGACTTCTCCTTATCCGACCTATGTACACGGCAGAACAAGTGTCGCAAGTCAAAGAATAAACTCCACTCAACGAAGTGGGATCAACGGGGTCCTTACAATGAGAGAACAAATTTGTTACGGTGCCAAATTTTTCATTAAAAATGTTTTTAATATTTGCAAATCACCCTGTATATTGCATGGGGAAATTCAACGATCGTTTGTGCCTATGACTACCGGCATGTTTCAATATGAGATGATATTGAACTGTTGCAATAATCTTCACCCCTAGAAGGTGTTCTATTTCACTCTTTCGTAACAACCCCGTCCCGGTCCTAATTAGTCAGCGCGTTCTTTCTTCAGCGCGTCACTTTTGTAGTTGGTGTCTTGACGTGCACACGTATTGTCAGTGCAGTGCCCCGATTTTGTGCCTTGGATCTTTGATCGAAGCCTAAAACGGAAGTTATTTATTCCGAGATTTGCTTAAGTGCACGCTATGCAATACAAGCTTTCTTATAAGCTTCTCTAAGCCTGGCGCTGCGATTTTATTGGCAACTTTGTGTGTACTACACTGTGTAACACGCGTCTTTCTTTTTGCTATTTAGGATTGTAGTTGTACCCCTTTCTGACTACGTTTTGTTGTAACACTCTTTGAGACGTGTAGGAAGGGCTGTGGGGTGAAAGTTGAAGACTTTCTCCATTGATTAACGTTTCTTACTTTGGTAGCGTGATTTTAGCAAGAAATTTAATTAAGCATATTTTCCAAAATAAAATTGTGAAAATTTAGAAGAAACTAATTAAAGTAACGGAGTTCGCTGCCACCACCGGAGTTTTTAAGAGAATTTCGGACCCTCTAATACTGAATTAAATTACATGGCCGATTAGTAATTCTTCGGAGGAGGATCCTTCCAGGCTGGAACTGTGCAAGAGTACCTTAAAATCATAATCTATTCTCTGCAAATAAAGGACGTGCGCTAGCTTAAGGCAGAGTACATTACGGAAATAAAGAAGTATCCTGGAGGGCGGTATTAGAGAATATGCACATTGATAAAATTAACAATTCCACCTACCGGATAGGGGTTAGAGGTAGATCTCAGCAGCAGAAAGGACTTAGATTTATTTCCCCCCTTTTTTCTTGAGGGTGGAGGGCTTGCTGGAACCCCTTTGGGGTGGACTCGGCTTGGAGGAGTTCTTGTTCCTTGCACTCACACTTTATTTAAACTCAGACCGCACCCGCGTGAGGATTGCAATTTAGATTTTTGTTAAGTTAATAAAAACACAATAAAGAACAAAGGGGATATTTCGCTTTTGGGACAAGAAAGAACGTTTATAAATAAATAGAATAATTTAAAACATTTTAATAAAATTTGAATGTTACAAAGGGGAACGCAATCGTTTGCGAAGATGACTCGGTGAAACTTCTCTCTCTCTCTTGGGCCATTGTTTACGAATTCAAAATCTTCCCCCCTTTTTGATTTTTCTCTTGAGAGATGCTGCTCTCTCGCGGCTAATCGTTCAACTTTTGTCCAAAGTAGCAAATTTTGGGTACCGAAGTGACTTAAGTTGCCTAAAGTTAAGGTATTATTTGGTCTGTTTTTCGACCAACGCCTACCGGTCCGCGTAGGCGTTAGCCCTGGTCCCACGCGTTATCGGCCATTTGTTTACCTCACGGTAATCTAAATGGTCTTTATCTAAGAGGGCCTTTTATGTTGAGACCAATGGACAGTTCCGCATCAAACTTCGCGTTAGACTTTCGCTCGACCGTTAAAATAAATTAGATAGGTATAAGCTTGTAAATAAATGTTAGTGTTATAGTGTAAGTTTATAAATAAATTAGTTTATTAACTATATCGTGTTTTGTTTTAAAATAAAATTAATCGAACCCTTAAAATCGTAACAATATTTAACATTCAAATGCTACGGAACATACTTAAATGCAATAGAAAAATGAAGCGATCCAAAGTAATAAACGAAAATTAAAAGTAACATTTTTTTATCGATTCACAAAACGGTTCATAAAATATTAAACGTTTGGAGCAGCCCGGAATCGTTACCGTCTCCAAACGTTTTCACAGTTTATAGAACGATTTTCCGGTTCACACTGCCGCTCGTGCAGTTAAACAGAAAATTTGCTTCGTGCCATTTCAGTTTTGTATATTCCAGTTCGAAGTCTAGGTTTTATATTTGGTTTTAGAATACAAACTTGGTGGTTTTTATTCTCGTAGCGTTTCCGATTGACTACATTAGTGTGTGCACTCAGAGTATCTAAATATCGTATTATTATATCGCAAGGCGCAAATACTCTGAGTGCAATCAGTGCAGGCGATTCGATAATACGCTTAGTTGACATTAAAGAATTATTAACGTCCTTAGTAGTTCAATGTATATTAAACCAACTACATTAAAATTTGTTTATTGTTCTGGAAACTGAAGGTTTCTTTAGATTCCAGTTGGAATTGCAATTACCGACGTCCATAAAAGCTGTTCAGAAATAAGACTTTTATATGTAATTGACCCTGTATATCTAGCAAGTGAAAATAACTTGTCCTTTTTTAAAAAGTTTCGGCGTTAGAGGAGGAGGCAAGTGGGTCATGAGTTGCAGGAACGTTTTCTTTTGGTTTATCGCGCCTAGAATTAATTTCAAGTTAGGGCAATTTGTTGCAAGAAATGTGTAGCATAAAGGTGGTGCAGTATTGAATTGATGCGAGTAAATCACCGGTTAGCGTGGTGCGCCCGTCATTACATTACAAACGACCACCATCTATCTGCGTTCGTCTTCCGCTCGCCGCTCCGACAACAAATTGTGGCGATATCGAGTAACGTAGTCACTCCGGATAGTCCGAAGGGTCACCCCCTACATATGGCTTTCCGCTGCTGACCTGACCCGATCTTCCGACACTTATAACGGGTTAACTAAGTAATGTTTCAGTTTTCTCTTCACGGCTCGTAAAGCTTACCGGAGCTTATTAAAATACTTCGCTATTGTTTGAAACCTTCATTTTTTTAAGTCCCCATTCGTTATTGTTACTACACTCTCATATACGCTTCATAAACAGAGATGTACGTATTATTTCATTTTATATTTCTTTTTAATTTGATCTAAAATTTTCACGTGTATAAACCGAATTCTGTTAAATATTTTTTTAATCAGAGACCTTCTAGACACCTGTATATTAAAAGCATAAAAATATGTAAAATAAACAAATTTTCAGTAACTTGAATATGCAAGAAATACTTCAACGCGTAAGAATTAACGACAGGAACAAAACACTTCATAATAAGCCGTACGATTTCTGGTTCTTTTATCTTGGTGTTGATTATGAAAGTTGAGACGATTAGCGAATATTAATTACAAAGATCCTAAATAAAAACTTAATTATTCTCATCTGTTAGAGAATTTCTGTTGGGAATTAAAAGAAATTTTCGGTCATTAAAAGCAAGTGCTTGCGTAAATGTTTTTCTTTAAAATGTATTACATATCCGATCTCATTTACGCGAAATAACTTAGAATAAAAATGAATACTTATAATAATTCAGTTAAATTATTAAAGAGCATAATTTAGGCAAATCCAAAATTTAATTATTGTAACTGAAGATTGATTCAGAACCATATCGTACGACACAATGCAAAACGAATTCGAAATAACCTCGTAACGAGAAGAAATAGCATTTTGTAAATCAAATAAAGCAATTGTTAGTTTCTAATATGATAACATAGCCAATTGGCAAATAAATTAGTTCGCTCACCCAATCCAGGATACTGGACCTCATGTGATAAAATATTGTTTATTACTTAAAATTAAACATGTTGTACAAATGTATGTCAAATAAAACTTTTCAAATTCATTTATAGGGTTTAACTGAATTAACAAATAAAATAGACATAGGCAAAATTTATGTTAGAAGGTACTTCTGTTCCATTGCCATGGAACTGCACCTTCATTGAGAAAACAGTTTCTAAATTTATTTCTAATAGAAGCTGCATCTCGACTATTGGAATTTGAACCAACATTGGACACACTAGGAAGAGTAATACCATCTCGTCTCCAATCACCTGGTATAACTGTTCCATCTTCGTTTCCCCGATCAATATAAGCAACAGGACAATAATTTTTCTGATTATTTAATAAATTTTCCTCTGATTCGAGTAAAAAATTGTTGCTAAGGTCATATACTCAATGGCATCTATATTAGCGATAATGGGTCTTCGGTATATTCTCCACTTAGATACCAAAATGCCAAAAGAATTCTCA
This sequence comes from Dorcus parallelipipedus, assembly GCA_958336345.1. NCBI lineage: Eukaryota > Metazoa > Arthropoda > Insecta > Coleoptera > Lucanidae > Dorcus > Dorcus parallelipipedus. The sequence continues at coordinate 18,844,522 of OY284481.1, forward strand.
ATTATTCGTCGTGCTCTACTTAGCCTATAATTATAAATAGCTGCTTCTTGCTGTACAATTTCGTCCAGGATATTTTCATTAGAAAATGTGTTAGTTGAAAAGCTTCGTCTGCAACTAACACGTATGGGAGCTCTGGGCCACCAGAATACACACGGCAAGGTTCTGGAAAATTCATCAGACCTTGATAAAAACTTCTGCCCATTGCAGATGTTCGAAAAACTCCCCCATCAGTTTGACGCCTCTGAGCACCTACATCCTTTATAATTATAAAAGCTTATAAAACATATACATACACTGATGTTACCTGCATCATTGCATGTTTCCCATCCAAGGTTCCTACACAATGAGGAAAATTCCATTTCCTTTCAAATTCTTCTTCAATCTGTAACCACTGTTGCTGGAAAGGTTTCTTTTAAACATAACCATAGTTCTTTACATGTTTCTCGGATAACACAGTCGGATAACATAGGATATTGTGCTTTTCCCTATATAGAAATGATACTGAAACCATGTAATCTCGGTAGCTAGCTTTAGTCATGTTTATTTATGCATGTGTTTGATTAATTAATAAAATTCGACACAGTTTGTAACTTTTATGGCACTTTGGTTATCCAACGTTGGTGGTGTAGGCTGTTTTAGGGGACCTAATAATTCTTGGGGTATTGTTCTAAGCCAAACAATTTCTTGAGCTGCATTTAAAGCTGCGACATATTCTGCTTCCGTGGTAGACTGAGATATGCATTTCTGTAATTGTGTAATTGGACCATTAGCCATGGCACTCACATAACTAAATGTAGATTTGGGTGTATCTAAGTCGAAATCAGCATCAGAATAAATTTTTAAACTGTAAACTATTCCTACACATTTGGTTACTTGGAGATATCGAAATATTCTTTTCACAGCTAACCAGTGTTCCATACTTGGATAGCTCAAAAAAATCGACTTACTATGCTCATGGCAAACATGATATCAGGACGAGGAACGATTGTTGCAAACATCAAACTGCCTGCTGCTTCACGGTATGGGGGGACATCAGCTAACCTTTGTTCATCAGTATCGTCGGATGAAATTTTCTTAATTTTAAATGTTGTACCTACCTGGATCAGCCGATATAGAATTTGGTTTGCACTGATGTGAAATAAATAACATTTTCGCTTTTCTGTCTCTCTTGATTTCAAGTCCAACATAACATTCCGGTTCATTAGCTTTAATTTGAAATCTAGATCCTAGTTCTGTCCATATTGAATTTCTTTCTTTTTACATATAATAAGTCCGTCATCAACACAAAGTGCCATCTTGAATAACTGTTTTGAAAACACATTGATCTGCTTGAAGTTCCCTAAATTTGAGGAACTTTAAAAATTCAGTAGGTATATTTCTTGTTCCAGCACGTAGGAGATTGCTTCAGGCCATAAGGACTTTTGCGTAATCAAATTTGGATTGTTGCTTACGGATCCCTCTGTCTGTTCCATATAGATTTCCTCTTCTAAATGTCCGTGTGAGAAAGCAGTTTTGACATCGAACTGGCTAATTTCCATATCATTATTTACAGTAGGTAATGCTAAAAGTACTCGAATAGATTCATATCTGACTACAGGTGAAAAAAATTCATGATAATCAATACCTTCTTTTTGCAGAAAACCTTTTGCACAAAGTCGGGGCTTTGTATGGATCTATTGACCCATCAGCTTTTCGCTTGATTTTGTAAATCCACTCGTGATTCTTTCGAATTCCATGTTTCATTAACTTTCAAAGATTCCATTTCTTCTTTCATGGCTTCATACCATTTTTCAGAAATTGCTTCAGCATATGATTGTGGTTCTTCTTGAAGTAATGTTGAACAAGATAATTGTGTACTTATATCACACCGAGATGGTGTGGTAGCGTAGTTCTGTCTCTTAGTTTTCGACTTTCAATCTGTGGTTCATATTCTTCTTCAATTTCTTCTGCTTCAACGCCTTCTTCAATCTCTTCCACTTGCCCATCTATTGTTTCAATTACTTGCGCATCTTTTTCAACTGAAAAAGTCATGTGCCCTCAAAACCAACGTCGCTATTTTCATTAAATATGGTGTCTTTTGTGACTCTGATTGTTGACGTTTTTGGATCTAAAACACGGTAGCTGGAACTGTCTCCATCATAGCCAACCAACATCATCTTCTTCGCTTTGCTTTTAAATTTAGATCCGAACTGCTTCGGCGTATGTACATATACTTCAGAACCTAACCTTTTTAGATGATTAAGACTAACAGTTTTACCTGTTCATAATTTCGTAGGGTATTTTCTTATCTGGATCACGAGGACGACGATTGACAGCATTGACAGTTTCTGCCCATAATCCTGGTTGAAGATTTGCTGAAATGATCGTAGTTCGAGCACCCTCCACAATCGTTCGATTTTCTCTTTCGATTTTGCCATTCTGCATACGGTGCGCTGTACTCGTGAATAACTCCATGTTGTTGAAAATATTGCTTCAACTGCTGATTATCAAACTCAGTGCCATTGTCACTTTTGACTTTCTTCGACTTATTTCCTGTTTGGTTTTCTATCACCTTATGAAATACGAGAAACATTAAAAATGCTAAAAACGCTTTTACGTTTAATAAAATAAGCAGTTCTGAATGACGTTCATTTTGCCACATATGTAAATCCATATGTAACGAGCGTCTAAATAAAAACCTGGTCAAGTAGATTGTGATCGAGGATTTATCCAGTGCATTTACATAACTGAATTACGAATGTAGCCTACTTGACAAGGTTTTTATTTAGACAGTTACAAACTCACCAGGTTTCAGAGCTCGTTGATGCAAATTGACATGCCTCACAAAATAATCCTTCTGGAGTTTTCATTTGCAATCCGGGAATAAATCCATCGTCTGCCATTAACTTCGTTCTAACTAACGTTCGAAAATTGTCGTGATCTAATCTTTTATGCCACAGTTTAATTGAAGTTTCTGTCGACACTTGCTTCTATGTTTGTTAAAGTTTTAAAAAGCATCCTGTAACACTGATTTGCTTGTCTTCCATTTTGTTTGTTGGTGCTGTGTTAGTTAATTTATCCGGAGAAGTTTGAAAAACTCGTATTGTCAAAACGAAGTTTTATTTATTTATGTATTTTTCTTGCACTTCAATTGTCCTCCAAATATTACTTCTCACAGCTGCATTACTAGGCCCATAACGTTTGTAAATAATATTCTTTATTCCTGTTTCCTTTTCATCCGATTAAGTTGCTGCAATCTTCGCAATGTTTCTCAAAGAGTCATATTTTATAAAACTATACCTAAGAAAAACAAAATCAAAATAATTTCCTTGTTTAATTCTTATGCTCGGGTATACTTTTAAACAACGCCTGAAATAATTTACGTTCCTGAAATTCATTGAGCTATGCTGCTACTATTCAAGAATTGGTATTAATGATCTAAAAACATTTGGATTACCAAGTTACTAGTGCGTGAATTCATGAATATTAACACCGAAATGGTTCCAGGAAACTACGAAAACTTCGAAACTTACAAATCTATTGTTATCGGACGCACAACATATACGTATGTATTATGCATAATTTAATCGACCCAGCAGTTATACATTCGCTGACTGAGCAGCGCAACACGAATAAGCGTAAAAACGTTTGCCCAACTCTATTAAATAGAAAGCATGAATAAATTTCAATAATTTTCATTACACTTGGGGGGTGTATTTTTTGTCCTTCTGTCTCATGGTTCATTATGACGACGAAATGAAATTGTACGCAGCGGCTGAATTCTTTTTCAGAAAACAAAAATTTTCACGAAACATTCGAACCCAATTGGAATATAATGCTTCATTACTTTCATTAGCCAATTTTGGTTTTGTCACATTACTGTCACAATCTTACGTAGTTGAGGGAAACTATTTTCGGTTTTCTAAATTTCTTTCAATTAAGAATTCAGAGGGTGCGGAAATATGCAACAATAATTCACCACCACAGCAGGATTTCCAAGAAGTTTGGAAAAGATTTAAGGTCTGTCTCCAGAAAAATTGCTAGATCTACAACGTGACCATGTAAAACCGTTTTGGTCGATTTGACTATTAGGAACATGCTGTAGATTAGATGAAAATCTTATTGAGACATTCCGAATCTGAAACTCTGGTTAACTATTTTCATTCATTCAAAATTTTCCAGAGACTCGTCGACATCGAATCAAATTAATTATAGCAGAATATTACTTCAAATAATGATAAGTTAAAGTGATGAGAAGATCGGACTATAGATTTTGCCACAGGAGGGTCAAGGCATATTTCGAAAGGAAATGTGTTAAAGGAGGGGCAGCGTTACGGTCGTAGGAGGCAATGATGTAATAACGAGTTGCGCTTACGACGTCAGTTGGTATAATAACAAATAGTAAAAGTGTTGCCGCAAACATCAAGACTGAAATATGTAATAAGTAGCAACGGCTTATTTTACGTTTGAATAAAATAATCTGGAATTATCGTAAATACAATTGCTTACTGCTCACCGCCGAATCAATAAGTATTTATTTCCCTACTGACTTATTTTTTTTTTAAGTACAAATCATAACAGGTCGATTTCTTTGCCGAAGGAATTCTTTCTGATGGCATGGGACAATTGATAAAAATAAATATGTAAGTAGAAGGGAGTTACGCAGAAAAATAAAGGGTTGGGTTGGTTGTTAATGTGATACGTGAGTTAAGTGATATGATGTGATACGTCGCGTCGGTTTGTTGTTAATGTGATATGTGGTTTTTCCGTGGCTGAGTTGTTGTCGTTGTATATTTTATCAAGTTTAGAATTTAGGAAAGTTTGCGCATTCTCAGTGTATCCGTAAATCACGAGCAGGTTTGGTTATTTTGTCTATGGTTTGGTAATATGATACGGGGTACGTGTCAGGCAGAGGGATGGAAAGAAAAAAAGATGCGGGCAGTTAGTCTCCGGGCGGGCTTTGAGTGATAAACGTGTTGGTAAAGTTGCGCTAATTACGCAGATGGGCTCACGAGTGTTGTAATGAATTGCAATGACATGGTGATGAAGAGGTTGTACAAGAATTGAGGCTTGCTGATGATAGATGATACTCTGAGGTAGAGTAAGGTGCCAATCTCGCGGTGTCCGCTGATGGCTCAGACATAGGGCAAGAAATTGGGTATTCTATCATAAGGGTGATCGCTCTATATCCGCCGATAGTCGGAGAGAGTAGGGAATTACTCCACCTGCACACGGCATTTGACCTTATCCGGCAACTGCAGAGGCGTGAGTAGTAAATGCCGGAGACACAGCTGACCTAGTAATTGCCTTGTGCTTGCAAGAACGGTGGTGACTTGGTGTTGACTGGGCTTAGGCCGGTGTAGCTAACACTCTAGGAGACGGTAACACCAATGATTCTGAGAACGTACGCTCAGAAGGCAAGGTATGCTAATATCCACCTGGGGTTCGTCTTTATGCATGCGAAGTACGAAGATGGACATTCGAGGATACCTTCTCCGTGAGTTCCTATCCCAACAGGGAGCTACTGCGTCTAGATTCGCAGTTGGAGTTGGCGGGGCCGGGAAAGGCCCCGGTGAGTAAAATGTTCCACATTGTTGAGTAGATGCTCGTAAATGATTATTTCTAATTTTGCATGACATCCTTATCGAATCGGAAAGTGAAGCCCAGATGTTAAGACGTTTACCTTCAGCTCCGCAGTGGCGAGAAAGAGATAAAGAAAGCAGGGAAAGAGAGATCTAACCGAAGGGTGAGTGAATGTTTATTGTAACTCCGTTCTCTAAAAAAAAAACTATCCTACAGAGTAGATAACATGATATTCGTTATATTAATGTTTCATATTACGCAAATAATTTTAATGTGGAATAAATAAACAAAAATAATTTGATCAATGACGTTGATCGAAATATTCGAAATTGATGCGGGGTGGCACGTTCAGAAAAAATACGCTTCGTTATTTGTTCTTGAATGTAGCGACGGCTTTTTTGCGTTCGTATTTGAAATAACAAAGAATACTCATGGGTATCGACGTACTGTTGCTGAAAAAAATATAACGGAACGACGAGCGATTGAACAAATACCGCTGTAATCCGAATTGACTGCATAACTAAATCAATCAATACCGCACTTACTCGGAAAAACAAATCATGGAAACGAGTTCCCGGAAACCAATTCCAAATGACATAAATCAGCGAAATGCAAAAATGCTCCCGACGCGTCATAAGTCACGTGTGCATACTTTAATTCGGGGGCGCGAAACTGTTATTAAGGTGCAATTTCCTTTTGAGGCGACCCGTAAGAAAGGGCGCCGGAATTTCAACTGAAAATTTTATATGAATTCCAATGTTACAGTAATCTTTTAGTGATCATAAAATCTGCGTCCCTCCGAAAGCAAGATTAGTTTACGCGCGCTTCTCATATTCCATTGCGGCGCCTGGAACATTCTGAATCACTAAATCTTCATGTACGTTATGAATCTCAAACTTGCCTCTGTTTTTTATATGTGCATACATACATATTTTTCCTGTACATACAAATTCTTCACACTCGTAAATTTTATTTTATTTATAACAACATACGCAAAAGGATTAAAGATTTTGAAATTGTTAGCCTACTTAGTTATGAAAACAACGAGTTAGAGAACAAACAAAATTTTATTTTCCAACGTAAGAACCACTAACACTAACACATTTATTCCAGTACCGTTAGGTGTCGGGATTGGCTTCTGCAATAGATCCTCCAATCTCTCGCTCTGGCTTTGGCCTCTGTCCATGTCATTCCTCGTTCTTTTAATACAAATTTTTCTTAGGTCTTCCTTTCTTTTTCTGTCGGTCCAATCCTGCCTCCCATATTTGCTTCACTGGGTTATCTTCATTCATTCTTATCAGGTGTCCGAACCATCTGAGTTGACTTTCTCTGATTTTATATTTTAAGGGTTCAAAGTTTAACCTTTTTCTTATTTCGTTGTTAGTTAATCTATTCAGTTTTGTAACTCCTTCTATCCTTCTTAATATCTTCATTTCCATCGCAGTTATCTTCGATATTAACCTTTGACTAAGCACCCAGGATTCGCTTCCGTGGATTAGGGTGGGTACGAAGATTTTTATCTTTCTTCTTTTACTAACTTCTCTTTTATTTAAGTGCGTTGAATACTTTGGCTGTTACTAATATTCTGTTGTTTACGTCGGCCTCTAAGTTTCCTTTGCTGTCTAAAATCGTTCCTAGGTATTTTAAGCTTTCTGTTGTTGTAAGTATGTTTCCTCCTATACTGATCTGGGTGTCTTCGGGGATTCTTGTTACTGTCAGTATTTCGGTTTTGTTAAAGTTAATTTTCAGGTGTTTGTTCCAAATTTCTATTGCCATTTCCAGTCCGTTTTTGTTATTTGACACAAGCAGCAGATCGTCCGCATACAGAAGATCTTTCACTATTACAGGTTTTAAATGTTTTACTCCTACACTTACTCCTTTAATGTGCCTTCTACGTAGTCGTGAAATTTCGTCCATAACTGAAATGAAAAGTGTATACTGCCTTGTCTTACTCCTTTGTGTGTATTGAAACTTTTTGTGTTATTCATTCCCACTCTTACGACGTTGCTTGTGTTGGTGTATATACTCTGGATTGCTTGCAACAAAATATTCGAAATCCCTCTTCTCGAAAGTGTTTCCCATATTTTCATTCTTGGGAGAGAAGCAAATGCCTTTTCAAGGTCGATTGTTCATATATACAATTTTCCTAGGACTCTGTCCATAAGTGTCCATAAGAATATCCAATCTTGGATGCTTCTCCCTGTTTTGGGAGAAGCCGGCCTGGTTTTCTTGAAAAGTAGCTTCTATTTCGTTTCTCAATCTTGTTTCGAGTATCCTTTCATAAAGTTTCCCTACTACCGATAATAATGTGGTTGTTACTGCAATTTATAATAACTCCTTTTTTGAATATTGGTATTATGACGCCTAGTTTCCAGTTTTCAGGAATCTGTTTCTTTTTCAAAGTCATGTATAGTATGTCAAGCAGCATTTTAGCATATATCTTAACATCTCGGGTTTTATGCTGTCATGCATGTTCCAGCCACTTTGCCTAATTTAATTTTCTCCAGAGCTGCTTTCATTTCCTCTATTTTTATCTCGGATTGCATTTCATTTTCTCTGTGTTTCTCTTAGCTGCTCTTCTTGTATCCCACTTTCAAAGAGATCGTTATAATATTCGAACCATCTTTGGTATATCTCTTCTTCTACCGTTTTTTCATTGTGTTTAGTGTTCGGTATAAAAGTTCCGAGTTTCCTTTACCTGTTTCTCCATTCTGTGTTCAAAGTCTTCCCATGTCTGTCTTTTTTGGCTTTTTTAACTACTTGTTTCACTTGTGTCCTTTTTTATTTGTATTTTTCGAGATCTCTGAATCGTCCAAGAGTACCCTCACTTGATTTCGGATCATTTCCACTCTTCCATTTATGTCTCCCACGATTATGTAGTCATCTATAGTCTTATCTACTTCTTGTAAGTTGTACCACAAGTTATCTTTTTCTTCTTTTTTGTCATTTTCGCTTGTTTCATATTACTATTAGTGTGAGCGTTTCTCTTACAGTAATATTGACTGTTACGGTCATCATTCTTTCAGATATCATATTCCATTTGCTTATCTTACGTTACGTTATTCTAAGAATAATGCTTATCCGACGATTGTAAAATCGGGCCTAAACAAACAATATTTGTCAATAACGAATAACGTAGCAATATGTACGCACGATTTATTACCGTTTCTTACTTCCAGCTTTCAGCTTCAGTTTTTCCAGTGAAGTGAAAAGAAAGTGGAAGTTACGCTGACCGGCAAACAAACGTAAATTACCAGAGTAATAACAGTATAAATACATTAAATTCTATCGGGGAAACATTTGCCGTCGTTGTGTCGGAAAACATCATTCGGGCTGAACCTGATAATGTTTTCAGTTTTCTTTACGGCTATTTTTTATTATCGAACTCTAACGAGACAGCAAATACCACGAGTAGTTTCAGGTATTGAATGAACATAATCGATTTAGAAAATTATAATACTGAAACAATTAAAACCCACACTTCATGTCATAAGAATTTCAACGCAAAATACACGTCCGCAGCGTCGGAATTTGCAGACCGAAAATAAGAAATAAATTGTCGTTTAACAGTCATCCTTCGTCGTTTAGCAGTCATCCTTCATTCGAATAATTTTTATTTAAATAAAACTTCGCGGTGTTGTAGAACGCATTTGGAGTTGCAGCACGTTTTGTAATACAACGTAGCAGAATTTATAGTAAAGAACTTTTAGCCCACAAACGTGGACGGAACGTAAAATAATGTTTTTTTATTACGAACAAATTCTAAGGTACGAGCACCTTTTAGTCTAAGAAGATGTGAGGGGCTCACATTAATTAATTAAAATTTCATTACTGTTAACGTTAACACAATATCATTTATAACATCGAACTCTCTCGAATGTAAAAAGATTAATTTGTTTTTACATTTTTTTACCATTTAAGAATAATTTAGTTTACGGCGTGCCTCATCTAAGAAATGATTAAAAAGCGCTGAATGCGTACACTCTGAAGTCCCTAATTTTTATTTAAGTATCTATTAAAGCGCACCTTAAAAAGCGTCGGGAGCTAAAATAATTAGCCAAATTTTAAAAGGTTCATTAAAAAATATTGCGGATTAAGTTTGATATAGACGGAAAGTTTGAAAACGAGTTGAAAACTTGAAAGTAATTCGACCACTCCGAATAAAATCATAATTTAATCCCAGCTGGTAAAAGCACCGACCCTAAGGTCTGAAGTACACGTACGCTTAGGTAATAATACAAAATTACGTCAAATGCAAGGCATTAAAAATTATACGGACGTCGGCGTTTTTTCCATTACATGTATACATATATTTTTCAAACGTTTTTACTGTGCGACAGCTAACACAAATTTGCGAAATCTGATTTATTACGAGTTGAATTTCACGTCAAAGTTTTTGTAATATATAACAGCTACAACATTAATTACGTAAAAATAACATTTTTATTACTTACCAGATGAATGGAGTAGGACATGCAGGAGGAGCCCTGCAGCTGCATAGAATAACATTGTCATTATCATGCCCGTACTCCACTGCATACCATAATTTCTTTAAGCACTAAACGCGACATTTTGTTACGGAAATAGTTTCGTTTGGGACGTCTTCTGTAATCAAAGGAAACTATTATTAAAATGTGCACGGAAGTTATCGTAAAATATATAAACACTTTTGTTATAAATAAGATCCACTTTGTAATAACAGTTTTTCACATACATCTTAAAATTATTTGAAGAAAAATTAGATTCGTATCTAACACCCCAAACAGATCTAATTGTAATCTTTTAGATGTTGTGTATAAGTGAACTAGAGAGTTATTATAAAAATTATACCAGGACTATACATACACTCATATGCAAATCGGAAGTTATTAACGTGCAAGTTGAAAAACTATATTTACATAATCAATATCGGCCAAATGAAATTTAAATTGAAATCAACTTTTGCTTTAATTGTATTTGACAAACTAGATAAACATCAAAAATTGAAAATCCGAAATTTATGTACAGTTATTCTAATTCGAATTTAAATAATTAAAATTAATGTCCCGGTTCTTTCTATCGTGAAAATTTTCGTCCGAACGAAAATTTATGTATGTATTTATGCTTATGAGTATGATAATTCGTGATTGTATATTGCTATCCCGCGCTACGGCGCATGTCAAATTTCAGAATGTATCAGAAACAACGTGTGGTCATGCATTATTATGATTTCATATTACTTCGAAGACAAGAAATCCAATAAAGTCTAGTTGTATATTATGTGGGGTCCGCAATAACTGCGTATATCTATGTAGCCCGGTCAGGTCGTATGAAATATTATTAACTTGTTTCACGAGCTTTACCGATTCAGACGATATAAAGTAAATCGTTATTAAGAAATATTAGGACTACAAGTATATTTTATTGGACGTCTTTATACAAGAGTATATTATTTTTAATTGAACGCTGCTTTCCTCATATTTTCTTCGGGAAAAATGTAAAATGTACAACGTATGTGGTGACTCTTGAATAGTCCGGCAAAAAATACTCACTTCCTAGATAGTGTTAAAAGAATTGTATACAACAATTTATAGTTAATTAAAAATTTACCCGAAATGCACGTTACGCCCCTGCATAAAACGAGAACCAAAAGTTTACATCTTTAAAAACGTGCAATAATCGTTTATGGTGTTACGCAGAGTATCAAAGTCCATTCATTAATGAATAACACACACGTGCATAGCTAGTGATGAATGCGTCGTACAACTGTATTAACTGTGTTGAGATTAATTAAAATCAATTACGTTTTCAAAGCGAACAATAAAATTTACAACAGATAATTCCGTCGCTTTAAAAAATAACACACAAGCTACAGCCCGCTTGGCATATTTTTTCGTAAATGCGCGAAAACACGAAGGTTGAAATGAGTAATGAGTTAAATCCATTTTTCAGTCAATTTTCTTTTTACATTATACCGTGTAGCGTGTTACGCCCATGTGTTCCTTGATCTTTTGTGTCAGTTTCAAAATGCTATCAAAAAATCGGCAGAAGCGATATACAAAAAATATCGCTGGCTTTAGTCGAGTGCTGGACTTCATCAGAAACACCAATTATATTTAAACAAATACCTGGGAGTGGTCAGATTAGAACTGTGAGAGCACGTTAATGTTGCTTCCGTGTAAATATATGCCCGCAGGCTTGCGAAATTTGCACCTGGAGTTAAGCCGCATTCCTCACAGGGTAAAATTAAACGCGCTTTAAAAAATAAACAATTTAGTTAATATTGAGAAGAAAAACAGATCGTTAAAATTAGTTTTCCATGAAGAAAGTGAGACGACTTAACCTGATAAACACGTAGATTTTCTTAAATTAATAAGACCTATAAATATATGTACGTTTGAAAATTTTGCGAACACGAAAAGCCACATCGTTCGGTTACAAATTTTAGTTAAGAACGACACTGAAATTAAAATGAATCATCTTTGCTGACAATGTTTAATTTAATTCCTTTGTCTGGAGGTTATTGATTACGTGTTAAAGTTTTGATAAGAACATCGCCTCTCTCCCTGTTTCGACAGTACTATTCTAAAATTCAGCATATTTAATAACAGTGTCAAGAATTGTTCGATTTTTCGCTTAATTACATGTCATCGTAATTTAGAAGGATGCGTTAGATTGGCGCGTTTAAGTCCTACATCAATTTTATAGAAATTTTCTTTTACAGTATGATTAAAACACTTCCTTGTGCGTCGAAAATTATTGTTATTATTACGATACGATCATAAAGTTCATCCACCAATTCATACTTTAATGTTGTTCTTTAATAGCAATCGAAAAGAATCGTCACTTACAAACTCCTACTGTTTGTCGATGACACCTGTTTCACAATGCTTTAGTAAAAATAAGTGTCGGGTATTAGATTTTTTTCTTCTACTTGTTTATATTGAGGCCAATCATAAAAAACTAAATTTTCCAATTCGAAAGTCCTCGGCGGAACTTTCTGTGGCCTGAAAACATTTTTGGAATCTTTCTTGTTTCTTTGAAATACCTCGGTTCTGTTAGTTTGTAGACCTTCAGAAGCTATCAACAATATTAAAGAGGACACAATTTTGAACAAGTTTTATTTTTACAAGTTTTTTTCTAAACCCAACAGCAAGCATGTCACTGCGCTCCGAAAATGAGAAATGTACTTACACTATTATATTGAATAATATTAAATGAAAATGCTTCACAACATTGTTTTTCGCCGTTTCGATGATCGAGGGTGGACATCATCTTCATGTTTGGCAGTACAAGTTGCGACGTTGGAAATAGCATCATCTTGAATTGGAGGAGATGTGGTGTCTGCATCAATTTGCTCAATCATGACCATCGTTTCATCTTCTTCATCCTCTAAATCATGTGGCAGTTCAGCCACATTTTCACATGTAAAGCCAAGACAGTACTTACAAATGTTCGAACACTTCCACCCTGCTTTTCGACGGAGCCATGCACCAGTGCAACCATTCTTGGAGCAGCAAGAAATAATTTTCTGGGTTTTTCACATTTCCCAACCAAGTTTGTACATGGTGGTAAGACCGTAGTGAATGTTGGCGAGCAGCATCTTGTGTTGGTGGTAGCCTGGAAAGATTTAATTTGCTCTTCGTTGCAAACTTTGTAAACAGCTGGTACCTCAGTGTGTTGAACGATTGGTCACTGCTGATTTTACGACTGCACAATGCAAAAAAAAAACTTTTCTCCAGCAGTGGCTACTTCTTCACTGGTGGTATCTGGCTTCTTAAACAATTTTAAAACTTGCTTCATCTGTGGAAGCTTTTCCAAAGCTTTCCTAGGCCAAACTGAGAAGAAGTTGTATCGCACCCAGTAAAGGCATGGATGTAAAAAATATTTTCAGGGTCATACTTGAATGATGTAGTGAGAACAACTCGTCTGCTGCACTTCCTCTCTCAGGTTTGCAGAAAAATAAGTTATTATGAGATTGTCCAAGCCCTGTCATCAGAACAAGCAGATCTATGTCTTCTCCAACAATTAGTACTTTATCGAATTCCTGTGACTTTGAGAGGGCGAGGTTCACTACTGGAACATCAGCTCTTTCACCCTTCTCCCTCCTTCGGTTAGCCATTTTTCACCAAGTTGGAAAAACTGTCCTCTTTTCCGAGTGCAGTGGCTCGCTTGCTATTGGGTTTAGAAAAAAATTGTGATGATAAAATTTGTTTAAAATTTTGTCCTCTTTAATGAACCAAACGAAGCAAATGCTTTTACTTCTGTTAGAATTTCTTTTAAAAATTTCAATTGCAAATCATTATACAATTTCTTTTATTAAAATTTTTACTATGCTATAGGCAGAATTATGTAGAATTACATTTTTCCTCAAATATTTGTAGTTTTCATTAATAAATTTGAAGTAAAAGCATAAATGCTTTGCGTTTTATTCATCCAGCTCATCCAGCTTCTGAAAGCCTACAAACTAACAGTACCGAGATATTTCGAAAAACCAAGAAAGATTCAAAAAATTTCGAGGTTTTCAAGCCACAGAAAGTTCCGCCGAGGACTTTCGAATTGGAAAACTTGGTTTTTTATGATTGGCCTCAATATAAACAAGTAGAAGAAAAGAAATCTAATACCCGACCTTTTGCGTGGTTTTTAACCCAGCTACTGGGCTAAAGCCTCATGTACAGTGAGAGCAAGTCGAAGATGCCTCCTTGACTATTGATTATAAAGGAAAGTATCTTGTATAAAAGTTATCGACTATAATGACTTCCAGATTAGCAAATTATTCTCACATACACAGCATATGCCATAAGTGAGTTCAAAGTAAACATTTTTTTATTAAGCAACTATGACTCTAAATCAGAACATTCGCAATCTGTAGCTATATTCAATTGGAAGAAAGAGCTGAAATGTAATAGTATTTTATTCATAAAATTAGCGGTCAAAAGAATTATTATTTCTGTACATAAGTAATTGTAAATATCTAGTGGAATAATCTCTATGAGTAATAGTTACACCTTTCACGTGCGTTTACACAGAAACAGTTGAAACTTAAAAGTTAAATTTTCTTTTAAAATTTTAATGGTACGTCCTGTATATTTGACACATTTGAATAGCTCGTCCTATTTTACCTCTAACGTATGTAAAATGTATTGGTCTAAAGCTTCTGGTTTTCGAGATATTTGCACTCACAGTTACAACTTCTAAGAACAGATTTCAAGAAAATACACAAAAAGAAAAGGGCAAAATCATAGCATTTGCAAATGTCGCGACTCTGGGCACCTCTAAATTGATTTGTCAAGTTATGGTGTAAAAATCGATTTTAGAAAAAGCATCATGACCCTGGGGCAACTTCAAACTGATCTTTCAGATATACAAGAAAGACGCCTAATCGTTGCCAAAGACATTTAAATAAATTATGTATTAGTTTGACAGCTGTCAGGTGTGGGCACAAAACAGTTCTTAGAAAATGTCGTGGTTCTAGGTCGGTTCTAAATTAATAAATAAACGACATCTTTCAGATGAATTGGACGCGTCCAATAACGCCCGAAAGAATTCTCAACGAAATTATAACTTTGATAGCTGTCAAATTTTGGCGCTGAAATAGTTCTCAGAAAAAGTTGCGACTCTGCGGGCGGCTCCTGACTGATCTTTCAAATAAAAGAAACGCGTGTATTCTTTACAAAAAAAAAATTTAATTGTTGAATTAGTTGTTTGTTTGATACCTGTCAAGTTGTGGCGCAACCACAAAGAAGGCATCATGGCGCTGGGCAGTTTGATACTGAATTTTTTTACCAACAGCACTAGCGTAACTATGAGACGCTACGCCCCTCACCCGCGACTGGAATTATTGTTGCGCCCCGAATGATCACGAATCACTATTTTCTTTCTCTTGTTTGATATGCCCCTAAGAAGCATGCGCCCCCGGGCCTTATTCGCGCCAGTGACCATCAAGAATGTGTCTAATCATTACCGATAGCGTGTAAAGTAAATTTTGACAGTTTGACAGCTATGTGGCTATTAAGTATTGATGCAAAAATAGTTTTTTCGAAGCCTCATGACAATGGGCTGCTCCAAACTGATGTTTCAATTAAAAACAATGCACTTAATCATTACTAGAGTTTTTCTTTTCTATAATACCTGTCAGTCAATCCTAGGGTTTCTGTTGGAACTCTGCTTTTATTACTAAATGTAGAACAGAAATTTCCTAACATTCAGGTGACAGGTATCAAGATCGTTTACCTTTTAAGTTTTGACGTTACTAAAGTCACTAAAATACTGAATTTTTTGCTGCCATCTACTGGTAAGTGTGTGGAAGTACCGCGAAATGCCGCGCGCAATTTAAAAAATGAATTCAGGCATTTCGACAAATTTGAACTTGATTAAGCTCGAATATGCATTGTAATGGTAATAATTTGATGCAATAGTAGCAGAATTATTAAAATTATATTTAATTCGTGTGTTTTTTAATTTTCTTATTTGGCAAGCACAATTTCTTCCAATAAAATAACCACTCCTAACATTTTAGTCGTCACATGTGAGACAATCTCGTTAGTACTTTCAACAGTATATTCAACAGTCTTCAAGTCACCAATTAAAATGTCGATATTTCGTTTAGATTTAATAGATATATGTAATGGTCTTTTCATTTTGTTTATTTTATTGAAATATGGTTTTTATTAGAAGTTGTAACTCTGAGTGCGGATATCTCGAAAACCATGAGCTTTAGACCAATACATTTTACATACGTCAGATATAAAATTTAACGAGCTATTCAAATATGTTGAAATGTACAGGCTGTCTCATTTAAATTTTTAAAGAAAATTTATCTTTTAAATTTCAATTATTTCTGTGTAAACACATGAAAAGTGTTACTATTACTCGTAGATATTATTCTACTAGATATTTATAATTAGTTATGCACAACAAAAATAATTTTTGTGACCGCTAATTATATACACTTCTACATTTCAGCTCTTTCAAGCAACTGAACAGCTGTAGATTGTGAAAACTTTGATTTAGACTTAGAGCTATGGTTGCTGAATTAAAAATGTTCACTTTTAAGAGATCTATCGAAATGTGAAATAAAAATTTGTACATTTCATTTAAAAAGGTAGAAGTTTGGTGGATAAATCACTTATGGAACATGCTGTGTATGTGAGAATAATTTACTAATATAGAAGTCATTATAGTTCATACAAGATACTTTCCTTTATAATCAATAGTTAAGGAGCTATTGAAGAAATCCATACTAATGATGCACGCTGCATTAAAAACTAAAAGCACCCTATGAACTATGTAAGTTATAATGTTGTATAACTGTTAAAAATGTAATGTTACTTATATACCTGTTATTGAATCTAACACAATAATTCGAAATTCCATGGGTCACTTTGCCTTGGGCTCACGCTGCGTTACCGGTTATTTGAATCAATTTTAATGGAGCTCTACTCAAAAAACGAATGCTAAAAATACTACTCGTATATCGGTCGCAATGTAGTTTACGTCAGTTGATCTCTGTGACATTGATTAACACTTGTACATGTACTCAATCATCTACAATTTAAAAATCAATTGCTACCGGTAGAGTTATTTCAAAGTTCAGCGCAAATATAAATAGTATCACAACTGAAGATGTATTAAGAATATTCTGTCTCATAAAAAATTTAATTGAGAAAAGGAATAGTAAGTAGAGCATTTCATTACAATATAGTAATAAAATCATGAATTAAGGGATGATGAGTATTGGCGTGTTTCTTTTTTCAACAATGCTTTTAGAATATATGACCTCTATTGAATTAATTATTATCTAACTTTTTTACTTATTGTCAGATATAAATAAATAATCAAATAAATTAATATTATGTAAAAAACCTGCATTTCTGTTACTTAAATACTAATAAAAAGTTAGAATGTTTCATATTATTTTTTTTATTGCTTACGTATCACTAAATGGTAATTCCCAGTGCTTCTGAAACATTTTTTTGTAGAAAGTAAAGAAAGTAGATTTTTCCTGAGTTATTATTGACCTTTGCTACTTATGTATAACATTATTTCTTATTTTCTTGTAGATATATTAATAACTGTTATAGTTCGTAAAACTTATTCGATTACACACTGTATGTGTAAGTAAAAGCTTGATATACACATTTGACATGAATATGTATCTTTTATTTACAATCCGTATACCTTCTTGCAGATCTAGGTAAATCATTTTATCTCATTGGAATTGCTAGCTGACCTAATTTATCGACTTCTTGGTTGGTTCCACGTTAGGAATAATTACCACCTAACGGTCTCTCCATCAATTTATATTTACGTCCATCGCAACCGCCAAATTTGGCAATGATAGTTTAATTAGAAGCACCGGCTCAACACCCGAGCCGCTTCTTTGTTAATCTAGTTTGCAATCGGTTTGGGTGAATTGGGTTCAAGTCGTTACATCTAACGTAATAATTCGCAACGTGAAATAACAGAGTTTCGAAATTGATGTTTATTTTATTAAGAATACTAATTGACACATCCGATAGATCAACAACTAGCCGGTTACGAGGTAAATATTTTAACCCGTATTGATCGTCTAGTTACAGGAATAATTGAAAAACTACCAGCCAGTCCGCTCTCTAATTTTCAATGACGTTACACTATCGGAACCTCACTCTATTATAGAACAGATAAGCAAATGAATATTTTCGAGACCTATGTAAATTACATACTTTTATGAAAGTACACTTTCACGTTATATCATGTTTTTAACATCAGAAAATCTCAAGGTGTTGACCCTCCCTAATTATTATTCGTTTATTAAGTTTGGTTATAATTCCAACTGGTGAGGATTTGGCTTATTTCAGCTTATTATTAAAATGAGATTACTTACACCAGAATGAATTATAATGATCTGTGAAATTTAAATAGAAGCTGGAAATGAATAAACACCTTTACGTTAATGAATGCCACATTCACGCACGCAACGCTTTATAAAAAAAAAAATATCCCATTAATATATCAAAGCTCACAATGAATCGAAAAGGTATTCATAACTTATTTTTAGATATGCTAACTTTATAATATTTATAGATATAATTATGTGTATATTCAAAGTAACTCAATTTTGCAAAAATTAGGACCACACATTATAAGGTAGTTATTTAAACAGTACTTAATCAGATTTACCAACATATCGATCCGCAGGTTATCTTTTAAAATAAAATCAAACCAAGTCACCCCGCTATTTACAGGAAGTAGTAGTAAAACCTCGCCGGTTAAATAGCATAAAGTCATTGCGTGAATGCTTAATTACCGTAAAATTTATTATAAGGGGAAAACCCAGGAGCGAATGACAAATGACGTCAATCGTACAAAATTATCGTGTTATTTTACATAAAGACATTGGCTGACTTCTTGAAAGCTGAACTACATACTTGTTTACACATGAAACTGTTATTGCAGATAGAATAAAACGATGATAATATCCCCAAGAATAAGTTCTGTTTTATTTTTTAATCGATATTATTTCATACCGCTTCGTACAAGAAGCGAGAGGTCGCTTAATAATTTCTTGAAAAATCTCGCGGGAATATTAATTTAATTTTGTCCGCTGTTGTGAATTCAAGATAATCATTGTCAATTAAATTAAAATAATTAAAATGTCCAGGTCATTAAAACAATCAACAAGCACTTGTAATAGGTACATATTACACGATCCTCTAAGCTCTAAGCCATTATATTAAAATTCACTCTCGGGGTCGAAATAATATACTCTGTTTTTAAATTCCGCGCTCATGTCTGCTTTTAATTGGATCGCTTCATCTCATTCATACGAAAGCAAACGGATGTTTGTTCTGCACTTTACTACACTTTTTACACCAATCGCTCCTGAGAGAGTGAGATGTATACAGTGTGTAATAGAATAAGTTTTACTTATTAATACTGTAAGTTCTTCATCACATAAGGAATTAATTCTGCAAATATGTATCAATGGTGTTGCTCAAAAATGACAAACAGACCTACCACAAGAGCGCTTTTGTTTGAAATCCTCTGCTCGTTCGTCAGTGCGTCTGCGGTTTTTATAAACACATCGTTAAAACTCTTTCAGGTACAGAAATTAAAGGAAAAAAAAATCTCAGTGGTACACCATAACACGCTCTTCTCTGGTCAAATTTGTCTACAAAATTCATGTTTTTGTTGTAATCTAGCAATAACATGGGACAGGGAATTTGAACAATAGATCCATTTTTCTCCTTTCTTCCGTAGTAACAGTAGGATAATGGTAATTTTAAAGTAAGTGAACAGATCTCTTATCGCGCCATTTTACTGCGGTAATACCGGTATTACTTATGAACCACTGAAAGTCTCCTCTCTTTAGTTTTTTGTCTGGCTTAAATTTAGGCAGGTTCTTACGTGTCACATTTACTGTGCCACAGGCAAATAATTTGAGCTGATAAAGGTCTTGCATGAGTCCAACAGAAACGAAAAAATTATCAAAAAAAATACGATGATTTTTATTTACAAGCGGTGTCGTTAAAGTTTTGACCACCTTGGCACCCAAATTTTTTTCTATTTCTTGATCTCCGGTTTTTCCAGTGTGTATTTCAAAATTCCAGCAGTAACCTGTTTGATCAGCCAATGTCCAAACTTTATAACCCCTTTTGATAGGTTTCTTGGGTAAGTATTGTTTGAGGGAAGAGCACCCTTTGAATCTAATCATAGATTCATCTACAGCAATGTTTTCATGAAGTTGTAAACATGTTTGAAAATTCATCTTTAGAGTAGTAAGGAAAGGTCGAACCTTATAGAGTTTATCATAATTTTCACTACCGCGTTGAGGTATAACACTGTTATCATTCAAATGAAAATGGGTTAATATCCAACCAAATCTGTGTAACGTATTTCTTGAATTATTTGTTGCAATCGTACACAGTCTTGCACCTGGAGGCATAGGTAATTTGAATGCAATACACCAATCTAAACCAAATAGAGGTATATCATCAGTGCTGACAATATGTAATGGCAATTTTTTTTAACATTAAAAGCTTCTACCTGTACCTGTGCTACGCCCAACGTTTTAATCTCTAAATCGGTATACGCAATTAAGTTCTTGCATTTTTTTAAGGCTGGTTTACCAATTCTTTTCCATAGTGATTTTCCTGCTACTGCATGTGCTGCTCCGGGATCGTACAACATTTCAACTTGTTTCTCCTCAATAATTGCATTTATTAACACCTTGTTTGCGGACTTTATTTTTCGAATATTTGTTGTATCCGTTGAAGCAGAATCATATAAGTTATCTGATTCCTGTTCTCTTAGTCTTCTGGTCTTTTGTTTATTTTTCTTTCCCGAACCCATGCATACTCTTGCAAAATGGTTTAGTTTTCCACATGCTGAACATATTTTACCTCTTGCTGGGCAGTCATTCCTGCTCCTATGCATTCCATTTCCACAGAACAAGCAATTAGCGTTTGAATTAGTTTTTCTCTGTCTGCCGTATTCATTTGTATCATTAGTTTGCTTGAATTTTCTAAAATTGTTTTTATTTTCTCGTACTCGATTGGTGTTTTGTCCATCGCCTTGTGTTTGCGATAAATACGATAGTCCTTGCGTATGTATACTTGCTTGTTCTAATTTTATAGCACATGCTTCTACATCTGCTAAGGTGGTTGTGTTACTGGAATACTGTCTAATGATTTCTTGCTGCCAACTTGAATCATTTATTCCAAACACTAATTGATCGCGTAAACGTTCGTTTAAGTTTTCATTAAATTCGCAATTACTAGCTAACCCACGCAGTGCCGTCAAAAATTGTGTCACGGATTCATCTTCTTTTCTTGTCCGGAATGCAAATGAAACACGTTCTGATAACACATACGTTCTTTTGCCATAATATTTGTTTAAAACAGTTACTATTTCAGCGTATGTTTTCATTGTAATCATATCTGGTTTAAAATGATCCACCAATATCTTAAATGAATCCGGTCCTATCTTCGTCAACAGTAAATTACATTAAATTACATCTTGTTATTGCTGTAGCTTGAGTGTCTAATTCATGTATCGCCAATTCTACTTCAAACCTTTGCCACTGTTCTCTTTCTGGTGCAAATTTATCAAAATGAAAATGCTTTGTTGCTTCACTCGTGTTTTATCCGTAATCGTTTCAACGTGTTTCGGTGTTCCTCGTCGCCAAAATGTAGCCAATTTATTAACAATAACGTAAAAGATACAAACTTCTTTGACAAGACAAGTATTGAATGATAATATTTTTTTATAAATCAATGCCTACTACATCTAATATTACTACACTGTTGTGCATATAAATTAGTTTGAAATACGATATGGTTTAGAATATCATCAGTTATTAGCAAATTGAAGGCTTGATACGGATTCAGGGTTGTTTTATCTTTTATGAATTGTAAACCAGCATCGTTGACAAATGATTCCGCCGATTTGACATTACGGAAATCATTTGTCCAAGATATTTCATTTGTATTTGTATATTTTTGTGCCAGTATTGCTAATGGAATCGTATCTTCTTCATTCCATTCATCGCTTGTTTCACTATCCGATTCAAACAACACAAATTCATTATTATTATTCCATATATCATTGTCGTTTCTTTGTAAGTCTCCATTATGTTCATTTTCTACTACGAGATCACTATCATCATCAGATCCTATGTCAGATGGTATGGAAGCACAATCATTTTCAAGTTTGCTTATTTCATCATACAATTCATCCTCAGTAAGTCCGACCAATTTGAAATTTAGAGGTTCGCGCCTTCTATTCATTATGTAATGTGGTATGGTGGTATAATTTATGAACTCTAAACTAAAAGTAAAAAATTATAAGGAAAAGGTATTAACTACGCAAAAACTAGTCTATCACCTGCAACCGTGACTACTTTATAGGTTTCACTCAATTATTCAGATAGTTTCGAGGTAAAAAGGCACATTTAAGACTGCTGAATATCTGCATGTATAGGGGTTGGCTTGTCACTGTGACACAACTGAGTAAAAATCGAACGGCAGTTATTTAATTTGAATCAAAATCTACCGGTAGACTTTCTGTACTCCAATAAGATAAATGCAAAAGTGGTGTGCATTTTAAACCGACGTTCTAGTCTTAGAAAAATTATGATTTTAGTGGTACATATTTTACACCAACGTACCATATACGTAACAAAAAAAGTGGTTCAAATTGTAATCCACCGTACCTGAAAGAGTTAAAACGATAATTTCCGCAAATGTCACGCCCGCAGCACAATTCGATAAAGTTTCAATGCACCTTGATTGTCATTATACAACTTAACGGTTTTCAAAGTTTCAATGCCTATTTCCGAAAGAAATCGTCGCAATACACGGCTTCCTTAACGCCTTACCCCCGAGCCATATACTCTGATTCAGTCGAAGACAGAGCAACGGTTCTCTGCTTTTTCGATTCCCAGGATATAACTCCGTCGTTCCAAATAAATGCATAACCCGTGTACGATCGCCTATCTTCTGGGTTTGCACCCCAATCTGCGTCCACGCACTAGGTTGAAAACAAAAAACTAGTCCAAGTTCTAAGCTTCCCTTCAGGTAACATAACACTCTTTTTGCACTCATCCAGCGACTTTTCCAAAAAGAATTATTAAATTGACTCAGTAGGCTTGCAGCGTGTGAAATGTCAGGACGGATTGTAACAGAAACGATAGGGCGGCCTATTTCCATCAGACTCGGTCCAAGGCTCGTCCAAAGGGGTTGACACAGGGTTGCAGTTTGTCATATCATACCTCGATGTATCTTGTCTGGTTCACTCTCGTTTCTTTCGAAATCCATGCCCAAACAGTGTTTCAATTCACCAAGGTCGTTCATCTCGAATGACCTCGTCAGGTGTTTTCCAAAATCTGCAATGTCTTTCTGGCTTTTTGTCATTACCAGGATGTCGTCGACGTAGACAATAATAAGAAGTAGACGATCCTTTTGGCCTTTTATGTATACACAGGGGTCTGCTTCTGAAGGTGTTGCTCCAAAATCTCGAATCGCACGATCCAATAGTTTGTGCCATACTGTACCATATACTGTAAGCCGTATAACGCTTTCCTCATCAACCAAACTTTGTTTCCGCTTGAAAGCCCCTTCAGCATGATTTCTTTCTTACAATGTACTCCAGAATGTCTTCCATGAAGTCTGGCACCTCCATGTATATCTCTTCCTCCAGTGTACCGTTCGGGTAAGCTGTGGTAAGCCGGCGTATAAACATCTTTCGGTATGCAGCAAGTGCTATCCCAGACTAATTGATTTGAGACGTGCAACGGACGCATAGGTTTCATGAAAATAAGTTCCAGGTTTCTGTGAAAAGCCTGGCCTTTCGCCTTTCCAACTTTCCATCAGCACAGTACTTGTTAGGCAATACGAATCGACTTCCGATGACTTCTCGGTTCTGTGGTCGATCTACGATATCCCACGTGCTATTTTTCAAGATGAAGTTTACTTCGCTGGCTGTTGCTTCTATCCATTCATGTGATTTTGAACTGGACATGGCTTGTACAACTGGAACTTCCGTCAAAAGTGCGTAATCTGGTCTTGGATTCACCACGTGGTACTTCTTTCTAGGTCTACCAGGTCATCCTGTGAAAATCTTCTGCGGTCGAACACTGTTACGGCTGAAAAATTCATTTAAGTTATTCCTTAATAACTGGCAGCCACCCTGTATCTATAACTTTAGCAGGCGTACGTGATTTTTATCAGATTTCACAATATTTCAAAACCAGTCCATACGCTGTTATTTAGACCTACTGTATATTTCCATTTTACTCTGTCGCCCGGCTAAAACTGATTTTATTTGTAACGACTTTCCTCGTAACGATAGTGGAAGGGTACGTGGCGCTCATCTCGCGGTCATTCTTGCAATGGCATTCGTTGCTTGCTGACCTCTTATTTGTGTTGGTGATTAAAAAGTCTTTGCGTTTCTTTTTTGGAATTTGTGATTGAAACCTGAAACGGATTTTCTCCGAGGCTTCAAGTGGTAGTTCAAGTTCTAGCTTTTAGTTGTAGTTTTTACCTTGGGTGAGAAAATCGTCATACCTTGGGTAGAGAGAAAAGGCCGGAAACAGAGTTTGAAACGTATAAAAGCCCCGACATCTCGGCCACCCTTCGTTCGTGAAAGTGGATTCGACCGACTTGCAGAAGCGACGCCGCTTGATGACGTAACACCCACGTCAAAGTACGTCATTGACTGACTGCACCTACCATCGTTGAAGGGCGCTCCCTCACTGTTGACAGGCGATTGTCATTACGCCGGATCCTGATTACAAGGTCGGATTTACTCTAATTATTTTTTTATCATTACCCTACTTGGTTGGTTCACCTTTTCGCGGCATTGTAATTTTTATTCTCATTTAGTTGTTGATCAACTGAATTTCTTTAATCATCTTAAACGTTAATTGTAAACGAAGAACAGATCTGTTTGTCGGAAAAATTCCAACTCGTCAGCTTATTTATTTACTTGCGTGTTCGTTTCACTGGACCCCGTCACATTTAACTTTGTAAATTGAACACCTGTTTATTATTCTTACCAAATCTTTGAGCATTTTATATAAAAACAGGTGTGCTCAGTTGGAGCTTTTTATTTTGCTCACATAGCCTACTTTTTCCTTGGGGTTACGTCGAACCCCCCATCTCCAAGAGCTTTGTCGAGCGGTGCTGAGAAAATTCTTAATCGTTAGATTAAACAGACAAAAAGAATCCAAAGTTTTGAATTTCTCTACGCCTCGTAAATTTGATTAAATTCGTAATAACTGATGTGTGTATTCGATATAGAAAGCTGTGATCTATTATATTCGGTATGTCTGAATTTGGGATTTATAATTTTTTCGCCTAATACATAATTTTAAAGGCACGTACCAGAACTCGCAAATTATGATAATTAATTGATATGACTGTACACTGCAGTCAGTGTACGGGATAGTCGGGATAGATAGAGTTCAGCAAATTAACGAGCACACGTTCATATATTTACGTGCACAGAGTTTTCTAGGCGGTCGCTGTACCTGTATGCAAAGGCAACACACAAAACTCTAAGCCACAAAACACAATTTCATCCTTTCCGGCACATGCACATTCGTTCGTACGCGTTCGTTTTATTTTTGTAAGAAACAAATTGCGCGCGAATAAAATTAATTTTCCTCGGGGAGTGCGAGTGGGACGAATTTTTCAGAGTGTCTTTTTTACGTCGTAATTAAAGACGCTAATTATATTTCCAATTTTGTCGGTAGCTTCCGTTTCACTGTCACGAAAGGAAATTTAATTACATATTTTAAACTTCCGGATGTTTGAGGGCGAGACGAATGGCTTGAACCGAGTTTATTTTAAAGCATAAATTTAGGGCAATGTGTAAATTACAAACGATAAAGCTCAAATATGAAACGTATTCTAGTGCGCCGCCGTTTTCTGAATGAATTTTAGAACACCCTGGTTGTCGTTTATCCAGAATTGCCCATTGTTGCAGTTAATTTAGATTTTTTACATCAAACCAACGGATACAAAAACGAAAAATGAAATGAGGTGCATTATTTCTGCAAGGAAAACCAATATGTGAGGTCACATTTTAATTTCGAATTGTACCTTACCGGGAAATTGGTTTCATAAAAATTCAATGCAAATCGATTTGGCTTTCCCACTGGACTGTATACATACATGCAGTAAAGAAACATTCCTTAAGTAAGAATAATCCGCCCTTGAATAAAAGGTTACTCAGCCAGCACAATAATGAAGCTAAACCCCCTGATTAAAGGACTAATAAATTTCAGTTAATTAATTATGAACGAAAATTCTCATTTAACTTCCAATTTATATTTTTAATTCCTGTTAGAATGTTGAATGCTTTTAACTCAATAAGGTGTGCCTTCAAAGCTTTAGCAAGGAAATAGCATGTCAACAAAATCATTAACGAACCATCTTCATACTGAAAGTAGGTCGATTCGAACGTAAACATTAAAAAGCGTATAAAATTAAAAACAAAATGCCAGAAAGTGTTTTCGTTAAAGTTATAAAGGTCCCATTAATTGCGCACGTATATCTTTGGTAAAAATAGTCGCGCAAAATGTCATTAAAAATAACAAATTTTTATGACAAATGTTACCAGTTAAAAAAAAAATTGGTACGCTGTGCTTTGATGATTTACTACAAATCAGCAAGAATTAACATATTTCCTTATCACATATCTTTGGGTCTCTACGTATAGTATTAGATAAGTGCTATTTATAAAACCTTTTACATATCTTGTAAACGACACGTGTAAACTTTTAATATAAATGTTATATATTTGTTGTGTTCAGTAATATCTATCGTTTGTACTAAAAATATCCGAACAAATATATCTGCCATAATAATTTACCGCTGTGTTTTATACCACCTGCAAATTTTATGATATATTAATCGAATACTGTCGAAAATAAAACATATCGACTTAACCGTCGTCCGAAAAACTGTTGTGTATCCATTTTCACTGCGGCAGTATGCGTCGTCATTAATTAGGAAGTTATAGCTCATCGGAAATTTGTCTCGCAATTTGATAAAAAGCGATTCGCTGCTTTTCGGATTATGCTTAACTCGAACTTTATGTGGGGGCTAAATTCGGAGCTTCCGCTAACGAGATTTGATAAACAATAGGCGCTCGGACGTCAAGCACTCACGGAATTTAAACGTTCGTAGTACGTTGAAGACCAATTATTGACTGCAATGCAATCGCCATATGCGATTGTATTCGGAAATTTTTCGACCATAAAAAGCTTCCTCCAATATTCAAACAAGATCTCTAAAAATACGCTAGAAAGATACTTTACATTTTAGTGGTCACTTTAGCTTCAGAAACTTATACAAAATAAGACACTCAAGTCAGTCAACTTAAAAACTGGACCACCCACTCGAAATTTTTATTTATTTATATAAACGGAAACTTGTGCAAGATTACCAAGAGGATAAATGTTCGATGCCATTTTTTCCCATGAGTGTTTGGGATTGTTAGACATGCCTAATAATTATTTGACTTTATCAGAGCTATGTTATAACAGAACATCTAAAATAAGAAATGCGAGCAGCATGTGAAAGTATGTTATCTATCTAGCAATAGGTCTGTTTGTTTGTATTGCTCGGAGTTACTCTAAAAGCTGTCACGTGCAGTTTTCAGTCAAATTCGTTTATCTCGTGTTGACAAACTTCGAATTTGACTGAAAACTGCACAACATCTTAAAGCTTTGCCGCCTTTTGAGAATAACAAAACGCCATTAAAAGAATCGAAAAGCTTATCAACTCAAAAATACTCATTGTTTCAAGAGAAGCCGCTACTGTATTACTCATAGTTTTGGCAGCAATAGATACTTTCATTTTAAGATGTGATTGCTGCAACAATAAGTGATCGTGTTTAATTTTATACAAAGTTTGAAACCTTTTTTGATTATCAAAATTATGACATTCAATAATATGTTCCCATTTAGCAATTTTGTTCTCATCAAATTTTATGTTGTATTCTTTAAAAGGTGTGGAGGATCATGAAGAGCAACAACTTTTTGATCATTTACCGTGAAAAAAGGACCTGGCCTATCAGTATGGCACTCTTCAATAAGTTGTTTCAATGTTGCAGCATTTGTCATACCCTGGTCACATATGCAACATGCAATATGGAGTGTTTCCTCATTGCCATATGTTTGTGGTCTCTTCAAATCACTCAATATCCACACTCATTATAAGTTGTCACAAGACTGCCCATGTTTTTATTACATTCTGTTAATTTTGATTAGTTTTCATGTGATTTACATAAAGAATTAGTTCAACGTTATCTGTTAAAAGTTATGATGAATACAGTTGTTAAGAAAAGTTTTAGAGATTTAAAAAATTCAAAATTTGCTTTACAGAAGCAGAGCAGAATGAGAAAGTTTTTACATAAGTAACTGTAAATATTTATATTACGTACATATTTCATTCTTGATTCATACCTATTTATTTTTTGTTCACTTTTCAGAGTTTGTATTAGAGTTTGTTCGTTATTTATTTAAATATTTATATTTCTTGTGCAATCCTGTTTATTTATTATGTAATAAAACAGCACAATTAAACCATTTAAGAGTTTTAATTAAAAATTATTTATGTTATTATCAATTATTTATAGTATTATTATTATTAATAATACCTGTTATGCACATATCGATAAAATTCTGAAAATATGTAATCGCCAAAATAGTCAACATTGACTATTTTGGAGCTTTTGTCTTTTCAGAACTTCATCGATATGTATACGTACTATTATTCAATTTGAAATTTACGCGCTCTTTAGTTACGGGTAAAGTAAATATCTGAATTACCGTTTTAGGCGACAATAGTTCCGGGAACCGCCCTTAGTGTCTCTGCTACCGCCAAAAAATGTACACAGAGTTGATCCTCTTTCACTTACTTTCTCTATGGTTCCAATTGACACTTTTATGACAATTTAAAGATGTTTTCGAAAATTCGCTCCGAGTAGAAATGTGAAAGAGAACATTTAGAGACTTAGTGCACGTAAGAGTGAGAAAAATAGCGCTCCGATCGAATTAACGAAATCGTCTTTAAGAAGTGGACATGAGTGATTTGAAACTAGAACACAGAACGCAGAAGCCCGTCCTATTTCCAAGTCAAATATTGCCGCAAGCAGTTTAAATGAGGCAAGAAATCCATTCATGATGACCCAAAGTGTTTGAAGACATTTGGAACCATGAACTGAAGAAGTCATCAACAAACTTGGAGATTTGGTGTTGACTGACCGCCGAGTATAACTTTCAGTTATTGCTAGAGAACTGGGAATATCAGAAACGAGTGTTTTTAAAATTCTACACGAAGTTATGGGAATGAGCAAAGTGTCAGCTCAGTCCTGAACAAAAACTTTGCAGACGACAAATTTGCGAGGACAATTTGTCTGCTTTATCCTAAGATGAAGACTTCTTCTATAGAATTGTAACTGGACATGAGGCCTGAATACACCGCTGGGGCCTTCCCACGAAACAAGAGTCCATGCAATGGGTTCATAAGGGCTCTCCTCCCGAGAAGGCAAAGTCGCAATTTTTGCGGGAAAAGTGATGGCCGCAGTCTTCTGGGACGCGGATGGGGATTCTTTTAATTGACTATATGCCAAAAGGAACTACAATAACGGGGAATGTCTACAAAGACACAATTAAGAACTTGAAAGCGACTACACACAAAAAAAGACTCCACAATCATGGTCAGAAAACTCTGCTTCTGCGCGACAATTGTAGAGTGCATAAAGCACAAATTGTTCAAGCAGTAGTCAATGAATGCGGCTTTGAGGAACTACAACATCCACCTTACAGTTCCGACCTCGCCCCCTGTGACTATTATCTCTTTCCTAAACTGAAAAAACACTTGAGAGGGGGGCGACGCTTTGAATCCAATGATGACTTGAAAAACGCTGTGGAGTCTTATTTTGCAGAATTACCGAAAGAATTTTTTTTCGAAGGCATAGCGTTATTAGAAAGACGTTGGAATAAGTATGTTAGTGTTAATGGTTCTTACGTTGAAAATTTTGTTTGTTCTCTAACTCATTCTTTTCATTCCTAGGTAGATAACTTAAAAAACTCCCCGCGTAATTACTTCAACTTCGTTAGCGAAAACTAAATTAATTCCGATTGGGCTTCTTTTAACTTTGCCTCCCACACTTGCTTGGCCTATTAGGAAGTGTAAACATCCAAATTAATATTAAGGTTTCTTTATGAATGAGGAACTTCATTTCGGTTGTTTATAGCTTACTTACCACTCGCTTGTTTATCAACCAGAATTCACGATTGTATATTAACATAGGTCTAGCGTTTAGCTCAATGCTTCTGTTTTTCTCTGGAATTCATAATTTTTCTTTTTGAGTCCTGTCCGTATGTCTGGTTTATGGCTGCAGTTTCTATCCTATGTTATCCTTCAAGTTGGTTTATTTCTGCGGTACTACGGACAACTCTGGTTGTCTTTTAGACCTCTTGGTGTTTTCTTTCGTTCCGTGTTATCTGAGAGCAATATTCCATGTATTTTTAGTTTCTTATAAATTCCGTGCGTCAGTTGCCTTAATCACGACATAATCTGCATACGTACGTCGTTTTTTATTATAACCATGCCCATCGATTGATAAAATTTTCATGAAACAGCTTTGCCTCTCGCAGTCGGAGGGTCACGTTGTATTCTTAGCTCAGATTCATCAGATCAGCATATAATAAAAAAAAATAACATATACCTTACATTACTCTCACTCGTTTCCCTTTTCGTTACTAATCTCTTCAATGTACAGTCAGGTAATAAAAAGACGTCTTCCCCACTTGACATTTTATGACATTTTATGTCATGTCGTCTATGTATATCCAATTTTTATTTGGAATTCTTCTTGGATTCTTCTCACTTTATCCCTAGAGATCTGAAGGTGTTTTTAGACTGATAAATGACATATGCATACTGCTATGTCATTTTAGTTTTGAAGATAGAAAATTGTTGTTGATATATCAATAGTAGATAATTTAGTTCGTGATTTGTCATACATCAATTAAATTTTGCATATTAAAGGAGAATTATGATGATCCCAAGATATACAAAAATGTTGCTATTACTAAAGCACAATTTTTTGTTGAGAAAAACAAATATGAGAGAAACGATTAAAAGATGCAGTCGTCATCACTAAACTGACACATAACACCTGTCTCAAAACAATGTCGATGTACAGGGATTTTGTTTATATTTGAACGCTACCTACACATCTTATTATTAGACATACAAAAAAATGTTAAATACAAAAATTTTAGGAATTTATCTGAACCGCTAGAATTTATTAAAAAAAGAAACAAATGACGATTGAACATACAACAAATGAGCATCAACTCTGTTATTTTAAACGGAACACTATGTATATTTTCTCGAATTACGAAAGACACTTATTTCCTAATTCCAAAAATATGTAGTTTGTCTATATTTGGGTTCATACTTCTTGCGATATTTAAATTTAAAATTTAAAAAAAAAATGCATTTATTTGGATTAGTAAGGAGTTTATTATGTGTGACAAGTGTTACAATAATTAAAAGTCACTTTATAAGTCAAAACGCCAACATCTAAGAGAAATTAACGTATTATATGAAATAAATTAAGAATAAATTAATAAAATAAGTCCAATTTGGCCGATTTAATTATTTAATGTACGGTTTCATTTATTTAACAACTAAAATCAGAATTACATGGGGATTCATTTAAGACCAAGCACGAATGTGTGAAACAAAGGATTTAAATTTAATTTACTTGAGATTTAAATTCGCATTATCACAAAAAAATGTTTTTCCATATTCATCATTGTATACGGCGCGTTTCAAGTTTTTTAACACGGCTTATAAATATAAGCAACGTTAAATTGTGACAGTAAACAAAATCGTAAGAACTTGAACAAATTATTAATATAATTGTAAATAAACAATTTAGAACTTGCTTTTAACTAACGGGTTCTGTGATGTTCACCAATTTTCTTCATCGGTTTATTCAAGAATCACCTTGTAGAGAACATATGCACACACAAAAATTTTTAAATTATTGTTATTTCTTATATTATTTCTCGCAGTACTTTGAAAGATATACACATGAAAATAGAAATAAGTAATGATTAGCACAGAAAGCGTTTACGAGCAATTAGAACACAATTTTCAAGATAATGCCCATAAAGATTAATTTGCTTTCCTTTCCGCACTTATCCTTCACATAAATCAATTAATGCCAAAGTTTGAAATGCCGACGAAATAATTACGGAGCAGAGTTTCTAGCAACTTTTTTTTAGCGACTTGAAATATTAAAAAAGAGAACTTTCTGATTACAGTTGCAACTAAACAACAATAAGGTAATAACAATACCAAACAAAAATATATCGAGTACAAAAAAAAAATAATAGTAATAACAGAGCTACCATGAAAGCCAGATAGTAAATTCAAATTATTGCTTTTATTATTTGCAGAAAATCAAAGGAGTAAGTAATAGTATATTATTTTACAAGTTTCACAAGAATGCCTCTTGTGAAACGTGTAAAATATACTATTTTTTCTACTTTGCATAACATATTGAACAAAAATATGAAAAATACTGTCAAAAATTAGATCTCCTTAGTATATGGAGAATTTTAGTTAGTAATGCGTTAGTTGCGTGGCAACACTGACAACCCTTTGTTTTAGTGTCGTTTTAAACAAAATCACATTGACAAGTTATTAATTTTTCTTATCCAGCATCATTGTGAGTACTCTCTTAAATAACAAATAAATAATGAATTATTTTGTAAAATCTATACAATATTTTCAATTAAAAATTGACTAAAATTTCCCCAAAAACAGTTTCACAATGAACTTCATTGTGAAACTGTTTTCGGTGTCACAACTTTGTGAACGCAAAGTTGAATCAAAATTTCATTTTTGGAAAAGCTATAAAATAAAGCAAGACTGTAGGTTTTTAAAATTTACCGTGGAAAACGTTTAACTCACAACATGTTTAAAATATATTGTTAAAAAAATGTTGATAATTTGGAGAAACAAAGAAACATTGTTGCCAACTTTACCGAATAAGATTTACAATCATAAAGAAAATAACAATAATAATGGAGCTGTAAAAGTGGTAAAATGTAACCACCTACAGTAGAATAAGTAATACTTTTTCACTCGGTAAGGAATTAAGTAATGAACTTTTTTGTATTTTTTAAAGTTTTGAAAAATACCGGCGGTTTTTTCAAACATTTTATAACAAACAGAGCTTTCTGATAGTTTCAAGAAACAAAATGAAAACATTCTTACCAAATATCGTAATAAGAATAAGAGTTGCAAGGCACAAAGCTACACTTTAAGTTTAAAATTCATCACTACAGCGATTGTTTTTAGGTTTCGTGCAAACCATCCCCATCGTCGGATTGATATCGGATATACAAATGTAATAGCACTGTTTCGATAAGAAGTAGATTTCAATCAAGACAATAAATACAAACCTGAATGTTATGCGTAACGGCGAGTTTGTTTACGCAGTTTATAGTTCACGGAGAACAACACATTTCGCGTGTTCGTTCGATCACCGGCCGAGTTGGCAGCACACCACTTTGCCTTCCGAGCACCATGTGGCGTCGAGACGCTCATCCGACAGAGTACACCACAAGAATACGTGGTGGGGGAACGCCTGCGGTTGACGCTGATGCGACATCTCTTTCGACATTTGAGTCAACCTACCTGTGGGAAATTGCGATTAAGATTTGATTGTTACAACTTTGACTCGAGATGCCATTGTATTTCCCCCCTTCTTCTTTTGTTTTCTTTTTGCTTTAAAACGGGTGGCTTTTGTTTTTCTTTAAAATTAATGGCCGAGCATCAATTTTCCACCGCGTCACTTAGAAAAATTAAATTATTTTGCGCTCCGCCGTTCTACATCACGTGTTATTTAAAAACACATTTATTTGTTTAAAGTGAATATAAATAACCGTTACGTTTTCAGATTGATTGCCGGCTTTTATCCCGCAAGGAAATATTGATAAGTACGAAAATAGACACAAAAGATAATCTTTCTTTTCCAAACAATAGTACGAGAACGTATTTTTATCTGATCTAGCTAGTCATGAAATGTTTAAATTATTAAAAAGTAGCAGTACTTTCATCCCTGATTAACTTTAACCTTTGGTTTACTGCTGCAAAATTGGTAGCAGGAATTTTATTTGCAATTATTTAGAATACGAAAGAACTGATGTTTCACTCAGATACTTTAAACGTGAAGTGCAGTATAAAAGGACACTTCAACTTTCAGTTTCGCCCTAGGAATCTTGATTGTTTAAAGAAAGAAAAGTGCTTCAAATTTTATGAAGGTAGGAAATTTTACGCTCGGTAACTCTCAGGCGCAATACAATTAGAATCGTTGCATTGTAGCTACTTATTTGTTCAATACATATTTGGCCCTTTTTTCCTTTTATAAATCATAATAATAAATAAAAATAACCACTCTAATGAGGTCCTGTTTTAAATGTAGGTACATTTACAGGGTGACTGGTAAGTCGACGTATTCCTTTGAGGGCGTTCTCGGTTATTGCTTCAGGTGCACGTTCTTTTCTTACTTCATCTGGTTGTTTCTTTTCTTGTGTTGATTCAATTGATTCTTTTTGAGAATCTTCTATTTTATTCCTCTCAGGAATTTCATTCTTGAAATGTGGAAAATCCGGAATATACTTCCCAAATTTAGTACAGTACGTAGATGATCCAAATGTACATATCTTCTTTGACCTTCCACTCCTACAATGTACGTTAGCATTTCCTTCTACCGCTTAATTTTTCCCTCTGACATTTTTCACCCAAACTTTGTCTCCTTGTCTGAAGGTTAATACCGGTTTTCTTGAAATATTTCTCCTATCGCCTTGATACTGCTTCTTCCTGTCGACGATTTCTACACAATTTGGTGTAAGAATGCTTAATAAAGTTCTTGGTTTTCTTTCTAAGAAAGATTCTGCAGGACTCCGACCTGTTGTTTCATGGGGATTATTTCTGTATGAAAACAAATAACAATCGATTAAATGTTGTAAATTTGAATAAGAAGTTTGTCGTGTCATTGACATTTTCTTTACAGCTGTTTTCACATTTTGTACTGCCCTTGCTGCAGCACCATTACTTGAAGGATGATATGATATGCCATTTCGCGTCATAAAATCTCCATTGTCAGAGACAATAATTTCAGAAAGTCCGTAGGCTGCAAAAATGGTCCTAAGTTTCGCAATAGTTTTTAAAGTTGTTCCTAATGGAAGTCTTGATAATTCATCTACATCAGCAATCTCTGATCCTTTTCTGTATCTTATTTTGTAACTATAAGCTGATAGTAAAATAGCCCATCTTTGAAGTCTTGCAGCTGCCATAGCCGGAACTCTTTTGTTTTCTCCAAAAATTGTCATGAATGGTGCATGATCCATAACAAGCTCAAAATGTCTTGCGTACAGGTAAGTATGAAATTTTTTTATTCAAAAATAATAGCCACAGCCTCTCTTTCCAATTGACTATAATTTTTCTCAGCTTGCGATAAGGTTTTACTAGCAAAACTGATTGGTCTTTCTCCTCCATCAATGACGTGTGCTAGCACTGCTTCCACCCTATACGCTGAAACATTCCAAATTAATCGTAAGGGTTGTGATTGATCAAAAATAGTTAAAACATTGTCTGAACACACCCACCTCTTACTATCTTCAAAAACTTTATTGCATTCCTCAGTCCATTTCCAATGTACATTTTTATGCAATAAGTCGTAAAGTATCTTCAATCTTGATGATATGTTGTGTATACAATGACCATAATAATTTAATAATCCAACATAAGACTTGAGTTCACCCTGATTTTTTGTCTTTGGTGCTAATTTAATTGCCTAATTTAATTTAATTGCAATATCCCAGATATTGAATCATATTTAAGTATCAATCCTTACCTTGATATTATATCGCTGAAGTCTTCCTAAAAGTAGCATGTTACCCTTGGTTTTCCCATTAAAACTTGATCCATTAAAGACTGAAATCGTGCAGGAGCAGTTGCGATACCATAAGCTAATCGAGTAAATCGAAATAATCCTATATGTGAATTCACCGTTAATAATGGTTGAAATTCTTTACAAACAGGTAGTTGGAGATACGCTTCTGATAAAGCAAGAGAACAAAAGATTTAACCTTGTGCAAGTGAAGCATAAATATCTTTAGGATTCGGTAAAGGATAATGTTCCTTATACAAAAATGGGTTTATCGTTACTTTAAAATCTGCACAAAGTCGAATTTCACCACCTGCTTTAGGAACTACTACCAATGGAGTAAACCAATCACTATGAACTACTGGAATTGTTATATACTCTTTCTCTAATATCCTAATTTCTGTTTCTACATCCGCTTTCAAAGCATACGGAACTGATCTCGCTTTGGAAAACACAGGAGTTGGATTTCCTTTTAAAACTAATTTAGCCTCAAATTCTTTAATCACTTGTCCAATATGTGCCGATAATGTACAGAACATTCGTCATGCTGAAATATCATCCTGCGTCTATTTGCTATAAAGGAACATCGTCCAGTAACTGGAACAAGTTGTTTCCCAAAAAGTCTACATAAGATGCACCGTTGTGGATATCAGGTAAAAAGTGTGGGTCTATTAAATTATTCCCTATAACTCCAAACCACCATTCACACTAAATTTGGTTTGAAAACTAGTCTCTCTTATTAATTTTGGATTTTCTTCCGACCAATAATGTAAATTATGGAGATTAGTGATGCCTTCTCTACTGAATTTGGATATAATTCTGGATAAAAACGTGTTGCATCATTTAAAATGAATCTCCAAATTTAAGTCTTCGTGCAGGATCGCCCTCCTGTAGCCCTTGAACCTTTGTATAGTGGTAAGGATGTAGACCTGATAAGATGGTGTAGAACTGACCAAACTTTCCACCGAGATACAACTAGATCAGCAACTACTTTCCTGGTACTGGTTGTTGGATCTTCACCGAATCTTTCCAGGATTTCCTCTTCAATGTCAGGATTCCAATTCCCCTTTGAATTTTTTTAACGCTCCCAGTTTCAGATATGCGTCGGTAGGTTGTACCAAATACAATTACTTGAGGTACGCACCTGTTTGGAAAGCGGCGTACATATTCCCACTGGGCCGAAACTGCGTTTGAATCACAAAAACCATAGGATAGACCAACAATTTTTTAATACTTAAAGTTTATCTGCTATGTTTATGGATTTCACTTTATTAAATATTTCAAAATAATGATATTATAGGCTAACTAATAATATACCAACTCAGTATCATTTAAAGCCACTTGGATAAAATTTTATATATATTTTTTTTTAATTAATATTTTTTTGGCCACCAATTTTTACACTTGCCCCGGTTAGGAGAAAGTGTAAAAGCAACTGTAATAGTAACAAAAGCAGTGTGAAAGTGTCAAGAATGTTATCATATGTTTTTTTTTATATATGTTATTCGCTATTTTTTCTTTCTGGAAAAATTAATGTGTTTATGAGTTATTAACTTTTTCGTAATACGTATGAGCGAGCCATCGAACCTGAATGTAAAAATCACTATCCATACTGTTTTGACTCGACTTGATTCTTGTAGATAGCAGACCAAGTAGAAGTCGGTATTTTCTCATAAAAACACAGCACTAATTCACAAACTTTATTTTACAAAATTATATACACTTTACAAAACCTTTAATTATTTAAATTACTGCGGCGATAACCATTCGTTTAATGAAAATAAGACTAATTTCGGTGACTGAATAAAATGCAATTATAAGACGCGAATTTGAATTGACTGAACCGTTCTCGTCTGATGATATTTTTCGACTGTTTTCTTCTGTACGATTGATGATAATAATGCCTGAACACTAAGTCAGGGTAAGGGTGGTGATTTCTTATTTTCTGTAAATTTCAACTATACTTAGAATTAATATAAATTTATTATGCTGTTTACGAAAATGAAAGGACCGCTGTTTGCGTTTAACAGATGGCAAATTCCTATTTCGTGAATAGAAATTAGGTAGTTTCAATGAAAACACTAAATTCGACTGTAAACGAACACCGAGGAGTTCTTGTAAATGTTTGCGTCCCAAGTGTTAAGAAACGCAAGTATGCAGCTGCGGAGCGTAGGCCTGCCGAACTCTAGGATTTAAAATTTCACGGAAATTTTAGAATGCGGAAAGATTGTTCGTGGGAAGAGAAATTAAATAATTTAAACTTAATCTAACATCTAAAATAAATCTAAGTTATAATTAAATGAATCCTTAATATATACTGCCCGCCTTGGAAGCACTAGCTTCCAAACCTTTTATTAACACTACACTGTCATATCATCCACGGGTAACACGCACAATTTGGAGGCTGCTCGGCGGATGTCACCTCTTGTAGTCCTTATGGTGGCAGCGCGAACTACACCATCGTTGCCAGGATGTATCGCCTCTACTCGTCCCGTTGACCATTGCATGGGTGGAAGTTGATCATCTTGAATCAATACTAAGACGCCAGGCAGCAGTTGCGGTCCTTGATTGACTTGCCACTTGCCCCTTCGTTGCAATTGGTTCAAGTATTCCTTGGTCCACCTTTTCCAAAAATGTTCCCGGAGCTGTTGTAGGTATTGCCAACGTGATAATGTGTTGACTTTTAAATGAGACAAGCTGGGTTCGACGACTGCGTTTAATGAGTCTCCTATCAAAAAATGTGCCGGGGAAAGAAAGGAAGGATCATTGGGGTCATTTGACATTGCGGTTAAGGGACGTGAATTTAATATGCCTTCAATTTGTATTAGCAGGGTGAACAATTCTTCGTAATTTAATGAATTGCTAGTTAATACTCTTGTAAGGTGGTGCTTAAACGATTTCACAGCCGCTTCCCAAATTCCTCCGAAGTGCGGGGACCTGGGTGGAATAAAGTGCCACTTTATATCCTCTTGAGCAATTGCGTCCACTATCTTCCTCTGGTTATAACTGGTCTGAAATTGTGTAAGTAATTCTTTCAATTCTCTGTTTGTTCCGACAAATTGTGTACCATTATCGGAATAGATGTTGCTTGGCCTTCCTCTTCTACTTGTGAATCTTCTCAGTGCCGCCAAAAAGGCCTGTGTAGTTAAATCTCCAACCAATTCTATGTGAACTGCTCTTGTCGCAAGACAGACAAAAACAGCACCATATGTCTTCTTGGTTATCTTGCTTTTGCGCAAACCTTCTCGAATATATAAGGGACCAAAATAATCTATACCAACATTTTCGAATGGGCGTGATGCTCTGGTCCTTTTAGCAGGCAGGTCGCCCATAATGTGCTTCACATTTGATGGTTTCGCTCTGAAACATACTACACATTTCCTTAAAACTGCCTTTATCGTGTTGCGTGCCGATATGAGCCAGTATTTTGATCGGATTGCTGCCATCGTGGTTTGCACCCCACCGTGTAATTGTTTGCGGTGCTGATGTGCAATTATTAGTTCTGTAAAAGGATGCTTTGATGGTAACAATATCTGATGCTTTTCGTCATAAGGTAAGTTAGAATTACATAATCGACCGCCCACCCTGATAATGCCGTTTTCATCCAGAAATGGATTCAGACACAGTAGGTTGCTCTTGATGTTGACGTTGCCATGGCGCTGTAATTGAAGTAGATCTTCTGGAAATGATGAAATTTGCACCAACTTTACTAGTGCGTTTGTGGCTGAGCATAACTCTGATGGATTTAATGAGTCATTTCGAATCTTGGTGGCATCATTTTTAACGCGCGCAAGTGCATTTTCCTTAAAACGTAAGCAATAAGCCACAATTCGTATTAAACGATTAAAATTTGAATATTTAAGGAATATGTTTATGTCCGGCTGAATTGTTACTGTTGCAATTCTGACAGTTCTGAGTTCTGGAATGTCTTCTAAGTCTGGGGTTTCCGAAGAATTTGGAAAATTTGATGGTTCTTCTTGCAGCCATGTAGGTCCCTTCCACCACATGTTACTTCCTGCGAGTAAATGTGGAGACAGTCCTCTTGATATGATGTCTGCAGGATTTTCATAGGTACTGATGTGGTCCCATTGATCCGGATTGGTAAATTCCTGGATTTCAGCAACACGATTTGCTACGAAAGTCTTCCAGCTCTTCGAGTGGGATTTTATCCACGCCAAAACTATGGTGGAATCTGTCCAGTAATGTACGTTACTTATTTTGTACGGTAACGATTCAATTACCTTATTCATTAATTGAGAGAGTAATAATGCACCGCATAATTCCAGTCGCGGAAGTGTCGTCATTTTCAGAGGTGCGACTCTCGATTTCGCACATAATAAATTGCAACTGATGTTGCCAAGGTTATCTGATGATTTGACGTAAATACAAGTCCCGTATGCCTTCTCACTGGCATCGCAAAACCCATGAAGTTCAAATGACAATGAATTTGTGATATCTGAATTATCTGATATATAACGTGCTATTTTTAATTGAGTCAAGGTTTGCAATTCACTCTCATATTGGGTCCACCTTGTGTGGATTTCTGTTGGTACGGACTGATCCCAATCTATGTTCAGTTCCCATAATTCCTGCATCATTATTTTTGCGGTTATTAAGACCGGTCCAATTAGGCCCAACGGATCAAATATGCTAGATATAGCAGAAAGAATTACTCGTTTTGTAATACGCTTAGGACTAATTGTCTTAGGAATTGAATATTGGAGTATGTCAGAAGCTGAATTCCACAGCAAGCCTAACGTTTTAACATTCTCATTTTTAGCCAAGTCGAGAATTGTGGAGTTTGATGTGGCAGGTATGCCTTCTAATAAGCTTTGATGATTGGAACACCACTTTCGTAGTTCAAAGCCCGTTTTGGACAAAATGCTGATTACCTCTTCTCTAATTGCCTTGGCATCTGATAGAGTATTAGCTCCTGTCAAAAGATCGTCGACGTAGAAATCTCTGGTAACGACTTCTGATCCTGTAGGGAAGTTTGAAGCTTCGTCTTTCGCGGCTTGCTGAAGCGCCTTCGTGGCGAGGTAGGAAGCGGATGCTGTTCCGTATGTGACCGTCGTCAGTTCATATGTTTTGATTGTTTCACTATGATCTTTTCTCCATAAAATTCGTTGAAGGGACGTGTGTTCTTCATTTACCAATACTTGTCTGTACATTTTGGTTATGTCGGCTGTCAATACATATTGGAAAGTTCTAAATCTTGCAACTATAGAGAATAGATCCTGCTGTAATTTAGGCCCGACGATGAGCAGATCATTCAGGGATACTCCTGTGGTCGTCTTACAAGAACCATCAAATACTACTCTAAGTTTGGTTGTAATACTACTCTCCTTTGAAACGGCATGATGTGGTAAATAGTACACTGATGAGTCATTCTGGAGATTCGGACCTGTGATTTCTTTCATGTGCCCTAGTTTCAAGTATTCATCCATGAATTCCGTGTATTGTGCCTTAACTTCGGGTTTCTTATTCAGCTTATTTTCTAAAGTATGAAATCGCTTTAGTGCCTGTTCTCTTGAGTTACCGAGTCTTCTTGGATCGGCCTTGAATGGTAAGGAAACTATAAATCTTCCTTCTTCGGATTTCTTGAAGGTACGAGAAAAATGTTCTTCACATGCACGTTCCTCTTGTGTCAAAGGTGACCTATTTGCACATGATTCAATTTCCCAAAATTTTGACAAGGTGCGACCAAGTCTGTTTATGTTTTCCGAAAGCGATATATTGCAAATTGATATTAATGAAGAAGAGGTACTTGCTACGATTTTTCCAGAGATTATCCAACCCAATAATGTTTTTTGGAGAATAGGTTGCCTCGAAGATGACTTAATTTGACCAATACATAGCAGTCGATAAAAGAGTTCTGCCCCGATTAATATGTCAATGTTTCTTGACACGTTGAAGTCAGGATCTGCAAGTTTAATGGTTTCTGGTATATGTATTTCTGTTTTTGGAATTGACACCACCGGAATATTACTTGTTATAGTTTTCAGTAGAAGACAATCCAAATTCGCCTGGAAGGCGTTGAATCTTGATTGAATTTTCACCTGTACTGATTGTGAAACAGTAGCAGATGATTGGTTTATGCCTGTAATTGGCATGTGAAATGATTTACGTGGCAGACCTAATTTCTTAGCTAAAGATTCAGTTATAAAGTTGGATTGCGATCCCGAGTCGAGTAAAGCGCGACATAAATGACTTTTGCCCTTGGAGTCAAATATTTTTATCATTGCTGTAGACAACAGAACATGAGAATCATGAATGATGGAACTATGAGTTGAAACTGCAGGTTTGGTTTGCTCTTTGTGTAGGAGCCTGTTATGTTTTCTCTTGCATGTTTTGCAGCTACCTGCTTGACATTCTGATGCGTAATGATTAGATTTGAAACAATTTAGACATAATCCTTTAGATTTCAATTCGGAGATACGTTGATCGACAGAAAAATTAAGAAATTTGGCACAGCGATAAATAGGATGGTCAGCATTGCAAATTTGACACAGTTTATTTGTGGAAACATGTGATGAAGATTTCTTGTTTTGGATGTGATTATTTTTATTTATTAGGGGCTGTGATACATGATTTTTAGATATGGATTCAAGCGTCTGACAAGTGTGAGTTAGGAAATCAATTATTGCCTTAAACGTGGGCAATTCACAATTTGTTAAACTTTTTTCCCATTCCTTTGTTGTTACTGAATCTAACTTTCCTACGACGAGATAAACAAGTAAGTCGTCCCACGTGTCCGTAGGTCTGTTGAGCGCCTTGAGTGCCCTGACATGCTTTAGGACACCGTCTAATATTGTGCGTAGCGCGGATTGACTTTCCTTTGACGCAACCGGTAATTCATGAATGGCTCTTATGTGATTTTGTACAATTAACCGTTTGTTGTCGTACCTGTTTTTTAACATGTCCCATGCTTCCTTGTAATTGTCCGCGGAAATCTCTAAAGAATCGATAACGCCCGCGGCTTCCCCTTGTAAAGATGATTTTAAGTAATGGAATTTTTGGATATCCGTAATATTTTTGTTATCGTTTATCAAAGATTTGAATGTGTCGAAGAAAGGGAACCATTCCGTATATGAGCCCGAAAAATTAGGTAATTTTATTCTTGGCAATTTAATATTAGTTTCTTGATTTTCGTTGCCCATTTTGTTGCCTCTAATGTTGTTAAAGGTGCCTTCATTATTAGAACTAGAACTAATTATGAGTTGCTCGATACGGCCTATCAATTTGAAATAACTGTTTTCGAATTCTTCTCTTTCAGTTTCTTGACAATCGATATTTTCCTGTATTTCGATTTGTGTCTGAATGTTATCAAACTGTTCTAATACAGGATCTAATTTCGCTAAACGCCCTTTGAGCTCTGAAGTTGGTACACTATCATTTACATTGCTTAAATATGTAGTGAACCTTTTCAATGTTGACTTTAAAATTCCTCTCTTGGCTTTAAGCTCTCTTAATGCAAATTGTTCAGTCATGATTTAAGTTGTGAATTAGGAATATTGCGTAGGTAAAAGGATAAGAACGGCACACTACGAACTTAAAGGAGACTCACCTGGTGGATTTTGAGCAGCTTGACGTGGTGTAGCAACTTGCACTTTGTCACCGTTGTTGCACCTCTGGTTCGTTGTGCTTTCGTATCCGGCTCGAAAGGACCAATGTTTTGACTCGACTTGATTCTTGTAGATAGCAGACCAAGTAGAAGTCGGTATTTTCTCATAAAAACACAGCACTAATTCACAAACTTTATTTTACAAAATTATATACACTTTACAAAACCTTTAATTATTTAAATTACTGCGGCGATAACCATTCGTTTAATGAAAATAAGACTAATTTCGGTGACTGAATAAAATGCAATTATAAGACGCG
Organism: Dorcus parallelipipedus; assembly: GCA_958336345.1. Taxonomy (NCBI): domain Eukaryota; kingdom Metazoa; phylum Arthropoda; class Insecta; order Coleoptera; family Lucanidae; genus Dorcus; species Dorcus parallelipipedus. Next base: position 18,888,421 of record OY284481.1, read on the forward strand.
AATTTGAATGAACCGTTCTCGTCTGATGATATTTTTCGACTGTTTTCTTCTGTACGATTGATGATAATAATGCCTGAACACTAAGTCAGGGTAAGGGTGGTGATTTCTTATTTTCTGTAAATTTCAACTATACTTAGAATTAATATAAATTTATTATGCTGTTTACGAAAATGAAAGGACCGCTGTTTGCGTTTAACAGATGGCAAATTCCTATTTCGTGAATAGAAATTAGGTAGTTTCAATGAAAACACATACAGTTCATGAAATTTTATTTATTCATTATTTTAATAGAGACAACCAATAAAGAACAAAATTCTTTACACCATTCAGTAGGTTTGAAAGTAAATGTAATATCCTGCAAAATTAACTGAAAACTTAAGCGATCCTCTTCACGTCAGTTTTGGTTTAGGCAAACAAGTTACAATATTTTTTAATTTTACTCGTATATTCATCAACTGGAGGCCAAACAAAGTTTTCTTTAAATTATCTGACAAATTTCACTTCAAATTCTCCGTTATCTAAAACGGTTTTTACTTGACCAATAAAATATTTAACAGATTTTTTAAGGTGTAGAAAACCAACATCCAGTGTGTCAGAAAGTGAAGCTCTCGTCCAATTCTTCGTACCAAACACTCCCATTATCACTGTCACTAGAGTCGGGGATGGGTACTTCCTTTTTTCTGGTTTTTCGAGAATTAAATTTTCGTTCACTTTTGAAGTTGAAGGTTGTGGCTCATTTGAGGAAGCAGTTATAATTTTTGTAATTTTTTATTTTCTTTTTGGATTTCTTTCTATTGAACACTGTTTCACTGACTTGAGCAGTATCTGTTCAAAGGATACAGTTCCAACGTTTAAGAACATAGCATTTTCAATAAAAAGAGGTGCACTTTTCTCATTCAGGTTTAAGTGCTCGCATTCTCCACTATGTTGTTCTTCTCTTTCGTTGTTTAAAGGCACGGTTTTACTTTCCCCATTTGGATTGAATTTGGCAGTGATGATTTTACTTTACTATCGGATTTGTAACTGATGTCCTGGTTGCTTTAACAGTCGTTAGTAATTCACTTTCAAAATTACTAATATTTTGATATGTTTCTGGCAAATTTTCTTGTTGGCGCTCTGCTGTAACATGTAAGGCATTCTGCCTATTGGTATCCTTACCATTTTCAGGGTATTTCTTTGTTTCCATCTTTTCAGTGCTTCCACGTCATATTTTTCATCGGGAATCACTGTTCTATTAAAACCATTTCGTATTGTTTTCTTGGAAGTCTCTTTCCTTGGTGTGTTCTCTGCCAAGTCCACAATTTTCTGTCCCATATTGCTTTAAATGACTTAAACACAGCCAAATCTAAGGTCTGGAGTAGGTGGCTGGTATGGGCTGGTAGTTTTAAAATTTCATTACGGGCGTGTTCAATCAGCAAACTGTCCACGTGAGATAACAAGGATGGGCCTGATATCACCAACATAAGTTAGAAAATATTTTATAAGGTAATTGCGAAAAATCTCCGAAGTCATTTATCCATTTAAGCTCGCAGCAAATGTCATGTCTTTAAAAGTTTCTTCATTGCCTTTAAAAACTATTAGAGGTGGAAGCTTTTTCGCAGCAGCTAGAACTGTCACATTTTCTTTACCGGATCCTGTTATAATCCTGCAAGATGGTTTTCCCTTTGCACCAAGTCTCATCTTTGTCCTTAAAGGATCGGTACATAATAACGTTCCGTCCAAATTAAAAACTTGTTCAAGAGCATTAGAAAGGTCTAACTCTTCTAAAGTATTTTTTAATAAGTCAAAGTGGTCATTAACTAGGAACGGATCTGTTGATTTCTTTCTACAGTATTCTAAGGATTGGAGTTTTTTTTACCGATAGAGAGTGACGTCTTTTGAAACTTTTGATTCAGTTATGGAACGTTATATTTAAAAGGGGTTGAGATGTAGTTTCTTGTTACAAATTCTCTTTTTTTTTTCTTTAAACTCGTTTGTAGACAAGCCATATCCCCACTTTTCCATAGTTCTGATATTTTCGGCGATTTTGCTTTCTATGTGCGATTCAAACGCTGGAGGTGGTCCCAGCGTTTTACTTTTAATTCCGCGTAGTAGTTTTCCTCTCTTGTATAGGGTTATGTAAGGTATTCCATATTCGTCGCTGGCTTTTGAGAGAGTAAGTCGCCCTTCTTGAACATCCTCTAGGGCTCTCCCAAGTATTTCCCGCCCATATGCAGCTCTATTGGTACACTTTCCCTGTAAAAGATAGTCTGGGGTAAGAGTTTATTTTCATTATTATTATTATCCAAAAATATACAATCCTGTTAATCCTAATGGTATGATAGAGACTGAAATACAAATTGAAATCTCTTAAAAACTCATCTTTATTAGGTACATTTTTACTTTGTATCGGTTGCACTTATGTATTGACCACTAGTGACGTTTATTTAAATATCGCTATCGGTAAAACAGAATTCTTTATTAATATTAGTTATTTTAACTCCAATAGGTACACCACAGATGTTTAATGGGTTGCCTGGTAAGTACGGCGTATTTAATTTTTAATGTTTTAGATTTTTTCGTCGGCTTTTACACTTACCCCGTTTATACACTTACCCAGGTTAACCCAATATGAGCAAAATATCAGCATATTCAGCGTTTGTGAAACTTGCCATATTAAGAAGATATTTCACGTGAAATAATAATGAAAACAATAGCAGGAACAATTCAACAACTAGCAACAGCTCAAAAACTATTTCAAAATTGCAACAATAGCAAAAACTCAACAATAATAGGAAAATCTGAGCAACAAGAACAAGAACTTTACAACAAGAAAGGGACCACACAGATTAATTAAACTGAATTCAGAAATTTACAATCAACGACTGAAGTGTGACCTCGACAATTAAGCTTTTGTATATGTTATGAATGGTATCATGAAACTAGTTTTTTAAATGTATCATATCTGACCAAATCCTACTTAATAATTGAGTCGTTTAATTGAGAAACCGCATATGCCAGTTTTTGGTTGGAATTAAGTTTAATACGGCCATCCTTTGAAGGGAAAATCACATTCCAATTAATTCTCTTTGGCCCTGAAAAATCGGCTACTTTTGAAAAACAAAAAATTCAAACTTTGAGCTTGCACTGGAACAATTTTTTTAATTTCCAATTTTGTGAATTTTGTGAACTTTCATGGGATTTCTCAACACTCTCTCAAAGGAATACGTCGACTTACCAGTCAGCCTGTATAAATTTGCAAATATGTATTACAGTTAATGGGATTAAAAAAGTTTTAATGTAAGTGCTTTATTTATATTGCGACTGAAACGTTCCAGCGAGAGATTTTAATTTGCTGTATTATAACATCTAGGCTCAAATTCACTTAAAACAAACAAATATTCCACCTCTCAAGTGGATGAAGTCAGCATCAAGACAAGAATAAATATGTGGACACTGCAGGTCCATTCAGAGAACAGTAATTCCCACACCGCCTGTTGATGCCTCAGAAGTCTTCGTCTGTTTTTCTTTTAAGGGTCATATTTCTGCGGAAATTAGAATAGCTACAGACATAACATCGAACAAAAATTTTACGAATCGACTAAGTATGTAAGTAGCAAAGTTGTGCGTGTACTTACGGTTATAAGTTCTACTAACTAAATACTTTTTTACTTGTATCTAGGTAACTCATGTCTAAATAAAAACCTGGTCAAGTAGGCTACATTTAGTAATTCTGCTATGTAAATGCAATGGATAAATTCTTGATCACAACCCACTTGACCAGGTTTTTATTTAGATGCTCGTTACATGCATCAGGCGACAGTCTTGTAAGTACTTGTATTTAAATACTCAAAAGCCTAAGGTACTTGTTCCTGTGCTTATAAAATAAGTAAATGTATAAGTATAATTTAAAATTATCTATGAATGTGCTTTAAAATTATTGCATAATATTCAAAACAGCTCATGTATTTTCTTTAAAATATATTATTTAAAAAAATCTTTTAATACCTAATAATTGTTTATGTACCTACCCAGAAGTTTCATGTTCGCAAACTCAATTCGTTTTTACAACGACCGAATTTTCGATATATGTATCTACATCTCTTTCAGCGTTTGTGGACCGCGCACGTAAAATTGAAAAAACAAAACCTTCTGAATTATCAGAGATATCGCAGACAATTTCAGCCTTGCGTGTTTTTCGAATAATTTCACGCTTTGTTTACGTTTGACGTTCCGAACGTTTGTTTGCATACGGTATTATGACATTTCTTTCTGACGAACGCGGACGCTGCGCTGCGGACGCAAATTCAAATCAATGTGCGACTTTACGGTCATGATTCTGTGAAGCGTTGACGGTGGTGGTGGCCATTTGAACGTTTTAAAATTTTAATGATTTTTTTTATACGGTGATCACGTAAAAAATGTATAGAATAAACAAGAGCGGGGCGTTACGAAATCAAAACAACGCGCCGAAAAATCATTTTATCATTCGAAATGATAAAATGGTGATTTAAATTATTTTACATAATGAATCGCAGATTATTGACTACTGCAACTTCAAAAAAGATTTTATTAATTTAAATTCAATAAAATAAATGTCTTAGTAACTATATTTCATGAACATTTGAACCCTAAATGGTTGTCGTGACTCACCCTGTATATTATGATTTATTATTATTTAATGCAACTAATAGATTTCAGTTAAATTTAATAATTGTAAAATCATATGTGTACGCTCTAGGTTTATTGCTTTTGCTCCATTCTTTTATTATTTCAGAAGCACAGAAAGAAGTATCCCAAGCAACACCATTTCGTTCATTAGACGGTTTATATACGACAGACAGGGATATTTTTGGTAATGGTATATAGAATGCCAAAAATATTCATATTTTAATGGTACTAGTTACCCTGGGATATAAGTGATACGTTAACTATACGTTTTCATTAAATTGTAATAAAATGTCGCGACTTGCAAAACACGTTTATCAAATTATTAAATTCCATCTTATCATGTAGGCGTAGGCCCATAACATACATTTTTCTCATTAAAATTTATAATATAATCTAAAAAAGTATAATGAATGTTTAGATGTAACATTTATTAACAAATATTTATCCAAATTGGTCTTGTGACCCTTGTTACATAGTAAATTTTTTATAAAACTACTAACATTGTATCACTACATAAGATGAGAGCTTAAAATATGCGTATCTTATAAATTTCGCCGCGAGATGTCGCGACATAAACTGTTGCTCACTAAAGTTGTCGTTTATAAGTCAAAACCGCAGGAACTTTCTTGCCCATTACAAATCATCACAAAATATATAATTACTACAAACGAACAGACACTTGGTAAAGTTGAATTAAATGTCAACAGTTCGCTGTACGTTTCACAGCTTCTTTAGAATAAGTTGTAATAATATAAACATATAATTATAATAATTTTATAATTCCAAAATATACGTCTAGTATAAACCATGTATAAACGTTGCGCGTACCCTATAAATATACATTTTGTGTAAACGTTATATTTATCCCAAAAAGAGACGTTAGTTAGACTGTCACTCATATGTATAAATACTAGTCTATAATATTCTACATTTAGACTAAATTCAAAACGTGTTTTAGACATATTCTATATTTGGTGTGTTGCATGGGATTTTTTCAGTAAAGAAAAAAGAAAGAGAGAGAATGTGTTATTTCAACGACGAGAAGCGGGCCGTAAACCAAATTTAATATTAAAAATGATTCCTGTACGGGAAAATGTTGTTCTATAATAAAAGTGTTCGGTTTCTCCAAATTAACTGCATAATAAAAGAATGAAACGGAATGAAAGCGCCGGCGAACCATAAGCGGAGGGTAGGAACATGGCCGGAGGGTTCGAGAAGTAGGAGCAAACTTAAATACTTAATTATCCATCTGTTACACAAGAACAGCGCCGAGGACCATTGGTGGGCGATTGGGGGGCTGGATATAGAGTAAGATTATATAAGTAAGTTTTATTGTACTGGAATAGTACCTAAGGTACACAGCAAGTTGTACATTAACAAACCAAGTATTAGTAATACCTCGATTAAATGAATTCACAGAAATACATTTGTAAGAGTATTTTAGGAAAATAATAATAATATTTTACAGCGTACAAATTAACTACATACGTACTTCAAACCTGCAAAATTTAGTTCAATTTCTGGTTCAGTCAGTGACTTTCTGTGTAAATTTGCATTCATACATGAGTGTTTTATTCTGCGTTATGAAGATGTTGTAAACGTAAGAGCTTTACAATACTGTTCCAGAATTTTAAGCACAACTAAGTTGCTAGGTTTTCTGTGCAAATATGAGTCGTTGGAAAACGATTTCCTACAATAACACATAAAACGTGCCGAATCTACTCCACTGACGAATTGAATTTCTTTATTTTTGTAATAGTAACCGATGTCAATCCACTTGTTACAGTCTTTTTCTATTGCTTTTCCCCTTTTGTCAAATGTGTTTCCTAAGTTGTCAAACCCGGAGGCCTACTCATGGCATGTTTACTCAATTAAAAATGAGAACAATTATTATGGTAGGGGCAATTAATTTCAACTACACTCACGTGGCAGTGTTGTCGTCGCATTTAGTTAATTTGATTATGTTGGTGATACAATTTGTTACCTTGCAATTGGTAATGCTGATTTGTCAAGTTCATGGGATTCACGGCTTGTTTGCGGCACGTGGCACTGATTCAACTCTTTCTCCTCTTTGTATTATTTGGTTAACTTGTATTTTTATGTCGTATTTTATATTTTGTAGGGTTGTGAGTGTAAATGTCTTTCGGACAAATGTCAAAAATGACAATTGTCTGGACAGGACAAATACTATTTGTCATAAAAGTGTCTTGGATACTGTCCGTGACATGTGAATCCGCTAAAAATGTTTTACCTTTGTTTACCTTTTCCCGCTAATTCTGTAACAACGTCAAATGTGACAAGGTGTTGGCAAATGGTAGTTACAATTTGTGTGCAATAAAATTTTATAATATTTGTTTTTCGAATTTACGAAAGTACAATATAGGAGCGGCATATTTTTGAAAAACTTCTTTATTTGCATTAAAAAAAGTTGATTTTCATTATGAAATTTTAAATGTCATAAGTGTCTGACATTTAAATTCGTGTCCTGTCCAAAAGATTAAACGTCCGGACATTTTACAACCATAATATTTTGTTAAGTTATAGTTAGTTGAAAAGGTAGTTTAATACATGGTGTTTACGTGTTGTGTACCAAATTGTAACAAGACAAGTAAACAAATTAAAGTGCATCGTTTTCCGTATCTGGTTGAACAGGTAATGCTTAAAGATATTCAAAATAATTTTCGCAATAGAGTAGATTTAGCAATGATGACAATGATGACGCAATTGATGACAATTTTATTGTTGTTTACTATATTCTGATATTCGTTTCCCAAATATCCTCTCAGTTTGTCCGATATAATATACTTTTGGGAATATTCAATAAATTGATTTCAAAATGAAAAAAATGGTTTTTTATTTGTACCCATAGCTTTGTTGCTTAATAATATAATTCCAAAATCGATGTACAGTGTTTTCCTTATGGTTTTCCTCTTTTTTCAATTAAGTTTCACGATTTGTTAAATATGTTTTCAATTTCGCAAACATCAAATTCATATATCAAAGAGAATAGTCATTTCACAAATTGTGAAACATAATCGATAAAAGAAAACCAAAAGAAAAAAATTAATGTACATAATTTCATCATGCATTCAAATTTACCGCCAATTTGATAACAACGCCACTGCGAGTGTAGTAAGCGAAACATCAGTCTCGCCGATAAGGTAGAGTTGAATATCTATAATCCATTCACGATCTTTTTAGACTCAGAGTAGGCCATGTTAGGGTGACATTTTTGTTGGTACCTCCAAGTGAATATGTTCCATTTTAATTTGATGGTTATATTTTTGAAAACAGACGCCGAAAAACATTGATGATTTTTAGCATTTTGACTTAGTATTAAAAAGTCACAAGTAATTATTTGTTTTTATTTTACTTTCTTCATGGAATCGTAGAGTATAAGAAGCAATAGTCGATGGGACTGACATTAAAGTGTCAGAAGTTTACATTTGTCACATTTTGAGTTCTATCAAAATTCATGTACCTAACTTAACGAAAAAAAAACATGGCCCTCTAGAGTCTAAAAAGACCGTGAATAGATTATACAGGGATATTCACATAAACCGTTCGTTAAAAGTTTTCAAGGTTGCAGTTCACGTAGATATTTGAAATTTAAGGAGCAAGGGTTTTCCGTAGAGATCTCTTTAAATAAAATAAAATGGTCTTTGTATCACTTCCGGTTGTACCGGAAGTGGTACAAAGACAATTTTATTTTATTTAAAGAGATCTCTACGGAAAACCCTTGCTCCTTAAATTTCAAATATCTACGTGAACTGCAACCTTGAAAACTTTTAACGAACGGTTTATGTGAATATCCCTGTATATAATAATAGTAATCTATAATCTATGGGCCTACTATATTTTGAACAGATTGGAAAGTCATTTGACTACTGAGAAAACACGTTTGACAAAAGGGGAAAAGCAAAAGAAAAATACTGTATTTCACAGTTTTGCACATAATATTCTTTGCACTTTCGCTTTAAAGGTTGCAAGGGCTTGTTTTACAGAGGAAAAGTTGTAGGAAACAATGTGAATTAAATCATGATCGTTTATTCATATTAAGTTGAAAAAATTTAATCCTAAGAAGTTTCGTTCATATATTCATCGACTAGTTCGGTGAAATATGAATATTTAAACCCAATAATAGTCGGCGATATTTACACTACCAGTTTCCGAAAATATTTTATAACACGAAAGACATTAATGTATTACTTTTTCTCTCTAATAGCAAGTAAGTGGAACGTGGGACGTTTACTTAATAAACACGCTTTTTGCGACGGAAATTTATGTAAATGAATGCCGCTTTAAAATGCGGAGGTATTGTGTAATTTGCGTACTTTGCAGAAATACAAAATTAGCGGCTGTCGGTGCTGTAATTTCAACATCTGGTAAGTAGTTCATAAAGTGCAATAAATTACGTATCTCGTTGTATTTTCCCTGCATATCTATCTGGGCAAATATGAAATGTACGTAAATTAACAAGCGAGCACGCCCCCCTCTGATAACACCGGTGACCTACCTAACAAATATAATCCTTTCATTTCTCTTTATGATTAATCATTGATAGGTATGATATGATTATAGGTTATTTAATTTATATTCGTATTCCGTTCTTTCTTTTATTTTCCCCATTCTTTTGTTCTTCACAGGACACTTTCTCATACACACATAAAAATCTGGAGTTAATTCGAATACTTTTTCAACTCCTTTTCGGCGTTCCCTCGCGTCCATCCGTTTCTGGTGTAAATATAAACGGAGTTGGGACGTTTAACTTTAAAAAGTGTTAACGTTGTCTTCAAAAGTGGCATTTTAATCCTTGCGGTAGTTATATGTTAGTCAGTTAGCAACAACTGTAATATCTTGAAAATGATTTTATACAGGGTGTCCCGTGACGTAATGTCACCACTTCACCTACGTGATAATCAATTCAAACTAAGTAAAAAACTCTAATAAAGTTTTGTTCTAAAGTAAACCGTTTCAAAAATATGTTTAATGTTTCATTTTTTATTTTCTAAAATTTTAAAGTTCTAATCTAATCATTTATCCATTCACCTAATAATCAATTCAATCTAAAAAGAACCTCTAATGAAGCAAACCATTATTTTTCAAGAGTACGCCGTGTTTTGTAATTTTCAGAATTTTCAAACTCTCAAAAGGTGTTCAAAATAGCCCCCGTTGTTTGCTAAACACATTCTGGCATGCTTCAAAAGAGATGCAGTTGCCTTTGAAGACCTTTTGAGATAAAGTTTAAAAATTCTGAAAATTACAAAACACGTCGTACTGTTGAAAAATAATGGTTTGCTTTATTAGAGTTTTTTTTTAGTTTGAATTGATTATTAGGTGAACTTTAAAATTAAAAAAAATAAAACATTAAACATTAAACATTAAACACCCAGTATTTTTTAAACGGTTTACTTTAGAACAAAACTTTATTAGAGTCTTTACTTACTTTGAATTGACTATCCCGTAGGTGAAGTGGTGACATTACGTACGTCACGGGACACCCTGTATAATCTTATTTTTAGTGAATGAGACAAAGTGAAACGCAATTTCAAGGAACTTGACCACTGCATAATTTGGATCAACTTGAACTGCCCTGCATAATGCATTAAAGTTCGAACTAGGCAAAATGAAAAAGCACGTGCGACCCTTTGAGCATTACTCGCGGCAGATGGTTCTCTAAACTTCTGAAAGAATAATGACACAGTTCGGCGGTCGTCGCGGCCACAAGCCGACGCGAAACAAAGCTGTAAATTGCGTGAATCGCAATCAGCGAAGTACGTACTAGTCAGCCGAATTTATAATTTTAACAACAACCCTGATAGGAAAATGTCGATAGCAGAAAGCTGACACGGTAGCCCCAGAAGAACCCTCTGCATCGAGCTTGCTGATTGGGCGTTATGGTGCAAAGCGAGCGAGGCAAGCCGGGTCCATTGTATCCATACGTATTTTATGCTGTACAGCACATTGGGAAATTTGCGTTATCAAGCATCAATAGACCGAAGTGATACGGCGAAGAACAATGCAGAATATTAACCAACATTAAAGAAAAACATGCGCGACTTGAAACAACGCTAAGCTTTTGTTCTTTATATGTATGTATATGTATTTATGCACAGTTCTGAATTTGCTACTATGTGTTCGAAAAACAATAACGCACAAATAATAAATGATTCAATTCAAGACTGGAGAAATGCATTGCATATTTACTTATTTTTAGGGGGAGACTGAAAATTAAAAAAAAAAAAACAAGTACAAGTATGAAATTCTAAGGAAATAAAAATATTAAGATGAAACACTTTTATTGTTGTACATATCTCCATGTAGTGCTACCTACCTGAAGGACAGTAAATTGTGCGAGTACATTCAATGATCTCCAGCACCGCTGGCTAAACTTCTGGCCAAACTCCTGGAGAATAAAAGTCACCAGCTGAGCACACTTGTTTTTATTTGAAATGCTCAAAAATGTAATAAAATAAAACAAGAACAAGTACGACCCAGAAGGGGTTACAAAGCGTTGAGCAAGAAATAAATAAACTTGTTATCAGTCTATGATTAATTAAAACATGATCGAGAAGCAGATCTGCTTATCGTTTACAGAAAAAGCTTAAAGTAAATATCTAAAGTCACTTGATTAAAATTGAATTAACGCAACACAGCGTTTAAACGACGCAAACGAATAAATAAATAAAATATTTCCGACCTTATAACCAAAACCTACGTTTAGACAGTCAGCTGTCAATAGTGAAGTGGAAGAATCCAAGTGAGAGGCATCCAGCGGAAGGCAATGCTACCAATGACGTAAAACGGCGTTAAGTATTACGTCACAAACTCTCCGGTTGCGGCGTCACGTCTAAGGTTAAGTCCAACTTTTACCCGACGACGGGTGGACTTTTAGCAACTAAGACTCCGATTACGGCTTTTTCTTCCACACAAAAGGTCGTTGTTAATTATCAGAAAGAGGGGGGTACGACTACCTCTGGAAGCCTAAGTAGTAAAGGAAAGATGCGCATTACAAACTAAAAATATGCACGAAGTTGTCCATAAAACCTACTCGTTCTCTTGTCTCAGGTACAGGCGTAGAGAAACTTATAAAAGAGCTTGAATTTACTTGGCGTGAAGGTAAGCAAATCTCGGAGTAAATTCCGTTTCAGGCTTCAATCAAAAGATTTACATGAAAAGAAGCACAAAAATCGTAATCACACACAAACAATAAATGTGCACGCCAAGAAATCTTTCACAACAATCAGAGCGTCGCGGAGAGAACGCGTACTGCCCAACTACGCTGGAACAGGGGTCGTTACGAGATGACCTCAGTTTTAACCGGGCGAAAGAGTGAAATGGACTGATACCGTAGGGCTTAGGTAGCGGCGTATGGTTTTCTAATGCCATATGATTCAGGGGTAAACAAACTGGTTCTTTACTTTCGTTGATTATTGTTTCACTCAGTACTTAAATGTATTAAAGACCCAAGATATGGCATATTGTAGAATTTTTTCTGCCATTTCATTTGATTTTTTGACGACAATAAACATAACGCTATTCGCGTAGGCGTTTTTTGGACTCAGCCGGTATATCAACTACTCTCCGGCCGACCATCCTGCACTGCGCCTCAGCAGTAGAGATCAATTCTTAAAAGTGCAGTGGCGAAATTACTGGTAGAATTACCATGCCTTTAAACGTTGGTGGCGAATGTACCTGTAGATTTACTGCATTCATGAGGTTTGGTGGCGAAATTACCAACACCCTTCTATACAGACCAAAGTGTGGAATCGGAATTTGCAATAAAAAGTATAACATTCTATTTAATAAAAAAGTTAAGGGCGACTTCCGGCATAACCGAAAGTAAAATAAAAGTGATATTTTAATTTTAATTTTCAGAATTTTTGTATGTTCCCTTGCCCGAAAACTTTTAATAGACCACTCAACTTGGGATACCCTGTAAAAGTTCATAAATTTAGTTTAAACAAATTTGTTATGGCAATTACAACGTTGGATTCTTTTAGCTGAATAAAATATTTGCAGGCCTTGTCTTATTTCGTACAATTCTCTATTTCAGAATATATTCCGGAGGCTTTTCTTGGTCGACATTTCAATTTCTATAATTTATAAGAAGGGTAAGTGCTAAAACCTACAGGAAGCATAACTCTGCCGGTCCTCCGTACGTAGAAATATACCTACCTAAGTGGGACGGAATAAGACTTTAAAAATTTGCGAATTCCTTTCTTCTGAAGTGCACGGAACAGAAGTTTCGTGTAAACATACAATTCTAAAGGCAATACATATGTAAGAAGGTTGGCGATTCTCCCAATCTTTTACAATTCAATGCGCCTACATGAATATCGCATGCACTTTAGGCCACGATCATTCCACTTGAACGCGTCGGTACTTCGGGCTTTCGCCGCAAGTAATAGTTCATTACATTTGATGGCTTCCGTATTTTCATATTTCGAAATGAGAGTGGTTGCAAACTGCATTTAATTTACCTTTCGTTGCTTATAATTTATAAGATATAAGTTATAAAAATCGAATTCTCGAAAAATTAAATACAGTTTATTTAAATCATATTAGCGATTTTTATTTTCGTCAATCATCGTCAATGAAACAAAAAAAAAGAATATAGTCTTGATGATTTTAGAACACGATTTGAAAATTTTTAAACACACTTATTCTGAAAAGTCATAAATTCCAAGGATGTAAATGCTTGTGCGCCCCAACTTTCAGTATACTTTCTAAATACAGAATTTATCAGTATAATAAATATTCTAATAAAAGAAAACCCATGAATATATTAACGCCTCTTTTATTATAATGGCGTTACGTGCCGAATCAACTCTCACCAAGCACACTTTTGAATGTTTCGAATGTCTGTGGCTATAATTATGTATCTTTTAATTACATTTTAGAATTTGCTGTAAAATTTGGCTTTATAATTACGGTGTAATGTCACATAAACAAATAAAATACATAGGCATGGTCATAGCCGTAATAACTTTAATTAAAATATTTATACAGGGTGCATCATTGATAAGCATTTCTTCAATAGCTCTTTAGCTATTAATTATAAAGGAAAACATCGTCTATAAAAGTTATGAATGAAAAGTTATGTCACGAGCTTGGGGGATCGGGGGTTGCGTAGCTCAGGGATGGAAGGGAGCAACAGGGGTCACTGTAAACTAACACATTAAGAGCAACAAAGATTACCTTTATTGTCTAAAAGTTTAGAGTAAATTACAAATTTCTCGTAATCATGACAACCTTCCTTTCTAAGTTTGTTCGACTCTGAGCAAATAATCTTATACGAATTAGTCATGATATCAGTACACCTGTAAACAAATACAAAATGAAACATTCATATGAATAAAAACACTCGTAAGCAAAAATATGAACAAACGCATAAGGAATGAAAACAAACCTAAGCATAAAATGTAAACACACGTAAGCATAACTTATTCGCGAGTGAAATAATTTACTAAAATTATATCTCTTTATCTAAATGAATTTAAAGTAAATTACGCCAATTAACTAAAATTATTCCCAAACTATCTTGAAAATAAAAAAAGAAAAATTAAATGTTTATACACTGTCATCCGATACGATCCTTAGGTTTAGGTTCTCCAACGAAAGTCTGGTAACGGCTCCTCCTTCCGCTACCTCTGCAATCAGCTGTGGGTTTCCCATTCTCCTTTGCTGAGGTGGTTGATCCTTTTCCGTTCTTTTTTTCTGTTTTGTGGAAACTTCAATTTCTTCTTATGGTCCATCCATATCTTCAAAGTTACTTCTTTTTGTGCCTGCTAATTCATGGATAGTTCCATCTTCTTTCCGGGAGCTTCTTGATCCTTTGACGGCCTTTTCTTTAAGTCATCCACATTTTTGAGCGTGCCTTTTTCCTCCCTCCACGTCTCTCTCATTCAAGGGTCTTTTGGCCGACGCTTGATGAGTTTCCTGACGTTTCTTCTTTTTCTGCAGAATCCTTTTTATACACAGGCCTAATAACATCCATGGGCGGGCGTAGCTAACATCATTGCATGGGCGGGTGTTCTTCTTAAAAGAATAATCACAGCAATGGTTAAGACAATGTTCCATAACAAGAAGGTGATGTTACCGTGAAATGAGGTTTGGCTCTTCTTTGACATCTTCTCTTTTATTTCTTCCATCAAATCTTCAAAGTATACTTGGGACTGACTGGTAGTGATGTTTAAATGCGGAATTATTAGACTCCAATTTTGATTTACACATTCGCTAATATTGGTGTTGGCTGGTGCCATATGGATGGCTTCATAACAAAAGTTTTCAGATTGGTCCATGTAGCTGGTAGGATGTGGGTGACATCAATGTTGCTTATTTTTTGCCCACAGGGAAATCTTGTAGTGATGATGACTTCTTTCCCTGTTATTAAACTGCAATGACAAGGTAGATTGATTTTCACTGCTCCGGTTTTGGCATCGTGTTGAGGTTCTAGTTGGGTTGTTTCGTTCTTACACTTGATAGTAGTATCTTCTGCTGGATGAGTGATGATGAATTCCGTGTCAGTAAGTTCGGTGATCAGCATGGTATGACCTTTGTGACATCGGAATGGACAGTATTGGCTCATGTATTGGCTCATTTCTTCTACGGTTGCTCCTCGAGTAGTTTAGCACATTGTGGTCCCTGTAGCGGATCCGACGAAAAGCGAGGCAGGGGCTCGTATTTGTAATTTACTAATTAATTTAAAAAGAAAAGTATTTTCGTAATGCCGAGTTATTTACAGATCTGCACGCTCAGCAAGCACCGAGCCATTACACTCAACTTGCAGATTTAGCAACATAAGTAAAATAACTGGGGCAATGTGTAATTGGTTTAACGAAAAACAACTAGCTTGCGATCTAAATGAGATTGGTAACCGCGTAAGAAATCCTGACAACATCTTTTCCGGCATAGTAACTACGCGTGTCCACTGAATTTCGTGGACCTTTGGTCATGACATCACGTACATCTTTAGTATATAAGGCATGCATTTATTGTAATAATCATCAGTTATCTGATCGTCTTCGGAGGAGTACAGTGATCTGTGTCTCTAAACTTTTAGACAATCTTTGTTGCTCTTAATGTGTTAGTTTACAGTGACCACTGTTGCTCCCTTCCATCCCTGAGCTACGCAACCCCCGAGCCCCCAAGCTCGTGACATGATGGAGGCGCCAAAAGTTCCCAATTAAAGGGAATGCCAGGTCCGGACGAAACGAGATCGTGACTTAGTGAAGACGCCGAGATTCGCATATGTCGGCACCCTACTGGACCAGGGCCCAAGCAAAAACAACACAATCACCAGGACAGCCTAGCGAGTCACCGTTTCAACCCACCCCACAGAAGTACGGAAGTTTACAAGAATTTTGAAGCAACAACGTAGAAGAGGTCGACATCGAAGGCTAGCTTCCCAAACGTCTAGTGGCAGATTCACGGCGACTTTAAAAATACTTTTCTTTTTAAATTAATTAGTAAATTACAAATTTCTCGTAATCGTGACAATATATGAAATTCGTCAGTTACATACATATAACTACAAGCAGTAAATTTATTTAATTAGTGCTCCTGAAACGACATTTCCTCGAGAAGCAGTTCACTATCCGAGAGAATCAAATAAAGATATCATGCAAATAAAGACACACGACATTAATATCTCTTTCTCGGATGTGACATTTCATTCCACGATAAAATCTAGTGGCCGTAATTTCTTCCGCCATACATTCACATATTGTTCAGTACATTGCGTTTTTATCGCACCGATAGCACTAAATAAATAACGATGCATAAATTATTTTACGCCGGGGAGACGCCCTTAAGTGTGAGCGTATTCCGTTTAAAGGATTTATCTAAGGACAGAATGTCACATGTACTTGTAAAATTACATTTTCATTGCGCACATTTGAAATTACGGCGATAAATCTCTTGTTTACACGATTTTCTTTGCGATCGTTATTCACAGGATCCTCGCCGCCTCCTGATATTTTCCAGGCGAACCAAATATACATATGTGTAAAATTATTTATTATTCTCGCTTCTAAATAAATATCGTTTATTATGTTTATTATAATTAATTATAATTACATGCGAACGCGAGTATTTACGTAAGCATATGAAATCCCCATAACTTCTTTCATGTAGGAAAAAGTTTGATATATAAGTTTTCCTAATGGCACCGGTTGTAGAGAGACACCTTAGTCATTTCCGGCAGGTACTAAACGAGCTTCTCGCATGCTCCAAGACTGCTAAAGTAGCTAATTTTATGCCCTGCAGCCGAGGAAGAAAAAGAACAAACACATTTGGTTAACTGAGAGGGAAAGAAAGAACAAAGACGAAGTTTAAAGTTTTAACAAGGAAATAGAGGCGAATAAAACTTCGTGAAATTCATTATGTCACTTGGAGTTATACACTTTCTCAAAATATTCAATAGCCGACAAGCATTTGACAAAGTGAGCAACTGCACATCTTTCTTTTTAGAAAATATATTCGTATTTAAGTTAATGCTAATGTGATATACAGGGTGACTGGTAAATCGACGTATACCTTTGTGTGTTTGAAGAGCTCATTTGCAATTGATTTGACCATAAGATGCATTATACAAAATGCAATAGCTTCTGAGACATTTTAATTTTTGTGTTTTTTTTTAGAAATACGCTCCCTATTACCTTTTATCTAGAATTACTCAGAGAGTATAAAAGTTTTTCTTAATATTTATGTTTTCCTAAATAATAGTACATATACTACGCAACAAACATTAGCTTAAAAACTTTAATAAGTTTTTTAATAATCCAACCTACTTGAATATTCATTCTGATTTGGTAATATATCAGCAAATACAAACGATTTATAATTATTTTAAATGAGTAAACATAGAAGAACTTACAAGAAATTGCTGTTAAAATAGCAAAGGAAAATAGCATTCAGTGTACCTATGTGATACATTCTGCGCGTGTGAATATATTTCTAAAGTTTGCTTTGTGAAATGCTGACCCACCTTAATTAATGCATTTTCATTTTGTGACCTAATTTATAAAATACATTAGGGATGTAGTATCTAGAAATGTCCTGTATAATTGTTATGAGAAGATGACAGAAAGTCATTATTTCGCATTATATATGCAAGGGTAACGTCATATTTTATACATACACCGACATAATGTACACTTGACAGCTTCTGAATCAGGAAATCAATTTTCCGATTCGGGAGTTGCTTGAAGTAAAATCTTGTAAAAGTCTTGGCTTCCCAGAGACCACAATGCGTGCATGTTTGACAGCTGCGCTATCAGAAAGTACGTTCTCCTGGGGAATTAAACATGGGACTACTTTCCATTTAACCTCCCGCGACAATGACTTCGCCATTCCGGTTAAATTATTGAACTTAAATTCTGTTGCGAGAGCTTTCAACTTTTGCACTTTAAATTTAAGTCAAATTGTGATTACTTTTAACGCCATAAGTTTAGATATTCGCTGCGCAAAACGTGATCTACGTAATGAAGAGCACTTTTTTTGTGATAGTACTAAAAACTCTCTTTTATGTTAAGCAAATCTTATCGCAGTAGATTTAACACTTTCAAGCAAAGCAACTATGAATATTGGCTTTTTTTTTTAATTTATTCTTGGCTCATCTTTTAATTGTTCTCTATCTACAAACAAGCAGTTTCAATCAAGTAGCAACAATATGTATAATAATATAAATATATGCTTTCACGTAATACAGTTTAAAAACTTGTTACTTCCCTGCTTCCATTAGTAGGACTTAGATTTAAGAATGTTATTTTGTGTTAGATTACATGTTGAATTTTAAAGAAATTGATGAATGACGGTATCGTAACAAATTCCGTATTGGAATTTTTCTTGTTATTTCAGTCTGACTTGATCGTTTTTCATAATTCTGATTAATTGAAGACCAACGTGCGAGGTAAGAATCATCAGTCATATTTAAACGTGTTTTCTAATTTATTTTGGTCTTGTTGCCTATTCTAGAAATAACAAATTCGCCTTCCGCAAATTGAGATGTCTCATTTAAACAAATATAAAAACGACACGGTGTTCTTACAAAAGGACAGAGAGGATTCAATTAAGTGAGTAATTAATTACCGGGCTCAAGTTCAGGCGTTATTTTTTTGCAATAATTAATGAGTTTTTTCGATATGAAAAGCAGCGTGAAACAAATCATATAAATGTATTGCATCCGTCACGCAGGAAAGCGGTTTCGAGTTTTTGTATGTCTCCCGCAATATTATATGCAGATGCTGCTGTAAAGCTGTCTCGTCGGGTCGGATTGAGTGTCATACGAGTGTGGTTTATGATTGAGCCGGAGGCTACTTGCAGTATTGCGTGTAATACATTTACGGAAGCGCGGCCGGGTTCCGAATTATTTGCGTCTCACATTCGCAATTCATTCCGGACACGACTATCATATCCACTTTATCAATGTTCCTCCGCGGGGACTCCCTAAACTTCGTAAGCGAAATTTCGGACGATTTTGTTTTCCCAAAGCTCTCTCTCTTCTAACATTACGCAAAAATATACTACTTATACGTATGTATTTTGCAACATCCAACAAAATTCAAGGTAAGTTACTGTAACGATATGTTCCTATCAAAAACCTGATTCGGTGATACATGTTCACAACTTCGTACATCGAAATATCGATGTTTCTAGATGGTATGAAGGTTTTCAAAGAGGATTGGTACCTACCTTTATTACCTACCTAGTTGACCCTGTATAAATTGCGAACGCTGGGTGAAAATCGTCGATGTTAAAGAAAAACTACAAGGACGTATGCCCAGCTCAGTGGAGACGGTATGGGCTATACATAGACCTGACATAGACTATCGGCAGCTCGATACCTGGATGTAAAAAGAAAAAGGGTCAGAAGGACAGTGAACGAGGAAAATCATGCACATAGACGTAAGTTCTGAAGGAACCAAAGCCTTCGACAGGCAGTGACGGTATACGGTGGCACCCGTACGGGAGGTACCCAGCAATTAACGTAATGAAACGTAACGTAAAAGATGTAGAGGGTTATAATAATAATAATAATAATTTTTATTCATCACCACTATAGTACAATACAAAATATCGATACATAGGGTATGCGAATATGTCATATAGGAATTAAAATAGATAATTAAAAAGTAGAAATAATTGATTCAGTTATGTATACATATTGTCATGTTCACAAGGACACACAGTTTTCGGATTCTTCAAATAAGCAGAGAGTTACTTCAAATCTTCACATACAAAGGAAATTCTTCACCTACAACAATAAAACAAAGATCTAAATATTTATTTCACAAATAAAATGTAACACCTTAATTTTATGTGTATTCTTTGAACCATACAGAAATTCCTTAAGAATACCATTTTTCTTACTTCCAACACAAACATTAGATGAAAAACTTAAACTAAAACAGAAACAGAGGGGCAATTTAAGTATATATTAAAAATTATACTAATTAAATTATATCTTACAGTGTCTGATCCAGAATCTTCAATTTTGTTGTTAAATTCACCAACACAAGAAGCATGGGTTGACAATAGTATAAGAAGTTTCTGTAACTGGCTCGAGGAACAGGCTAGGGAGTTGGCAGACAAGAAGCAAGATGCGCAGCGGAACGTTTCTGGACGTAGTCTTGATGTGCCGGTATTGAAGGTGCAGGATAATGTTCCAGTGACAGCTGTCATGTCGGCTCATAAAAAAGAGGGAACTGATATGAATTTCAGGCATAGAAACGGCCGATTGAGAAAGTTTTTAGTTAAATTGCCAAACGGAACAAATCTAAGAATGAAAAAACACGAGGCGATAAAATTAGGTTTTATTAATTGATATTTTGTTACGTTTAAAAAAGAATTAAAGGTTGATCTTGAGTAATAGTTCAATCTAATGTTTTAACTTACCGAAATTTGTTCAAAATGATGAAAAAACCACAGAAGTTGACAATCACTGACACACACATCTACGTCGTAGTGACAAATAACAAGATGACAGGATAATCTCGAACTAGGTAGGATTCGTGACGTCATTTAGCCTCGAACCCCTATTTTTAGATTCAAATTTAAGAAAATCAAAGACAAAATTAAAACATTTTATTATGAAACCTTAAATAGAAAATTATTTTATGATTTGACGAAACAAACGGTCAAAAGATTCACTGAAAATTTATGGAATAAAAATCAAAGGAAAAATAAAATAAATCATTGGCTTTTCAAAAATAAAAAACTAGCGCCGACGTCATAAAAAGGAGCCTTTATAAAGCACGTCGAACTGACGTTCGCTCTCATTCATTTGACAACCATCACGGAGTGAATAACTCTAAACAATTTAACTTCCTCCACAAAAAGTAATTATCATTGAGCGAATAGCTTATTACATAAACACTCATTCCTTTGACACTCATCACGGAGTGAATAACTCTAAACCATTTGAATTCCTCTACATTTACACAAAAGTAAATATCATTGAGCGAATAGCTTATCACATAAATACTTATCATTGAGCGAATAGCTTATTACAATTATTATATGAACACTTATCATTGAGCGAATAGCTTATTACAATCATCATATAAATACTTATCATTGCGCGATTAGCTTATTACTAATAACACTTATTATTAATTGATTGATTTATACAATTTATAATAAATAATAAATAATAGATAAAATTTATTTTAAAAGATATGATATTTGAAGTAAAAATAAAGGAAATATATTTAAATTAATAATCATTATCGATACTATTGTTATTAACATCATTGTTTTATAAAGCATTTAAAAATTTGAATAAAATAAAAAAGTTTGAACATAAGTCTAGCATTTTTATTTATCTCTACTGCTGCTCTTTCTACATAGTCCCACTTTATTTACATACAAAAGATAATTATAAAAAGAAAAATTGCTATTAAGTAAACCACAAGACTAATGAAATACTTAAAAGATAAACTTTTGACACATCAAAAGTCTGATAATAACCAGTGGTTATACGTCATAGCAATATGAAGTGTAGAAGTTATCACAGCAATAGTTTCGTTAGTTATTTAAAAATTCTTGAACGGAATAATATTGTTTTTCCAACAAGAATGCCTTCACTTTCTGTTTAAAAGTGTATAAATTTGAGACATCTTTTATTACTGATGGGAGTTTATTGTAACATTTTGTACCAATGTGGGAAGGACTGGAACAGGTTATTGTTAATCTGTTGTACGGTACGTGTAGGTTACTGCTTATCCTCGTCTCATGGTCGTGCAAGGAACAATTACTTGTTACTCTTCACCGACGCCTACGACGTCCTCTTCGTCAGCGAACTCGGCCCGATCGTCGACGCCTTCAAGAAGATCGGCGCCCGGATTTTTTTCGGGGCGTAATCCTTTTGCTGGCCGGACGAAACGTTGGCCCCGCCGTCAAACACGGAAAACCTTACCTAAACTCCGGGATGTACATCGGGTATCTTCCGGAGATCCTGCAGCTGTTGAACAGGAAGATCATCAAGGACACCGACGATGACCAACTGTATTTCACCGAGGCTTACTTGGATGAGGACCTCCGGGCGAAGGCCAAAATACAATTGGATCATGACAGCGAAATATTTCAGAATTTGAATGGCGCAATCAGTAAGTAAACGCTTCTTTACCTCGTACTTTATTCGAAGCTAGTAGCACTGATGATGATGGGTTAAGTTAACGAAATACGTATCCAATTTAATCTGGGTAGTGAAAGGGAAAAAATTCCTTTCAGATGAAGGGGAAATGTCCGGAGACGGAAAAGAGCAGGAAAACATTTTGAAGAACGTCGCCCCCTCATCATCCACGGCAATGGCCCCTCGAAATGGAAGCTGAATTACCTGGGGAATTATTTGGGCCAAGCCTGGAACGCCACTGCGGGTTGTAGGTACTGCAAGTGGGGCCAAATTACTTTGGACAATTTTCCGGAAAGGCCGGTGGTTCTGCTGTGGCTTTTCATCGAACAGGCGACGCCCTTTTTGGATAATTTCTTGGCCAAAATCGACGCCCTTGAGTACCCCAAGAAGAGGATGCATTTGTTTATTCATAAGACAGTAAGTACACTCTAAGTGAAAATAATTGAAAGCAGTAGTTTCCTGAATGTACAGGGAATAAAGTAGCCTGGCTCTTAAATTGGTGTCAAGAAACCAGAAGCAGAGAAAGGGTAAAATAGGATTTTTCGCTTGAATCCTGAAGTTAAAAATGCTTAAATTAGAACGTCTTTGCTTTGCCCTTGAGGTGTCCAAGGTGACTGGTAGTGTTAGCCAAACTAGGTTTTAGAAAATCGAAAATTTCATGCGATTTCGGTAGAACGTCAATATTGCGTGGCTCACTTCAAAAACTGAATATTCAAAAATGGTTAAAGCTAGGCTAAATGTCCTTGAAATGAAACCCAAAAATTTTGGTTAAATTTGGCTATATTTTAGGAAACGTACAAATCGTCCCAGCTGGATTAGAAATGTGCGTCGCATGTTGAATTGAACGCTGAAGTTAGAATGTCGTTGGATTGTCCTAGCCTTCGAATGGCTAGTGACGTTAACCTAAATAGGTTTTTAAATGGTAAGAAATATTAGTCGATCTTAAAAGACTATCAAAAACTATACAACAATGGCTAACTAAAGCCGGACTAAAAATAACTAGCACATTCTTGAGATGAAGTCCAAAAATATTGCCTAAAATTTAGCCATATTTTTGGAAACGCAAAACCGGCACGGTTGGATGAAAAATGTGCGTCGCAAGTTGAATTGAATGTTGCAGTTATAATGTCTTCGGATTCTCCTATCCTTAGAATGGCTGGTGATGTTAGCCTAAATAGGTTTTTGAAAAATAAGAAGTACTAGGCGACCTTAAAAGACCCTCAAGAACTGTACAAAATTGGCTGACTAAAGCCGGACTAAAAATAATATTCTGAGAATATTCTTGAGATTAAGTTCAAAAATGTTGGTTTCTAATTTGGCTATAATTGAAGCAACGCATTGCCAAAGATAGAATGTGTGTGATGCCTTTGGATTATCCTTGAAACGCCTAGCTGAATCATCAGTAGGTATTGTGTAGCTTAGTTTAAAAAGTGGCACAAAAATGGCTAAATAAACCCGGGCTAAAAGTGACAGAAGTCGAAAGATGTTGGCTAAAACTTGGCTACAGTCGTGCAAACACCAAGCTGGATTAGAGATATGCGGTGCAAGTTAAATTGAACACTTTTGAATTATGGAAATGTATTAATATTTTGTTTAATATAAATAACTGAGTGTAATATGTATAGTGATGCTAGAGTTAAAATTGATGTTTTAAAGAATAAGGGTTTACAATGACTATTGACAATTATACTTTTCTCCACAAATAATACGTATTGCTTTTTTCTGAATAACAAACAATTTTTGCAAATTTATACTGGAAGAATAGCCCCAGAAAAAAAATACCGTATGAAAGTAGAGACTGAAAGAGACCGAAGTAAGCCAATCGTACGACACGTAAGTCTACTAATCCATATAATCTTTTGAGTATGAAACATACTGAACTTAATTTACCACATAAGTAGTCGATATGTTTGCTCCATGTTAATTTGTCGTCAATGTATATACCTAGAAATTTTGTATCACGTAGTTGTTCCATTGATTTATGTTGTAATTTAATACAATACCATTCCCACCAATCCTACGTTATGTTCGGCCTCAAGGGACTGCAGCATGCGAAACTCGTTCAACACAGATCGGCAGCTCCTTCAAGAGTTCCAGAACGGTGAACAACGGTGTTATGGTAGAAGAGGCTCTCGGAAACGGTGGTACTCGCGGCAAAACTCGTCCGGGGAAGACCAAACGGTTACGTCAAGGTCACGAAGAAGAAGCGCAGATTTTCCGACAAGGTTGTTGCGGCAAGAGGCAGCAAATGTGTCCCTGTACTTACATCTAAAGAAAAGGGATAAATGTTTCGATTATAACATGTGCTAATGCGCCTGTAATAATTCTGAAAGGAGTTCGAAAGAACTATTAGAAGGAATGCCATCAGGTTCTGATCTGTATATGAACAGACAATCTTCATTTATCAATGCAGATTTATTTTTTAAATGGTTAAAACAGATTTTTATATCTAGAAAACCAGTAGGATTTGTCCTTTTAATTCATGATGGACATAGCTCACGTTGTAATAACTATGAAATGTTATCATGCGCTGAAGAAAATAATATCGTTCTTTTGTGTCTTCCGAGTCATACAACGCAAGCACTACAGCCATTCGATAGATCGCTTTTTTATCCTTTAAAAAATAGCTTCAAGAAAGAGGCCGAAAGATACATGTCTTTGAACAAAGATAGAAACATCCTTGGCAAATTAGTGGGACCAGCTTGGAACAAGGTGGCAACGACTTCTAATGCCTGAGCAGGATTTGCAGCTACTGGAATTTATCCTTATAATGAAGATATTATTCCTGAATATTTTTTTCAGGCGTCAGATAATTCTTATAATAAAAGTACCCGACTGCTAAATGCTCAAATTGGACAAGAATTTTTTTTTGGAAATTATTTATTTGTTTTTGATGATGATCACTACTCTGATGCTCCTTTAAATAATAATGGCGAAAATGCCCTATCAAGTCAGAATAAATGTGTTGAGAATATAAGCCTTGCAGAAGAGTTAACACCTGAAGAACCCAGAGCAGGCACTTCAAAATATGTTGAGGTAGAATCCCAACTGCAAAAGAATAGCGAAGAAACTGTTACCAAATTGTTACGTGAGAGACCAAGTACTTCAAGAGATGTTGAACTAAATCCCAAGTTACATAAGAATGTCGAAGGAACTCCTAAATTATTAGAAGAAATAGCCCCGTTGCCAAAGATAGCCAATCAAAAAAGTAAGACGAAACAGTCTGCCAAAATTTTAACAACATCCGAAATTTCAAAACGAAAACGAGTTAAGGATGTGAATAAAAACAAAAGGGCAGAGTGTGTTAAATAAGGTTCGAGATGAAGATGACGTAGATTGCCTAGAATGTTTGGAGAACTATTATAAAACAACCAATCGCACAGGTTGGATAAAATGTATTGATTGTCAACAGTGGTTACACGAAACCTGTACCATGTATGACAATAGGTGCAATAATTGTGGTCGGGTCGTTAAACGACTTGAAAAACATATTCTGGATCAAGGAAACTATCTTAACTTTTTATAATTTATGTCTTCTTTCATTTTTAGTAAAGTCACTTTTCTAGTTTATATTTTTTACCGTGTCTTCTTGTAGACCGCGCCATATATCCCTAACGAGAGGCGTATATTCTATCTCAAGGGCGTCTTTCCCTACTGCCAGTAATTTATAAATATATTTTTATTTATTTTTTCTGGTAATTACTTTTGTAAACAATTTTTAGATTCAGCTGAGCGAAGTCTGGTTTATAAGAATAAAAAATTTGCAAAACAATATCGTTAGTACTTCAAAAGACACATTAGTTTCAACTTAGACGAGGCATATATCCCACATCTACCCTAAGCTCCAATCAAAATGCGTCCATAGCTCGTGAAGTGCGCGTCAAAAAAATGTCCACTAAGATCAGCACGTGATACGAGTATGCCGGATGTCGAAGACACGCCTCTTCCGCTCTCAATTCTAGAAAAATTATCAGTGTCCCCAACCGTCATGGAAAAAGACTAGAAACAACTTGCGAGCGAAATAAAACCAAAACCTTAGAGTTTATAAACAGATAGAGTAATCACTGAAGCCAAAATAGATACAAAAGATTAGGAAATCGTTATCGCGAAAACGGAACGTAACAAAATGTTGAGGACAGTCCTCGTTCCGACAGGCCAACCTCGGTCATAAACGAACGAAATGAGGAAGTCGTGCAAGCTTTGATAGCAAAAGGCAATTGAGTGTCAGCTTGATTACAGAATAAACGGGCTTGGACAAAAATGCAGTTCGCAGGTGCAAAATATTTGTGCAAAACTGGTGCCCAAAAATTTCTCTGGAGTAAAAACGAGCCGGTTTATTAGGATTTGTGGAGAAGACTCGTAATTGGGTTGACTATTAACAGGAGAGGAATCCTGGATACGATCCGGATACCACATGGCAAAGCAAGGGAAAGTATTAATAGGTATTAATAAGTGAAACTTACTCGATTACTCCCTGTATTTTAGATATTACGAAATAAGAAAGTTTCTATTATTTTTCAAATATTGTTCCTTTTCGATTATTTTTATTTTACCTGTGTACACATAAAGCATATGAAAGAACCAAATCATATTCATCATTAGAATTGTTAGAAGTATATAACAAACCAAAAACTTTAATTGGTTTTTAAATGTCAAGCGCCAAATAAATTATTCAGACTATGAATGCACAAAATCGAACTCGAGTACTTATTGTATTCATTAGGTATTTATAAAAAAAGAACAATATGAAAAAAGAATTATTAAGAACATACTTCTGTTTGCAGAATTGTATCCTTTCGCTTGCTTGATTAACACATTTAAAATTTTTGTGCAAGATGAATCTTCAATTACATATAAATGTAGATAAAATAGTTTTGTCTTGAATTGAACACAAATTTTCCGCAAAGTTCAACATACATCGATTCCCTTTTCGTTTGTTTTCCGTAACGTATCGTAAATTTGCTTGTAACACTTGACGACATCAATAAGAATCGGACTGAAAATAAAAAACGATTTAAACAAGAGCCCTCTATTTCGTGTTCGGCTCAAAGGTTGCGCAGCACACGAAAATGAAATTTTTGATTTATTTGGTATCAGACATATATTTTACATCGGAATCTGATGCTTTGCATTGTGTTCAATGTATTTGTATACAAGTAGTGCGCGACGCCCCGACAAACAATCAAATATTTATTTATGTTTACGGCGCACTTGATTGAAGCAAATAGGCACCGCAATTGTGTTCAATAAAGGGACCGGTTCGTTTTCTCGTTAAGCCTAGAAATGATGACTAAATAAGTAAAATTTATGGCCGACATAATATTGAGGAGACAAAAATACGGCACTCAAAAAAACATCAAGAATTCATCAGTCTTTCAGGCAGGCAATAATATTTGGCCGGGCGCTCTCTAGAATGTAATATTTAGTCATATTTTCGGAGAGCGCCCTCATCTGCGAAACGGGATAATTTGAACTAAGCTCATTACTCTAATGACATGTCCTCGGCTTCCTTTGAAATATTTTATGCAAGTTGATGTCCGCAGAGTAAATTATTTCAATGGGGACTCGAGATACTGACTTTATCGGCCCGAACGATCTATCTGAGAATGCTCTCGGTGCTTCAATATTATCTGATCTTCAGACTTCGTTGATTTGACACGCTACATTTGGGTTTTATCTAATTTTAAGGTGTTTCTGTATTTCAGAACCTTTTATGAGTAGCTCACGAAAGAGATTTCTGAT
Source organism: Dorcus parallelipipedus (assembly GCA_958336345.1). NCBI lineage: Eukaryota > Metazoa > Arthropoda > Insecta > Coleoptera > Lucanidae > Dorcus > Dorcus parallelipipedus. The sequence goes on from OY284481.1 coordinate 18,916,451, forward strand.
AACCTTTGAGTCGAATTTTAAAGGAAGCGAATAAAAGTCCTTATATTTATACATCGTATTAAGTTTAGATTTTACTTCGCAATATGCATGTTGTAGGACTGAAAGCGTTTCGAATTTTTATTTTTCTTAAAATGAATCGAATGCTTAAAAATTAATAAAACTGATGTAACTTTCATTCCAGTCTGGACGAACCAATTACTTAATACTCACGACTTTTTTATTTTAACATAATCATCTACATATAATACTGACATCACCAATAACGACAGAGTAATAGTTAAATTGATTGCAAATAAATTTATATTATACAGAACTAAAAAAAATCGTTACAAATGAGAACTGGTCCCAATTTTGTAATTTTTCTTTAGTATATCAATTAAGATTTACGTCTAAGTTTGTGTACAACTAGTTCTAAAGATAAATAATTTTACGAGAAAGAATCCAAAAGAAAAAATGCTTTCAAGTGTTGTTACATGTGTATATTCCTGTACCGAAGCCGACACAATACTCTTGTTTTAGGTGATACTCTGTGCTTTCCCATTCAAACTCTGAAGCGTTTCTCGTTGCAATTCCTCTAGAGACATGAACAGAATTATCGTTTAAATATAACTTAAGGCAACATACGTTGTACGAAATAAACAGAAACTTTTAAATCGGGAAATATAAAATTAAAACATGCGATAAGATGCGGAGGTTAGGTAAGTGTAATAAACCGCGTGAAAATTAACAAATACGGCGAGCAGTGTTTGATTCCATGATTTCATAGAATTTATCTAGTGCAGGAAAGAACGTGTAACAAAAAGCGCCCAGATCTCCGTTTCTTTCGGGGAATGTTCCGAGCAGAGAAAAGTAAACGGACATTGATTTATTGCGGAACGTTAATGGCAAATAAAAAATAAGTGCAAATTGTTGTTTTTTAGTGGGCTTTACGAATTCAATTTATTATTAACTTGATTAGTTGAGAGCGGGCAAAGTTCTATGGTGGTCGGTTAATTTAAAGCATTATTAGGACTTCAATTAGGTAGCGTCACTGTGTTCTTTTTTGGAACACAATGCTGCAAATGTTACTTCACCCTAAAGCTAGTTTTAATAAAATGTATTTAGCTAATTTGTTTGATTGGCTGTCATATCATTGTGTCACGACCTAATTTAGATGCAATCAGGAAAGATGATGAGAACGGAACTGGAGCGAAGAATTGTGTTTATGAAATTCAACTTGGCGTCTTAAAGTTTTAAGATTGAAAGATGATTTAAAGTTTTGAAATAAGATTTTCTAACTTATAAGGTGTATAAACAAATAATTTAAATATTCTTACTTATTTCCACTGATCACTTACCAACCTAACATAAAATACAGGTGTCCACTCGGCAATATATTGTAATATTCTACATAAATAAAATAAAAACTATTATATTTTACTATTGAGTTATATTATTTGAGAATAAGAAATAAAATATTCAAGAGTAATTTTATATATGACCTTAATATTGGAAGAAAAATTTTCTTATATTTCAAGAGGCAATTTTTGCGCGGGTATATGGAGATGGCGTCCGTATATTCTTAAACTGATTTCGGGAACAAATAAAATTTTATGTCGAGAGTGTATGTTATTCAATAAATCAAAGGCGTATATATTGTTGCCTGATCTTCTTAAATATAGGAAAAGGCCAATATCTCACATATGACCGCATCTTCTTGGCATCTGACACTACAGACGCAGGTGTCCCAGATCACCCTTCACTGAGCATTCCCGTTTAAATTCATATCTAAATATCGAAGCGCCGTGAAATAGGTCAGACGTGCCTTTCCTTATATAAATATTAGATCTCGATGAATTGATTACAATGTGTATTTTACGGCCGCGTTTCTAGTTCGGGCAGAACGATGTTAAAATGCAACTGTATTTAAAATTAATATGCACGAGCCACTTGGTGCGATGTTTAAGGCGAAACTTTAATAGCGTTTCGCGCGCACTCTCTCCGACCTGCAGAAATTCACGTCGGGCTTTGTGTTAAGATAATATTGCGCGAACAAATAACAATTTTACCGTTTCGAATAATAAATGTGCGCAAATTTACGATCAATAAATTTTCACTACCGCTCATAACGGATTTACGAATTCCCTGTCTCGTCAAACTCGAAATTTAATTTTCGAATGAGGCGGCGGTCTTTAATTTTATATAATTTATCGATGTTTAGCAATTATACTTTAGGGCCCGAGTTGCACCGACACAAATCAACAAAAGTTTCTCAACTAAGTGGGACTCGAACACCAATACACAATTAACGTAATAGGACTCCGTGAAATAGGATTTCTGATTAATAATTTATCACCAGAAACTTATTTAGTTATTATATAGTAACAAGTTGGTAATTAAACAGAATCAATAACTAATAGTATGAAGGCATACGTAATAAGTACCGTGGTGTCAGTATTCGATGCAATTATTAGGTTGTTCGGAAAAAAAATGCCGTATTATGTTTGGAATTTTTTGATGCCAGAAAAGTTGGGTGATATCTTCCTGGAATACAACTGCTAAATAGCAGGAAGATGGCAAAAGGTCATTGATGCAAATGGCGATTATACAGTTCAATCAAAATTTATATACTTATGTATGTAAACATTCTGAATTAAAAAGAAAACGACATTTTTTCCGAACAACCTAATATTAAATTAAAAGTGGGTTTTGTTTTCCTTTTCTCTTTAAGTTTATGGTTTTCAATAATATTTTTAATCGATATATTAAAATAGTTACGAATGTAAATAATGAAATGGAAAGGAGGAATTTGCTTTTCCTTGTAATTCGTGTAGTAGATATTCTGTAAGAGCATGTAGCAATTATTTATTTTGCACGGTCATTCTTCTTTCCAAGGAAGAGTGTGCACTAATTCTCGAAGCAAATAACTCGCTTGCTGAACACCTAACCCATTATTTGTAGCGGCCCAGAACCTGGCCGTGGCCCGGGCTTCTGCTCCTGCTGCTGCTGCTATTAGAACAGAAACCGCTGATAGATAAACGCTTCCGCGGTAACGTGTTTATTCCTGCTATTGAAAAATAAGTTTCCACCGCTAACTAATATCCTTTGCTCTAACGGTTTAATTTCGGCCGACAGTTCGACGCAGACATCGTTTGTATTCAAATGCACAATGACAAGAAGCTAATGATTTCGGAATGTTCGACTTAATTAAGGAAAATACTCGGCTGGATTTTTCCTGCGTGGGGCCTCTGATGAAAGCGATTAAACCCATTAAGATATGATAATGCTTGCTAATGGTGTACATAGTTGACTGGAAGGGACTAATGCACTGTTTGAGCGCTACCCTCTTTTGCTGGTACTTCATATCAAATTCCTATCGAATGCTAGGGCTCTTCAATAACACAACACAAACACAGCACAAACAATCCGAAGATGAATCTATGTATATACCATTGTATCTGGACATTTTCAACTGCATTTTATAGAATTCAAATTTGATATATTTGTTATACAACGTGTATTATAACGACTGGCAAATATCGGTTTCATGATGGAAATATTTTGTTTTCGTAAAGGCACGTCGTAGCTTAAGCTCACCGCCAACAAAATTGTCGCTAGTGTTGTTCGTCTTGTCAACTGTCAAGTGTTTTCGTGTTTAACCACGCGTACGATACAGGTTAGTTTAACAGTACGCGCTTTCAATGAATTAAGGTCGCGACTTGCGAAGCGATATTTAATACGTAAGATGGATAATGTGATAAGGGTGCTATCCGCTGCCGCGTCCCCCTTCTGCTTGCGCGCGACCCCCCTCCCGTTGAAATAAACATCTATTAGCGCTGGTCATAACTCGACGCGGTATTTAATACATAAGATGGGGTTAAAAAATCAAAATTGATGGTAGAATTCGCGAAACATCCTCCGTTTCCAAGAAAACCATGTACCAAGGTCGCGAGTCTTGCTATCTACTGCCGCGTCTCCCCCCTCCCGCTCCCGCTTGCCCGCGTCATGCTTCTGCATGTGCGTGACACCCCCCGTCCCTCCCTTCAGACCTCCCCCCCTTCATCAACATCCGCGCAAAAAATTCGAGGCCCATGTTAAACCTTATGGAGAATTGGCTTCGAACCGGCATAGTATATCTACTATTGCAAGAATTGTTTCATTAAATCAATCTATGGTTTCTCGGATTGTAAAGCGATACCAAGAAACTGGAAATGATAAAAGAAAGGCAGAACAGGGGCGAAGAATGTGCACGAGTGCTGTAGATGATCGCTTTGTTCAACTTCAGTCTTTAAGAAATCGTGCATTTTCATCCTCTCGATTAAGAATTGAGCTGCAAAACGTAAGAAGGGTCACTGTTAGTTCTAAAACGAAAAGACGGAGATTAAAAGAAGTCGATTAGCCGTAGTGCCCCGTCTCTTCCAAGAACATAAAAGACAAATGCTAGAGTCCATGCTAATTGGTCCATAGAGGAATGGAAGCATATTTGTTTTACGTCGTATATCATAGTGGAGAATTTTCGCAACATCTTTCTATATGAATACGTCGGGAAAAGAGACAACACTTTTTATAATCTGTGGTGGTTGACCAACGGGGTCCTAAGTCATAGACTTATTATTATTATTATTAGTATTAGTTTTCGGGCATTGGTGAGTGCTGGGAAGTGTTGAGAACGCGAAGGTATCTATCTACCATTCGCAGCAAACCACCACCTATGATCCTGTGAAGAAATAAATAATGATTGTTGGAATTCGGAATTTGGCCATCCTTCTAATTCTTGTACCTACTTGCGAAACGTCAATTTAAACACGTCGGGATTTAATCCGTCTCGAATGTATTACTCCTTAATCCACCTTAAGCTCATGACAAATCATCATTTCCCAACGTTATTTCCTCGATTGTTTTAAATCAATATTTGATTCTTTTCAAGACTGGATTTGATGCGCCTTTTCCCCTCTTTCCGTTGTTCCTTAGAATTCTGTTATTCTGATTTCGTTTTCATGACGTTCGTTTTTCTTTGGTGGTTTTATTGTTTTTCTCAATGGATTGTCTTTACTGTCCTAAATTTAAAAGTGGCATCAAGAAGTTTGTGTCAAGTGGAACAGGACTATTCACTCGATCAATTCCAAATTTAATTATAGGCTTCGTAGGATTTTGAACTATAGTACGTCTAGGGTTGTACATTCCCGAAGGAATAATAGCCGTTCTAAATTAGAGCTCTACGGACTCATTTCCTTGTGGAAAGTCACTCCACATTCTTCCCTCTCCGTTCCTTACAGCAAAGTATTTATTTTTGCCTCCTCAGTAAGTTTCTTCCACTTCTTCCTCTCTTGTATTTGCTGCTTCAACTGAAAGCGTTGTTTGTTAGGTTAATACAAAAATAAGTTACTTTCAGGGTTCGTTTACTTTATATTTATTGAATTACAAAACAGTGTTTGTATGAGAGCAGAAAGCATTTGTAATTGAAAGTTATTTTCATAATAGTTCAAAAATCGATGGAGCATGTGTATACTGAGTACGAAACTGGTTGCAAGAGTTTAGAGTTGTATTTCCCGAAAACAACCTGCATTTGCGTGTACAGTTGTTTCGTGAAACTCTTTTCCGAAGAAAAACAATAGGTCAACCTCGAAAACGTACTGTCGAGGTTATCGAAACTGCAAGACAAATACTTCTTACAACTGTATTCGCCAATTATTATCACAACAGAGAACGTGCCACAAATTGTTACGTAAAGATGTTCAGCTCTATCCTTACTGGCACTTGGCCACCTTCATCAACCGCACGGTTGATGCCACTGAAGGCCGAAGGCGTCAGCAGAGCTATCGTAATCTAGTCATTCAAATCAAAAACGGTCTGATTAAACACAGAGACATTCCCGATGATCCAGATATCAATAAAGAGGAGATACCGACCTGTTCTTCTTCTCCCTCTCCATTAATCTCCACTAACAGTCTGCGTAAGAAAGTTTTTGATTTAGATACCTCCCAAAGCGCCCCCTGTTCTTGATAAATCCGATTCCTTGGTTCTATCTATTAAATGCCTGTGTATTTCAGGAGACCATAACGATGAACTCCTATGGAATTGTCTTAACACCAAGAGTTTCCCGATGGAGGATATTATTATTTTTATGGACCATCTTTACATGGTCAACAGATCCAACAGAATAAAAAGGTCAAACCTACTTCGGATTCGCGCAACTAAGACGCTCGTCCATACAATAAAAACGCTCGAAGAGCTGCTGAATACAAATCTTCTCAGCAGGTATTTATGAAGGACAGAGCAAGACTGGCGGACGCAATCCTGGAGGATATTCCTATGCAGGGTAAGAATAACTCCAATTAGGCCTCAATTAATAAAGTCTTCGACCACTGCAATTCTACCTTCATTGTTGGACTTTGATCCTGTGATCCCCTGTTCTGACTCTACCGTCCCTCTCTCTTTTTTTTTGACGCGTTACTCTCGAGGAAATCACTGAAGCCATTTCTAGCGTTAACTCTGATTCAGCGGGCCGCGATTGTATTCGCGTCAAACACTTATATCGCATTCCCAAGTGGAAACTTAGCATACTTTATTCAACTCTATGGTCGTCAAATCCCACACATCTCCTAGGTTAAAAGAGTGTCGCACAATCTTAATTCCTAAATCTGGCGACAATCTCAATTGGAGACCAATCACCGTAGGCTCACTCATAATCCGTACATTCCATAGAATTCTTGCGAAAACAGGTTGTCTTGAACGAATCGCAAAGAGAATGATTTTCAGAGGTTACTACATTCGACTGTCCCCTTAAATTTTCTACTTTTAAAGTGAATACAGGTTTTAATCTATCAATTGATATTCTTTTCACCGAACCATTGACTATAACATCAAAAAATTTTGGTGTTCGTCGTTTGACTATGTGAGGTCAGCTGTATATAGGTGCTAAGCTTGATTGAAAGTTTTCGTGGATATAAACATGGCTACAAGTCTTGAGTTCTTTTGAAACAAAAATTGGTCTATTTCCACGTTTCGACGACGTTGGTATAGGTTTTATGGAACGAATAATCTCTTGTAAATGTCTCGCAAAATCCAATTGAGTAATGGTTGGAGTGGATGCTAAAAATTCTCCTGGAAGGCGAATGGTTAAACATACACTAATTCAGCAGAACAACCTAAACCTTCTTTTACGGCGGTAGAGCTTCAACCCATGAGGAAGTTTGTTGTAGGTGGCATCTAAGAGCTGTCTTCAAAGTTTGATGTTGTCTTTCAATGAGTCCGTTTGCTTGAGGATAATATGCAGTAGTGCAAATGTATTGGAATCCCAAGTATTTTGCGAGTGATTTAAAAAGTTGACTTTGAAATTGTCGTCCTTGGTCTGTAGTTATTTTTGCTGGAATACCAAATCGAGAAAACCAAACAGAAATTAAAGTTTGAGCTATTGTATCACTGCTATTGTATCACTTGTCTGATTTTCGATTGGTGTGGCCTCTACCCATCTAGAAAATCTGTCAATTATTGTCACAAGATATCTGAATCCATTGCAAACAGGTAGTGGTCCAACGATGTCTACATTGATGGATTGAAAGCGTTCACTTGGGACTGCAAAGTCTGCCTGAATGGATCGTGTCTGTCTGGAGATTTTAAAACGCTGACATGCTTCACAAGATCTAGCCCAAAAAAGACAATGCTATCATTTATTAAATAATTCAATTCAACAAACAGAACCCAGTTTATCCTAATTTGTTACAAACAATTGGCAACTCTAAAATAAATTTATAAATATTTTTAAATAATTAAAAGAAAAGAGTTTTCATGTTAAATTATGCAGGACTTTACATTTTTATTAATAAATTTTAATATCAGAAATGAAATTAAAACTTTCATAGGTAATGCAACCGGATTATTAAATGAACACATGTTAATTTATTCGTGTAAAAAAATTCACACACGTACTGAGGGAGACAAATTTGTGTAAATCATGATAAAATTGAGATATCTACTATTCAATAATTTTATTGTAATTTTTTTTATTAAATATTAATTAAATAATAAATAACTTTAAATGCAAATAACGGGAATTGTTTCCTCTTTCCGCATATTAAGCGAATTAGTCATTAAACGAAAACGGGAAATAATTTAAAATAATATGACAATACCGTCGACAATATCCACCATCGCTTTATGGGAGAAATAAAATTTGCCAGATAAAATTTGCATACAAATTTTATAGGCAGTGAAATCTCGAAGCACATTTTTATTGCCCGAACGCTTGACTTGCACGTCCCGCATTATTTTGTTGTGATTTTTGAAATCCCGAATCCATGAAATAAAAACATTTTACCAAATCGTGCGCCGATTCCCAAATTGCTTATTTCCGCGTAGCGAGCAGTGTTTTTAAGCGGCCGTAAATATAATATTTTACTGAATGGGATGTCGCTGCCATTTGTTTTGTAAACTATAAATTGAATATTTTATTCCATGTCATAACAGTGCAATCTTTTTTTCATGGGGCGTCGTTCACGTCGAACGAAATTTTGCCCGACGTTTTTCTAAATGAAGTTGCCCCTTCAGCATCTAGCATATTTCATTCTCCCAGTAATTGACATCCTAAGAAACGTTACTGCTTCGCTACAACATCAACCCCAGGTGTTGCACTTGCTTATGCAACTTGCTTATTCACTTATGAGTCGGAGTATAATGTACGTAGTTCTAATATGCATTATGCAAATTTATTTAATTTCTATGAGGAAGAGTTTCAGTTACTTTATGAATTATGAAGAAAATAGAACATTATATCATCTTAGAATTCACTCCAAGCAGGTAATATAAAAAGAACATTTACGTAATTTTTATTAACATTCCAGTTATATGCTTATATAACATATATAATAGATATATCGAATCTGTTCTGGAGTTTTACATTAGAAACTATTCTTTTTGTAACTCTTTTACGAATTTAATTTTGATGTCATGGTTAAGAAAATGTATTTAGGTTTTATTGACATAAGGCAAAGATAAATAACAGTTTAAGTAATTCCCATATTAAAATAAGAACAAGAAAACGATATTTCATTTAAAATCTGGATTAAACGTCCAATATTTTACGTAAAAAACACGTTAAGGTATACCTTCGGGCACTATCGCTAAACGTATAAAGTAGAGAAATCTTCATTCAAATAAAATGTTCCATCCGGATGGGGCTCGCGGCTATTTTCATTTCATTTTGTTCGTAATGTCGGCAAAACCGAAGTCCTTTTGCTGATAGTCAATCAAGTCTCTTTCGCAGCGCCGCGTTTTCGGTTTGCGTTTTTATTTCCTACATTTTCCATACGGTATCGTCGAGTGGAGGAGCCTGTTCCCGGGAAAGTTCAAGGGATGTATATTTTGTTCAAGCGCGTAAGGGTAATAATGGTGCCTTAAGTTATTGTTCTGGGAGGACATGACCTTTTCTGATTAATGCCTCATTCTCGAGCTACTCTAATACTTACTACCCACCTTATGGAACACTTATACTAAGTTTAAAGAGTAGTAATTTTAGACAGATTTATCGGGTCGAATGTATCTGGTCGCACAGGAATTACCTACTTTTTTAAGTTAGAATGGCGAAACTTATAAAACTTATTCCATTCGTACAAATATATATTTGAACCAAGCTGAAGTAAATCTACGTCATGCGAGAGGAGTTTTTTATGTTACTTACCTAGTCTTGTAGACTGTCATTTTCGTTTTCCTATTTATTTGTCTTTTCCTTATTACCGATCTGTTGAGGCTGTTATATACTCTTGTTGCATTATTGAATCTTTCTTTTAGTTCATTTTCTATGTTCCCTTCTCTCTCTCTATCCAAATTCCTAGGTATTTGTACTCTTCCACCTGATCTATCTTTTCCTGGTTTAGCTTTATGTTAAATTGTTTTTGTTCTTTGTTAATCTTTAGGTTCTTTTTCTTTAGTTGTTTTTCCCATATCGATAAATTTTCTTGTAGGATCTTTTCCGTTGGAGCACATATCATCATATCATCAGCGAAGGCACATTCTGACAGGTATACTGGCATTAGTTTCTTGAAACCTATATGTGTCTTTTTAATTTTACTCTGTACATATTTGATAACATGTTACCCTTGGTTTTCCCATTAAAACTTGATCCATTAAAGACTGAAATCGCGCAGGAGCAGTTGCGATACCATAAGCTAATCGAGTAAATCGAAATAATCCTATAAGTGAATTCACCGTTAATAATGGTTGAGATTCTTTACAAACAGGTAGTTGGAGATATGCTTCTGATAAATCAAGAGAACAAAAGATTTAACCTTGTGCAAGGAAGCATAAATATCTTTAGGATTCGGTAAAGGATAATGTTCCTTATTCAAAAATGGGTTTATCGTTATTTTAAAATCTGCACAAAGTCGAATTTCACCACCTGCTTTAGGAACTACTACCAATGGAGTAACCCAATCACTATGAACTACTGGAATTGTTACATACTCTTTCTCTAATCTCCTAATTTCTGTTTCTACGTCCGCTTTCAAAGCATACGGAACTGATCTCGCTTTGGAAAACACGGTAGTTGGATTTCCTTTTAAAACTAATTTAGCCTCAAATTCTTTAATCACTGGTCCAATATGTGCCGATAATGTGCAGAACATTCGTCATGCTGAAATATCATCCTGCGTCTATTTGCTAAAGGAACATCGACCAGTAACTGGAACAAGTTGTTTCCCAAAAAGTCTACATAAGATGCACCGTTGTGGTTATTAGGTAAAAAGTGTGGGTCTATTAAATTATTCCCTATCTCTCTAAAACACACATTCACACTAAATTTTGTTTGAAAACTAGTCTCTCTTATTAATTTTGGATTTTATTCCGCCCAATAATGTAAATTATGGAGATTAGTGATGCCTTCTCTACTGAATTTGGATATAATTCTGGATAAAAACGTTGCATCATTTAAAATGAATCTGCAAAATTTAAGTCTTCGTGCAGGATCGCCCATAATTAGTATGAAAAGTGTCGGACTTAGAACCCCTCGTTGTCTTAACCCATCATTTATATTAAAAGTCTCAGATTGCAAATTATCATTCTCTTATTATTGTCGTGATCTTGCCCTTGTCCAGTTGGATTTGTATTTTAAGTACTCTAGATGATATGATATGAATTCCCATTTCTTTAATGCATGTGTATGCTTATAACTGATTATGTATGCTACCCCTTGTACGTATTTGATATCGAATAATAGCATTTATATACTTTCGAAAGTTTTTTTTTTATAAATATACTCATTTTTATCACTGTTGTTGAATGAGATGGGTGGTCCTTTTTTCTATGAGAAATAAAACCGTTCATTTTATTTCTGTTTCCTTTGCGTATTATTTACTTGTTCAGTTCAGCTACTGATTACTTCAGATTTAACATTTAGTTCAGTTTCGAGGATCCTACTTTTCACGGCGCGTGTATTGATCGCTTCCGTAAGTTCATCAATTTCACCCTGAGCATTTTACTTCGCAGTTGTGTTTATTTTGTTTCAAACATTCTAATGTAATTATTGGCCGAACTTCCCGCATTAGTTTCTGTTTAACCGATGATCCGACATATTTGTTTTGTAATTATTCTGAAATGGTTATAAATAGTGGACAATATTTACAAAAACAAAATTATTTATGTACTTAGTATATTGTATGTATAATTGGAGGAAGTTAATTTTGACACCAGCCCTACAGTTCCTTTAAGTATTACACCGATGCGATGTCCAAATACAACCTTGAAATATTAATCCATATAAATGGATTTTACCTTCACGTGCACCTGAATAACAACAATAGGACCTGTGCCATCGTCGACCATCCTGGAGTGTCTCGAAATGCAAATAAATGCAGTTTTATTGCCTACATAAATTTAAAGCGAACATCAATTTGTTCCAATGGTAGCAAATTTACTTTCCGTACTAAATAATTTATGATTAAACTCATTTCACTTTAACCGCGAGCGATGAATGAAAAACAGTGCAACCCGCTCGCAATCGTGCTAGTTTTATAGCGTTTTCGATTGACCGCACTAGTGCGCACTCAGAATATCTTTATCTCGTGTTATTACATAAGGTTAAAAGAAGATGCAAATACATTGAGTGAATTCGAAGGGAATCGAAAACGTTGTTAGTTAAAGGGAAGATATCTTCCATGATTTGTCACCGGGTGTTTCAGCGACTCGGACGATCAACTGTAACGATGTTGTTGGCACTTCATGACAGAATCGAATTGCATTATCCTCTCTGTTCTTCCCTTGATTGGCAATGAACGGGAATCGCAAGTATTATTGTGTATAAAAGCGATTAAAACAAGTTTCGTCTAATGCGGAAAACTTACGGACAGAGCGACTAAATTTAATTCAGTTTATCAGCGTGTGTCGTCTGCACAAAACCGCTTCGCGTAACGAAGCTGAGAAGCTTTAGTTTTTGTTGTTGTCCCATCGAGCGTTGCTAATATAATTTCCCTTGTACATAAAACCGAACAAGGCAAAATGGTATTAAATTGTGTATATATTGACTTCATTCGGTGAGGGTATTCGCGTTTCATACTTCAGTGCGGAGCTATTTACGTAGTACCTATGCTTTTAACGCGAACGTTTTTGCTTTTTTTTTGGGGGGGGGGAGCATGATAGGCAACAAAGTAACGTAAACGTAGTACAAGTTTTGAAGATGAGGGTGTTTCTGAAATCATTCGGACATCAGATAATTTTTTAATTAATTTAAATTCCTCACTAATTTGCACTTAATTAAAATGACTGTTCTACACAATTCTGATAGGTTAACCAATATTAATAACGTCCATTAAATCTTGCCCTTTAATTACATGTCGTTTTTTAATTAAAATTTATGGTAATTATAACCGAAGTCGTGCAATAAGTATGAAAATATTTACTGTCTGTTAACATGCACGTGTAGTACACGCCCATGGCTGAAACCAATTCGACTATTCGTTTCGGCGTAATCGCCGCGAAAATAATTACCGTTTTATCTTTTCGTATATCGCAGGCAGAAAACTAATTTGTATGCAATCGAATTAACCGATCTGCAGTTTTGCGATGACTTCGAGCTTATGGATATACAAACACATCGAAAATTCAATAGTTTGCGGGAGAACCTAGAATTAAAACGATTTCCATATTTCATGTTTGATTTGAAACACGTTTCCCTGAAATTGGCGAGAAAATGCAACTAAATTTAAGCAATTATTGTACGGGTAGTACGTCATGTGTGAGAGTAGCATGGGAAAGAGCAAATGAATGAGTTTGCAGTTTGGCAGGATGTCTGACAGGCGCGCAACTTGTTTTACGGTTCGACAGAGCAAGAAGAAAGCTCGGAAAAGCTCGAGATAAAACTCAATCTCCTCTGGTGTGCTAAAGCTCGGACTTGCATCAACACCGGTTTAATAGAGATAGCGAACCATTTATTCCAATCAATATTAACCTAAATGATCATTAATCCTCTTTAGGAGAAATATTTTATCTGATTTTAACGGACGGGCGATTCCGCTATCGTCATAGTCGTTATTAATTATATCGGAACTTATCGTTGACAATGTTTCCGTGAAGGAGTCTTTAAGTACTCGATCGTTAAATCTTGAAAAACGGGCGAAATTTAATTAACAAACAATGCACGGAAAATCGGAAGAATTAAAATTTTCCCGGTGAAAAATGACGGCAGATGTTGACATAAATTTATGCTGACAAATGAGTTGATTCTGTTATCCAGCTGCCTGAATATCTTGTAAAATATTACACTCCAGTTGTCATCGCGGAATTTTGTAGAGGCAAGCCGAATAAGTAGAATAAATCCTAAAGTATATCTTGCTTTTACTCTGAATATTTATGTTCGTTTTGGTATTATATTTATAAAAAGGAACATTCTTTTACATTTTAAATTTAAATTAATTATTATTCTATAATCCCAAATAAACGTAAATAATCCTACGTTCGAAAATAAATCTTAGTGAAGTTTTAAAGGCTTAATTATTTAAAACTTTCAATTCTTCCACTTTCCTAAAAGCTGGTAAAGGTAGTAAACGTTGAAATATATTAGAAAAAATGTTACAAAAGCATTTTTTTTTCCTGTAATGAAAGTAAGTCTTTCTTATCTATCTAAGAAACCAAACATATCAAAAATTAAACAGGCTTTTAATATTTTTCTATATGATTTCCTTTGCAAAGAGTAATTCTGATACAGCATTTGGAATTAACGTGAGAATAATCTCCGAACTATTTTGTAAAAATTAAAATTTCTCCATGAACTTAAATACTTCGAACTAATTATCAATTTTCCGCTTGAAAGCCATACTTATAATTTTAGAGGTGTAAATGTAAATTTTGTGATAATGACTTTTTACACTTGATGTAGTTGTTTAATTACATATATTCTTTTAGGAAAACTATTGAAATATGACTGTGTTACTCAATAAAAACACCAACGCTGACTCTGTGGAACATAAACACACACCGGCTTTTGAAAACACACGGGCTAGCGGTCACAGCCTATCAGTACTGTGTGAGGTAAACAAGAGATTAAATATTAAAGCATTAACGAGGGGGAAAGGTTAACATATCTATTTAGCTATTTAATTGAAAACATTTTATAATTCCTTTTCGATATAATTGGATCTGAGAGATCCTTTAGTTGCTTCTAAGAAAAAGGTAACATCTTAGTCTTAGGTTCGTTCACATACCGATAAAATTTCATATGATTTCTAAATCCTCGAAGATATTATATAATTTCAAAACTAGTGTTTGGTTTACTTTAGATAAATATATAATTTCTTACAAATACAGTATAAGGCAATACTCAAAACGAGTGTTATAGAAAGCCGTAATATAATTTTAAACTCTCTTGAAATTTTTTACAAGTATTACAAACACTTGAGTTAAATTGGACAAAAGATAAAACAAGACTTCCAATTTCTTTTTTTGAGAAGCTGCCATACCTGTAAGACGTCGGGGACTGATTACAAAAATCGTTGGAGGCCTACGACTCAATTGAACATCGATTTCGGAAAAGTTGATTGAAACCTCCACAATTCAAAAGCTTAGATCAATAATGAACAAGAATTTTAAAAAACCGGAACTGTTTTAATCTTATGTAAATAAGAAAGTATTTCTTTATACATATTGCTATGTTATTTTAGTTTTAAAGTTTAGAAAATTGTAGTAACAATATTTTTGTATTTATTATTATGATGTATTAATTGTAATTTATTTCGTGAAAAGAACCCAAAAGCGCTCACAGATTTTAACAAAAGAGAAAGGTTTACACCCTGAATCTGAATTTCATGTTTACACACAAATATGTACGTTATGAAGTAAAAACAAAATCGAATTTAACAGCAACCAATAACGTAGCAATCATGCTTCATGGTGAAGGTCAGAAATTTACCATTTTCTGGACTTCCTTCCATATCAAATTTGACTCTCAAAATACTGAAAAACCTAAATTTAAAAAATGTAAATTCTTAAAACAACTTCAATTCAAAATTTTAGAAGTGAAGCAAATTAAATCTTTTTCTCCTGTGACTTAACACAATTTACATTTTAATTTAACCTAACCTAACGGCTTCAATTTTAGGTATTCAGATCCTACCTTGATTAGGTAGCTTTACTAAAATGCTTTGATAAAAGTAATCTCTTGGTTTGCGGTTAATGGTATCTTCTAAACTATTCGCTTCATGTGGAGAGCCTTCCCTAGTGGTGTTTTGAACGAAGGAGCTGGGTTGTCGACAAAACATGACTCGGAACCTAACTGTGGTTGAATTTCGAGCTGCAATAGCATTCTGCATCATTCGTGGCTTCATCGAACTTATCCAGAAACCAACTCTCTATCCTTACTGAAAGCGAACCTTCAATTACATTGTCTTATTCTTATCCGGAACCTTCTACCATAGGTGTAGAGGTGGTGATTTTCTTCCACTTATTTCTGTTTTTAGCCTCATATTTCGCTTGAGTCCAGCTTAATCCTCTTCTTCTTAATATATCAGCAACATCCGCGTTCCATCTTCTCCTCGGGTCTCCCTCTTCTTTTTTTCATCCCAGTTTCCGTTTCCCATATCACTTTGTGATCTCTACTTAGTAACTTTTCGAAATATTCCTTCCATCTTTTGGTTGTTTTGTTTTCTTCTATAATTATTTCTCCTTCTGCATCTTTTACATTTTTTAAGGGTTTTTCTTTCCTTTTCTCAATCCTCTTAAGACATGGTACAGCATTTTAGCGTCTCCTGAAGCGTTTTCCTCCATCTTGGCTCCGAGCTCCTCCCATGACTTTGCCTTGGCCTCTTTTATTTTCTTTTTCAACTTTTCTCTTTGTTTTTTGTATGCCTGGGAGTCATCTGAGTTTTTATTTTTTGCTAAATACTTTTTCCATAAATGGTTTTTCTTCTTTATTTCTAAAAGAGAAGTTGGTAAACACATGTAACTAGGCTTTCACCTTTTCACCGTGCTAGGCTTATACAAAAAAACACCTAAAACTGACTGTACCTTGTTTGCCAACTGTGGGTCTAAATGTATTTTGTTTTTTATACTAAATGTCTTGACAATTCCTACACATGTATTACATGTCTAAAGGAAATAAAGTGAATTTGAATTCTTTTATTTCGTCGTTCCACATCGTTTTATTTACTCCACAGGCTTTCACTCCTGCTATTGCAATTATTGATTTATACATTTCCCATGTATTCTCTAGATCCGCTTCGTTTAGGACGTTTTCTCTTATCTGTATTTTTTCTTTTATCTTCTCTTGGTATTATTTCTGTTTTTCTTTACTTTCTAATTTGTATGTTTTGATGCTGATGTATTCTCTTTCCTTGTCATTTTCCTTCCAGTTTCCACATTGTCATTCATTGATACATCGAAAGAGAAACGTAGATTAAACATTTCTTTATGAAAAGACGTACCTTGCTTTTCTAGAGGATTACGAAGGTATTGTAAATGGTTTTAATGTTGAGTATTAATAAATAAACGCAATTAATTATACTAACCTAAGGTAAGATACAGTGTCCACAAGATAAAATAACACAGCAGTATGTTAATTATTATTATTTTTTTTTTGGTTAACTTTTAACAGAAATAAGTTTTATCCCTTGTCTTGGCATTAGTATACGAGGCCAGCGACCGCCTCGCCGCTTGCGGTTGTCGTCTAAGCCATGGTATGCGGGAGAACTTTGTAGCCGCTAAACAGTAATTTGGTGACAGTTCATTGGCGTGAAATGTTTCTGAAATAAATCCTCATAAAATACACTGCCCAAAATTTGAAGTGGGACACTTAATAATTTTTGTATATCTTCCTAATTAAACGTTTTTTTTTCTGGATATTTATAAATATAATTTATCTAGTTTTTTGCGTATTAGTCAAGTCGCCTATGCCAATTTTCTTCCTTTATTACAACTGTCAAAACTGTTTTATTAATTATGGCGTCATAGCTTATATTGCTTACTGATACCAGCAAGTCCTGTAATTTTCAACAAGGAGTCTGCTATATTTAATTTTCTGATATTTTGTTTAAAAAATGCCTAATCAACGACTTACTGATGAATATATGTACCGGATTAGTACAATGTTAGAGATGGGAACCTCTCAAAGAGAAATTTCCAGAAGGCTTGGAATTTCAAAAAGTGTGATGAATCGGGTATCTCAAAGACTTCAACGTAATAATTCGTCGAGATATACACACGGAGGAGGTAGAATGCGCAAAACAACTGCCGCTCAAGATAGATTATTGGTAAGAAATGTTGTAATGAACAGGCACCTTAATGCAACAATGGTGCGAAATTATTTGTTTAATGAAGTTGGTGTAGACATTTCCACACAAACTGTCAGAAATAGACTGAAAGAGGTTGGAATGAATGCAAGAAGACCTGCAAAACATCCTCCAATTACTGTACAACATCGTAGGCGACGGCTTCATTGGGCGAGAGAACATGTTGAATGGCAAGTTGAGCACTGGATGAATTGTCTTTTTGCCGATGAATCAAAATTTTTATTAAATCATCAAAATGGAAGATCAAGAGTATGGAGAAGGGAAGGTGAAAGATATGATGAAAATTGTATGATCCCACGAGTCGCTTTTGGAGGAGGCTCCATTATGGTTTGCGGTGGTATCTTTTTAGGAGGGCGCACAGAACTAATCATTTATCGAAATTGTTCAGTTAATGCGCAAAGATATCATGACGACATTATTTTGCCCATTGTACTACCTTTGGCGGTCAGAAGAGGCCCAGAATTTGTATTTGTTGATGATAATGCTAGGCCACATCGAGCCGCTCTTGTAAACCAAGCTCTTGAAAGACGGCGTATTACCAGAATGGACTGGCCAGCAAATTCGCCATTATGAACCCGATTGAACATGTCTGGGAATACCTTCAAAGACAGTTGTCAAAGCGGGCACATCGGCCAAATACACTGAATGAATTGGATGGTGCATTGAGAGAAGTATGGCTTGCAATGCCACAAGAATCTATTGACATTCTCATCAGAAGTATGCCAAGAAGGTGTCAAGCTTTAATTCGGTCTCGAGGAGGTCCCACTAGATATTAATAATGATCAAGAAGTTTTAAAAAGAACAGAATTACATTTTGAAATAATTTTATTCCGAAGCAATATTGTGTCAGTTTTCATTTTTATGCTAATTATTCAACTTTTGTTATACTTAATGCCATTTTTCTTAATGAATATGTACTTAAATCCAGAATTAAAGTTATAATAAAAGTTCTGCCTCTTATTTTCGAGTTAAACATAATTTTACAAACAACAACTAAGTGTCCCACTTCAAATTTTGAGCAGTGTATTTTCTTACCACGACAGAAAGATAGTATTAAAAATTGCAATTCAAAAACAATATAGATTGTTATTACATGTAATTCAAATTTTATAAAATATTATACCATGTGGTTAAATAAATTTTACATGAGAGTTTTTCTTTCAATTTCATTGAACGGGCGAGACGTCCGTCGGGTTGTGTACATCTTGACTAACTTTTAAATTTTATGGGGAATCTTATTTCTAATTCGTTTTTGTCGTACAGTGTCTTCCAAATGTAATGCACAAGCTCACTTTTACGAATATTAATTATTTTTAACCACGTTTTTGGGCGTTACGGCATAGATCAACACGAATAGTCACTGTTATATCAATTATTCATTCACCTTGAGTAACAAAACGAGAAAAAGGGCGATTATTGATTTTTCGTCAGCCTCACGAACTTAATTTGAAGTGAGTATATCATGAGGAATTATAGTGGTTTTCGATCCATCGAGCTCAGACATCAGTATAAAGTTTCGTGAAAAGAGACCCACGTACCAGGGAGTAATGAGTCTCCGGGGATTTCGAGTCCACAACAAATACCAATCTCTCTGATCTTCCGTCCGTTCCGTCTGCAGCTGTTTATTGAAACTCAAAAACTTTATATGCTCGGACATTGATGGCGACTCGTTTCCGCACCAGAAACAATTGTGACGGGACTCGTAAATGTGCGAACGGCTCGTTTATTATTCGCCGAATAAATCAGATCATTTTCGACGGAAGCTTTTTTTAATTGTTACAGTAAAACATCTACTAAATCTATTACCTACCTTTAGAATCTAGTTGCACTAAAATTAAAATTAAAGGCCATAAATTTATATACAGGGTATTCTAGGTTTTTGTGATGGAAGGCTTTGTAACAAGAAATGGCGCAATAATATAGTTAAATGGCACCATATCTTCTGAACAAAGAGTTAACCATACAGTAGGGTTGAGTAACCTTCCCAATACTTTCGAAGGTATCTTGGAGGTGTAGGTACATTATCCGAATTGTATTTCTAGATATCTTCACTAAGCAGCCAAAGAAAGCAAACGTTTTCTTGATTAATACTTTGACAATACTTTAGTGCTTCATGCTGTATATCGACGAGCTTTGAAAACTTAAATTCAACTTATTATGGGTAAACAATTAGGACGTTTTGTGTAGTTATGTAGACACTGCATACTATTATATGCAGAACCGAGAAAGAACAGATAAATTAGTAAGCAACTCCCAAATTTGAATATATAATTCAATTCTCGAGGCTCAAGAAGCGAAAATGTAGCTGAGCCCTTCCGTAGTGTTAGTCTACCAACTTGATTTATACTGCGGCCTCCATTTCAAACCGCCAAAACGGACATCGCGGCTTACCCTTTTAATATTATTCATCATCATCGTACATAGCCAGTATATCCCATCAATGCGATCAGCCCACTCAATCCTAGGTACGCATCTAATTATTCATTCATTAACGTTTACGTTTAAGCTGCACGATCTGAAAATAATTCTCGTGTCCTGATACTTTGATTGAAATGCAAATTGACATAAATAACGAGATTCGGCGCACGCGGACGAGGACCATAACTGTCAAACCTATGTCAGATAAGTTCATATTGCATATCCTTTGTAACAAATGGGCGTGGCGCAAACATTTTAATAAAATTCACCGCCTTTGATATTTCTACGAGTTCTGGAGCCACTTCGAACACCCAGCTATGAATTTTATAGCCGCTTTGATGGATAGCCTCCCACATTTTCACTCAGGATACAATAGCTTGCAATTTTTTGTTTTGTCCGTAAATAAAGGAGCCCGATCATATACATAAATCGTACATCTTCCGTTGTGAAAGTTCAGATAAAATGGGTTTAAGTAGAAGGACGGTATTTTCAATCTTGAGTGCGAAAGGATCTGTAACGTATAAATCTTGAATGTGGTAAATATTACGCTCGGAATCATTTAAACTCCCCTGATCCTATATTTTCACTCTCTGTAAGTGTTTCAGCAGTTTAAAGGAAAATGCACAAGTCTCTCTGAAAATAGAACAAAAAAAGAACCCCTTTACTTTTTAAGTAAACTTAGCGACGCGCAGTTTCTTATCTCGTACTCGTATTATCTTGCATGATTTTATGTGACAGTGGACGGACAGTTCTTTGCGATGATGTCAAATATACTGGATTTCTAATTATTTTAAGACGTCACGTTTTATAGTGCAACATTCTTTAATATAATTTACTCTTAGACGTCTTTTGGTTAACTTAGTTTATTGTGGAGAATATTCATTTCTCTTATTTATTTATTTCGTTCACCGACGAATACAACTTTTTTGTGTTTTGTTAATAATGTCGAGTTGGATATTCACAAAACGAAATCAGGTGATAATTATCAGATTATCACAAACGTATACAGAAAGTTTGGCGATAAGCTTTTAAGTTTTAATGATCATGATACTTCGGTTTGTTGTAGGAAGCTTAATAGTAGCCGTTGATGTAATTGTAGAGTACGTGTTAGTATCGCACAGCTGTCGAAACTCGTGATCAGTATAAATGAAAGCATTGTTCTCATCTCGTTAGAAAAACCGGGCAAAGCTTAACACATTGAAAAACTATGTAATTCCGCTATTCATCCGCATTTGCAAAAAAACGGAAATACACCGAAGGCGCGTACTTATTTATGCCCGATTACTTGGAACTCTGCAATCGATATTCCTGTCATATCGCAATCTTATAATTCGATCTGAATACTCTCGTTGTCCTTTGTCGCTAAACTTCTCACGTAGTATCGTTTAATCTGACTCCCGGCGTCGCTTTCACCGTTTTAAGCTCCTTTTACTCATTCGCATTTATCTATTCTGTTTCCCATCCGACCGCTTTATATTAGGATGCTCTGTCTTTCGATTTGATTCATGTATCAGGGAGATAATTTTATTATCGGGAGACGAATTTGTTTTAGGAAACTGGTGAGTCCTTGCGAGCCCTTTTTTTTAATCAAATTCCGTCGTTTCCTTTAAATCGAAGAAGAAGTAGAACACAGAGTCTATTATTTTTTATTAATATTTTCCTTTCATCACCTGCTTGTATATTATTTCGAAAATTATATCTAAATTTGCTATTTATAGTTAACGATCAAATAAAATTATTTTGCCAAAATATTAATAAAATTAAAAAGTGTGTGTACAAGTGTTGCGTGTTCGTCAGGAAATTATTTCGACAAGGCCAGCCTTGAATTTATTATCAGCGATCATAAACTTAATGCTGTGTGTCAAGAATATCAGCTGCCAATCCGATTTGTGAGAAACTCGTGTAGAAGTTTGAAAGTAGAGCCAGGTGCCTCAGATACAGCTTCTCCCACAGTCCATCACATGTGAACGATATTTGTTACGATCATTTTGAGTGGGTGCTCGGTAAGATCAATTTTTCATATATATTTTTTTACTTACTTCTCGGCATTATGTTTCCTTTATAAATAAATTTACCTGACAAAATCCGATGAAAAATCTATCCGGCCACGTGTGTGTACGTGTGCGCATCAAATTTTGGAAGAAAGGCGGACACGATTTTTCATTTCGTTTTAATAAAGGGTTTGTTTACCTAGAAGAATGTTTTATAAAAACCTCCAAGAATGTGGACAATACATACTATGTGTTTTTTTTTAAATGCCATAAGGAGTGGCTGTGGAAAAGTCTTAGCTCCATTCATTTACTTTAAATTGTCAGTTTTGGCATGTGTTACATGCCAAGCTACGACATGAGTTTTAATTTTCATGGCCAACCTTTATGGCATTTTTAAAAAAATACACCGTACTTATAAATATATTATGTATGGTGATACATCTTAAACTATAGAAACATTTTAAAATTGAACTTTAGGCATTTGTTCAAAATTGTCCTTCAAAGCAGGCGCAGGCTGCAGCTCTCTGTCAGAATATTAGTTTTCCTCATGTCATTAAGCGCATGGAGATGAGACGCCTGGTTCTGCAACATTATAATATCAACTTGTGCATGTGCGTCAGAAGACTGTGCTTTGGATGATGAGTGTCATCATCTCTCTGTAAAAACTTTACATCTTACATCTCTAGAGAGGTACTGAAAAGTTACTGCCTCAATACCTAACGCTGTTTCAACTTGTTAATCGAAGGATGTCACAGATAAGAGAAATGTTCAAAACTAGAATTTTTAAACAGTTTTCCATTCCATTTGCAAGGTCGTAAATAATTCATGAAAGAATTGAGAATATAATAAATTAATATTATTATAATTATATTTTTCATTGTAAGTTCGGTGAGCAATTTAAAATTAAAGTAAATTAATTCCTATCATTCTGCATTGTTTTGCTGCTTTTTGTGATCATTGAATTTAAATGTTCGCTTTTTGAAAACTTCCTTTTGTCGTATTTCGATTAATTAAAATAAAAACGGTAAATATTTACTACCTACTACTTCAGTGTTTGATTTGGTCATCTCATATCATAGAGCCACATATCAAAGATATACACGTCAGAAGCATCCCTAAAATGCTTTATTATCCAAGCAATTGCCCACATCGCCGCAGATGTCTGGCTCGACGAATATTTATGATTCGCAGCGTCATATAACATTTTAAATAACTTTATAAATAATTTGTTTTTTGTTTTACGTACACTACAGTATGCAAAGAAAAGCAAAACTTTTATTTGAAAATACCTACCCATACAGAAGTAGGATTAAGTCGGGTTAGTAATTTCTACTTTTCTACTGTTTGAGATGAAGAAGTACATACGTTGATATTATTTTGAACAACATGATTAATTAAATTTCTGAGCTAGTAGGCTATGAAGTATCTGCCCCGAAACGCGGTACGTTTGTTGTCTCCATGCTTAACAAGACAACTTATTTTTATAAATTATTTTTGAGTGATTCCTTTAAATGATTCTTATAAATATTCAGTGGCAATCTGAATTTATAATTACAGTTAGTAGGTAAAATGTTACTTGTTTTAAAAGTAGGTACAATATAATGTACTACCACGGCCTTAAAATTTCACACGATTTTTTATCAAGTAGCCAGAATTTCTCTAAATTATAGTTTTGTAGAACAGGCTCTTTCCTCAATTTTGACACTAAAGACATTTAACCAAAAGTCAGATTGTTTAGTTATAAAAAGTGAGCAAATAAAAATCAGATTAGAGTAGGCGGTGCAAAGAAAATGTATGTCTGTGATTAACTGAATTAATTAATGTAATACATTCATGGACTGTCAAATTTATTGACTTTTTAGTTAATCACAGACATACATTTTCTTTGCACCGCCTGCTCTAATCTGATTTTTATTTGCTCACATGTTATTTTAAGAACAGCAAGATAATAAAGTATTAACAGAATAAAAGTAGCGACCAACCATCTTCTAATTTTGCAATTGCAGAACCTTTCTCCCTCTTCAGAAAACGTGATTTGGCATTGTGACGTTACAATTTTAGCATTACATTTGAAATCTGACGTTTAAAATGATAAAATTGATAAGCCATCATAGAAAGCCATATTTACAACGGAAAATTAAATCGTGCGAAATTATAAGGCTGCGATAGTACATACATTGCTAAAATTAAAGTCGGTGAGAAATTAAGTAATTTACAACTCTCAATTACCTAAAGTTTTTTTTTTACTCTTGAGGAAGCAGTTAGTCGAAACTTTGTACGGTTTTTTAAAACCCATTAGTGCCCGAATTAATTTTTAACGTTTTATGTTGATACTTTGCTGAAATTTACAGTTGCGAAAAAGTATATCAGATAGAATAACTTTATTTTTCACGAATAATTTTCTAAAAAAAAAAAGGTGTTACCTTATGGTAACGCTAGGACCCTCAGCTACTACAATAACATAAGTTATCATTACTTTATTAAAAAACAACAAACAGAGATATACTACTCCTACTATTTTGTGAAAGAAATCAATTTACAAGTCTACCAGCATCACGTGCAGGTGTTCCATATCTCGATAAATACACATTTACAATTTCCCATGTGAAATTCTTTTGCGTCATTGTGTTTCCGGAATTTTTATACAAAGTCCATGGATTTTCAATCGATGTACCTAACAACCAGGTAAATATTACCCACCACCTTTTCTTTACTCCAATACTATTGATGTTCTGATCCATCAAATGAGTTCCACCCATATTATTATTGCAGTGCCGAATCAGCAATACCATTGGCATTTGAATAGATTTTCTTTCACTTCTGCAATACCTCTTTGCTGTAGTGAGGGGATTTACGCCATGACAAGTTGACGCAACCGTAACAACACTATTATCCACCAACCGAGCAAATAGACCACCAATTTCTCTTCTATTTTCCTTCAGCATTCCTTTCTTTGAACGAAGAGAACAACATCTCTAAAAGTTCCAGTGCCTCCATATCCACTTTCGCGCAAAAAGTTCAACAGATTCATACTCGTAAACAAATTATCGAAATAAAATTTGTATCGTAGCGTTTTCTTGTCCGTCGGCATTTCCCGTATCATTCTCACTAAGTGTGCTGCTGGTTTCCCAAAAGTTTTCTCGCAGATATCATCAGATTTTGAATCCTTTCTCTGGTAAACATCAAAATTTACCAAATACCAGTTCTTACTATTGATTCGTCAGATGACAGGCCCTCCTTCGGAAAAAAAATAACGTAAAAGTCTTTCAGTAAATTCATAAAATGTTTCAGTTTCCATACTTTGTCCTTTTCATCTATAAATTGATTGTCAGCACAGTGGAGAAATTGTAAAATGCTGACAAATCTATTACGTCTCATCGATTCAGTTACCAAGAACTGTCCCAATAATCACGTTTATTTCGAAGCGGTTATAATTCGAGTATTAGAATACCTATAGCACACTTCATTTCTTCACACTTTATTTTTGGGTTAGGGTAATTTTTAAAACCTGCATAACGACGTGATTGGTCCATCAAGAAATTGATAATTTCATCATAAAAAAAATCTCGAACACCTGTACGGGAGTTAGATCTCGAAACGCTGAGAAATTCGGATGTGGAAAGTTTGATGGCTCAACATGAAAATCTCCTTCTATCCAAGAAAACTACTTGCAAATTTTTGGCGGTATTTTCTTGGGCTTATTATCTACACCGTTACTGTCGCTAGATACATCATCGTCATAGTTTACTCCTACGTCTTCGGAATCAAGTCCTGTTTTGTCATTACTACGCAAAACAATTTCTGCAACAGCTGCAAGTTGACGATCAGATAAATGAGTGTTTCTTCATCACCGGATTCTTCGTCAGTTAAAACATTTACATCTGGAGGTTCAAGAAATATTTGCTTCACATCCAAATTATCGACATAAGCTAATTCTAGAGCATCTTCTAATGTAAATCCGCGACTATAAATAAAAACGTTTTACTGTAGAAGCAAGCAAATTATATACCTACACCTAGCGTTACCATTTGGTAACGCGCTAAATTTCACGCATGGCATTCTTATGGTTTTACAGCTATATGAACAAAACTTGGGCAAAGGTTATATTGATCCTTACTCTTAGTAATTTTTGTATATTAGGGAATTACTACGCTAGGCACTGATGGGTTGCTATTCTGAAAAGTTTTGACGTTTTCTAATCCACATATTCATGTTCCTTTTAGTTGTAGGTAATCTGATTACATATTGCTGTGTCATTTTGTGGACCCCTGTGTTTTATGTTCGGTTACAATATTTAATTGTAATAATAAATTCTAATATTTTGGCCTTGCTTAGTAATACAAAGGATAAAGTTGATTTCATGAGGAGGAGTGGTGTCTATTCCTTGAAATGTGGTGATTGTAATTCGATATATACACCGTGATTCAAAAGGACCGCACCATCACTTAGGTGGTTTTTAGACCCACTTATTTGTTCTCAAAAGTGTAAATAAAAATTTTCTAGATGATTTTTTTACGAAGATATAGGCTTTCAAAGTTACGAAACTGATGGTGATTTTATAGTAATTAGATAATGTAACTTTATGTTTTTATTAATGAAAGGTGTAGATAAACGCCTCTAAAATTATCCTTGCTAATAAAACATAATATTTATTAAGTAATAAAGCAGGAAAAGTCTTTGGAAATGCTAACATTATTTTAGAAGTAAAGCCGGCAACGGTGCACCGAAAATTCGGTTTTACTATGGTTACCATAGTGTGACCTGACAAATAAAATTTATCAATGATGTTTACATTTTGAAAGTCAAATTTTTTGATTGATTTAAAGAATTTATTCAAATTCAAAATGTTTACTTTAAATGAATACTGTGATATGTATCTTCTTCTGGGAGAGAGTGGTGGAAACTTTCGACGCACTGTAGCAGCTTGTACTGAACGATACGGTGAACGTAGACATCCAGACAAAAATGTTTTTCAACGGCTTGATCAGTGTCATGTATCATCGGTATCATGAAGTGATAGGTAGGCCACGCTCCACCAGAACTCCCCAAGTCGAGGAAGCTGTTCTACAAGTCGTTGAAGACAATCCTAACGTCAGCATTCGAGATATTGGACGATATTTAAACGTAAATTACAATGTTGTTCGGCGTGTATTAAAAACAGAAGGTTACCATTCTTTCGACTATACAAAAGTTCGAGCTCTGTGTGAAGCTGATTTTCCTCTTCGTATTAACTTTTGCCATTGGATGCTGGATCAAATCAACCAACTCTTTCATTATTTTTTTTACTTAAGAACTTTAAAATAGCTGAAGAAAGTAGGATATTAAGAACCACAGTTAAGAATTGACATTTATTATTATGTCAAATTTTATTTCCAAACGTTTTGACAAACCAGCGCATATGCAGTTGTCAACAAAAAAGAGGGTACCTATGATCTATAATTTCAAATTTGTAAGTGCATCTACAAGGTGCAGCGTTGCCTATTTGCGTTATTTTTAAACATTCATATCTTAAAAACTATTCATGGCAAAAAAATTCTAAAAACATATTTGTGCTCCTGTTAATGGTCTGTATTTACACCGAAGCGATGGTGCGACCCTTTTGAATCACGCTGTATAGGCCAAACAGGTAGATGTTTGTCTACTCGTTTAAATGAACATCTAGCCTCTGCCAGATTGGGCAAAACCAATTCTAATTTCGCTAACCATGTCATTGAGACTGGACATAACAATACTGCCAATCATGAGATCAAATTGATCCACCAATTACCTAAAAGTCTTAAACTCAATATTGCGGAAATTTTAGAAATATTTTTACACGGGAAGAACAGTAACGTCACTCTGTTAAACGATCAGATTCAGTTTTCTCATCTTAACTTTTTCGAATCCATTAATTGGAAAAAATTTAATTAATTTGATGGCCTCAATTCTCTCTTTATCCATTTTCTCGAAATTTTTATTTTAATATTTTGAATTTTAACGTGTTTGTATAATAAATTCCAGCTTTTTAGCTTTTTATATTTGTGATATACGATTAGTTCGTTTCGCATTTTCCAAATTTTGTATTTATTAAGCTTTCTGCGTCGATTTTCAAAAAATTTTTTCAAAATTAGTTTGGTTTTTACTCTATTGTTCAAAGAAAAATAAATTTTGTGACCCTGCTGGGATTTAACTTTTCATGTATCTTAGGTTGGCATTAGGCGTTACCCTATGTCGTCGCGTTATCTTGTGACTTTAGTTTAGAAATGGCTACGCTTGCGGATTCGACTTAAATAGGTTTATAATTAATTTTTCTACTTTTAGCAGTAATTTCATAAGTATTTTTTAAACTTTGTAGTTTTGATAATGGAAATTGTTCCGAAACATGTCAACTAGTCAACTTTAGTCAAGTTTGTTAATGGGATGATTGATTAATAAACAGATTTGGAAATTTAACCTATAATTTATAGTGACTCGAGGCTTCTTTTCGATAATTATTTTTTCAAAATATTTAATTGTGTTTATTTATTAATTAAACTTTAAAACACAGTAAATGCCTTCGTAATCCTAGAGAAAAGCAAGGTTCATCTTATCATAATTAAATGATTGACCTATGTTTCTTACTGTATGCTTCTTTTTCGATCTAGAAATGAATGACGATGTTATTGAGGGTTCGCTTTCAGCTAGGACAGAGAGCTGGTTTCAGGATAAATTCGAAGAAGACATTAAAGATGTTCAATGCTACTGGAACTCGAAACTTGTTCAACCAGAGTTAAGTTCCGAGGCATCTTTTGTCGACAACCCAGCTCCTCCGTTCAAAACACCAGCTTTTGTCGAAACGACCACTAGGGAAGGCTCTCCACATGAAGCGAGTAGTTTAGAAGATGTCATTAGACTCAAACCAAGAGATTATTTTCGTAAAAGCAATGGTAGACGTAACGTAACAAAATTAATCACTAAATACAGGTTTTATTTTTAATGTAAATACAGTAAAGCTCCCTCCGCTAATCCGGATGAAATAAAACTGGCTCAATCCGGATTAGTGGAAAAACAATACTAAACCATTAAAAATGAAAATATTCAGACATTTTTGTTTGGTGAATGCACCCTTGTTTAGCCTCCATTGTTTAGCATGCTGCCGTAGCATTCTGAGAATAGTCAAACTGTTTAATTCGACTTTGTCTTTCTCCATCCATTGTATGCAGGTACTGAAACTTCTAATAGCCTCCTCATTTTTAACTTTTCTCTGGCCACTTCTTCGTCAGAGGAACTGTCGCCACTATTCAATGGTAAATGGTCTTCATCTCCATTCACTAATTTCTGATTGTCAGCGTTAATATTCTGCAACTTATTTCCGATTTCCGCAAATTCTTCTTGATCTTCATCTACTGACGGCCATCTTTCTTTGAGATTCAACAATGGAATGTCATCTGAATTCCCTTCAGTTTCTAAATTCGTTGCGACATCAACAGGCTGATTATTTATTGACTAAATAACATTTTTCTATGGCATCAGGTGAAAGTTTGTCCCAGGAATTGGCAAGAAGCAAAAACACGCCATCCTTCAAAGTGGTGTCCTTAAGAGCCCTTGAAATGTAATTTTCCTTCAAAGATAGAACGTGGACCAAAAGGCTCTTTCAATAATACGTTTTGGTTAAACGTATCGCATTTTGG
This sequence comes from Dorcus parallelipipedus, assembly GCA_958336345.1. Classification (NCBI taxonomy): domain Eukaryota; kingdom Metazoa; phylum Arthropoda; class Insecta; order Coleoptera; family Lucanidae; genus Dorcus; species Dorcus parallelipipedus. Next base: position 18,946,253 of record OY284481.1, read on the forward strand.
TTCATGGGCTGAATGAGTGGGGTGCAATTGGGTGGCAGGAACAAGCTTATAATATTGATACATTGTTTCTTTACATAATTGTATACAGCCTGTCCATTTTTCGAGTGCCACTATGGGGATCTCGCTTATCTTAAGAGATACGAAGTTGGTTAAATTAGGGCAAAGTTGTGCATTTTCGTGCTGAATAATAATCTGAAAAGAAATTTGAAATATCTTCAATAGTTTTGAAAATATCGCAAAAAAACGAAAACTTCTGGTTTTCGTTTTTAATTTTTTCACGCTAAACTAATCGTACTAGACATTTCTAACCCAGACATTATTCAGACACTTTTTTATGAAGAATTCGAATATGGCATACCCTTTTCAATAATTTTCAAGATGACGAAGAAACACTTGGCAACTTCATTTTTTCTTATGGACGCCATTTTGGATTTTAACATTTTGAGATTAGGTTTTTTTTCCTCTTTACAACGATGTATCACACATGGTGGTCCAATATCACATTTTTGCCAAAAATTCAATTTTTCATTTTTTGCGAAGAGTGCTTTGGAAAAACAAAACGTTCTTTTGTTGTGAACAAAAGTTTGACAGTTTGATCCTATTTCAAGTCTTGTTATTTACGTTTGTGCTAGTTTTATCGCGAAAATGCCTTTTTCAAGTGAAGAACAAAGAGATATGATACAAATTTATTACACTTCGCATCGAAATGCCCACATGACTGCGGCAAAATATTCGCAGCGTTATCCAGAGCGGCAACAACCTAGTTTGAGGTATTTTTCTTTGCTGCACAGGAACTTGGGCGAATATGGTTCATTTAAAAGACGTAGACGAAAATATGGCGATAGGCCCAATGAATATGAGCAGGAAATTTTGCAAGCGGTAAAAATTTTACATGATTACAAATACTAAAATACGTATTCATCATTTAATTCTTAATTAGGTGCAAGACAATCCATTTGTTTCCTCAAGAGAAGTTGCAGCCCAGCTGAAGTTGCCGTCACAAGTGTTGGAGAACACTTAAAAAACACAAATATCGGCCTTGGGCAATTCATATTTCTCAAACGCTTCATCCTGGAGATCATGAACGACGGTTAGCTTTTTGCACGTTTGTAAATAATCAGATTCAGGAAAACCCAAATTTCCTTAATAATTTCATATGGTCTGATGAATGTAAATTCACAAATGCAGCAATGTTTAATCGCCACAATGAACATTACTGGTCAGTTGAAAATCCACATCAATTTCATGAACGGCGACCACAAATACGTTTTAGCCTTAACGTGTGGATCGATTTATTTGGCGATATAATAATAGGTCCTTACATCTATGAAGAGACTTTAAATGCTGATCGGTACCTCAATTTTCTGAGGACATTTCTATCAGATTTTATTGACGACAACTGGTTCCAGCAAGATGGCGTACCGCCCCATAATGCTAGGAGGGTTAGGGAATGCTTGTCGGAAATGTTTCCCAACCATGTTATTGCTAATAATGGCGACGTACCATGGCCTGCGCGGTCACCTGACATGTCTCCCTTGGACTATTTTTTATGGGGGACAATGAAAAATGATATTTACAAAACATTGCCAGCCGATCTTGATGAACTTCGTCAAAGAATTGTCACCACTCTTAGGCACAAGATTAGAAGAAGGGATGTGTCAAGAGCTATAGCAAATCTTAGGAAAAGAGTGGCACTGTGCTTAGAATTAGGAGGTGGGCAATTTGAACACATGTTGTGATGTTACATTTGTTAATTATTATCTATTCTTATTATTATTTCGGGGATGCCATATTCGAACTCTCAATAAAAAAGTGTCTGAATAATGTCTTGATTAGAAATGTCTAGTACGATTAGTTTAGCACAAACATAAATGACAAGACTTGAAATAGGATCAAACTGTCAAACTTTTGTTCACAACAAAAGAACGTTTTGTTTTTCCAAAGCACTCTTCGCAAAAAATGAAAAATTGGATTTTTGGCAAAAATATGATATTGGGCCACCATGTGTGATACATCATTGTAAAGAGAAAAAAGAACGTTATCTCAAAATGTTAAAATCCAAAATGGCGTCCATAAGAAAAAATGAAGTTGCCAAGTGTTTCTTCGTCATCTTGAAAATTATTGAAAAGGGGATGCCATATTCGAATTCTCCATAAAAAAAGTGTCTGGATAATGTCTGGGTTAGAAATGTCTAGTACGATTAGTTCATCGTGAAAAAATTAAAAACGAAAATCAGAAATTTTCGTCTTTTTGCAATATTTTCAGAACTATTAAAGATATTACACATTTCTTTTCAGATTATTATTCAGCACGAAAATGCGCAACTTTGCCCTAATTTAACCAACTTCGTATCTCTTAAGATAAGCGAGATCCCCATAGTGGCACTCGAAAAATGGACAGGCTGTATGCAGATATATGAGGATTGTTTTATATTTTAATTTAATTTGTTGTTAATTTAAATTGTTTCTGTTGATTTTTACAGAAAATTTCTGAACACAAAAACAAATTCGAGTAAAGATAAACAAAATTTTGTAATTCTAAAATGAGCGAGGAGTTTCATAAAAATTTCACAAGGCTGCCTACAATTCCACACCCGAGCTTAAAATTTCCGTCACGTCAGGTCTTAAGATTATTTTAGAGAGTAAAACGCGAAATGTGTGTGCCCGGCTTATGATAATTTGGAGTCGGAGCGTCTCTCCTCCTCCTCCTCCTCCTCCTACCTGCAATTCCGTGAAATATCTTGACGACCGTAATCCAAGTAATTTACCAAGTGTAATCAACACGAGCAATTAGCGAAAAATTATGCCGAGGTTACTTACAATGAGCGTTAATCATGGTAACGCGATTGAGTGTTGACAAACTCGTGCACGAAAGTATGCAAATTCAAGCGATTCCTACCGCCAATTTATCCGCAATTTCGCTTAACTAATTTTCGTTCTTCTCGTTCCCGAAATTTCCGTAACGAATGCGTTCAATTGAGTTCATTGTTTAAGTGCCGAGTATTAAGACGAAAAGCCCCTACAAAAACATGACGAAGACATAACAAAAACTTTCTTGATGAGAGTGTTCGTCAAATTATTGACGCTTTTTTGATTTCCTTATCGTTTTAAGAATAAATTTAGTAAATGAGCATTCAATACATTTTAAGCGAGCACAATATGTGGTTTGATGAAAACCTGAAACCAACCGACGAGCGTGGAACGTTATTCTCCTCCTGCCACAATTAGACATGTTAGTTCGCAAGTTGAACTACTATGATTCAGATTAGCTGTTCCATTCTCATGCTAAGTGCAAACACGTCAAAGTAAAATAACTCATAATATGTGTACGATTTGACATGACCTATTGTCCGCTGCATTCACAAATTACAATACTTGCTGTTTACTCTGCCCCCAGCTTTCGATGTTTGCGTTCCTGTGTGTATGTGTATATAAGAGGTTCTCTGTTTGGAGAATCCGCTGTGCGCTTCCTTCGCAAGAAACTATTATCACTGAAGTTATTAAAGCTTCGGGCTCCTAACGAGCTTTCGTTCGATGCTTCGTTTGAACCTCCAGCTTTCCAAACTTTTATCGCCTTTGTCGTGTATATTTTAATAAAATGTTTTCTATCGAGAAAAATCGTTTTGCACAAAACGAAATGGTTAAAACTTAAGAACATTATTACATATACGTAAAATAAATCGCAAAATTCATGACTATTTTAACATCGTATAATCATATTTCTTAAAACTGTAGAATGTAATATTTCGCAGGTTAAATATTATATTAATGAACGAGCTACATCTGAAAAACATGACAAAAGCCCGACGGATATCAACCCCCCCACATACTGCACGGCATTTATTTTCCGCTTTATCTGAAAATACAATTTTAAATTTGCATAATTTGTATACCCGCTCAATAAACATATCCTTGCAAAAAAAAATTGTATTTGTGTACTGAATTTTGATGTGACTGTGGTGTTTTCATTTCTGCAGCAGGTTTTTAATTTAAACTATAAACACCGAACGCATATGAGAGTATCGTTCCATATGCATTTCGTTCTACATAAGTAATTTGTCCGTAATCGTTCGCTCAAAAATCGGTATTCCGTGGAAATTTATTCAAAAATCGCTAATTATAATATGAATTAAAAAAATAGGTGAGTATAAAAAATTATTGTGAATATTATATCATTTTCATCAGCACTTGAAGAGCTGCTATGAAATACATAGCGTTCCATTTAAAAAAATCATTCTGTAACTTTTAAATGAACCAGCCTGTATAGTTGGAAATAATATATATCTATATAACTTTTATTAAGAAAATGTTTTGATAAAATGTATAGAAAAGGGCATTCGGAGGTTTGGACATCCTGTACTTACTGATTGTGAGATATAAACTGGTACATGTTACGTGAATGACTCTGTATATGAAACGTAGGTTGCCTAATGAACAAACAAGCAGTTTGGTATTTTCCTATTTAATCAAGCGACCATAATTTAAACATAAAACTATGCGCAACAAATACCAAAGCATATTAAAATAAACTCTTTATATACCATAGTTATAGTTCATTTAATCTAAGTGGATACAAACCACTAAACAGTTTAGTTGAAAGTTTACTTAGGTAGGAAAAGTGCCTAGCGATGCATGTAATCAGAAATAGCGTGCTTGTTTCCATGTAACGCTGTACGTTACATATATTTTTTTTTAATTTGAGAATAAACTTCTGAATAAATCGTTCAATCGTATAGTCTCAAATGATATACGAGTAGGTGTACCTTCGCTTAGAAAGAGGGAACGAAGATCATGAGTGTGCTCTAATTTGTTTATACGAAGTATAACATAACTCACGAACGAAATTATTATGCACCTATATTGTTCCAGAATTCTATTTTAATTTTGTAATAAATGTAGGATTTGGGCCATTGGTTTCAAAGAATGGTTTATTTTCAGTAAATTACAACTTTTATAATATTATAACTTTTAAAAAATGACAGCTGTTTTTTATTTTCTAGTCTGGTCGGAAGATTATTTATTAATCCCGTTCCTTTTGGTTTCTTTTTACGCAACCACGATACATAATTATTTCAATTCTCACATTCGGCCATTCCTGACTGGTTTTTAATCTCTGAAAACTCTCGATATTTCTTCATATGATCTGCTGATGTTGACGTGGTCTGGGGACCTTCACTGCCGCTTATTTTATCTGTCCATTGTTACCTCAGTTAATACTGGTATGATAATTCCATTAATTCTTTCGCCTTGTCCATTAGCGCGTGACAGTCCAGTGGTAATCTTGATGTGTTGATGTGTTCTATCTTTTCCTGATTACAATACTCTTCAATTTCTTCTGTTGTGAATGCGCTTCCTCTATCGGTTATTATGCGACTGGGGTTACTAAAAGTTTTCTTCTGTAGATTCAAACGATCAATCACCTCCATGGCATTTGTAGTTTTTGTTGGGTAAATCCATACAAATTTCGTAAATCCATCTACTACCACGAACACATATTTGTAGAGCTTTCTCGTAGTTGCCAGAGGCCCTAAATGGTCAACATGGTAAGTCTGAAAGGGTATGTCACCTTTTGGTATGGGTCCCAAAAATCCTTCCTTCTTACCTCGCTTCTTTTCTACTAAAATACAAGTTACACAACAACTAACAAATTCGTTCAATTTTTCTTTTAGATTTGGGATGTAGAACTCTTCTTTAATACGCTCGGCCATCTTTTGCACGCCGAAATGTCCGTTTTCGTGGATCTTCAGTATAATATCAGTTTGCATAAGAATTGGCATTCGATTTCCTATCCGTTTCTTCAGAATATTACTTTCTAAAGTATTATCTTCATCCGCACCCGTTTGAAGTAGCTGCTTTTCTTCTTCGTCTTGGTTCTTTCTTATCGTCACAATTAACTTATCTTCTATCGTCATCACTAGAAGACGACTTGAGTCTATCAACATGTCTCATTCTGCTGCCAAAACGATACTCCTTCTCATATTCTAATTCTTCCATTGCAAGTGTCCAACGAGCAACTTTCGGTGGTAGGTCTTTCTTATTTAGAGTTTTCTCAAGAGCAGCGCAGTCTGTTACTAATTTGAAGTTTATACCCAACAGATACACCCGAAATTTCTGCAACGCTTTGACGACTGCTAGTTGTCGATTTTTCACTATTACTACAGTTCTTAGATATATGTACGAATCTGTTGCACTTAAAACACTTTGGTCCTCTGTCTTTGTCTTTTAGAGTACACTTTTTGACATCACGCTCCGTTGAACCGCACGAGAAACAATGTTTGTTTTTTCTTTATACTATTTTTCGACACATTTGTTTTCTTCTTATTAGGTACTTCCTTCATGCGATCGTACAATTCCAACTTCTTCTTTAGTTCTCCTAACGAAGCTGCTTCATATAACACAACTTTGTTCGTCTTTGTTCTCGTCCTGTATACCTTGTATTACATATTGGATCAATGCTTAATCCTCAATTTCGCCTTGGCTTGTAAACTCTTGCATAACATAAACATATTGTCGAGAAGTTTCGTTCGGTAAACGTTTTCGTTTTGTCAGCTGGCCATGAACCACAACACTATTCAAATTAGACTTGAATTCAGATTTTAATCGTTGCCTTAATATTTCATAAGATGTAATACCTTTTTTCGTAGAATACAAATTTCTTAGCAGATTCTTTTTCCGTAAATATACATCTGTAAGTCATCCCAGTGAAGGATTATGGCCAAATCTTCAAAATCACCGATCCACTTTTCTATCGGTAATTTGTCGTCTCCGGAAAAATACGTAATACTGTCTTCTACAACTTCTATTGTAAATCTAAACTGACTGTAATTTTGTTGGCTTGCCTCATCATTAGAATGGTCTGTAAGATTTTGTCGTCTTGAGTTCCTTCCTGTAATTAATCTACGTTTAATTTACTCATTCGCTGCTTCATCGTCTTCATTGTCCTGTTGTAAGCTTGTATTTGAAGCTGTTGAAGATGACAATAAACAAGTGCGTAATAGATATTCATCAGAGAATGACGGTCAAAAACTTTTTCAAGTTTTAATAATATTAGTAAGACTAGCTAATTTTTTACATACACTATCTGTATGGCTTTCCCAGTTTAATCTAGAGTCTATAGTACCTCTAAGGCTGGATTTCTCAGTGCTAGTTTAACTTTAAACTCCTGTTTATTCCCATGGTAGCAATTATAAAAACAATTGTTCCTATGGAAATAAACAGGAGTTTAAAGTTAAACTAGGACTGAGAAACCCAGCCCTAGGAAGGTGGTTGATGTAGACAGAATGATATCCTGCTCCGTAAACAGCGATTCAGGTAAGGATTTCCTAATAGAATTGAATATAAATGGTTTTGTTGTCATTCAGAACAAGGCGATTAGCAGAACACCAATTTTGCATTTCAGCGATGATGGTCTTAAGCTTACTGATAGGTAGATCAGGAGATGGTGCTGATACTACGATTGATGTGTCATCCGCGAAGAGACAAACTTGACCAGTTGACATGTAATCTGACAAATCATTTATATAAAGGAAGAACAGTAACGGTTCTATCACGGATCCTTGTGGGACGCCAATGTTAGTCTCGTAGACACTTGATAGGGTTCGAGATACTTTCACAGTCAGTTGTCGCTCACCAATTGTAAGAAATTATTCCAGCCATGTGTACATTAGGCCCCTCATTCGATAGTTACATAACTTGTCCAATAAGTAGTTAATGTTTATGGTGTCGAACGCCTTTGCTAGGTCAAAGAATATCCCGACTACGTAATAACCATTGTCCAGCTCATTGTATATGTGATCCAGAAAAGACGAAGAAGCCGTTTCCGTGGATCTACCACTAGGAAAGCCATGTTGATGTTCACTTAATGTATTACATTTGTTGAGGAACGATAGAATTCTAGTGTACACTAACTTTTCCATAATTTTGGACAAAATACTAAGTATCATTATGGGTCTATAGTTCTCCACCTTTGTCTTCTCACCTTTCTTATAAACGGATGTTATAGATCGCTTCTTTAGGCTGGCTGGGAAGGTCCCAACTTTAATGAAATGGGTCAGCCCAATTAGTAACTCAGCTTCACAAAATTTTAGAACTACAGGTGGAATGGCGTCAGCTCCTACAGCATTTGATCTCATATTTACCAGTACCCTACGTACCTCATCAATATTGGTCTTTGACAGCAGCATCGTATTTGGACATGACTTACAACGGAAGCCATTTGCAGCAAAGTTTTCTCCAAATTTCTGGTTAACTATATCGTTTGGTTTATTAGCGAATTTCTCTATAACATCCCGAGTATCTTTGATCAAAATGATATTAATACTGTACTCGCCATTTCTTTCAGTCTCACAATTAACTACAGACCATAGGTTTTTGGTGAGGTTTTAATTTTAAATATTTTTGCAGTATAATAATTCTGCTTAGATTTTTGTAGATTTTGTCTATATTCAGATTTCGTATTTCGATATTTTATATCTAATTCTATGCAACGGAAATTACACTTTACCCAGAACAAATCATTCAATTCCTGTCTTTTAGACCTACATTATGTATTTATTCAATTCATGACACTAGTGTCTGATAAAATCTTTTTCTCTTTGATGCAACCAGAAGTATTGATCGCTGATTTAATGATATTCACAAAAGTTTCAAAACCTTGATACACATTGACCATGAGTAGGATCTCTTCTAGGTGGGAATGCCTCAATTCAGATTTTAAATCCTGTAAGGCGTACTGCGGGATAAAAGTTTTAGTATGGTATTTTCCACTGGTATAAGTAACTCGAGGCTGAAATTTAGCTCCTGAACTAGATGATCAGAAATATCTGGATTAAATATTTGTCCCGTTGTCATATCATCTGGCAGGTTAGTACCAATATAGTCGATGGCAGAGTACCATTTGTGTTAGTTGAAATCCTTGTTGGTCCAAGGATCACAGACTTCAATATTAAAAGATTGAAACACATGATTAAGCATTTTGTAATTTTTGGAGTTGCCCAACACATCACTGTTCAGATCCCCACAGAGAATTATTATTATTAGCGCATAAATTTAAGTTTATCCGACGATTGTAAAATCAGGCCTAAGCAAATTATATGCCTTTTCCAAATTGTACCGCGCCAAAAACGACTCCAATATAAATAAATTCTAACAGCTTTTTGATGACTGATTTGTACCTACCAACTAACTTTTTTTTCCGTGGAATCTCCGTTTATGTGGCAACTTTACAGCACCGAAGTTGATCTTCTATCATTCTTCATCAAATGTCATTTTCCCAAAAATATTTCACAATTCCGAATTACCACTCACCAATCTCGCCAATTCAATCCCGGTTGCGCCTCCAAAAATGTAGGATTTTGGCTATTGGTTTCAAAGAATAGTTTATTTTCAGTAAATTACAACTTTTACAAAAGACAACTGTTTTTATTTTTTTAGTCTTGTTGAAAGATTGTTTTTAATCTTGTTCATTTTTTTTCACAACTAGGATACATAATTACTTCAAATCCCAGATAAATATTATTTAAAAAATTATTAATTGAAAACACGAACAAATACGATATTATTATTACTACTAAAATACAGAAAAAACCTCGGAAATTATATTTTGAATTATGATTATTATTTTATAAAAGTTAAAATATTATGCACATTTTCTTGTGCTTTATTTTCAAATTTTTTTTGCAAGAATTTTTAGTTCGGTGTTAAGTGTAACTATTTTTTTTTTTATTTTATCGCTTAGCAGGGTCGCATTAAACGTCCCCAGTAAGCAATGTATTGCAAAGAAACTGTAATGTTTTACTCATTCAAAAAGTTATTAATTACAACAGGAACAGTTCGGCTTTAAATTGCAATCGCATTGGTCGCCAGTAATTCGGTTCGTTATGATATTACAGTTCTTAGAGTACAAGCATTAACTTTTACATTGATTAGTACTACTCAGCAAAAAGTTCTGTTTTAATTTTCGCCAAACTTTATTCCATAGTATTATATTCCAAGTTCATCGTAGTGCGTCCTCTAAACTAGAGTTACGGAACTAAGAAGAACAATTAAAAGTGATCACAGTGAATAGTTGTATAGAACACTACAATACAAACTTTTATAAATATAAAATTTCAATCGCAAGAAATGCTAATTTTTATAGTATACTATTGCCTTAGCTGCCTATAAATTAAATAATATTAATAAGCATTAGGTAAATATCGTTTGGAAGTCTATTCTTTTAAAAACATCTACTTTATCATTAAACCTGTGCGCTCTTGATCACCGTGGAGTGTAGATTTCAACTCCTAGAGGGCGACCGTTGTTCACGACCGCGCGGCACTTCTACTATTTCTATTTTAATAAATGTTTATTATTACAACGTTCATGTGGAAAATTATTATTATTTTTTTCTTTAGTAGGTACTAGCATTATTTAACTTTATTTTAAATTAATAATATTCGAACTTGAAATCGAAGTAGCTATGTATACGAGAGTGCAGTTACGCTGAGCAATAAAAGGTGTCGCCTTCGAAGTACTTCAACTATTACAACTCATTTATATATGACCTGGCACAACTTCACGACGACCGGCAAGATCATACTTCACAGGATCATTTCTGTAGTATATCTTCGCATACTCTTCATTCACTTGATGAGTTGTAGCTACCACGATGACGAGTGGTAGCGCTGTGTCTTGAGCGTGAGACGAGCAATTTTGTCGATTCGTTTTTGACTAAATTGCTACCGATGATCGTTCACCATCTACATTCATTTGTAGTTGGGATGGACACGGTGCAATCCGAGTGGTTGCTATTTTCATTTAATTTTTAAACACAATCGTGAGGACTACCACCCACCCTCTTTTCTCTTCTAATTTCTAATCTTTTGTGATAAACTCTTTGAACTCTGAAGTTATAAATAAAGGTGCTTTGTTAACGCACATATATTTTTAAAATATTAAAACGATGTTTATATACTGCTGCAAGGGATGTTCGAAATAGTTAGATATGAATCGATTCAATTTGAACATGTAGGACTGATTCTATTCAAAAATCGATTCATTTTCTTTTTTTAAATCTGTAGGTACTCTTAGTAGTAATTAATTTCTTTTTAATTTTCAAACGATTTGCAAAACAAAAGTTTAATGTATCGTTATTTAAAAAAATCATCAATAGCGTCTTATCCGCTATGTATCTATAAAATTTTCTTATGAAAATGTGGCCGAAAATAAATAAATCAACGTGTCTGGATATTCGACTCATTTCAAAAAGTACTGAAATTAATCCAGACTTTTCTAACGCACAGTATAACAATAGAAAGAAATACTTTTTGTATTTTAAAAATATTGTATTTTATGTTTACTCAATTTTTTTAAACTGTTGTCTGTAATTTGAAATTTTCTGGCTTTCTATTTTATGTAGAAAATAATTTTATCATTTTGTGATATTAGCTCCAGTGGTGCACAGATGGCGCGGCGGTGAGCGACAGCTTTCCGATTCGATTAGTGAATCGATGCATAAAATATTGACTCAACTATAAATCGAATCGATTTGGAAAATCCCTAAAAGTGCTACAGAAATCAGATTTTGTAAGCATTAAATTAGAGTGGAGCTTTTGGCGTGTATGAGACAATAGCTCGACTCAAGAAGTTAAGGACTGTAAAATTCCCAAAATAATTTGTCTAATCTAAACATTTTTAAATTTCTAAAATTTTGGATGTATTAATTTTAACAACTTTGTTAAACGAAGTGAAGAAAGATTTTACAAGCATCGATACTTTCGATATTAATAATACTCGTATTCGAAAGCTACCTTACTGGTACATTCATGAAATATTTTTCACCTTTTTTTTTAATTTATTTATAATTTATATAAATATATATATATATATATATATATTTATTTATAATTAAATAAATAACTACATGGTCAAGTCAACAGGTTATAAACCCAATTGCAGACTGACACTCCTTACTAGGATAAAAATCATCACATGGTGCTAGAATAATAGAAAACTAAAACTAACAATAACTAATTAAATTTATAAAGCAAAACTTAGTATTTCCAAAGATACCCGCTACAATAATAGAGTAAAAGTGGAAAATCATAATGAAAATGATAATACTAATAATAGCATTAATATTAGCTAATAAAACAGGCTCAGAGAAAAATTTGTACAATAACGTGTGCAAGGCACAAGAATGATCGTGTAAATAACAAGTTAGATTAAAGAATTGGGAAATAACAAAGTAACAAAAAATAAAACAAAAATTAACGAAATAAGTTAAACACAATTCTCTTAAAAGTGGAAAACGAACCGAACAGTAAATCGATATCATTAATTAGACTCATCATCCTAGGAATTGCAGAAAATTTGGTGACATTGAAACAAAGCGATGGTACCCTAAAAACGTAGTTATCCCGAGCATTTGCCAATATTCAAGAGAAGCTTGTTCTGCAAGCACCAATCTTCTAAATATCCAAATTGTCTTGCAGAAAGTTACAGTCCAAAGAAGAAGAGGAGATACAGTGAAATAGTTTTAAATCGTCCGCATATAGTAAGTGTTCACAGCGTAAACGGGAAGACAGATCATTAATAAAATCTAAAAAAAGAGTTGGAACACCAGATGTGGCCAAAGTTTCCTCAGAACAAAAACCAGCAATTAAAAACTCTTTGAACACTATTGTTAAGGTACGATTTAATCCAAGACAAAGAAGATCCACAAACACCATACAATTTCTTAATCAATACAATTTTCATCGGACAAGAACCAATTTTAAATTTCAATATATTATAGTTGACCTTATCGTAAGCTTTCGAGAAATCAATGTAAATTACATCTTGTTGTTTTCGTTTATTAAAGTTGTGACTTGTGACCAAAGTTTCCTCAGAACAACAACAAGCAATTAAAAACTCTTTAAACACTATTGTTAAGGTATGATTTGATCCAAGGCAAAAAAGATCCACAAACACCATACAGACTTAATTTCTCAATCAATATATTATTGAAAATTTTTGTGCAAATCGGTTTTGATTGCAGAGGATTCCCCGAGCAGGCTCTGTACAGCTGTTTCAGGCCTAGTTGGGCCTTCATCAGCAGAACCGTAGCCCGAGAACTCCACTGCAAACCAAACCGATATGTCCTAGGGTTATTCGCCAATGCGATGTGAAAAATAGGTCAACAAGCGATCGAAAGATGTTGCTACTTTAATGTCCAATATATTATTGTTAACCTTATCGAGAGCTTTCGAGAAATCAGTGTAGATTACATCTAGTCGTTTTCGTTTCTAAAAGGTTTCAATGACTTTATTAGAAGATCATAACAAGTTGGTGATTGTAGCTGAAATGAAGCCCATGTTGATTTTGAGAGAGATAAGGATATAAGTAATCTAAAAATTTGGAGTTAATAAGCGATTCGAATAATTTGCCAAAGATACTTAATTTAGAGATCGGTCTATAATTTTTAACAGATTTTTTTATCCCCAGATTTGCAAGTCGGTGTTACGTATGCTAACTTCCATTTGCTAATTTCCCTTTGCGGAAATAAATAGGTAATTGCCGATTTATTTCTGAAATCGCATCTTATTTTCTATTTTCAGAAAGGGTATTGGTTTAATCGAAATAACGACAGCATATAATCACAAGCATGTAATCGCAAAATTATTAAATGAAGTTACGTTTTTACTCTGCAAATTCAACTACCTATGAATTAATTATTCAAAATTTCATTTACTCTCTTGTTTTCTTAAGAAATGAATATTCTAAAATGTTCTTATTATGTTATTTGTTATTTTGTCTTTCAAATTTATTTTTCCTTCTTTTTCTTTTTCGATTTATCACAGTCTTGCTTATTTATTCTGGATCTCTGCCACCAATTGAGTCCCTTTGCTCTATGTTCCCGTCGCATGTGTTTCTAGGTCTGCATTTCCCTCTTTTCGTCTTCCACGTCTCTTTTACTTTCCTATCATCCATCATCCGGTTTATATGATCGAACCATCTTATTTCCTTTATAACCATATTTCCTTAACATTCGGTCTTTTCCTAACTTCTTATCTCGTGCCGCTTCAGTTCTTCTCGAAATCTTCAATTCACCAGAGGCTCCTACTTTGCTTTTTAGTCTCTGTCAGCACTCAAACATTAGACTGCAAGCAAGCACTGCTTCATATACTCTCACTTTGTTTGTTTAATAACATGCTATAAAGAGCTTTAAACAGATTTGTGATTTTGTTTATCCTGTTATATATTTGAAGAGTACAGGGGAAAAACAAGGAATGTCCTTTTTTCAAGAAATCTGATTTATAGCGTCATCTGGTAGCAAAAGCCGAGGACTCTTGAATATTGTGTCTGTTCAGGGAAATAAGAAGACAGGTCAATGTGTAATAATTAATGTTCTAAGTATGTGTATACAGGAAAATAACGATTAAAAACAAGGAATGTCAGCGCTATCGCATGATGTTGCTCTCAGAAGTGAATCATAATTATTATTTCGCTTTTGTTCTTGCTGGCACTTGAGTGGTTGTTGGTTAGTGTTAGTGGTGTTAGTATTAATACAAATTAGAAATGGAAGTTGTATTGTGTTTTAAAATTCTAATTTTCCACGCTGTTGATATTTTTCTTCTCTGATATAGTCTAACAATGAAAAACGAGATACTTCTCAAACACCCGAGAAACGGAAGCCTTGCTTGGGAAGAATGAGAGCTGTATGCAAGAAACTGAAATTACAGTCCCATGAATTGGGAGATTATTGCAACTGCAAACGATGGAAATGTTTTCAACAGGTATCCGAACAAAAAATAAACCTTCTTCTCAGCAGATTTAATTTACTACGTGACAATAATGAACAGAACGGTCACCTGGCTTCTTTAATGACGGTTAACAATATTCAGCAAAGAAAACCAAGAAAGATGAAGATAGAGCTGCGTTTCATGATGCTTCATATGGATATAGGGTGACAGTTAAACGCAATGACCAAATGATGGAAGTTCCAATTTGCGCAAAGGCATTTACCTCAATACATGGTGTCAGTAAGGGTAAAATTGAATACATTCAAAAATCCCTAAAGTCTACTGGACAATCTCCTCAAGATGCACGCGGCGGGCACAAAAACTGACCTCGAAAGATATCAGAGCCAATTTTAGACAAAATTGATGCACACATAAAATCATTTAAAGAGCGAACTAGTCACTACAGCACGGAAAAGACATCGAAAATTTATTTACCAAAGGAACTTAACGTAACGAAAATGTTTAATATGTTTAAGGAAGTTAACCCTGATATCAGTATTTGTTATGAAACCTATCGCACTATCTTGAAGAAATTTAATGTTTCATTTGGATATCCTTGCAATGACAATTGTAGCATTTGCGACAAATTTCTTGCGGAGATGAAAGCCCTAGAAGAGCAACTCACAAAAACTTCTCAGATAGAAATTTTGGAATTGTTAATCTCAAGACGAAAATGGAAACGCCCACTTTGTTAAGAATATCACGAATGAAACCAGAACCTTTTATTGTGATGGTTAGAGATTGGTCTTCTCTTCTAAATACCGAACTTCGTTATGTGGCCAAGTGTCCTTTCAAAATCCAGGAACTTAGGGAAATTGTAGCTGAAGCAGATCATCCTCGGATGTTGATCCCTCGCTCATCATACCCTGGTGCAAAAGAATCTAGTGTGATAACAAAGAGGGCAACAGCTAATGAACCAGAGCTCAATGATAACGACTTTTATTATCCAGAGCAACTTTACAGAGGTATTCTTTTTCTATTTTTGTTCATCATTCCAAAAAAAGTTGTTTTTAGGTTTGTTACCAGTCTCAGCTATGAAATATGCTAATTTACAAGATCTGAAACAATTTTGTGGTCCAGCCTGCCACATGAGTAACTGTTAAAAAGGTTTTTTTTATGATAATAAATAACATTCCTTGTTTTTGACCTTTTTTTCTTTGCCTCGATTGATATAGATATCAAAAAATGGGTTATTGATCATTTTGTCTAAAAAATCTTCATATGGCATTCTTTAAAAATTTCAAAGCAACATTATTTAGTGAAATGAAACAAAACTAGCAAGTAGGTCTTACACAATATATGAATTAAACTTAAAATCGTGTTTATCTCAATCAATGTAAAGTATGACATTCCCTGCTTTTCCCCTGTACTTATCATTTATGTCCGCTCCTATTTTTCGTCAATCACTGATAAATTGTTAAATCATTTATTTAGTTAGTTTTCGATTCTCTCATTGTTTAGGTAAATATCGATCTTTTCTGGTTCTCGTGCTGTGGACATTACCTGAGTTTTCTTTACATTGACCTTGAAGTTCAAATAACATCAGCATATAATAATTCATTAATGCATACTTACTAGTTCTAATTTTATGTTTTCCATACACGAGATTTGTACCTATCTTAAGTAATTCCTGTTGAACTGAGTTTTCTTTACATTGACCTTGAAGTTCAAATAACATCAGCATATAATAATTCATTAATGCATACTTATTAGTTCTAATTTTATGTATTCCATACACGAGATTTGTACCTATCTTAAGTAATTCCTGTTGAACTAAAAACCTTAAATAAAGAGTTGACCGAAAAAAAACTTTATTCAAACCTTAAGCTACAAAATACTATTTTTCAAACGTATTCTGCTTCCCTTTCTGTACATCTGTGTCATCTTTGAACTCATCACTCAAATCTAGTTTGAAAAAAAGATTTCACCCACTGTTTTACAGCCAATTTAATGCCCTCCAATGAGTGAAATCTGATCCCTTTACTTTAAAACTTCTTTTCATTGAGGCGTGGGGCCAAACAAGCGGAAATCCAACAGGGCTAAATCGAGACTAAAAGCTGGATAAGGCATAACTCACCATCCGAATTTCTGGATTGTCTCAACTATGGCATGAGATTTTACATTACCATGTTATGCAAAATTTTGTTTGGTCTTTTCTTTTTGATGGCTTCCTTGATCTATTTATAATGGTGCCCAGTTCAAGATTTTCAACGAGAATGACCCTATCGACCCGAGAACATAGTTGACATAACTTTATTCACAAATGTTTACACTTTAATTTTTTTGGACGGGGTGATGATTCCCTTGACACTTTTTTACGTCAATTTATATACTAAAACTTTTGCGGTGTGATTGGAACTGATACTTACGGATGAGAAACAATAATATTTATAGTTTGTCATCCGTAAGTATCAGCCCATAATTACAATCACACAACAAAAGTTTTAGCGTATAAAATTGACGTCGAAAAACGTGTCCACTTTTTTGGGGGGATTGCAACATCCTAAAGCGTTAGGAATATTCCAAACCGTCACACGTCGATCTTGACGAATCATTGCATCGATGCGCAACTTTGTATTATCTGTTCCAACAGTAGTCGGTCTTCCAGATCGTAGTTTATCAAAAATATCGGTTTGAAAAGCCCTACATTTATTTACTCAACTACGCACAGTGCCGTTATCAATTGTTGAATGAATTTCTGAAGCTTTCTTTTCCCAAAAACCCTAACACAGCCCTTGGTTTTAATTTGCTGGATATTAAAAATAATTTCCAAGACCTAACAACGTGACAGTTCAATCCACAAATGACTTAAGAAGGCAAGAATTATTTTTTGTTACTTTAAAATACGAGTTACTGCTATCTACTGCTCTGTCTCCGAGACGGTGATACTTCGAGAAGTTGAAGTGTCTGACATTAGGGTTGTGACATGTTCTGTATATATGAGCATTCGAAGAAATGTAATTGAAATTTTTTTTCTAGGTCCAGTTTTCATTCCCATTCCCATTCTCATTCCCACATTGATACTTGTTCGCGTAATTACAATAAGACCTCAAATAATCGTCCGATCCACAACTAGACTTTCACGACATCCTGTGCCAACTTATAATTCAGTTTGCAAAAATCGCTCGAAAACGAGCACAGTGCTTCGCCGTCGGCGTTATGGAATTGTGAAATTGATATAATTATAACAAACTTACACGCAATTGCGTTTGCAGAATTCCAACTAGTGTGATACAGGCCAATAATCACCAAGTGGACGTTGCAGTTAACGTAATTGCTAGAAAAATACGCTTCCTAAGCTACCTGCATACATTAACGTCTATTATTAAGGTTCGCTGTTTTATTTTTGACGCTTCCAATGAGCAAAATTACAAGCGTTTCTAAATTAGACGGAACTACTTATGTTATAATACGCAGGAGCGCAGATATTAGCGGGTTGTTTTCGAGGAAGAGAACAGCCTGTCTTTTGCTACTGCTTAGTATGTTCGTGTACGAAATCAATCTTTAGAGAGGAGAGCAATTGCTTAAAGGAATGTAAAACTTATTTTATGTATTACGCTTTAAAATGAATCAAGACTTGATCTGTATGATCTTAGTATTAGTATTTTTAACTAATTATTAAATCTTGCAAGAGCAAGGCCACTAGGCGATCGGAAGGGTGGAGATTTTGTCCGATATATCCCAAAATTTATAAGAAGAGAAGAACATTTACCAAAAATATTTAAAACAAAGGAAAATGCAAAAGGCAAGAATCTAGGTAATGCAATTTGAGTTGTCAGATAGTGTAATTTCTGATATAGTTTTATATTAACTCTACTTTTGTTGCCACAGTAATGAATGCAATCTACTTCAAACCGTTCGAGAGATATGCAGATAAAAAGGATGAAAGTCTTAACCAGAGGGTAATGCATAAATATTCATGCATAAATGCTTTTAAAATGAACAAATTAACTTTAAATAACATTACAGTACATCTATTAAAAGATGAATTGCAAATCGTTTTGAGCCTGGCGGTGACTTTTGGCTTGATTACAGGCTACCGGAATTTCTTCTGCAAGTAGCCGTCAAGAGAGCGAACTAACACCTGGTACCTCATTCGTGTCATACGCATCAAATGAGGTACGGAAATTTTTTGATATTTGCGCTACAAGTGCGTAGGTGCAGCGCATACTTAAACGAATTTCACTGCGGGCTTCTTCATTTATATGTCACACATTACCTGTAATTACGGCTTATGATGTTCACATTGAAAACGAAACGCTTCTTTTTATTATAATTTATTTAAGTATCCGAGCAGATTGGTCAAAATAATGAACGGTTGTTCTATAATAATCAGTTTCGATTTCAGGTCGGAACCTATAATAAAGCGAATTTAAACAAAGACTTCGACGTATTATAGAAAAAAAATTAAAATTAATTCAAATAATTTGTCGACAATTCAGATTTGAGAAATAACTAAATATATAATTTAGATAATTACATAAATCCCCGAAACTTCAAACACTTTCTCATATATTAGAATTTTTTTGTCTTCGCTGACCTACTAAAAATTATTGAAGAATTATCAGCCTGCGCACGCAATCGAAATTGGTCACGAATGGACCAAAATTTCACTGAATTCATAACATTTCTTGAGCAACCTTAATTATAAAAACGGTTGTCGATGAGCTCCGGACTAGATATTAAGTTTGAACAAAAAACAGCTTCTGATTATGAAAGAATTTTAATGCATAAAATATGGCAGAAAATAATAATTACGTTACAAAGCAGTAAATTTCATTTTCATAGGAATGCAGGAATGCCACCATTTACATTAGACACTATATGTAATAAATCAAAAATTTAATAATTGCTCATAGAGGGTGCGCCGAGTGCGAGCCCACACAGGAGTTAACTAATTAATGTGACCATCTTACCTGTGAGTGCGTTTGTGTGTGTGTGTGCGCTCACGTTAATGTGTAATTCGATAATTAAACCTGCGGTGGCTTTGAACCCGCGCAAACTATTTAATAAACCGTTGCCTCAAATGTGACGCGCGGTATTTATTTCATATCCCAAGAGACGTCTGATTTATTGCACTTTAAGTTATAATCTTGATTAGTTGCTCTAACAGGTAGATACGTCTACTCATTTGTAAGCTATTCTGTTCATAATTCATGTTTTAATTTAATCACTAAGCAAAATATATCTTTTGCCTCTGAATTAAGTAAAATGTGAACAAAATAAAAACAAATTATAGCAGGCAATCAGCAATCAGGCTATTTTGCTAACTTAGTAACTAGTAATGTAGTCTCACATCTGTGCTGATGGGAGTTCTCCAGGTACACCTTATTTAAGGTCCATTGAGCTACTTTCTCTTCAGTCTTCTAAGTTTCTCTCTTGTTGCACTAATGGTTTTTTGGAAGGCGGTTGGCTTATATTTCTAGTCTTTGGTGATGTTTCTGGCTTCCTTCTTGAATTATTTCTTAGAGTCTTCTGATACGAAGGTCTTAATGTATCAACTGGTTGGTGCTTCTAATATTGCGCGGAGAATCTTCTATTGAACTCGTTGTTTTATAGTGATATACTGGCATGATCCCACAGTTCAAAGCCATATGTCCAGATGGGAATGACATTAAAGAAGAATTAAAATTAAAGAATTAAAATTCTTGGTTTTAGCAACTTCCGTGACTTCTGCCAAGCAGTCAGTGTATTCCTCTAATGTTTAAGATATGTTTTCTTTTCTTTTTTAATATACATATACATGTAGGTACTCTCCAATTAAGTGGAATTCTTCTACTGGCAACTTTCGTTAAAATAGATCGCCTGAGACACGGATCCGAACTGCCGCTATTTTATGAACAACCGAAACCTTTTCTTCCTCTATTGCTTGGTTAATTACAAGTGCTGCATTGTTGTGCTACCTACTTTTTCGCCTTACCTGTTTGACCTTGTATAAAGTTGCGAATGCTGGGGAAAACCATCGATGTAAAAACTCTACTTGGAAATATTCCCAGCTCAGTGGAGACGGGGTGGACTACAAACAGATTGTCGGTAGCTTTAACTTGGATGTAAAGAGGGCGCCACCTAGCGTAAAATTGTTCAAGTAGGCTAGTAAAACCATGGCCAGCTACATTAGGTGCTTTCCTTTTAACAATTTATCTGAGATGAGTGAAACTGAGATGAACTCGCGATCTCAAATCACGATGTAAGTTAAATGGAACGACAAAATCTCTGGACAAAACTAACTCCTCCTTCCTCGCAAGAACAAAAGTCAAATCAGAACAGAAACCTAACCTTAAGTGTTTGTTTGCTGATCGTGATCAGATCACACACAGTTTTAAGTTTTTTGCAATGGATTTGTTTGGTATAATTATACAGGTATTTATAGTTAGATTTTGTGCATTAATTTGTTAAGCAACAACATTAGGAAAAGTATTGTTACAGCAAAGTAATAACACTGAATCTGATACATCATCCTCAACCGAAAATGAAAGTTTTGAATCAGAGTCTGATATATCAACAGACCCCCCGAAATTTCCAACCTATCTTGGCCTTGCAAAAAAATCCCCAAAAATGCTCATTTTTTCTTCAAATTTTCAACCCCGGAAAGTGCCCCCCTTCAGGAATCTCCAATCTAATTCGCTATGTACATATGTACCCAAGCGAAAATTACATAGAACACCAAATTTTATTGAAGAGGTAGTCCATAAATGCGATGACAACGAATTTAAAAAACATTTTCGGTTAACAAGAAGAACATGTACTGTAATGATTGGTAGGTCTGATGTTTAAAGTAACAGAACGTAGGTATAAAGGTAATATTAATGTCTTTTGTAGAATTAATCGAAATTGATCAAGGATTGCCACAACATCTCTACGGAAGAGAAAAAATCACTCCAGAAAAAGCATTTCTCATGACAGTTTGGTACCTCAATAATACGGGAACATTCAGGCAAATTTCAGACCGGTTCAATGTTTCAAATAGTTCTGCCCATCGCGTTATCAGCAAAATAGTCCAATACCTTGTAGATAATAGTAATAAATACATAATATGGCCAGATGCAGAGACCAGTAAAAACATCACAAAAGGCTTTAAGGATATACAAAATATCAGTGGAATCATAGGTGCACTAGATGCTTCCCATATTAAAATGAAACGCCCTGTAAAATATGCCCATGTATACTGCAATAGAAAAAATGAACATAGTATAATCCTGCAAGCTGTATGCGATAATCAAAAACGTTTTATTGATATTTTTTGTGGGGAATGTGGTTCCTTGCATGATGCTCGAGTGTTGAAAAAATCATCTCTGTATAACAGAGGCCTAAGTGGTGCCCTTGAACCTAATTTCATTCTTGGTGATTCTGCGTACCCGTGTTTGAATTGGTTAATTACACCATTTAGAGACAATGGTGCTCTAACTGAACACCAGAAAATATTTCATTACCGGCATTCAGCATCACGAATTGTAGTGGAAAATGCTTTTGGTCTCTTAAAGGGACGATTTCGACGCCTTCATTTTTTTGAAAATGAAAATATATTGTTTATAGTGAAGTGTGTTGTGGCAGCTGCAGTCTTACATAATATTTGTATTAGTCAGAATGACCACTGTGACCATTATGATAACAATGAAGAGAACCAAGAAGCAGAAGATACTACACATTTAGTTGCTGATATATCACCAACATGCAACATGAGAAATAAATTATTTAATGAAATGTTTTCAGTTAATTATTAAATTTCTTAATTTTATTACTAAATATATATTTTTTGTACTATATATTTTTTGTACTATATATTTTTTGTTTGACTCAAATTAGTTAATTTCTTTATGTTATACATATTTGTATTTATTATTGTGGAATGATTATTTATTTTTTAATTAATTATAAAATTCTTTATTGTATTACTATATTTTGCAGTGCTTATTATTTCTTTATATGACTTGAATTAGTTTACTTTCTTAACTGACTATTTGTTTTATTATTATGGAATGAGTGTTTCTTTTTGATTTTATTTTTTTTTTTTTTTCATTTTTACTAAAGAGTCTGATGCTTTTCCTGACGTCGCTGGCTCTGAGCCATTGTATAATTCCTAGTTAGCATTTGATTTTGTTTATTTTTATTTTTTAGTTATTTTGTGTTATGTCGATAAATTAATTAACTAACTAACTAATTAAAAATTCACTTTTAAAGATATTTTGAAATGAAGTTTGATAGAATTTTCGACTGACTATTCTAGAGCATTCCCAGAGTATTCTCACCTTATTTTAACCTCATTTAATTATAAGAGATGGAGATATTCTGGGAGTGCTCTAATAGTTAATTGAAAATGCTATAAGAATGTGTTAAAATTGTCGCATAGTGGTATTTATGGCTGAGTAATTCCAGCTATATTTCGTGCTTGGCACAATTTCTGTTTCTTAAAATTAAAGTAAAATTTTTAAATTTACTTAAATTCGACGTCTGAACGGCAGCTTTCAATTTGCTATTAATTCCAAACAAGTTAGTAAATGATGTACATAATATACAGATTAGTCTTAGGAATAAATTCTCTTTTCGTAACAAGAACATTGCGTACATATGTATAGTCACGATCATGTAAATTGAGACCCCCGAAATGGCAATCTATCCTTATTGACGCTAGCAGCAAGGGTCACAAAATGCTCAATCGGTCTCGATTTACATGATCGCAACTCTACGTACGTACTGTAAAAGGGAGCAATGTAAACAAAAATTTGTATATCATTTTATATGTTTATTTACCAACAGTGTAAAAAAGTTTTTCGTTTACAAATTAAATAATTTTTATTATATGTTCCTCACAGCTGACATCTTGATGAATGTGCTTGTATTGTACAAATTTAAATGAATGTTGATTCTACTAGAGAACTTAAAATAAATGTAGATTCTATTACAAAAATTGAAAACCGTGTACAAAAAAAAGCAATTCTATCAAACAATTAAAGATGATGATTCTGTTTACACAAAATGTTCTACTGAAGAATGTTCTACAAGAAAACAAAATAATTTCCTTCGATATAAAATTTAACTATTTCGTAAATAGCAAATACCAATCAATTCTTCATTTTCCTTCAATTGTATGTAATTTAACTAGTGCTTCTAACGCTGTTACTCGTCTTTCATCAAGTTCAACTTTTTTTTCTATATAATTCCAACTTTTGTTTCTTTATATTTAATGCTTCTGCATTGTATTTTTTTGCCGTATTTTCCTTTTCTTGTAGGGCTTTGTGTTTTGTGTCATAGTACTTGTTTTTCATATTTGATTATTTTCAATCCACAAACTTGATTGTAAATCTAATAACAAAATTCATCGATTAATTAATTAAGAGCAAAATAAATATCAGTGTTGATGCAAACATACCAGAATCGTATACTAATATACTGTACACTATACATCTCATACATATACTGTATACTATACATCTCCGTTTGCGTTCATGACCCAGCCGTCTTCTGTTCGAATGATTTGATATGGCATTTTTAAAAGAAATTTTGCAGAAAATAAAGACCAGACTGACCAGACGTTACTCACAACATAACCTATAAAATCGCATCGATCATATATGTAAACAAAATATTTCCCCTTCCCTTCATATGAGCGCGAAATCTCAGTACTGAGTTTGGTTTAAAGCAAGTGCTCCAGCGGTAAAGGGAGAAGTGAAAATCTCAGTTCAAACTCACTTGTCCGTGCTAAAAGGAACAACATTTATATGATCTGAGATGAGCATATCTGAGATTTGTGGCAAAAGGAATGCAGCTATTAACATTCACTGACGTGTGTGTATGGCCGTTTCAAATCGACTTTTAAAAATTTTGACGGCTACTCCACTCAGCGTCTCTTGTGAGTTTTTAAGTAATTGCAGTTGTCATTATGTTACTATCAGTAGTTCTGTAGTATCTTTAATAGGGAGCGCTGAGAGGAGTAAAGGAGAATTTTAGGCGAATTGAAACGGCCATACATACACGTCAGTGAATGTTAATGGAGCTGGCCATGGTAAAACTCGTGCTACCGCTAGGATTACTCACGGTGTTGAAAGTAATTGAAATTCCCACAGGTTCTGGCAGTTACCCTGTATAGTAATACAATTAAAAGTCACCCTATATCGTAACCCAACAATTCGATAAAACACGAAAAATGGGAGTGTGGTTCGTTTATTCATAATTACCGAAAAGGAATTGATTAAGCAAATTAGAAAAAGGCGTTTTAGAAAGGAATTTATCAGACAAAACAGTATCAGCAGCAGCAGCGACAGTTCGCTTAAGTAGTGAATTATAACGTTAATTAGATTAAAAATAACAACATGAAATTAAATGCGTAAATAGCGGCTAGGATATTCTGTTTGCCTACATTAAACGTACAAAACTTTGTTCTCAGAACAATAACGTTAATTCACAAACGGCTTTACTTTAATAATAAATTTCAAATGCGAGTTCAGAAGAAAGCAGTAGGCTAGTCAGGCAACTACGTGTTAGAAAGCATAGATAAGTACCCAAAATTAACGTATACGAAATACAACGCAAACATATGAAAAAATTTTCAACGATACCAAGACGATCTCCACCGATCTACAAGTGTGTTCGGCTAAGGAAGAGGTGCCGTCCTCGGAGCGTGCTCTATGAGGTTCGGCAGCTGTAATCAGGTGTCCTTCTCTGCGAACACGATATCGTAGTAGAAAAGGATCTTGTTGGCATCAACAGCAGAACTCGTTCGGAAGCAACCAAATTGGCTCCAAAGACGAAAAGAGGAAAACGTACTAACGGAAGAAACACAAAATATAAGAGAAATTCGATAACGAGAAAAGAGCTGATTCGAAAGAGACTTGACCCTTTGACCACTAACAATGGGCCTACTATAGGAACACGTGGTGCGTGGCTTCACGAGAAACGTATATATTTATCCACTGTGAAAGTTTTAGAATTGAATCTTTCAGATATTCTTCTGCTACCGACCTGAAGGGCAGCAAATTGTGCAAGTGACTTCGAAGTGTTTCTCCAGCACCGCCGACTAAACTCTTGGAGAAGGGAGGGTTCAACGAAACCCTAAAAGCAAAGGGTTTACAAGTTGAATAAAATAAAAGTCACCAGCTGAGCACACTTGTTTCTATTTAAAATGTTCAAAAATTGGTAAAAATGCGAAAATAAGTATTTAACAGATATTGAAGAGGTCCCCCCAAACAGTTGAATAAGAAAAGACTCTAAATAACTGATTGAAGCATAGCATTTTATTTTACGTCCTTTAACCCGACCAAGTTAACTTGTACTCTAAATAACTTTGATATAAAACTAACTTTAACCGATAAACAGATCTGCTTTCACAGTAAAGCCTTAATATAAATAATGACCAAAAAGATAAATAAAAGTAATTAGAATTGTTCCGACCTTGTAATCAAAATCCGGCGTAAGGACAAAACAGCTGTCAACGGGAGCGCCCTCCAACGGAGGTTAGTGCCCCTAATGCAGTGTTACGTCACCAAGTGGCGTCACGCCTGCAGGTCGGGTCCACTTTCACGGGCGGAGGGTGGGCCGTGATGCCGGGGCTTCTACTTGTTTCAATCTCCGATTCCGGCCTTTTCTTCCACCCAAAGGCTTGTCGATATTTTATACGATGGATAAAATTATCACTGGAAGTCTAATAGCCGAAAGAACCTACCTGTTCTTTGTCCCAAAAAGAGGCCTTATCTCTATAACGAGCTTGAAATTTTACTCAGCGTCCCCTTGAACAAATATCGGAGTAAATTCCGTTTCAGACTTCCCTCAAAGATTCACATGAAAGGAAGCACAAAGATCGTAATCACAAATAAACAATAGACGTGTACGCTAAGAAATCTATCGGCAGACTGAATGCGACGTACAAGGCTGCGTTCTCCCCAACTATACGCTGAGACGGGGGTCGTTACGAGATGAAATCACTCTTAGCCGGGTGAAATGGACAGATACCGTAGGACTAGGTAGTAACGTAAGGTTTGGTGTTGCAATCTTGTGAAGTGTGACGACCGTCACGTAGGCACAGCCTGGCCATTTGATTCCCGCACAAATACAGAGCGATTCCCAAATATTGTGATTGGATTACTTAAATGGATTTTCAATCGTGACACTTCACAAACGGTACTAAAACCCCATTAACTCTGGGAGACCTTAACTACAAAGAAACAGCACAGAGAACGTAAAAAACATTCGACCGTCGTTTGCAAAACGTGTTCATGAACTGTTCAGAACGGACGCCAAAAATACCAAGCTGGAAAAATTGCTAGCCTCGCTTTCTTTTTCGTTTTCGGAATGTTCTTGGCGGAAATCAAACTGGTGTTTGGGAATCACATTTAGGGTAGTGTTAACACCTTGCACAATTAATCTGTAAGTAATAAAATTAGAAAATTCCTTCTAGGCTTTGGGACGAGAATGATTTGAGGAGTTTTCAATGCTTTTGGCCACAATTGTAACCTGCAAAGACGCGAAATGTTCTATTACAAATCGAAAACTAGACATTTTTCAACATATTGTAATTTCCAAATTTTATTGAAATCCAGATAAATAATGAATAACTATCCAGATAAATAGAAAATATCTGTCTACTTTTACGGTTCGGTTGTTAGTAATAAGTTAAGGTGTTTTGTTTGTGGAACTCATTCCATTACTTTCTTGTGGTTTTTTTGGCCAACTTTAGATACAGAAAATCTTGTTTATCTGAATACGTCAAATTTATTTAATTATTGTTTAAAGTAGGGAATTTAATTAATTGTTTGCGGTATTGGATGATGCTAACAGATGTTTATAATTGAAAAATTGCGTTATTCTTGAGTACCTTTGTTGGTAACGATTGCATCAGCTACTATTTACTTTTAACATAAATGATTACTTTTATTTTGTAAGCTGTTAGTTTAATTTTTTTTGTAATGGTAAATTTCTTTTCATTAGGCCATCTCAATGTTAGATCACTGTTTCCAAAAATTGATGAAATTAGGACGCACATTGCTTCTTTGAATATTGATATACTTGGTACATCTGAAACTTGGCTTTCGCAGGAGATAGATGATAGAGTATAAATATCTTACGTCAGGTTAATATGCCACCACAGATCAAATTTGTCCGAAATTTTAGACACTTTGATTCAACGGCATTTAGCACCGACTTATTGTTAACTCCCTTTTATCAGATATATTATCTCCCTGATATTAACGGCAAAGTTAATCTTTTAACTGATTTAATTGTGATGCTCTTTGATATTCATGCACCTGCTAGATCAGTAATTGTTAAAAATAATTATTCTCCATGGATTACAGATAACATTCGAGTCTTAATGAGCATTCGGGATTCAGCCCGACGTAGATGGCAAAAGTCACGGAGCACAGTACATTTTGAGTATTACAAAGAGATTAGAAATTATACAACTTTGGCTTGCCGAAATGAAAAGAAGGCGTATTTAAATCATTCATTGGAACATGCAAATGTCAAAGAAGTATGGAAGATGTTAGATAATATTTGTGGTCGCAATAAGAAAAATATCTCTTTACCTCTAACACTAAATGATCCGCAGGCGCTCAATAATTATTATGTCAGTCGCATTCCTCACATTACCCCAAATCAGGAACTTATAAAATATTATGAGGATAAAGCAAAATACTGTACCACCTTGTCTTTTTCTAATATTACTGAATATGACATTCTACTAATTTTGAATAATATTAAGTCTAAAGCAGTAGGACATGATTGTTTGCGTGTTGACATGATCAAGCTTTGTTGTTCCCAGATTACTGAATATCTTGTACATACTGTTAATTGTTGTATTGATAGCGGATCTTTTCCAGATATTTAGAAGTTTGCGCTTATCCATCCGATACCTAAAGTAAAAAATCCCACTGTGTTCAAAGAGCTACGGTCAGTCAGTATTCTCCCTGTTTTATCGAAGGTAATGGAGAGAGTGATAGAAAAGCAGTTGAAGGAGCATGTGGAGCGGAATAAGGTTTTACCAACTAATCAGTCTAGATTTAGGAAAAATCACAGTTGCGAGACAACCTTGTTGGGGGTTGTGGATGACATTTTGAGAGGGATAGATCAGAGAATGATAACTTGATAACAGTACTTGTTCTGCTAGATTTTTCCAGTGCATTTGATATGGTAAATCATGATATACTCTTGGCGATATTGTAGCATATTGGTCTTGATGTTACAGCTTTAAAGTTTTTTAATTCTTACCTAAAAGGCAGATCGCAACAAGTTATGATTAATGGTAATAGTTCTACCCCTCTTGAATTGTCGTCTGGAGTACTCCAGGGCTCGATTCTTGGTCCTTTACTTTTTGAAATTTACACTTCAAATTTCATATCAAGTGTCAAAACTTCCACTGTACATATGTATGCAGATGATATACAACTGTATCCCTCTTTCCATCCTGACAAGAGCGGAAGTAGCAAAAATAAATGAAGATCTAAGTCATTTAGTGGATTTAGCAAATAAACATTGCTTGGCTATAAATGCGAAAAAGACTTCAGTCCTGGTATTAGGACCTAAGCACGTTAGAATGACAGCTTTATCGGATATTAATATAATAGTTAACGGAGAGTTAGTTAAAGTTACTGACTGTGCAAGGAATCTGGGTCTACAAATGGAAACTGATTTACGATTCAAGGTTCATATCTCTAATTGTCTTCGAAGTGCTTACTTAAAAATGATTTACAACAATAGACACTTTCTGAATAAAAAAGTCAAAACATTTTCTTATTATTTTTTTTTGTAGTTTTCTTTTTTATCTGACACAATAAAGTTATTATTATTATTATTATTATTATTATGTGAATCACTAGTCTTAGCTCGATTTAATTATTGTTGCTCTGTTTACGGACCTTGTATTGATAGAGAAACTAATCGCAAGATTCAAATTGTACAAAACTGCTGTTTGCGTCTAATTTGCGGTATACGTAGGCACCATAGAATCTCTTACAAACTTAAAGAATTAAACTGGCTCAACATGGCTAATAGGCGCCTGCTGCGGAATGCTTGTCTTTTGAATAACATAATTCAGTTCAAAATTCCACCGTATTTATATAACAAAATTACTTTCAGAACGGATGTGCACACTATCAACATACGGTTGAAGGGTAGACTAACACCCCCATTTCATAGATCAGAAATGTTCAAACGTTCGTTTACTTACCAGGCGGCTTTCATCTGGAACAATTTAGTCTTGCAGTATGTTGGTAGTGGCTTATCATTATTTAAGAAAAAGGTAAGCGCAAAATTATTCGAGAGGCAATGTGCGCTCCTTGACAAAATACTGTAAAGTTGCTTTCCTTTCTTGATAAAACTTGCTAAAACTAACAGCAATTTAATTTAATTATTTAATTTAATTAGTTTATTTATTTACGAATTATTTATAACTCATTGTGTTCTTTATCAAAATTTATCATGAATGAATTAAGGTTGGAAGAATAATAACCAGTGCTAATGCTCAACTTAGGTTTAGGTTAAGGTAATCAGGGTGCATGAACTTGTTTATGCACGTCTGCCCTTCACCGTTTTCTCCTACATTGTTATTTATATTGTTATTTATATTGTTTTTGCATTTGTGTAGGTTGAAATGGGAGAAACAAAGAAATTATTATTATTATTATTATTATTATTATTAATAATTTGAAATATAACTTTGAACTTGTTTTTTCTTAAGTATACATTAGACTCAAGAAAAATAGTTTGGGTAACATAATCTACTCTTGGGTCCATTATCGAAATGAATCCATCTGTACGTGTAGTATTCAATTATCATTCCCGCATATTATTTACAGGAGGAGAACAGCAGAGTTAATCGTAAATCTTAATGACTTGAAATGCCAATACCTAAATCAATCTACAGTTTCTATGAACCACAACAGTAGCCGATATGACTAAATAAGATTCGAGGGCGAGATTTAAGCTACTCCAAATCGAACACTTGGCTCGTTTCGATTAAAAATATAACACTAGGATGACGCAGCTCCCGAGAATATAATTTCACTTCCTTTTATAGGTGCGTTTTGCCATTAATTTATCACGATGTAGTTTGTTGTGGATATGTATTGTTGATGTGACAGATAGAAAACAATTAGTCTTTGGCCGGCGACGTGTACCTTGAAGCATTCTTGTCTACCGTAACAATTGGCGCGCATGCGAACGCATCTCTCGTATACATAATGCCCTTTTATTCTACCGCGGCAATATTTACTTGCTTTCATGCACTTTTATTCAATACGTCTTGTTATAATGAGAATTATTTTTCATATCGACTCTATGGTTTTAGTATTGCATTCTTAAATGATAGAAATTATCTTCCGTTTTCCGAAATAATAACACAGAATTATTAGAAAAATTAAAGAATTTAATTTTTCAAATACTTAATAGGTATTTGTATTTATTTATAAAACAAGCGTCAGTTTTAATTATAGCAAATCAATCAACGTTTCTATTTCTAGAAATAAAAGTTAATAATTGCAATCAAGAACTTAGGTTTTATTTAATAAATTTCTTAATTAAGAAAAAAAAGTTCAATGTAATGTAAATGGAACGCAATCAATTACATGTATAAAGATATTTTGAATAACAATAATATCAATAATGTCAACTTTATTAATAATTCTATTGCAATCCAGTCACGTACTTAAAATTTTATGGCGATTGCGGCGGCGATCGCATTTCAAATTCCGATCACATATTAATAGTCTATTGATAATAATTACGGAGCAATTTTTGGCTTTCAAGAATTGAAACAATGCAATCATACGTCTGCACTGGAACGCCGTCTTTGTATTGTTTTTCAGATCAATTATTACATTTGCTGCGTCGGAATACGTACACGTCGAACCAGTTAGAGCCTGCGTCTAATTACCTACAAGACGTCTTATTAATCGTTGCGAAATTTTATAACCGTCGATTGAAAGAAAAAATTCTTTAATAAATATCTGTTTAAACAACTGGCAAGTTTAATATAATTTAAAAATTGTCACACCATTCTTTTTGGATTCTATTTTTTTATTTATTAATTATTAGTCTTAAATGCAAACATATTATCTCCAAAAGTTAAAGAAGTCAGAAGGAAAATATAAATATTTCAGAAGAAATAATCAGATAACTGCCTAAAGTAGTATAAACACAGTAATTTTCGATAACTTAACTTAGAGTGTAAAAGCTTTCAGAGCTTTCCCACTTTGCGCTGACAAAAACTTCGACACTCGCGGTTTATTTAGTCAAAAATTCTTCAAAATTTTATTAATGAAATAAAGGTTTTCATGTAAGAAAATGTAAGGTACCCTTCTGAAGGAATAGAAAATAATAAAGTGTGTTCTCACAAACAAAACCTGAGCCAGTGCTGATCAGTGTTTCCACACAATGAATGATGACGTCAGGGCCCCTGCTGATCACCGGAGCGCAATATTATTACAATACTCGCCATAAAAAGATTATTGGGTGCCTTTGTTAACTCTGATGAGGGCGGACTAAGATATTAACAAAAAGTTGAAGCTTTATTACAAGTTATTATTAACGAGTCAGACAAAAGTGATGGTTCGTGAGTTTTTAAACAAAGAGAAGGAATTTCGATCGTTTCGGTGCCGAATTTTTAATTCCGGTAGCTCGGCTCGGATTAATTAATAAACCTCGAGTCTCTCTCGTATCACATGCTTAAGTCTTTGCTAATGAATATATATTTTCGCAGCTGGTCAGATGTTTACTGTCTACAAAAATTAATGCTGTAACTTTAATCTGATGTGATATAACAGCTGTGTTATCCTTTCGATTACGGTAAAGTTTTAAATAATACCTGTCCTAGTTTGGAAAGGCATATGAAGCTAAATCAAAGCTAAACCGCAGGATAAACTTTTTTAATTAATTCGCTCAAATTATTCCTTCTTAAGTATATTTAAGATCCAATTATATTTGCAAGTTTGTAACTTCTTCACTAGAATCACAAAAGCAATTTAATAATTACCAGTTATTATCTATTTTCGGCTCCCCAACTAGGTCTTATAACCACCCGCAGAAAATTCATGCCTTTTTTACATTTAATTAAAATACTATTGATAAATGCTCTCCAGTCTAGTTTCTGATCTAAATTTATACCTAAATATTTAACTTCATTTTTAATAGGAAAGCAAAAAGGGCCAAGAGAAACAGATAGAAGTTGAGGTGGATTATGGCGAGAGAAGATAATAATTTGGGTTTTATCGGATTTGTTTTTAAGCCATTTGAAAAAAGCCACGAGTTAAAGTTAGTCATACCTACAGAAACTTTATCTACTTACAAATTTTTGAAAAGTTCTCTCTTCCAAATATATACACAAATCATCTGCATACTGACTTGTGCTTAATTTGGGTTGTAAAATTTTATGAATATCAGCAGTGTATACATTGAAAAGAAGAGGACTGAGAACAGAGCCCTGAGGTAAACCTATAAAATTTAAACGTGGACGTGTTGATTATCACGTAGGTGAAGTGGTAACGGGACACCTGTATGTAACTTTGCCAAGATCTTTGGACATATCCTTGAACCCGTTCTGCGCCATCATTTTTTGTCAATTATCTCAACATGGTTTTATGCCCGGTAAACCTATCGTGACAAACTTAATCTCTGTTTCGCAGTTTCTTTGTGAAAGTATTGATCGCTCTAGACAAGTTGATGTTGTTTATATACCCAGACTTGACCAAGGCATTTGATCGTCTTGATCATCATCTTCTTCTTGAAAAACTAAATGCCGGTGGCTTATCTTCTTATTTAGACTACCTTCTTGCTTCAAATCTTACTGATCGACGACAATTTGTTGAGTATAATGGCGTAAAGTCAACTGAATTCATAGCAAATTCAGGAGTCCCTGAAGGCTCTGTACTTGGGCCACTGTTATTCATTAGTTTCATCAATGATATTATTAAGGATGTCGGGGTGTGTTGCCTTATGTATACATATGATATCAAATTATTTTCGCAGGTGGATAATCCTCTGAACTGGCTTAATGTGCAAACTGCTTTGAATGGGTGTTCATCTAATAAGTTATCCCTAAATCAATCCAAACGTTTTGTTGTCTCCTTTAGTAGACGGAAAAATTTATTGTTTCATAATTATACAATTAACGATGAAACTATTAATCGCTGTGATAATATTAAATTATTAATTCCTCCAATTAGCCATTTTGATATGTTTCTGTTCTGTAGTGCCACCCAAATTGCCCTCCTATTTATTTTGTCGAATGCACTCTCTCTTCAGGTCCATAAATACTACTAGGTATGTCTTCGTATTGCGAAAATTTCGTGTGACTTTGTTTGATTTGAATCCTCCTTGCTCATCCTCGAGGTATGTTTCAACGCATCCTCTTAGTCTCTGTTCAAGAACAAATACTTTACTGGAAACACGTAGCAACGAGATTCCTTTGTAATTTGTGCATCTTCGAGGGTCACCTTTCTTTGATTCCACTAACATGCCACCTTCTTTGACCGTGTTTACTACTTTAGTCAGGATTTCTCTTCCATTTTTGGCAGAAATTTAATTGCTCATGAGGCTAACTTGTCACATCGATCTGCTTTACCTAATTTAGTGTCTTTGAGGCTAACGCAATTTCCTCTTCGGTTATGCGCTCTTGTTGTTCTTGTTCTTGTTTGCACAGGTGAGGTTATCTTCTTCATCATAGAGTTCCTTTAAAGTTGACGTATTGTTGTTCCTTTTTACTCTCCTTAAGATTTTGTAGGATACTCTTTGGTTTTCTTCTCTATTTCGTTCCAATCTTTCCCCAAATTCCCCCCCTTGATTGAACTATTTTCCTATTTTGTAGTCTTCTTCTTACTTTTTTATTAATAAAAGTAGGGAAATATTACCGTGTTTCTTAATTATATTTAGAGAAAACGGGGATTAACGGCTAATAATGGTCGATATTTCGTAATATTTTATTACATCGTCAGGACCAACATTAAATTATATAATAATAATAAAACTAATACGTTTTTAAAATATTAACTTGATTTTTGAGGTTTTTATTTATAAATAAACACCTCAAAATTCAAAAATGATGATCCTGCCTGTAGGTCTCCACAAAAACTTACATGCCACGGACATGAAGATCGCCAGATAAAAAAGGAAAACCGGAAGATAAAATGGAAAAAATACTTGCAGCAATACAAGAAGTTAAAATAGAATTAATGAAAGAAGTACGAGAAGACATGAAATAAATAAGATTAGAAAAGAAAATGAAAAGATAAAGGAAGAGAATAAACAGCTGAAAGAAGAAGAAGTGTAGTAGATAAGAGATGTGACGGATTCTATGGACAGAGATAAATGAAGAAACAATGTAATGGTACAAGAACTGACCTTAAAAACAGAAGATGAAGACGCAATAAAAGAAAGTATGTAAAAATTCATACAGGAAAGGCTAGATGCAGAAGTAAGAATAAAAATTGCTAGAAAGATCTTACTACTGGAAAATGGAAATGACAGAAAACTAGTGATGGAAAACAAGAGTAAATTAGGCAATCTGAAAGATCAAAAATTATTTATAAATAAAGATATGTCAAAAAATCAGAGAGAAATATAGAAACAGATAAGGACCCAAGCAAAAAGAGAAAAAGAGGAAGGAAATACAGAGAAAGTAGGATTTCAAAATATGGTGGTAAATGGTTAAAAATGGATTTGGAATAATAAAAAAGGAAAGTTGGAAAAGAGAAAGAGAAAAAGAAAGAGGAAACAGAAGTATTAAAAAACCGATAAGAAAGTCGGAGGGCCAGGACGGGAATGTGATGATGAAAAAGGCAATGAATACAGACAAGCGAAATAAAAAAGATTTGGCACGTGGAATACAAGAACTATGTTATAAACGGGAAAGATAGAAGAGACGTGGAGAAGTATAAAATTGGTACAAGAAATAAGATGGGAAGGCGAAGGAATAATAGAAATAAAAAAGCACTCTCCTTGGTATCCTGGGGATCGCAAACATGGACATTTAGAGGAAAATTGATAGACTTTAAGAAAGTAAATGAAAGGATCTCATATATAGGGTATCCCATAAATAAGGAACCATACGGTAGCAATGGATAGGTTACCATATACAATAACTTTTTTTCTTCTAATAAAATTACGAAAACAGCATCGTTTGGGAGATATGCTAAAGTATAATACTGTGTACGAACTTGCCTTCCCTGACCTGCGCAACGGAGGGCATTTCGAACACTTGCTATAGACATCACGGTAACTAATGACATAACAATCGCAGTCCAAAAGACCTCAGCAATATGTGTCATTATGTTGAGCAGGTCAGTTTTGTTATCGAATTTTCTTCGCTTTGAATCACATCCGCTTACGTATGACGTGTAGAGTTTATAAGCAAAACAGGACCGTATTCCGATCGTAATTTCTTTGAAAAATTTCCCAAAAAAAATACCGAAGCAGACCACTTTCATTTACATTCGCGGACTCTATATGCACCATTGTGTTAGCCCTCGCATTATGGCCCCTTATTTACACCCTGTATAAGAATAAAAAACCAAGTGTCAAATATCACGATAATAAACATTTATGCACCAGTAGAGAAAGCAACAGAAATTGAAAAAGAAGAATTTTATGAGAAGTTAGAATAGACCTCTGAGAAATGACAACAGAAATTGAAAAAGAAGAATTTTATGAGAAGTTAGAATAGACCTCTGAGAAATGACACAATGATGATAGTAGGCTATTTTAACGCAAAAATAGGTAAAGAAGGATATAAAAAAATATAGCAGGAAACGAGACATGAAGTAACGACAGATAATGGTAAGATGTTATGCAAGCTAGCAGTAGAGATGGATATGTACATATCAAGCACCCAGTTTAAACACAAGAAAGAAGTAAATAATGAAATCGAAGAGATTAAGTTGGTATGATCACATATATAGAAGAGAAGATAATACCATAATAAAGAAAGCAACAAAATAGACCAAGGAGGAGGCCGAAAATGAGATGGAAAGACCAGGTTATTGGGGACATTAAAAGAATGGAAATTGAAGAATGGAGAAAAAGATAATAAACAGAAAGAAATGGAAGAAGATAACAAAGGAAGGAAAGAAGCACAAAAATTTATAGAAAGGTAGAAAGAAAAAGTGGAGGGGAGTGATCTACCACCCACTAAGTGTAATCAAGGTCAGAAAAGCTCAACTTTGAACGGCTCCAATTCCGTCAGGAGTGTATAGCCTACATATACAGGGATACTCACATAAACCGTTCGTTAAAAGTTCTCAAAGTTGCAGTTCACGTAGATATTTGAAATTTAAGGAGCAAGGGTTTTCCGTAGAGATCTCTTTAAATAAAATAAAATTGTCTTTGTATCACTTCCGGTTGTACCGGAAGTCGCTATCAACTCGCTTATTTTAAATGGAATGCTATATTTTTTATCACGTTTCTGAATTCTACATGTAAAAATATGTTAAGTTGCAATACATTTCCCTATCTCTAAAATGCATCATTTTTGAGATATTTTGAATTTTCTTAGAAATTTGGATTCTGCAATCTGATTTTCAAAAAATTATAACACAGCTGTTATTGAAGCAATTTTATTTGTAATAGCTAATAATGTATTTGAAGCTTTAAGGTTCTTAAAAATTCCATCAACATATTCTATTAAGCTACAGGGTGTCTAAAACGTACCGCTCCACTCGAAGATATTCAAACACAGAAAAATACTTTTTTTCAAATGGAATGATCGATATTTTAATGCACCATTTTATGTGGAATCAAATGCTGCGTCGAACTGTACTACCATTCCCTATACCTAACTTTAACAGTTTTTGAGTTATGAAACATTTTCGTTTTAATTCATAGAAAATTACAATTTTAATAGGTCAAATATTTTTAATTTTATTAAAATAGCATGGAAATTATAACGACGATTACTGTTACTACAAATTTTGTAGTCAACCAAAGAAAATAGAATTTGGCAAGTGGAAATTCACAAATTTTAATAGTTCTTTAATCATTCTTCTCTTAGGACGCTTATGATCTTATAAAACGAAAAAGCATGAATTTCATTACTTTAAATTGAAGAATAAAATAGCTGCTAGTTTGCAATTCTCTGGATTAGCGTGAAAGTATTTTAAAACCATTGTCTAATTATCTTCGTTATTTGTTACTGATCTTCGTACATTTTATTTTTCCAAATTGTATAAAGTTAGGTTCAAACTTTCCAAACTGTGTTTTATTCATAGGAGACAAGAGGGGTACATTTGATTGAACACACATTCTCTGCTCTGAACAATTTTAGATCATTCTTCATGAATTTAAAAAATAGATTTAAAATATCAGCGTTTGAATAATTTTGATTTTGATTCTCAACTTTTTTTGCTTTTGCTTAAAATTTGTAGTAACAGGAAACGTTAAATGCAATTGTTTGTTGTTTTCATAACTATATCAACAAAATTAGAAATATTTAACCTAATAAATGTAAATTTTTATGTATTAAACCAAAAATATCTTATAACTGAAAAACTGTTAAAGTTAGGTATAGGGAATGCTAGTATAGTTCGACACAGCATTTAATTACACATACGATGGTGTATTAAAATATTGGTCGTTCCATTTGAAAAAAAGTATTTTTCTGTGTTTGAATATCTTCGAGGGGAGCGGTGCATTTTAGACACCCTGTAGCTTAATAGATTATGCTTATGGAATTTCTAAGAACCTTAAAGCTTCAACTACAATATTAGCTATTACAAATAAAATTGCTTCAATCATAGCTGTGTTATAATTTTTTGAAAATCAGATTGCAGAATCCAAATTTTTAAGAAATTTCAAAATATCTCAAAAATGATGCATTTTAGAGATAGGGAAATGTATTGCAACTTAACATATTTTTACATGTAGAATTCAAAAACGTGATAAAAAATATAGCATTCCATTTAAAATAAGCGAGTTGATAGCGACTTCCGGTACAACCGGAAGTGGTACAAAGACAATTTTATTTTATTTAAAGAGATCTCTACGGAAAACCCTTGCTCCTTAAATTTCAGATATCTACGTGAACTGCAACCTTGAAAACTTTTAACGAACGGTTTATGTGAATATCCCTATATAAAGTATAAGAAATGTTTGTGTGATATGTGCCTGGATTGTTGAAGCATCTTTAAGGCCCAGTTGTACAATGTCAGTTTAAATTTAAACTGAAGCTTAAAACTCATAACAACGATTATTTCAACAATTGTTGTTAAGGGTTTGAGCTTTGGCTTAAAGTTAAACTGGAATTGTACAATTGGTCCTAAGTGTTATTATGTTGCTGTTGGTCTCACTTCTTAAATTTATAACGAAAAATGAATCGATCATCATTCCACATATAAATAATAACAAAGGTTTATAGAGTTTTAGCGAAAAATTTCGATCACAAACACATTATTTGTAAATGAGGTTGACAAATGATTTTCTGTTCCGGTTTAAAAGTGATAAATTATATTTGTTACTGTTTGTCAGCACTAATTAAGTAATAATTAATCATGTCTTCTACGTTATCACAAGTTCTTTCAAAACTACATACATATATAGATTGCAATGCAGAACGCAACATTCAAATTCGAATAATTGAGATAAAGTATGCGCAATGTTTAAATTCAATTTTATGATACGCTTTAAAGATTGTTTTAAACTACGCAGTTCTCAATTTGTATGGTATATACAGTTTGATCTATTCAAATTCACATCAGTGGATCAGTTTCAGCCAGCAATACACGTGTGCTCTTATCGTTTTCAAATTATCTTTCAGTGATTCGTTATTTTTCTCCTTGAACTGAAATAACTAATTAGACTTAAGAGAGTCATGGAATTACTAAATAACTTTTGAACTGCCAAGGTGTATTTTTTTAAGATAAACTTATTGTAGGTAAACGGTCAACCTAGTCTATCAAATACAAAAGTGCTCGAGCAAAGAAGTGGAATGGTGAGCTTCTTTAGTCCCTATTGCGATGAGTGAGCAGAGTGGACGTTGTTTGAATTTATTGCAAGTCAGACCATTCCTATTATTCCTCTAGTTGATTACGTACTCAGCAGGGGTGCAGCCTGTCACTCCCGAACCAAATTATATCTAATTATAGCCATAATGTAGTTTCGATTCACCCATGTAAACATTCACGGATGCTTTCGTTCAACATTTATAGATACTTCGTTCACGGAGAGCAGCGTTTAATCATGAAATTACGCCCGTTGTTCTGATCGGTTAAATTTAATTTCAGTAATTTTTTTATAAGAAAAAAATCACAGCAATGAGAATGAACTTAAATAGCTTTATGTTTCCCATCCATCTCTTCTTTGGCTATAAATATTATTTCATTTATAAAATAAGCCTCAACAATGTCTAATTACCTAAGCCAGTGATCATTACTTTGCCATGTTCTATTATCTTCCAAATCAGAAGCAGCAATACCGCTAATTACTATTTGTTCTCAGTTCAATAAATCCAGGCGGCAGTATTAAATAAGATGTTTAGGACCGACCGCTATATACGGCAATAAGTCTTTTAAACATGAACAATCGTCGTTCCTGATTAATGACCCATTATGTCATTGAGATGCTATATGCATTTCACATGCGACAACGAGGTCTTTGCGATATTATACCGTGTGTGTACACACTAAGGGCCTGCTGTTGTGTGTGATTTAACTCCCGAATTTGAATTTAAAATTGTAGCTGCTTTCCATCGGGTTTGGTGTCGTAAATTCGCAAAAACTGTCACTGATGTTAATCATTGATTTCGGAACCTTTTCATCGTACATATACTTAAAATGGGTTTTATTTAAATATGTATTACTATTTTGACACGTTAAAAGTTTTCTACAAGAAAAACTGAATTTATTACAAACTAAGTTTTTTGTAATTATAAAATTAATTGTAGTAATTGATAAAATTATAAGATATGATTGAGCTAAGTTATTGTATTTTTTAACTTACAAACATTTCTCATCACCTGTACGTGCTTATTTTCATAGATACTCTGTACATACTATTAATATACTTTAGCATGACTATGGGCTAAAATTATCTCAATATCAATCGATACCGATAATAAGGGTACGAAAAATATTAATAAATTAGTTCGGGCGTTTGTAGTGTTTTAAAACATGAAATAGGAACCACAAACAACTAGTAACGGTGCATTATAAGCATCTAATTTGACGCCTATGGTGTGAACGTTCATAGCCAATCACCTGTCTAGTTACACTTTTGATTAATTTTCAATGAAATGTTGTCGATGATTAATAACCGTGTATTGGATTGTTAGAAGACCATCCACCTTCAGGTAGCCGAGTCGAGTTTTTACCGGGGCCCTCATTTACGGCGGCGGCGCTGATTTTTGTGTTTTTACTTTATCGAACGAAATGTGTACACAATGTAAAAGTTATCGATACTTTCGTTTAAATTTCACGCCCATTACCCCGAATAACGCATTTAGTTTTTGTGAGGGACGAATGCTCGCTGAATTCGCGCTTTGTGTTCGCGTTCGATATATTGAATAAATTTCGAATAACGGGCAGTCATCGTTTTAATGTTGAGTTTGATTGATTGGAGTGCGTTTTTCTGTTGTGTTATGATTTGATTAACCGCGGCTGAATCAGAAGCGTTTTAATTTTATCGATTTCAAATCTTTTTGTTTAGATACCTTGAGCTTTAAAATTAGGTATAGGTCTTAGATTTTTTTTTAAACCAGCCATATTTGATTTTTTTTTCTTCCGTAAGGTAACTTCCTTGCATCCATATAACAAGCGTCTAAATAAAAACCTGGTCAAGTGGGTTGTGATCGAGAATTTATCCATTGCATTTACATAGCAGATTTCATAAATGTAGCCTACTTGACCAGGTTTTTATTTAGACACGAGTTATTTCCAAGCACAGCAAAGTCAGATAGAATCGATACAAAATCTTTTGGAAACGCATAAAAAGTAACAAGCGTCTAAATAAAAACCTGGTCAAGTAGATTGTGATCGAGAATTTTTGCATTGCATTTACATAACAGAATTACTAAATGTAACCTACTTGACCAGGTTTTTATTTAGACACTTGTTATTAACCTGCACTTTATGAATCTATATAAAAGAGAGATAATTAGATGTAGTTGGGTTCATGACAATTTCTAAACAATATTTAAGATACGAGGGGAGTTTTTTTAATGTAATGTACCTAGCTATGAAAACAAAATGCTATCGGGATAATTTTCTTAAGTTTCTGTGACATTTTATAGTGTCATCTTGAAGTTTGGTTCCAGTGCCCAAAATTCTAAGCAACACAGATAATTTCGGATCTGCTAGATGTCACGATCTGAAATGCCCAATCACACAACAGACAATAACTATTCTATGATACAAACAATTCTTTTGTGAGTGAGTGTTTGTCGTATAACTGTATGTGTATAATTAAATGTATTAGATGTACTGTAAATATTTAAAGTCAAAAGAATTTCTTTCAAAATACAAAACTTACTTTAGCGTTATAATTGCTTCCATATTTGAAAAGCTTTTATAGTGAATTCAATTATAAATTTAAAGAAAATTAAGTTTTTTAAATAATTTAATTCACGTTATTGTGTACAGCAATATAATATTATACGCAATAATAATGACAGAATTTTGGATTTAGTTTTGAGTAATATTCAAACAACGGTAGAAAGATGTGATATGCCTCTTGTATCAGAGGATTCTCATCATCCATCGTTAATGTGGGAACTAAATTTTAATGTTCGTCTCGTTTTGCCTTCCAACATATACAACGAAGCTCAATATAATTTTAGGCGGGCAGATTTTTTAAAACTATATGTAATGATGCGCGATACAGACCGGAATCTAAGTGAATTATTAGATGTAAACATTGCAGTAAGTGTCTTTTATAACAAATTGTATACAATTTTAGATGAATGTGTTCCTAAAACTGTACAATAAAAAAGAGTGTATCCTAAATGGTTCACAACTGATATTATTAAGAATATTAAACGAAAGTCAAGATATCACAGTAATTTTAAGAAATATGGTAGATCAACGGATTATGAGAAGTTTAAGCAATTAAGACTGAACGTTAACCACAATATTAAGATTGCTTTCAATAAGTATGTAGAAG
Source organism: Dorcus parallelipipedus (assembly GCA_958336345.1). NCBI lineage: Eukaryota > Metazoa > Arthropoda > Insecta > Coleoptera > Lucanidae > Dorcus > Dorcus parallelipipedus. The sequence continues at coordinate 18,989,076 of OY284481.1, forward strand.
AAATTGAACTGAATTTGAAAGTGGATTCTTCCTCATTTTTTAAGTTTGTTAAATCTTTAAAAAAAGAGGCTTATACTAGTAATGAAATGTAATTTCAAGAACTAAAACTGGAAACTAATGTGGATCAAGCAAATGCATTTGCAGAATATTTTCAGTCCGTGTATAGACACTCGAAACCTGATTATAATGTAAATACAACTCAAGTTTCTTACCATGAAAATTTTAACTTCGGAATTATTTCCGAACATGAAGTCTTAGAATCTATTAAAAAGTTGAAACCAAAAAAATCCGTTGGTCCTGATAATATCCCTACTTATATATTTAAAGGTTGTTCAGAGATTTTAGTTAAACCATTAACATTTATATTTAATCTGTCTTTAAAAACATTAACTTTGCCTAGCGTCTGGAAAACAACTAAAGTGTGCTCAGTTTTAAAAAATGGGGATCCGTGCAGCATTACAAACTATAGGCCTATTGCGTTACTCTCAGTGCCTTGCAAAATATTCGAGCATATAATACATGTTTTCACATGTACTCCCTTATATCGGTACATCTCAGCATGGTTTTATGGCTAAGCGTTCAACAAGTACGAATTTGTATAATTTTGCACAGAATGTAATTGATTCTGTAGCTAATAATTTGCAAACAGATGTAGTATACACTGATTTTGCTAAAGCCTTTGACGTTGTAGATCATGATGTATTGGTAGCAAAATTAAACATTTTTGGCTTTTCTGAAAATGCATTAAAATTTCTTGTGTCCTACCTTATTGATAGAGAACAGTACGTAGTTTTTAGGGGAGCAGTTTCTGAATCATTCATGGTATTATCTGGTGTGCCCCAAGGCTCTAACCTTCGACCATTGCTATTCTTATTAATGATAAATGATTTACCTTTAGTACTTAAAGATTGTGAAGCTGAGTTATTTGCAGATGATTTCAAAATATACAAGTCTGTTTCCTCTATTCGAGACTGTGTCATACTCCAACAAAATTTAGACAGGATCTACAACTGGTCTGTAAATAATAAGCTTTATTTTAATATAAAGAAATGCATTCTGGTAACATATACAAGAAAATTAGAGCCAATTCTTTTCTCATATATGCTGGGCAATGAAATTCTTAAAAGAAGTGATGAAATTAAAGATTTAGGCATTACATTTGATTCTAAACTTACGTTTACCAAACACATCGAAAAGTGTGTTAGTAAATCGTATCAGATGTTATAGGATTTCTAATCAGGAATGCTCGTTCTTTTAAAAATATTGATACCTTAATCTACTTGTATAATACCTTTATAAGAAGCCATCTAGAATACGGTTCTATAATTTGGTCCCCATTTTATGCTGTACATAGCAATGATATTGAAAAAATTCAAAAGAAGTTTTTGCGATTCCTGTATATTAAAAAGTATGGACCAGTTAAAATGTATGACATATCTTATAACCTTTTACTTAAAGAATATTGTGTAGTAACTTTAGCGCACAGACGTCAATTGCTCTCCAACATGTTTATATACAAACTTTTAAATAATTATCTAGATTGTAATGCAATTTTAAGCAAGTTGCACATTCATGTATCTATGTATAATGCAAGACATAGACTTTTCTTTTCATTAAACACTCAAAAAAACAAATTACGCCATGAATTCTCCTCTGTACAGAATATGCGATAATTTCAATAAATTGAGTTCCGTTGATATCTTTTTTGATAATATGAGAAAATTTAGAGAATGTGTTTTAGAAAATCTGTCTGCCTATGTATAATTATTTACCCTTATAATTGATTGTAATGAATTTGTTAATCTCATAGGTTGTCATTTACCTATTTACCATGTACTCATGTTGTGTATTGACGCATGTTTTTCTTACGTATATTTTTTTCTTTGTAGCCTGTCATTGGCATTATGCTGTTATGCAAGATTGAAATTCTGTGTCGATTTCTTTCCCATTACTTCTCGGTTTGTTGATATCTCTTAGACGACCAATCCCTCCATACTATGTGACATGATTGTCAATTCTGACAAATCTTGACACAAAACTTCAATTTTGACATAAAAAAATTATAATACTCGTGCATGCCACATATTTGTTTTTACAAAACAAAAAATACACAAAAAATAATCGTATTAAACAATTTATTTAGTTTACATACAACTTGGCGTGAATTAATTTAAAATTGTTGTTCCATGTTCAGCCGGTACGCTCTTAACGCTGTATTCGAGTTCAGTTCCGTGAGCCCTGTTCAAAACGGATGCCGTGCCGTGCACATCAACTTTGGGTCCATCAAGAGGGACTGTTTCGTCCCTAAAAATAAAATTTAAGGTTAATACAATTTTTACAGTTAAGCTTTTTTTTTAAGGAATACCCAGTGATATGGTATCCGGTTTCATCGGCGGTATAATGTACGGTCCTCTTGATGTAGCCATCGCTGTAAGAGAAGGATCCTTTGACACTTAATCCATCGCGGACTTCTTCTCTGTTCTGGGTGAGGTCGTTGATGTGATCGACGATTTTGGTCAGGTAATTGTATCTGCACGAGGTTATAAATCATTAAAACTATTGGTCTTATAAATAATTAATTACCTAGCGTTCTTATTCTGCTCGAGTTCCAAAGAAGAAAGCCCGTCAGCGAAAACAGCTGAGACGGCGCAAACACAGAAGAATAGAGTAATCTACAATAAAAGAAACATGATAGTGTTGATAAACAATTCAAAATAACAATCTTACCAATTTGTTCATTGTACTTGTGGAATTTTTATACTTTTTTAATAGTTGATGTTCCAAATGTTGGATCGAACTGAACTGACGACCACCTAAATTTTTTTCGCTTTTATATTGCGGCGAGTTTCTTTTCTTTCAATTTCCCTCTTTCCTATGGCAACGCGAAATTGTAATAATCACCTTTTTATCGTTTTTCGATGTTATCGCAAGCAGCCTTGGTGATACTCGTCTGCATTAATAGTTCGAATTGCCCGTGGATCTGTCTGTAATTGAAAATTTGAAAGCAAGTGAATGCTAATGGCTTCGATAATCGCTCTATTATTGCTTTTTTTTCCTTTTTACTACAAATATGTGATCGTCATCCAGTTGCACCGGTTTCGTGTCCCGTTATGGCTGTGGGCGGATGGTTTTCTATAGTTTATCTAGAGTTTGTTAATCAAACAAACAAAAATCTGTTTTACGTTCTCAAAGTCGAGAATGTTATAACCAGAGAAAGGATTTGTCTGTTAACTGGGATTTCTTATATAAATTTGGTGATGCAAATGAAACTTGCGCTGCTTTTTATGAAATATTACTAGAACTAGTTAAAAGATATGTTCCGTATACAATGCGCAAAAATTCAAAATATCCTAAGTGCTACTCTAAAAAAGTTATTGAAATTATTGAATTAAAGGATAAAATGCGTATAAAATACATTAAAACTAAGTCTGTACTCTTCAAATTTAGAGAACTTAAAACTACGATTAAGGTTCGCCTTAGCAACGACTATATATATCTTTTCGGATAAGTCTCAAAGTAACATTGTCAATAACAGTAAGAATATCTGGTCTTTCATTAAAATGAAATCCAACAGAAATTACCTTCCGACTGAAATGTCTAATGGTAATAATAATTTCACACGTAATGCAGAATTGTTGAGACATTTGCCACGTATTTCAATAGTGTTTTTCATGACTCGGAATCCTAAATACATATCGATAGGCATAATATTTTATGTGATTATTCTATGTTAAAAAATAAATGTAATATTGATTGTGTTACTAATGATGAACTCTATAGAGCATGTAAAAGACTGAAGAAGAGCTTTACTGCAGGTTGTGACAAGATTTCCTCTTTCTTAGTGCGGGATTGTGCGTCAATATTCGTTATACCATTAACCATACTGTTTAACTTGTGCATAAAAACAACAACTTTTCCGAATATCTAGAAGGAGTCCAAAATGATTCCCATTCATAAAAACGGCAATGTAGCTGATATTACTAATTACCGTTCTGTGGCAATTCTTAACAACTTTATTCGAAATGGTTATATATTGTAATATGTATTCCTCTATTAAGAACTTTATTAACTCTAATCAACATGGTTTTGTAGCGGGCAGGTCCACAGCCACTAATTTATGCCATTTCTCGTAGTTTGTTTCAAATCAACTGGACAATGCAGGACAAGTTGATGTCATTTACACTGATTTTTAAAAAGCATTTGACGGTGTAGATCATCATCTTTTACTTCATAAATTACTAAGAATGGGTTTTTCTCCTAATCTTGTTGCTCTACCTAAATCGTACTTTTAATTCTATTAAATCCACTCCTTATATACCTTCATCAGGCGTACCACAAGATTCAAACTTGGGTGCGTTATTGTTTTTGATTTTCATTAACGATTTGCCTGAAATAATTACAAGCGAGATGTTGTTATTTGCTAATGATGCTAAAATTTTCAAGTATGTACATTGAAAATGATATTGACTGCAAACACTTACAACAACAGCTGGTTAAGTTGGAAAACTGGTGCAAAGCCAATAGACTGAACATAAATGTCGATAAATGCAAAGTCGCTTCTTACACTAGGAAGAAAGATGTTGTTCTATTTAATTATAAACTACTGTCATCTTCAATCAAAAGAGAAACAAGCTTTAAGGACTTGGGCGTAACATTTGATCATAAGTTCACTTTCGAATCACATATTAGACATACTGTTAATAGAGACCTAAAAATGCTTGGCTTTATAATACGAAATTGTCGAGAATTTACCAATTTAGATACTCTTGAGGTACTTTATTATGGTTTGGTGAGATCGGCCTTAGAATACGCCTCTTTAGTTTGGTTTCCCTATTACGGTTACCAAAAGCATTTAGTTGAAAATGTTCAAAACAGATATTTAAAATATTTATTTTTTAAAAAAAACCTTCATTCATGCCTTATTCTGAATTGCTGCACCTATTCACTTATGACGAAGAATTATTTTATCACTGATAAATATGTATAAATTACTATATAATAAAATTTGTGATGAGTTTCTATTCTCACAAATTAATTTTAGAATTCCAGTTAACACTCGATTGAAGGATACCTTTAAATGTCCTAGAATCTATTAAAACGGTCTCCTGTTTACATTATGACTAATTATTACAATATAATTTCGGAAGAAATTGATATCAATATCTGTTCCATTAATCATTTAAAGGAGGTTGCTCTGTGTTACTTTCGTATTGTTGGCTACTTTTGGTAGAACTTACTCCTCAATTGGCATTGCTGTGAAGTGATATGGATTTAAAAAAAATAGTAAATATCATTCCTATTTCTTAAATAAAGAACAAACATTATGCAGTTGTTGCGTTCGAAAATAATACGTCGGATCCATCTGGAGGATCTTTCTCACTCACGATTTTTAACTTATTTTGTATCTCGCTTCTCCGTTTAAAAAATCTTATGTTTATATTATTTCCAAGATAACCCACATCCCACATTTAAGTAGGGTGTGAAAAGAATTTGAAAATCTGACCCAAAGTTTAGTTAATTGGTTAAAAGTAGTTTTAGGAATTTTTAACACCCTGTGTCTAAAAATCTCAAAAAGCTGCAGTATAAGTTACTAATATATAATATATAGTGATCGCCAGATAAGTCGGGCCATATGGGAATTTTTTTTATTATTAATAGATGTAGCATTTACTTGATGGAAATCCATGTTAACAATTAAACATAAAACACACAACTTTGACTTCCACTGGTTTATTTGTTTACAAATTCACACAAGTATGTACTAAACTAAATAAGAAATTGAAACTAAAATATACGAGCCCCGGCTCATAATAGTTCGGACAGTAAAGCAATTTCGTGTTATTTGCTTAAATAAATAGAAAAAGCCTTAATAGAAGTTGATGATTATAACAGTTGCTTTAATTTTTTTAAGTAATATTTATGACAGCATTTAACTTATAAAACAATTTAAAATTACATCTAAATATATAACTAATATAACATATAACGCTTAACACAGGTATCCCTCTGGGTATCGCCTAATTTTACCTAATATTGTGTAACGCCACCTTTATTTTTAATTACAGCGCTTATACGATTAGGCATTGTATTAACAAGTTCTTTACAATATTCTGGTTGTATAGAGTACCAAATATTCTGCAGTTTGACCTTAAGCTCCTGCACTGTCCGCGCTGGATCTTTACGCAACTGTTTCTTCATTTTATTCCATATAGTCTCGATAGGCGAAAGATCTGGACTGCTAGAGGGCCAAGGTATTGTTGGTATGTGGTGATCTTCAAGCCAGACTTTTATTGTTTTTGCGGAATGACAGGGAGCTCCGTCCTGTTGAAAGATAAACTCACCTTCAGCAGATTTACACAAAGGTATTGATGGTAGCAAACTATCTTGCAAAACCTCTTTATATCGGGCTGCATTTATGATTCCATCCACGAAATGTAACTTTCCCATTCCTCTTTCCGACATACATCCCCATACCATAACTGATTTGGGGAATTTAACTTTCTTAACTAAACAGTCATTGTGGTATGCCTCTTTTGATGTTCGCAAAACACGTTTCCGGATATGACCTACACAAACATCAAATTTCGCTTCGTCGCTCCAGATAATTGAACACCATTGGTCTGGAGTCCAAAATCTATTGTTTCTTGCCCATTTCAACCGGTTTTTTGTTTGCAATTTAGTTAGTAAAGGTTTTTCTTTAGCCTATTTAGAAAAATATTAGCGAATTTCAATTAAACTAATTACGAAAATACCTTATAGAACTTGTAACCAATTTTTTTTATTTGCCTTTTAGTTGTTGTCACAGATATTTTTTTTTTAATAACATCTCTCCACAAAACAGTGATTTCCCGGGTATTTGAACGTCAATATAAGTTTTACAATTCTTCTTAGACTTCTTCTATCAGCATTAGAAATGGTAGGCGGACGACCAGTTTTTTTCTTTCAGCGATACTGCCCGTTTTTTTGTACAATTTAATAATATCGTGAATTGTCGATCGTGGAATACTATGAGAGTTAGCTATTTGTCGCACAGACAATGCGATTTAATGACAGATAAGCGTAAATCTTCACTCAAAGATTTACCACGAGGCATTTTTGTAAAAACGTCGAACAAAGTTGACGTTTAGGATTTATTTTGTTTCTGACTGATTAGATTTTGTTATACCAACGGCATGACGTCATAGCTCGCTAACTATGATTTTATTTTTTTTATATCTGTTCAGTGTCCGAACTATTTTGAGCGGTTTTTTAAGTGTCCGAACTTTTATAAACTAATAGTAATTACACGTTCTGTAATAATATCTTTTTATTATATTCAACATCGTATGTTGCTTAGCATTAATAAACTACTAAAGATAGACAGCTTTCTATAATAAACGTAATTATTTGAAAATTGAAGCTAAAATGTCTTAATCTTTAATTCTGTGCTAAATAGAAGTATACTTTTTAACTTGTCCGAACTATTATGAGCTGGGGCTCGTACACAAACCGCCTAATCTCAAACATGTGGTAACACTTAAACTAATACTAAGAATACATTGTACCCGCTTAAACTTCTAAGAAATGGAAAAAGATGTTACTCTATTTGCGATATTTAATTAGGGTGAGTTATTTATGTCTGTTTGATCGTTTAATAAATAACCTGTATTTTTTATTTTATTAATTTCTAGGCATTCAAGAAGATTTAATTTTCGGCTTTTGTTTTGTACATGTAATATTTTGAAGTTGTCTTGAAACTGATGGTTTTCTAAATTCAGATGGTTAGCATAATTAGAATCGTTATATTGTTTAATTAAACTTCTTTTGTGTACTTTTATTCTTTTTGAGAAACTTCTTCCGGTTTGGCCAATATATGTTTTTGAACAATCACTACAGTTTAATTGGTAAACGCCTGATTTATTGTTTTTATCTGTTTTACTCTTGTTGTTTTTTATTAACAGACCCAAAGCGTTACTTGTTTTAAAAGACAAATTTAAATCTAACTTTCGAAGGTGTTTTGCTGCTATGTTTATTAGTTTGCCCTTGTAGGTTAGAGTTTTCCAAGACACTTAAGTTTGTTTTTCAAGGGGATAAACTAAATTTAAAGCGTTTTTGTACAATTTTTTATTAATTAATTTATCAATTAATGATTTCTTGTATCCGTTACTTGTAGCTATCTGTTTGATTATGTTAAGTTCTTTGTCGTAATGTTCTTTTGATATGGGAACGTTAATTAGTCTGCGTATGAAACTGTTATATGCTGAAATTTTTTGACTGTAAGGATGTGTGGAACTGTTGTGTATATATGGTCAGTATGTGTTGGTTTGTGGTATATGGAGAACTCATGTTTGTTATTGATATTATTGATAGTTAAATCTAGAAAATTGACACTCTTGTTATGTTCTATTTCTAAAGTAAATTTGATACTCTTATGTAAGTTATTAATATGATTTAAAAAATTTTGAAGTTGTCTATCTGATCCTACAAAGCATACTAAAATATCATCTACGTATCTGTACCAGATGCAGTTTTTACTTAACGGATTATTGTGTATTGTTTTTTCCAAGTTGTCCATAAAAATTTCTGCTAACAATGAACTTAGGGGATTACCCATAATAAGTCCTTCTTTAGAAGTGAAAATATTATTATTAAATTCAAAGTAATTTTGATTTAAACAGGTCGTTAGGGAATCTAGAATATTATATTTTATTATAGGATTAGTATTGTTCTTTGTGAGTAGCTAATCCACTAAATATACCACTTCTTCCGGTGGAATGCTAAGAAATAAGTTTTGTACGTCAAAAGATCTTGGGAATCTTGTTTCAATTTCTTATTTAGTTTAGTACATACTTGTCTGACGAAGGCACTGTGTTGCCGAAACAATTGTTACAATTTGTAAACAAATAAACCAAGTTTTTTATTATTGATTTCTCAGAAAAATTTATTCTTTATGAAAGCCCCTGCATCTTCCCTAACTTAAAATGCACTTACCAATACCTCTTGTCAAGTACCGAGGAGATCAAAATATTTGAAATCGGCAAAAGAGATATATCATATAAAATCATGGCAAGTCTAATAAAGTTAAGGCTAGAACCAGCAGTTGAAGCCCAATTCGGAGAATATCAAGCGGGCTTTAGGAAGGGGAGAGCAACAACAGACCAGATTTTTTTAATGAAGGAGATACTGCTGACTTACTACAATTATAAGATCCCGGCAGTCGTACTTTTTCTGGATTCTAAAAAAGCGTCTATCAGACGCCAAAAGTTACTCAATGTAACGAAGGAATTTAATATTCCTAGCAAATTAATTAAATTGGTTAAGATGACATTGAAAAGAACGAGGAGCAATGTAAAAGTAGGCGGAGAAAGATCCCAAGACTTCGAGATTAGAGTAGGGCTTAGACAAGGAGACCCTCTGGCAACTCTTTTATTTAACTTAGTCTTAGAAAAAATTTTGAGGAATAGCAAAGCAAACAGAGAAGGGGAAGCCATCAAGTCATTACTTATGTGGATGATGTAGCTCTCATAGGACGAAGTGAAAAAGAAGTTTCAAGAAGAGTGATAGAGGCAGCAGAAGAAATGGAACTCTAGGTAAATCAAAGTAAGAGTAAATGGATCAGCGGTAGCAATAAACAACTTAGAACTAGAAATAAGTGGGAAGAAAATGGAATTTGAAAAGGTTTTGATTTGGTTCCTGTATTTAAGGATCTTAATAACAAATCAGTGCCAGGAAGAAAAGGAAATTGACATGAAACTGATGAAGGGAAACAGATGCGCAGGATCAGTGAATAATTTGTTAAGATCCAAGCTGCTGTCAAGAAATTTGAAATCAGACTATACAAAACCGCTTTATATGCATGCGAAACGCGGATAATAAACAAAATACTTCAAGAAAGACGGTGGGAAAGGAAGATTTTGAGAAGAATATTAGGAGGGAAAAAGACCGAAAGTGTATATGGAAGAAGGTCCAACAAGAAAGTTTATGGAATGTTCCACGAGGCAAGGATTACAGAAGTGATCAAAAAGAAGCGATTGCAGTGGTTGGGACATATGCAGAGGATGAAAGATGACAGAATTGTTAAGAAAATACCGTAGAAACATTCAGACGGAAAGAGAAAGAAAGGAAGACCAAGGAAAAGATGAACTGAGATGGTGCTGTCGGACCTGCAAGAGAAAGGCATACGCTCAAAATGCCGAAAAACTGTCAATTGACGCAGCAAAACGCTGAGTGAGAAGTTTTAAAGGTATCTGAAGAAGTAATTTACTAAATTGTTATATGTATAAATTAAAAAGAAAAACTTTGTAATGCCGCATTAAGTCTTTCCAATTACGTAGTGCGAGCTTTTATACACTGAAGTCATATCCTACAAATAAAAAGGATATTCCATTTTGTATGGAAACTTTATTTCACAGACAAAATCCTAATTTGGAATAAATTTAAAAATATTTTTAGATAAAACGCATGTTGCTTCACATCAACCTCCTGATATTTAAAGATTTAATAAGAGACACGTGCTACGTTAAACTTATCAACACAAACATATGCCAAAAGACTTAGGTTTAATATGCAATAAGACGGACAGGTGTAAATTAATAAATGTTTTATAAGCAAGTTATGTGGTATTGAGGAACGGTGGCAGCGGCGGCGTAATAACGCTGCAAAAGTGAAAGTTAAGATTTTGTCCGCGAGCAAAACGCAACTGCATGAGATTGGGACAAGATGTGTAAAAAAATTATGAGCGTAAATGAAATTTTACAGCCGGAAAAAAATTACGATTCATTAATGATAAATTGCGGGTCGTGACTTTTAATACTTCCTTCCAGCGGACAGGAAAACGTAATTATAATTTACGGATTTTCTTGCTAATTGTTGTTGTTCTTGCATTTATTAGTTAAAATTATCGCGACACATTACAGCTTAATAGAGGCGACTGTGGTAAGTATTAAAACTAAATATTAATAAATTAAAAGTTACATATTCTGAAGTTTCATCTGGCAAATGACATTCATATGCCGATGACACAGTTTTTCTTTGATGGATTTACGGCAACATCTGTAATCACATGTCGCGGCTACACGTGTACCCAATTGATGAAGGTTTTGCAGGTGAAGTATTTTTTTTTCTTGATTTAGTTTTAGAAGATAAATTACGTGACAACAATTATTGCCACCTAATTAATTTTAATATTTAGACAAGCTTTATGTTTGACGTAACATTTGCGAACAACTTTACATCTGCCAGGCATACCTTTCTTTGTTGTTATTACGAGTAGAAGAAAATATAAATTTTTATTTAATTTTGTTACCAAGAATATTGTTATTATTTAATTGTACCAGGCTGTAAAAACCTGATTTTCATGTTCTATTAAAAAGTATATCCGCAGTGGCATTTTCGATTTCTTCGCCTAACGGAAAGTAGACGTTTGTGTCAAACGAGAAAATAATTACCGCAGTAGGTGTACTTATTAAAATTTATCGTCTTGTTATGACGGCAGGTGTAACAAAGGGGGGCGAAGATATCTGTTACACAACAAATATTATTATTTACTTAAAAAGCTTTAATAATTAATATCGGCGAGCTATTATAGCTATTAAATAACAATTTGTATAATATATTAAATAAATTCCCCTGTTATTATCGTATATTTAAAAATGTTAATGAGTTACATTTGCATATTTATGTTGCTCTAGTTCATTATAAAAAGCAAAAGTGATTTCAAAAATATTGACAAATTTAAACCTAAAAGAACTAAAGAAATTGACATAATCATGTACTATAGCGTAAGCCGAGATAACTGCTTTTTACTCTTAATTAAAACTAATTTGTTTTTTGAACAAGTTTTCAATGTAATATATAAAAATACCCTACGATTGCTTTGTCCTTATTTTTTATTTCCTTCAATTTTTTCTCATATCGTAAAACATATTGTCATAAAGTCACCTCGCGCTGAGGGGTACGTAACAATTTCAAATTTTATTCCTTACTTAAGCTTATTGTCGATTTATCTTGATAAGCAGATAAAGGAAGTGTAAGGTTTCGAACTGATGTATTTGTTTGGGATTGTACAGCATCGGCTTCCGTATGATATAAGGAAAAATTACAACCCCCCGCTTACGGTATGTTATTTAAATTATCTTGAACGAAATCAATATCCATAATTAATTTCCTTCTTCAGAAAATAATCGTTCGTCTTCACGTGAAGTAACAGGTGCGATTTTATATAAGATCCAATTACATTCATCTCACTTGAAAGTAATTTCACGTAATTTTCAGAAATTAATAATAAAATTAGGATAAAAAGTATCATATGTATAATGTCAAAAGATTCTTGAACAAACTGACAAAAGAATTTCAATGTGAAATCAAATACTTTATTTCGTAGAAAATATAATACTCCTTATATCTCTCGTCTGGCATCGAATTTCGGTAAATTAACAAATTCAATAAAAGTCGGAAAATATTTTCGTTGCACGCCGTACTCGATAACGTATCGAGTTACCAAAATCAAATGCTAACATTCTTGAGTGATGTAGCAGAAAATAATTAGCAGCTTCTTCACAGTGCGTTGGGAGGTCCAAGCTTAGATCGTAGCGGCAATTGTTCGTCGAGCAGGTAACTAAGCACAGTCTAAACTGGGCGGACCTTTCTTTAAATCGATGAGAGAAAATTAGACAATGTAATTTTCTGCTTTGATAGGCAGGGGCGCTAAGCGCATAAAAAAAAACCTTTTTTTATATAAATTACGTTTTTTAATGTGATGTTGGACGGCTGGACTGTTATATCGAGAACGCAAAATTTATATTTACAGCTTTCCCATTAGCAACTAAGTTCCTTGTAGTAATAATAAATACTTATACCTAATTGAACTTACGGCGATGCCAACTTTTCGTCCAGGTTACGCTGGACTTCTTTAGGGTTTCAGGGATTTTTTGGTATGGTTAATTTTTACATAAGTTTATTCAAACATGGCTAATGTAAATAGTCCATTAAGAAAGTTGCTAAAAAATTGGATTTGGGGAAAAGATGAACAAGATGCTTTTGATAAATTAAAAAGGTTAGTTAAATATTTTGACAGTAAATCGCCTTTTTTTATAGAGGTTTAGAGAATCATCTGTTGGATTCACCCCGGCCTTTCTGCACGGGGCGCCTACAAACTGAACCCCTTGCCTCTTTACCCACTCTACCATGTTGTCCTCATTTCTATTCTTTCTTCTTCTTCCTTTTCTATCCTCTTATATCCTCTTCTTCTTCTTCTTCTTTCCCCTTCCATCTCCTGTCCTCTCCTATCCTCTTCTTTCTTCTATTCCTCTTCCTCTCTTTTCCTTGCCATTCTTTCACTTTGCCTTTCGTCTTCACATTTACGATGCATAATCTTTCTCAGCATGTTCATTACCGCCTTCCAGCACTTTTCACCTCTGGACATTATATCTGCTAAGTTCTGCCCGTTGATGCCCACCCCCGCTTCTATGTCCGCCATTGTGTGCTCCTCGTTCCACCGAGGACATTCAAAGATTATGTGCTCAGGCGAGTCATCCTCTTCCTCGCAATACCAGCAAACTTTTTTATTGTTTTAAGATATCTCCCAAAAGCTCCGTGACCTGTGAGTGCTGGGTCGTGTAGTAATCTACTTCTCCCCCTTTTCTATAGCACCAACTCTCCACTTTCTTAATAAAAACCTTGGTCCATCCTTCGTATTGTTCCCAGCTGTTTTTTGGCCAAGGCCTTTATTTGTTGACCCTCTTGATATATCCTTCTGCGCTCCATTACTTGCAGCTTTACTCTGCGATTACCAATATCGCCTCTGTTGCCACCGTCCTATATGCGGACGTGATCCTCACGGCCGTAGCTCTGTTGATTCTTTCTAACATGAACTCATCTATACTTTAGATAGTAAATCGCCTATAGTGTTGCACACAGATGCAAATCATGATGGAGTTGGTTGGTGCTTGTTACAAGGCGATCAACCTGTTGCATTTGCATGACGTAGTCTTACCTCTGCTGAAAAGAATTATCCTATTATTGAAAAAGAAGTATTAGGGATTGTGTATGCATGTCAAAAGTGTAATCAATTTGTGTCAAGTCAATCAGATAATGGAAGATGCACCTCGAACCTCTCTTCGTCACCTATCTCAACAAGTGCAGCTCTCTGTGGAAACGTGGCGTACAGTATTAAAAAAGGATTTACATCTTTATCCTTACTGGATAACTGTGCTTCCTGAATTGTTACAAACTGACTTTCCACAAAGACTTCAGTTTTGTCACTGGTTTTTAGAAGTGTTACAAAATGATGACGCAACTTTAAATAGAACATTCTTCACCGATGAGGCCTGGTTTTATAGAAATGGGTACGTCAATTCACAAAACATGCGAATATGGAGCTCCGATAATCCACATGCATTTGCAGAAACATCTTTACAACCTGAAAAAGTTAATGTGTGGGTAGCCTTTAGTGGTAGGAGATTAATAGGACCAATTTTCTTTGAAGGTGGCCTTAATTAATCGCTTTTAAGTTAGGTTTTTTTTAAATTCTGCCGTTTAATTTCAGGTAACATAAACTCAATTCGTTACCGAACTGAAATTTTACTACCATTCTTCCAACTATTACATGATGACGAATTACAAGGAGGATATTTTCAACAAGATGGTGCAACACCTCACTGTACTAGCGAGACTGTAACACTAATACGAGAATTTTACGATAATCGTATTATTAGTCGGAATACGGAAATTCCCTGGCCCCCACGTTCCTGTGATTTAACTCCTTGTGACTTTTTTCTATGGCCCTACATCAAAAATAACATTTACTTAGCACCTATAAATAATTTGAACGATCTTAGAGAATGTATATTTGATAAGTGTCAAGAAATCAACAACTCTCCGGATTTAGTGAAAAATGTTGTTAATGGAATTAAAAACAGAATTATTAAATGTTACCAAGAAGGGGGTGGGCATATTCAGCATATTTTATAATAAACGTTTTTAAATTTCACGTTTTCACGTCTTTTACGGCAAAACCACTTTTAACAAGGAAATGATAATTCAGTATCAATTTTGACGTTACACTTGAAAGGTTAGCCATGATCGGTGGGTTAGCCGTTGAACTTAGAAGCGACATACATGCAGTGGATACATTTTCGACCACAACCTACTTAACCAGATTTTTATTTAGACACTCGTTATGTACTATTATTTAGTCTAACCAGGAAAACATAAATATTAAGAAAAACTTTTATAAATTATGTTAGGGAGCGTATTTCTAAGAAAAGCACAAAAATTAAAAAATCTCAGAAACTATTGAATTTTGTATAATGCATATTATGGTCAAATCAGTTGCAAATGAGTTCTCCTAACGTCGACTTACCGGTCATCCTGTATACATGACGGCGACTATGACTTTCAGAAAGTGATTAATTAAGTTATGATATTTTAACGATAAGAAGAAATTTCACCCAAACGATTTTCTAACAGCTGGCTCCACGTAATATTAATGGACATCTGAATTGAATTAAATTATGACCTCTGTATTTGCTCATTGATTAATTGCTTAGGCCGTGCTAACGAATGTGTTCACGTGAAACCTAATACTGATAAATTATATTACAACGAAGAGCATGTTTAATTCGCAGAGGTGTTAAATATATTTACCCTTGGTCACAATAAGAGTAAGATGTTAATTCTGAAACCGGTATGTATGATAAACAGGTATTATTGTGTCGGAGCGATTTGATACAAACTTCGGCATAAAGAAACGGCAAGTCCGATAACTCAGTGTTCGGGACACTAATCCCGGCCGGCGATATTTTACTGCGTCGCAGCTTAAAATTTCAGCGAAGGTATTCTGAAAAGCCATACATCAAGAGTAAGCCTGATCACTAACTAGATGTTGTACAGGGCTTAGTATTTTACTATCACATAATTACTGTTAATTTATTTTGTCGGCGAGTTTTCCTTTTCTTTTTGAGTTTAACATGAGCTTAATTCGCGATAAAGAAATTTCGGTCGTCCATCAAGCGACCCGGCTTTACAGCTTCACAGACATATGTTTTGTTTCCGGTGATATTCGATCGGCATAACCGGGAGTATGCGTGTCGCTTAATTAAGTTAATTACTTGCACTTATGTAAAGCAGACTTTCGATTGTAATCTTAAAATATTAAAATTAAAAACCGAAAGTGGTTTAATCAAGGGCGGCGGGATTTTTACTTCAATTTGCAAAGCGTAATTAAGCGTCGCAGATGTTAGCACTGATCATTTTCGCTTCCGGAAATAATTGAAATATTATCTCGAGTTTCGCATTACCGCAGCAGCAACACGGCGGATTTTTAAAAACACGTGGCTGCATAATAACTTCGACAAATCTTTAGCAAGTAGGCTAATTGGTATTGCATGCACATGCGTAAAATTCGTACCGTAAGACGCTTGCCATGTTTTTGTCGTACGACATACGACCATTGGATGTGCTTAATTGGCCAGATGCTGCAATGACACATTTATTTCGTGCAAACAAATTAATTAAAATTATAAATGCATTTGTAGGAACCAAGCCAATTTTGAAATTCATCAAATTTTTTGGAGAAACTACCACGCGATCGAAATGATTCAGAGTAGGTCGTGATCCAGTTTCTCCACGAAATCCACGTTTTGTATTCCAACTTTTTGAACATTTTGAAACAATTAAAATCTCACTGTTACGTACCTACAGCTATTAAAATCGAAGGACAGTGTTACGTGAATTTCAGAGTAGGTCTATTCTGAAGGTCACCCCCTTAAACTACCCTTGAAAAAAGAAAGAGTATCTGACAAATATGTAAGTTGTAAATACGCAGTTAGGTGCCTTGTACATGAGTATATCAGTTAATCCTCATATACTCATGTACAAGGCACCTGAGTATGAGTATATGAGGCACCTAACTGCGTATTTACAACTTACATATTTGTCAGATACTCTTTCTTTTTTTTATACATGAGTAAATAAGTTAATCCTCATATACTCATGTATAAGGCACCTAACTGCGTATTTACTTAATACTTGATACCTTAAAGGATCCAGAAGATATTGCCAAAAAAAAACATTATTTTCCACCATTCTTTCGGGGCTTACTGTTCACTTTAGAAAACAAGTTATATAAAACCGTGACCCTATTTTTTGATAACACTATTCTCCCTGAAAATATCGGGAGACAATTTTGAATCACCGTGTATATCACAAATAGGTTTACATATTGTGTGTATTGACACGTTATTTCTATGTTTAGTGAAAACTGTATTTGATTAACTTTAAAAACGTAAGTATTTTGGGATCTTCTATCAAATTAGTTACACTTAAACGGTTTCAATGAAGCCCGAAAATAATGAACAAAAACTCGGTGACATAAACGATGTTGATGATTTATTAACGATTCTTTAGTTGCGCCTTTTATAACTTAAATAAATTATAGTGAAAGTACACTACGTTTATACATCTACGTAACGCATCGTTAGGTACTATGTAATTTCTCGCAGAAACTAATATTTTGACTAGTTTCTTGCATTACATGCTTTTTATTAGTGTGAAGGTAACGAGGCGTAAAATTGATCCATTAAAGCTTCAAAGATTGAACGTAAATAGATACACCGAATTAGAAACAATAAACGTTTCCATTAAATTTCAAATCTCAATATATTTATATACAGGCGTTTTCTTTTAAACACTGCATGCAGCCGTGATGGTATAATTAATAACCAAACGTTGCTGCTCATCCTTTTTAATCCAGTGTGTGACATTCACGTGCGTACATAGAACAGTGTTTCCGGCAAGTGAACGAAAGCCCGACATCCGATTTAAATAAATGTTTATCTTTTTTCAATCATAGAAGCATCTGCTTATTTCACCGAGCGCACGTCTCTTGAAGTGTTACAATTATAATATTCATATTTGAATTAATTTATAGTTTCACCGGAGGCGCACGAGCCTCGGATTAAATCTATGAATATATTAATGGGTTAATGTATAATTATTTGTGTTACGTAAACGCGTGTAGGTGTCGCTTATATTCTCTTTACTGACAAATTGCACTCTACTTGCCAACCATTTTTATGATCATTTGTTGCGCATAAATGATGCACGATGATTAGAACTTATAACTTATATTTAAGTACAACACGCAACAGGCGACAGTACTTGTACTTGTATTTAAATACTCAAAGACCTAAGGTACTTGTACCTACTTGTAAAATTAACCTTTACAAACAATGCAAAAATAAGTGAAAATTAGAATGTATTATGTATGTATGTATACTTGTATTTATCTGAATTATATGGAACGTACTTGTACTTAAATGCATATCTCTTATTATACTTGTACTTGTTGTATTCATAAGTAGTACTTAGCACAGTTCTGGTACTCATTTAGCCAATACGTGTAGAGAACGTAAACTTTAGATGTAAAACCTATTAAACGTTGTGAAGTTTGCAACAACACTAGGTGGCCACACTGTATGTTTGTGCGTAGGTATTACACGTGTACATCAGAGTAAAGGCCTAATATCATTAACATAAAGCAACTATAAAAATAAATTAAAATATCGGTCAAACGATTCACTTCCCGTGGCACTCATTATGCACGATGCATATTAATAAAACAATGCATCTGTACGGGGTACATCAAATATTCATTAAAATCTAATTGATAATTAGAACATTCTTAAAGTGCCACCTGATTATTTTATACACGCTGTAGACCGAACGTCTAATGAATGCTGACAGACGAAATGAAAAATTTCTAAAACATTTTTATATCGAAAGGGTTAAAACTGACTGTATGCAGCGGCAAGCTGGCGTATCAAAATAATTAGTCGCAATAAACAGTATCATTTATGTTCTTTGGATTTTGTTACGCATGTCGACACAGGTGAATATTTTTTGTCACATGCGCGTCCGAGCACCTGCCTCGTGCTTCATCTAATGGCTCGCCCCACGCATTTTATTTCTTCTCTTGCTAGTCATTTGTTGGTTTAATAAGTTAAAATTGACTCTTCCACTCTTCCTACATGATTATATTAACAACACATCATTATGTTATTTGACGAAATACAATAAGTAATAAGTTGATAACATTACACCAGGTGTTCCCACATTCAGTTGACGAAAGAAAGTACTTTGGTTAGTTTCTAATTTATTAATATGTGCTTGTTTCTAAATCCTTGTAAATTATACTTCGGCATCTACTCTGCTTACAAACATTTTATCATGAGTGGTCATAATCACTGTGGTAAAGTTGATCATCTTGAAAGGAATTTCCGAAGTATTAAGTATTAAGCAACATAATAACTCATCCAGTTTCAACTCAACAACTACAGAGTATGGTAGAGGAATAGAATTAGCTTTTTCAGCAGCAAAACATTTTGAACAGTAACTTCAAAGCTGTGACAGCCGAACAGAATAAAAATGATTATATTCGAGATGCTTTCGTATCTAGTCTCTTATTAGTCTCTTCTTCTACTTCTCTACAATTAGAAGAAGTTTTTAACCAGGCACGCTCTTTGGGAATGGCTCATCTAGAATCTGTAAGTTTCACTACTGCTGACAATCTAAATAATGCCGTTTCTAAAAATTTTAATGAAGAACTTGTTTCAAGTAATGCTTCTGATACATCAGATCTTGTTGCAGTTTCAGTCAAATGTGGAAATCATAAACGATAAATGATGTTTCTTTTGTGGAAATAAATTGCATCCTAGATACCTACTTGTGTCTGGCATCGATTGTTACCTGCAAAAATTGTAATAAGAAAGGACATTTTGCAAGGGTCTGCAAGAGTGAGAAGAATACCTTTGCTGCTACGGAAGTTCTTTCACATATAATCGCTGCTTCTTCTTCACTACTTAAGACTAAAGTACCCATATTCATTAATGTTGCAATTGAAAAGTTTATTAATCTTGAAATCAAAAGACTTAAAAGAAGTTATTATAGAAGAAAGTATGTCTCCATGGAAAGCCCAAGTCTTAGTAATTTCTAATACAAATAATAAACGTAGAATGGTAATTGATTATTCTCAAACAACTAATAGGTTCACTGATATAGGCCCGGTTTTTTCACCTCCAGTTAACTTTATCTGGCAAGTAATTCCCTTAGCAACGACTGTGATCACAATTGTTACTATGGGAATAAACCGTCAGATAAAGTTAACTGGATCTTAACTGGATAAGTTAACCACTTCCTAATATAGAAGGAATTATATCTCGAATTGCCCAATTCTCTATATTTAGCACAATAGACCTCAAAAGTGCCTATCATCAGATTTCCATCCAATCCTCAGAAAAAAACTTATACAGAATCTGAAGCTGGAAGATATCTTTATCAATTTAAAAGAATACCTTTTGGAATAACTAACGGTATAGCTAGTTTTCAACGGGTTATAGATTCTATTATCAAAAACGAACAGCTTGAAGGAACTTTTGCTTATCTCGATGACATCACTGTTTGCGGTAGAAATCAAAACGAATGCGATAAAACTTTAAATCGATTTCTTGAAATTGTAAAGGAATATAACTTGACTCTGAATAAGACAAAATGCTTATTTTCTAAGAAGGAGATAAACATATTAGGGTACATGATCAAAGATATCCAGATCCAGAACGTCTTAAACCATTGTTAGAACTTCCACTGCTAACTACTGCTTCACCTCTCAAACGAAGTATTGGTCCTTTAGGACTGTAAGCAGTGCTGCGTTATGGACAAATAGGAAAACTCAACGGACCTCTCTGGAGAACCATACAATTAAGTCTTCGATGTAAAAATTTGAGTCAGAGTGGGAATCTATTCTCCAAGAAGCACTACGTTCAATTAGATCTTTACTTTGTACTGCTACTAATGTTGCTCCACACGAGCGCATATTTTACCATAGTCGTAGGTCAACAAGTGGTGCGGTTCTCATGAAAAGACCAGTTCGCAGGAGTAAATTTGAACCTTTGGTGGAACAAGTAGAACTCTTACAAGTCAATCCAGATTATTCATTTATCCGCTTAGCTGATGGCCGAGAAACTAGTATATCCAACCGATATTTAGCACCTCTTGGCGAACGTGAGGATGACATAACTCCAATTCTTGCGGATGATGTAACTCCAATTCTTGCGGATAATGTAACTGCAACTCCGCAAATATCTAAATCAGCCCAATTTGGAGAAAATGAAACTAATTTACAACTACAAAAACTTACAACTTGTGAGTATAGCAACATTCAAGATGAAGCACACAATGACGATACTAACCTGCATCTATCAAATCGAGAGCGCGATACCAGTGATACCAACAATGATACTTCGTCGATCTAACCGTATTCCCCAAATATTATTGTCAAATTACGTTTTATAAAACATTATTTGTTTATAATTATTATTGCATAATTCCGTTAAATAAAACCAATCTTTTGGTGTACATAATTTAATTAATTTCACTACAGTTCTTCATCAAGCAGAAAACTGTCTCAAAGTATTTCTAAATGAAGCTTCAACAATGGAGCGTATTGTTAAGGAGTTTCGATGTGACGGAGGAAAAGAATTTGATTGTGAGGAAACGCGTCGAATTTTAAGTAATCGTGGTATAGTTTTAGTATTAATTGCCCCATATACGCCAGAACAAAACGGTGCGCCAGAAAGGGAATACCGAACGATTGTGAACTCGCTAGATCCATGATGTCGGTATGACATCCATGATGTCCCACGTTTTATTTGGGTTCAAGTTTCTGAAACTGCTGTGTATTTATTGAATTATACGGGTAAAACACCAATTGATGGCCGAATTATTAAAAATTAGATCGCCTGCGTGTGTTTGGTACTGAATGCTTTGTACACATTCTAAAGCAGTTTCGTAAGAAGTTCGACAATAAAAATCGAATGGTTGGTTATCTAAACATTAAAGATGGTTATCAAGTACACGTACCATCACTAAAAAAATTTAAAATTCTCACGACGTTTATTTTAAGCTAGAAAAAATGTGAGTGGAAGAAGCTTCGATTTTAAAAGAGCAACGTCCAAAACGAATGGTGAGGAAACCGAATTGAATGACGTCTGGAAACTATGTTGGTGGATCCGTCTATAAGCCTAGAGTTAAGTTTCAAGACCCACAGTCTTATAATGAAGCGCTAAATTCAAATTCAAAACAACAATGATTGGCTGCCATGAAGGAAAAATTGGAAGCTTTGAAAGAAAATGATGCCTGGGATCTCGTTTTTGCACCAAGAAATGCAAAAATGATCAAAAATCGCTCTGTGTTGCGCGTGATATTAAACATAGATGGAAGCATTCATCGTTTTCGTGC
The DNA here is from genome assembly GCA_958336345.1 of Dorcus parallelipipedus. Taxonomy (NCBI): domain Eukaryota; kingdom Metazoa; phylum Arthropoda; class Insecta; order Coleoptera; family Lucanidae; genus Dorcus; species Dorcus parallelipipedus. The sequence goes on from OY284481.1 coordinate 19,011,348, forward strand.
AAGACTCGTTGCTAAGGGACATGTACAAAAGGCAGGCATAGATTATGAAGAAACTTTTATCCCAATAAGCCAGTAGCTTTTTATATGGACTTGTCTGTCGATTGAAATGAGGTTTGTACAGTTTGAAACAATCGCCGAGGTGTTACTATTTTATTGACTTCTTGCCTGCACACAATGCGACCTTGACACATATCTCAATCTCAGTTTTATTGCACGTTTAACAGCTGGGAACGGAAGTGTGAGTTATTTCATAATCAAAATTACGAGAATCTCATTTATATTTATTTACTAAATATATTACTCACTGGCAGTATTGGATATAACTAAATTATTTTGGCAATTAACAAGACCCAATAATTGCAATTAATAAATTGTAATTGTCCAGTCTTTACAATTAACTACAGTTAATTAAGTGAGTGAGTTTCTGCGATTACAATTAATTAATTCTTAAGTGTGTTTTTTTAACAAAACATTTAAAAATAGTACATTTTTAATTTATAAGACAAACTCAAATAAATTTTATTGGAAGATAACTTTAACATAATTTACGAGCTACGGTTTACATTTCGAGATTATAGTAGTATATTTAAATTACTCTTTTTCTATTTTCGAAGTTATCGAAACCCACTAACACAACAATAACAATTACTGTGCCAGGCACCATAATAATCTCACGTTAATTAATTATATCGTAATCAACACAAATAGTAAAATTAATTAAAGTTCGTGATGTGTGGTCCGCACCCCAAATAGTGGTGTGGTAATCACCCCTCGCCCATTCCTACACCACTTTATTTCCTAAAAACTTTAAAAGCAAATAAAAGGTTAAGTTACTTTGTATTATAGCTTTCATCGTGGCATGTGTGCCGGCGATACGTAGAATACGTACGTGCACGTATCTATCTTTTTGAGGCACGTGCTCATTTAAATTTCTAAATTAAAATCACCGGTGTTAGGTTTTTCAGTCGATGTTGATTTAAGGTGTATCTGATTTTTCTGGTTAGCAGGTGAACGTTCCGATCGCTTTCTTTTTATATTGTTTTGACATTAGTACATTTAAAGGCATCGTATCCTTTCGACATCAATGTTCTTGTACAACCATTTTTATTAAAATATTTGTGATGTATTAGCGTAATGTTGCCAAATTTATTAATTTCCCACCTACGTACGTGTTAGCTATTGAGGTTTCTCTGCATAATGAACAAGGCAACGTAAAGTTAATCCGCTAATTTCCAAATGTACAGCTGACATTGTAAAAAATGATGATGGATGTTCGTTAAAAAATTATATTTCATATTTGTTCGATTACCTTTAACCTCTGCTAACATCGTGCTCACGTGAGTGTACAAAAGAGACGCCAGCGTCTGATTTACACACCCGTAAATGCGACCAATTTATTCACCCCAACATCTACTTAAGGTTCAATCTTAGAATTGACAAGGCTCATCAGCGGCGTAACAAATAGCGTTGAATATTTCATTCTTTATTAATATTCAAATCACCTAAAACCACCTATTGCATTTATTCATTTATTTACTTACTAAAGCTGCGACTAATGCATTTAATTAGGCAGATGAGTATTTCTCTGAGGTACTGTAATTATGCGTGTACGCGTAGTTTATCGGTGCACCTTGTCAGCGTTTTACTTAAATCTGACAAAAGGACCTTCAACGACTGAAGTGGTTTAATGTAACAGGTGTATGGGTTTAATATGTGACTGGTCTTCCTCCTGCATTAAAATTATTACGACGCCGTGTGTTTTTGAATACATTAACACATTTTTTTAACAATACATAAATATGATAATCCTGCTGAAAAATCGTCGACGATAGTTTCGCTGATCAACATCAGATACTTTAATTTAAGAAAGTTTCAACTTCTACTAGCCAATAAATACGTGTACATTTATAAAAGTCCTCCATTATATATTCAAAAATTATGTAGGGGTTTCATTTTGTATACTGCTGCAGACGACATGCAAATATTTGTTCCTCATAAAAATTATAACTACATATGTGCTGTGCGTAGCGAACAAAAGGAAGAAAAAAAATCATAAATAACAAGCAATTTCTGAATAAACATCACAATGCAGAAGCTACAACATGAGTTATACGGAGACCCGCGCAAAATAACCGGATTTCCAGAGATTTACCTTGGCAAGCGCGAGTCTAACGTGTATTTATGGGCCGGCCCTAATAAATAAACTGTTGGTAATAACTTAATAATCCTAACATAAGTTAACCGAATCAAAAAGGCGAATAATCTAGGAATTTGCGACACAATGGCCGAGTATGGTAACTCATGTCGCAGACTCCGGCCTGTCGACCACCTTATACTTTATTAGGCTACCTCTGGTGGTATTACATAAAGAGGAGGGTTTACAAGATAAAATTTAATTTAATTTCTCTTATTGGTGTTAGTACTGACTGACAAAGAACAAGCGTTAATTAAGTTTAGAAGAATTTCAGAAGCCAGAAGTACAATTTAAGTACATGAAAACAATAGATATTGTGAGCAGAGAGAGTTTCTTGGAACACGATAATGCAGAAAAAGAGTGGGAAGGAATAGAGCGAATAATGAAAGAAGCAACTATAATAAGTCGATTTCAATCAGGAAGTCAACTAAGGGTACGGGTTGGTGGGATAATGAATATAACAGAGGACTAGCAAAAGAAATAGGCTGAGAATCTGAGCGCTTCAAACGAGAAAGCAGGAAGATCGCGTAAAGTATCAAGAACAAAGGACAAAGGTGAAGAAGGAATGCAGAAGGAGAAGAAGAGCACAAAGGAAGACATACTCGTATAAGAAGAACTAAAGGAAATTCGAAACTTCTATAAAGAAATAAAAAATGAGAAGGAAGGGGTGCCAACTCAGGTGATATACATTAAAGATAAAGAGGGGAATTTAATGGGAGAAGAAAACGAAATAAGGGTAAGATGGAGAGAAAATTTTAGGAAAATATTGAATGAAGAGACTGAAATTTAAAATTCCTACCAAATGAATTAGACTGGTTAAGATGACGTTAGAAAGAACAAGAAGCAATGTAAAAGTAGAAGTATCCCAAGACTTCGAGATTAGAGTAGGGCTTAGACAAGAAGATCCTCTGGCAACTCTTTTATTTAACTTAGTCTTAGAAAAAGTTTTAAGGAATAGCAAAGCAAACAGAGAAGGGGACTTAATGTATAAAAGCCATCAAATCATTGTTCATGAGGATGATGTAGGACGAAGTGAAAAAGAACTTCGTGAAGTTGCAAGAAGGGAAACAGAGGCAGCAGAAGAAATGGTACTCCAGGTAAATCATAGTAAGAGTAAATGGATCAGCGGTAACAATAAACAACTTAGAGCTAGAAATAAGTGGGAAGAAAATGGAATTTGAAGAGGTGAATGAGTTCCTGTATTTAGGGGTGTTAACAACAAATCAGTACCAGGAAGAAAAGGAAATTGACATGAGACTGATGAAGGGAAACAGGTGCGCAGGATCAGTGAATAATTTGTTAAGATCCACGCTGATGTCAAGAAATTTGAAATTAAGACTATACAAAACAGTAATAAGACCAACCGCTTTATAAGCATGTGAAACGTGGATAATAAACAAAATATCTCAAGAAAGACTATTACGGTGGAAAAGGAAGATTTTGACAAGAATATTAGGAGGCAAAAAGACCGAAAGTGGATATGAAAGAAGGTCCAACGAAGAAGTTTATGCAATGTTCAATGAAGCAAGGATTACAGATGTAATCAGAAAGAAGCAATTGTAGTGGTTGGGACATATACAGAAGATGAAAGAAGACCGAGTTAAGAAAATAGCATGGAAACATCTAGATGGAAAGAGAAAGAAAGGAAGACCAAGGAAAAGCAACAAAATATATGTTTTAACATGATTCATTTTTTATAAGAAGCATCAATTCAATGGAATAATACATAACATTACTGGAATATAGCACTAATGTAATTAATAATATAACCTTAGTGGAATTTTACAATACATACTATAACCAAAAATGCAAAAATAATAACCCCTACTTTCCGAGCAATAATAATTTCTGTTTGAAGTTATTTAAACTGGGTAGCTTTTAGATTAACAAACATTGATCTAACAAATTTAAATTTATTTTCCAAAATTATATCGTCAAGTCAACAAACCACCAAAGTCTTCATATCTGATTAAAAATTATACAATCTGTTTCGTTGTTTAAGGAAATCATTTAAACAAATAAATCTGAACAAATTAGCAAAAACAATCAGGATAATAAATGCTTTAACTATTCAACGCAAATTTTGTTAAGGTACCATCGGTTAATAATTTCATTAAAACTTTAAACTGTTCAACGCAGAATTTGTCAAGTTGTTAACGACTAAATAAATCGAAAAACAAATTTCAAACTAAATATATTTTGAAATTTGTTTTAAATTGGAAAAAGCTCCATTGCAAACTCTTTTGTTTAAACGACCGAACGTTTCAAACCAGTTTGAATTTTCCGGCCGTTTCTAATTTGGCGCGAAATTTGAAATTTAGAAGCGAGCAAATTTCTAACTGAATTAATTTCAAACTGACGCAACGCAAACTGGAACCTTGTAAGACAACAGACAGCGGACTACCAAACGAACAAAAAAACAAAAGCACATCGCCATTATTTAGACTCTAGTTCAAATGAGCGAATGTCTGGATTTTCTCGCCGTTTTTGAATTGGCGCGAAATTCGAATTTTAAAAGCGAGTGAATTTTTAATTCCATTCGTTTCGAAGCAACGCCACGCGAATCTTGTGCGTTTACAAAACCAAGGAGATTCCGGATCCTTCTGAGTATTTAAAAGATCACAGAATCGATCTTGATCTCAAGATAATTTTGACGAAAATTTTCAAAAGTATAGGTCAGGATTTCCGAATAGTTCATCAAGGTCATATCGAAATCAAGAACCTCCTATAATCTTGCAAGCGTCTAAAACACTAAAAAGTTTCTGGATTCTTCTGAAATCTTGTGTGTTTATAAAATTGAAGAGGTTCTTTGACCTCGATAGGACTCAACCATAATCGTCCAAACGCCCAAAACCGCGGAAAGATTCCGGAATCTTCTGAGTGTTTAAAAGAACGCAGAATCTGTCTTGATCTCAACATAACCTTGATGAAACTTTACAATGATCTAGGTCAGGATATGTCAAGATCTTATCAGGTCAACAACCTCCTATAATCTTGCAAACGTCTAAAACACTAAAAGTTTCCGGATTCTCCTGAAATCTTGTGCGTTTACAAAATCAAAGAGGTTCTTTGACCTCAACAGGACTCGACCATAATCGTCTAAACTCCCAAAACCGCGGAAAGATTCCGGAATCTTCTGGGTGTTTAAAAGAACGCAGAATCTGTCGTCATTTCAACATGACTTTGATGAAACTTTACGATAATCTAGGTCAGGATATGTCAAGATTATATCGAAGTCAAGAATCTCCTATAATCTTACAAATATCCAAAACACTAAAAGGATTCTGGATTATTCTGAAACCTTGCGTGTTTACAAAATCAAGGAGGTTCTTTGACCTTGAGAAATTCCTATAGTCTTCCAAATACATATGCAAAACCGAGAAAGATTCCAGAACCTTTCTTGAAACGATCACATGGCCCCAACATGACCTTGACGTGACTTTTTTTTTTATAAAAATGTAAGTCAATGAAATGTTAGACGGGTGCAAGACCACGGGAGTTCTGAAATTCACCTTGAGTTGACCTTGATAAGCCATTTCTTAAATCCTCTGCGACCTTGTAACTAATTGTCTTGTGACGTCAAAGTCTTGAATCATTTATTTGTAGGGCCTCTTATGACCTTGAAATTGTCAGTAATTATCTTGGAGTCAATTAAGTCCGTCCTGTTATTTGACGAATTTTACAATGTTAGGGATACCAGTCAGCAGATTCAGATATACTATTTTGAATAGCATTTAATCATTCCTTGGGCTTAAATAATTGGTAATAAATTAATTACTTTGAACTTTAGCTTATACAGCGCGTTAGAAATTTCCGGCAGCCTTTTCTTCAATTTAAATTTGTTAGACGCCAGATTTTATAATGAGAGTGTAACACTTCTAAATGAGTAACAAATAGTAACAAGATTATTTTTTTTTCGGTAAAAGTAAAAGCGCTCGCGCATTTATTCCTTTTGCTCGGTGGTTATTACGAAAATTTTGATTGATCTTCCAATCTTTCCCGTCATTATTTCTGTTCTCGAGTCCTGGCATGACAAATAAGCACATTAGGGTCTCGCATATGTAAGAGTGGTTGCCACCTACGGTCGGTAATCTGACAACATTCCTGATAAGTTCGACGCATCCTTCAGTCTCGTCCATACATCATATCATTCGATTGTGATCATTTACAACTTGTTATTTCATTTAAGGCCCCTTTGACGTTTCCGTTATTAATTGATTAAAATTTTTCTCCTGCCTCCTCTCAAGTTTCTCCTTTTTACCACCGCCCTGTTCTCCATTAAATTGAATTATTGTACATTACAGACAAGACCATTACTACAAATAGTCGCCTAAAGAGGTAAGTACATATTTTATTCTTGATTAAGTTGATGTCTTTAATCAGTTCGTGATTGAACCTACCTTTCCACTTTTATTGACCAAACGAATTCATTGATTTTAATATTTCATTTGTAATTAACAGTTTGTTTTATGGTTTGTATTTGAAAATGATTACAATTTATCAAAAAAAAATTGTGCTTTACAGAATCAAAAGGCTTAAATCATTCCACAGCGACTTGTCTATCATTCAAATTGTAATTATTGTAAAATTAGTTAAAAAAATTAGGTTTAACATTAATTATAAGATATAATTTGCTATGTTTTGCGCTTCTTAAGTGGCATGTCATAAACAGACTTTATTTCTGAATTTTTTTATAACAATAATTAAAAAAATTTATGCACGTCATAAAACCTAAAGTACATTTTAAGACCTCTTATACTTAACGACGTAATTATATGTATTTGCAGAAGCATTTCCTTTTGGATTATAAGAGATGTTTTTTTTCTCTCTTGGTTTGCTTCAGCAGCAATAAAAGAAACTCTGAAGCATCTAGTAACAGAAGGGAAGAAATGCATTAAGCTTGTTCGCTTATCAACACCAGTGTACACCGTATACACTAGCGTAGACAAGTGCATTCGTTTATTATGCCATACGGTGCAAATTACATTGGTTTGTTATGCACAATCGAACTACACTGAACAACTACACTATCAAACATTATGATAAGATTTTTTTAGCCAATAATCGGAAGAATTCAGTTGGCTTCAATCTGTGCGTAAGATAAAATGAGTCCATTTGTGTGAATTACTTAATCAACACATTTTAAGAATAGATTTATCTATACGCCCACGGCATTTAATCTTAAGCTAAAAAACCTATTATAAACGAGCAACATAGCGCTACAAGAATCGAAATGTGTTTCTTAATTTAACGTTCCTGTTATTCGAAAATCGTTAAGTCCGATTTGATCGTCAGAAACGACCTAGTTGAGATTTTATGTAAATCGAATATAAATTAAGTTGGTATGCAGCTGCGGCAGCAGTAAACCCGAAAGTTTCTATGTGTTTAAACGAGAACTTTTCGACGCTAATTAACGTACCTTTCCGTCAGATACGTGTGACTTAAGGAACGCAAAGAGAGACTTGCGCGATTCATTTCGAATTCTAATTGTTGGAAACGGCTGCGCTTTATTAATTGGAAATATGTAAATAACATCTCGAAGTGTCGGAGTCGGTGGAGGTTCGGTCGTCGAAGAGGACGGAATGTTTTCAGGCCATGAAATATCTGCAATTCAATCAGCTTTTCTCGAGCCAAACTGCACGTAATTATAAGTAAAACCCAGTTTCAATTAATTTGTTTATTTATTTGCTTATCATTTAGGTCGGGACGTAATAATTCATGCATATTTATGAAGCCCCCAGAGGACAATCGACGTTAACAGCAGTTATGCAATTTCAGCTTTTTAAAGAAGCAGCAAATGAGTGCAGTTTGTAATTACTGATTTTATTCATTTGAGAAGACGTCAGACTGTAACGTTACTTCCCATTCGGTAGCGTAATTGATTATGTTATAAATGCAAAGTGAATACCTATGCATTACTAACTAGTTCAAGTTCTTAATTGTGTTTTTGTAGACATTCCCCGTTATTATAGTCTCTTTTGGAATATACTCAATTAAGAGAATCCCCTCCGCAACCCAGAAAACTGTGGCCATCACTTTTCCGCAGAACATTTTTTCTTTGCCTCCTTAGATGGAGGAGAGCCCTTATGAACCTATTGCATGGACTCTTGCTTCGTGGGAGGGTCCCAGTGGTGTACCCAGGTCTCATCTCCAGTTACAACTGGGCCACTGTCTTCTTTCGATAGAAATTTTATGACGCTTCTGCGTTCAAGTTTCAAATCACTCATTTCACTTCTTTAAATTGATATAAAAATGGCAATTTGTAAGCGATTGGAACCAAACTTCAAGATGACACTGTAGAAAATCACAGAAACATTTTATAGCTAGGTACAGAACATGAAGAACTCCCCTCGTAATTACTAATTAATTTCTGATACAAACTTGCACACTAGACATATTTGTTTACACAGTATTTTGTTTGTTAGTTAAATCCAACTTGTATGCTTAAAATTTTTATGATACATAATTTGTTCGATTATTGGAAAGGGAGAGCACATTTCTGTCAATTAAATTTCCTCCCAATCTTTTTCCAAAATGATAAAAGTTTATTTGTCAAGTTCGTCCCAAAGATAAAAATAACAGTCGCGTTAATTTGAAAATTAGTCAGTGTCGAGTAGAACTCTGTGGGGACGAATAAAATTTATTTTAAGACCGAACGCCCACGTTTCGAGCCGTATAAATTGAGACATTAAAGACCCAGTAGTTAGGTAGCACACTAAAACCGAGTAAAATAAATCTGATTTTAATCAATGTTTACCGACGATCATTACCATATTTAAATACCATTGCTACAATTAAAATAATGCTAATTTATTATGAATTTAATCGCCGCAATTAAGTTTTCGCTCGCGCTTATATTGCATGTTTACTTTTTCCGACGTTTATTGAAATCAATTAGCATAATTATAATTTGCGACGTATGTAAATATACGCAGAATTAAGAAATTCCGATGATCTATTTGTTCGCGTAATAACATTTACATAAATTTATAAATCAAATAAATTTCACACTTTTAGTATTGGCGAAAATATTTAAGTGATGAAATTAAGCGAGAACTCAAATCTTTGTTTATATAAATTATACGCCGAATGGCACAAATTAAGTCTTTCAGCGTATAATCCCGAAAGGTAATATGTTTGGCTTCATTTAATTGGCCAATTTAAAACACTTTTTAATTGAGCCATATAAGATCCCATAAAACAGCAAATACCATAAAACTTAATGGCCCCTATAAGTTTGGATTAATTTATAATACGCAGTTCCTACGTAAACTTTCGAATTAACGTTCGGCTAAGCATTTTCCTAATAACGTTGACTTTTCAATAAACTCTATTTTTATTTAAATCATCCGTCGTATGTGTCATCATAAAACAGTAAATCAATCTCGGAATAAGTACGCACTACTCTATTCTCCAATTCTAATTTAATTATGTAATTTTATGCACTCACTTTTGCCTAAGTTATGGTCATTATTTTCATAATGGACTAATTAAGGATTAAGCAGATGCATAAATATTTTCAAGGCAGTGAATATCCTTGTTTCAGGTTTATTTATGTTTACATTTATAATTCATGTATATCGTAGACGTTAACATATCAAAAGTACTAGCACCTTCCTGAAGAAATCCTTTTGTTGTTTAGTCTTCTTTAGTTCTGGAACACATATTAATTATTTAGCGTCATAATTCGTACGCAGTGCAGCAGCTTGATTTTCGGGTAATTTTTTAATTAATTATAAACTGTTCAAAAGAATTTTCTAACATTTTTTCCATACTCTCGGACATCCCTTCTTGTCGTGATTTCATTTTGTCGGGTTAATTAACAGTCACCCTGTATATATTTGAAATTAGATGCGTTTGGATCTCCATCCTTTTGTAATATTTGTTATTAAACTGACAAAATGTTCGTGCGATTGTTAATTGATTGTTCATATCTTTGTTTTAATTATCCAAAATCTTAAAATTAGTGGTATTAAGAATTTTATTGTGTTGGTAATTGCTAATGTTTACTTGCTACTACTTAAGCGGCCCCTCATTGCATCTCAAATTATGCAGAGAAAAATTCAAAGCCAATAAACATAAGACCTGCATTCCTGTTACGTTTTCTAAAATAATACGGCTTCATCTTGTGTTATCTGATATCGTTGTACGGTTTATATCGGCCGAAAACACGCCGCCTGTAAGTGCAACGTATTCGTAGGTATACGTATACCTATTTTAACGAGATCGAACTCCGATAATCTATAATAAACAAAGCGAAGAAATTAGTTATAAAATGAACCGAATACTTTAACACTTATCGCCATAAAAATACGTGTATTTAAAAAGTGTGTAACATAATGAAAGTTTTTGCCAGACCGATACAAGTTAGTGGAGTTAAAAGAAAATATTAATAATGCTAAGATATGTTTAAATGGTGGACTGACTAGTGATGAAAGTATGCATAAAGGAGAAACGAAACAATTATGTATATCTACCGGGTGTTTGTAGAACGGTAGCCAGGCGATAACTCCCTTAATAATAGAGATATTTTAATAAACTTTGTTTTTATTTTGTTTGACAGAAGGTAGCCTACATGGCAATATGCATTGTTCTTTTCCTAGGCCTACTGTGATTGAGTTATTACACATAACTTTGTTTTTCCAAATAGAACATCCGGTATATTTTGTGATATTTGGAATCTACTCTAAAAACTCTATCCAATAGCAAAGTTTCGACAAAATCAAAGAGATGGTTTAATTTTTTCAATAATTTTTTAAATGTGTACAAGTTGCCCGTGAATTATTTAAAACTGTCAAAAATGCTTTTACATTGATATAATAAATAAAATTAAATCAATAAAGTGCTTTACTAAGGAATTATTGCATCTTAAAACATAAAAAAAATATAATTCATAAAAAAAACTCTTTTTTTAAATGGAAACATATGAATTTCAGTGCATATTTGACAAGTGCATAAAATTAGCTTTCCAACGGTATAAGACACTTGGTTAATTACTGTACCCTAATTATTTAAATATCAATTAAAAAATTATTGAAAAAATTAAACCATGCCTTTGATTTTATCGAAACTTTGCTATTGGATAAAGTTTTTGGAGTAGATTCCAAATATCACAAAATATACCGGGTGTTCCATTTGGAAAAACAAAGTTATGTATAATAACTCAATCACAGTAGGCCTAAGAAAAGAACAATGCATATTGCCATGTAGGCTACCTTCTGTCAAACAAAACAAAAAAAAGTTTACTAATTTAATATCTCTATTATTAACGGAGTTATCGACTGGCTACCGTTCTACAAACACCCTGTATAAACAAACATATGGAAATCTAGATGACTTTAATTTATTAACTCTATTATTATTAACTAATATACAGACTCATCCAAGCTCATTTTTTTCCTATAGTAAAATGTTTTTCGACTGGTCCTAAGCAATAAAATTTATTAATGGAGGCCTTCTGAAATCTGTTTGATGAATTTGATACAACGCCTAACATTTTGACTACCGAGATTTCAAGTGGATCTGTGAATCTGAACTGTTTTTGGTCATCTACCTAAGTAGGTAGATTAAAGTAGGATTGAAGTACTTCAATCCGCTTGTAATATTATTTCAACCCTAAAGAGAGACAACCACATAGTCAAAAGAAATGCTGTGAGTGACTAACTTAACATTAGATGCTTCCAACGGACAGCCACTGACAATTGTTAAGCATCAACTGTTACTTGTGTTTATTATGATTAAGTTGAAATGGATAATGTAGAAACAAATTGACGATAGTTTGATAGTAGGTATAACAAGTGTCTAAATAAAAACCTGGTCAAGTAGGCTACATTTAGTAATCCTGTTATGTAAATGCAAAGGATAAATTCTCGATCACAACCTACTTAACCAGGTTTTTATTTAGACGCTCGTTATATTATAAAGTTAACTAGCATCAATAATCATTTGAATCCGCGTTTACATCGCTATTTTTCAGGCGGCTTTGTCAATCCAATTCCCTTTTCAGGCGGATTGAGCTAAGTTCTCAATCGGATTGAAATGGCAAGTTAGATAAATTTATATCGAGATTAAAACATTATTGTGTAATTCTATCGATTGAAATTTCAATCGGATTGAAGGTACGAGATAAACTTAGTCATCATCAGAGAGGGGATCTATAGACAAAATAAAAATACAAATAAGCGGTTAAAAATGTTTTAATATTTTATGGAAAAAAGCTTTAAAAATAAAGCAAAAGACATGCAGAACAGCATATTAAAAATTCTTATTATTAAACCCAGCTAACTCAACCTTGACAAAGCAATATTTTTTTAAATCAAACTCATTTACATATTTTGAATAACATGATTTATATTTAATAAAGTAATGTGTTAATAAGAACAAGAACAAAAGAAATAACTCACAAATGAACACATGACATAAACATCCTCGAGTTCATTTTCTTTTGTAATGCCTGCCCAATGTTTCTGATGTTGGTAACTGTTACCTGAAGATTAGGAAATTACAAAAATTTCTGTTCTACATTTAGGGATAAGGCAGACTTCCATCAGAAAACCCTAAAACTTTGACACTGACATTTATTATAGAAAGAAATAAAACAATACTGAAATTTTAAAGTATACTTAGGCCAATTTTATAATCGTCGGATAAACTTATTGATGAGGAGAATAAAAATTTCAGAGGAAGAAGTTAAAGATTTAGAAGCTCCAGTACAAGGTGTCTCAGGAAAATGTAGAGATGAAGACAGAACATTAAAAGCCGGTGTAGAAAGTATAGTTTAAACAAAGAAGAAGGGTCGTCCAAAGAAAAGTTTATCAAACATGCAAAAATCTTTAGAAATAAAACATGGGATGAGCTACGGGAAAGAAAACATGTTGCAAGACATTCAAACACTGCATGCTGTAATAATATCAAGGAACCGTCTGCATTTAATGAAGCTATTAATTCCAACGATGCAGTACATTGGCTGGAAGCGATGAATGAAGAAAATGAAAAAAATTAAAACTTGAAAAGACGTGTAAAATTAAATATGCATAAAACTGACAAAATAGCAAAAAAAAGCATTAAAAAAATATGCGTCAAATAGTAACAAATTTTGAATTAGTTACAGAATATGAAAAGTTTCGCGTTGCTATTACCCCTCACGAAAAGCATAAAGGCTACAAATCCGCTCTCTAGTCATTATTATGAATATGGATTCACATTAATTACTTCCGATTTTAATGTAATTTAATTTTAATCAACCAAGGAATTGCAATTCTATACTTCAAATATTCATAGTTTTATATTACATTGGCTACACTAATTCTTGCACTTACGGTTGAATTAAATTGTTCAAATTTCGCGCTCACTTTTCCTTTTTACAATTATTGGATCCCCTCGATCCGAACATTTGGACAATCGACGATGAATTTACGAAAATGCCTTCGAAGTTCCTAGAATGTGATAATAATTATAAACAGGCCACTCCTTTCTGTTTTGCTGGTGGTCTATTAACCAGGCTGCAGTATTGTACTTTAATAAATGTATCGAAAGTTTCATAATTTATTATTATTTATTTACAGCAACAATTTAGGTCGAGAAATCAAACGGTCAAAATTGTGTGGGAAACGACAAATAGCAATAACCAATTTGCTCTTTTGACGGCGAGGCCTCGAATAGGGCCGAAACATCTATCAAGAGAGGATGCTCGAGGATTCCTTTATGAAATGTCTTTATTTATAATTTTGTAAATTTATTATTTACCTTGAGAAAGCTGTGTATAGTGATACATACGTAGTTATTCGAAGGAAGTTATTTAAGGGGATTCGTTCAAGCAGAAATCAATGCAATGTTATGCATTTTTTGTCGGCGAATTGTGGGTTTCGTTATGAATAAAACTTTCTGAAAAAAATATATGTGATTTAAGTAGTGATTGCCCGCCGCCCGTTGCAGGTGCAGAGACCGACAGAGACCGCATGCAAGGGATAGCGTTATGCCGACTCTACTTTAACTCCGTTTTGCAGCACAATTTTGTCAACGAATTACGGAAGTTGTAATTAATCAATACAATTTAAGTTTAACCAACATATCAAGGACATGTAAAACAAAGGCTGTGGACCACTATTTTCTTAAAACGTGCATAATTCACTTCACTACAGCGTTGTACAGTAGAGCCAATTTATTGAAAGTTTGGATTTTTTTTTTGGAAAACTCTACTTGCATTTAATACTCCCATGCGTCAAGGTACCTCGATCATCACTACTTAAATCACATATATTTTTTTCAGAAAGTTTTATTCATAACGAAAGCCACAATTCGCCGACAAAAAATGCATTGATTTCTGCTTGAAAGAATCCCCTTAAGGAATAATTATTATAAACTTCTTTGATAAATTTTCACGGGGAAAAAGCTACGTTAAATTTGTAGATTTTGTTTTGAGCATAAACCGAAAAGATTAAGAAATACATTGAAGGTTATCATCATCATCAGTAAATCCATAAGTTGAATGAAAATAAATTGACACCAACCAATTGTATATATTTTAGTTTGTTTGTCGTACACAGACAAGCTACACATTAAGTTGTCTATACTCCTGCTGTAAAATTGTTGTAAATCTAATTTATCGACCTACAAGCAATCCCCAACGCCATAAATTTTTAAGTTACCATTTTATCTGGAGAGGCACTCCCTTCGTTTCGTGTAAGTAAACACATTATTCCTTGCTAAATTCTATGATATCAATGTGGTTTTGAATATTCTGTTATATTCAACTTTATCAAACACATCTTCAGTTGTTTCCTCCGGTTCTAGAAGAAATACTGAAAATTTAGGAAATTCAGGATAGGTACGCATGCATGTGTCAATTAAGTACAAGTTGTAACAATAAATAACGTTTATGCAAATTGTAATTCGTTCACAATTACATTCCTTATATCTACTATACAATGATGTTGCTGTATTGGAACAGAATCCGTACGTTGTAGAATACCCACGCGTTATAGAGCGAACAGTTTTACAGTGGGTTGAACGTCCTCGCGTCTAGGAGTCTACCTACGAACGAATTTCGTGTTAATCCGAATTTACATGCATCCCAACGAATAAACGTTTCTCATTCTGCGGACGCCTCGAATTTAGATCACCTCGAAAACACACCAACAAATGGAGCATCATGTAATAACAACAGTGAAATTTCTTTGCACTAGGGAGTGCGTTTTTGAAAACGAGAAGTGCCTTTACTTTATTTATTTATTCTCAAACGTGCGTGAAACTTGTCGAAGTTAAGGAACATTATTCAAGGAGTACTTTTTAACACGGTCATCAGTTGATTCACAGCCCACTGACACCATTTTATAAATAAATTATTTACAAGATATAAATACATGCTAACGTTTACTTTGGTAAAATTTTGTCTACGCGGAGCAGCCTTGTGCTGTATTAGTCACGGTTGTGCATCGTCAGCTGAAGGGGCTGACATGTAACTGGATCTTTCTGTGGTGGTGGATCCACGACCTCGACGGGACTTGAAGATCTCGACGTGTCTTGTTTTTGTGCATCGTCGACGTCGGATTCGTCGTTGACGTTGATCTCTTCATCCGATTCTGATATGTAACCGCTCAACCTTCGCATATTCTGCGTAGCTGCGAGCAGGGTGGCTGAATTCGGTACGAGCGCTTTAAACGCGCTATTTTCGCCCCCCATTTGGAGCAAGAGAGAAGAAGACGTCGGAACGGTAGTGCGGTGTGGAGTAGTAAGCGGCGAGCCAGGGGTGGAACCTGTGGTGTAATGCGGTGAGGGCGTCAAACGGCCTGCGAACATCGAAGACTGACTGCCCGGAGGGATCGGAGATGACCGTTTTAGCAAGTTCATCCGCTGGTGGCGTCTCCATTTCGCTCGTCTGTTAGAAAACCAAACCTGATTTAACGCATCGATTAGTTAATGTCAGATTTAAAATATAAACAACGTACCTGAACGCGAGCCTCCGACAGCGACGTTTTAGACGCTAGCCTTTCGCGAGTCGACACGCAGGGATAATGGCTCTTCTCGAACTCTTTCTCCAACTCCTCCAGCTGATCGGGACTGAACGTAGTACGGTTTCGTCGAAATTTCGGTTGTTCAGAACCGTCTAAACTTGAGTCGTCTTTGCTGTCTATGTGATGGCGGGAGGGTGAATTTAGTAGATTGTGATCTTGATGTGGTGACGTAGAAGATCCCGGTGATCCGGTCATCATTGAGGAACCTGTGGTTCCGGACGGTTGGAGACCGAGAGGTCCGTTTGGCCACAGGTGTGAGTGCCAGGGAAAAGCTGCTGCGGCTGCAGCGTAGGGGTGTGGATGGTACAGTCCGTAACCGGCAGCTCTCGCAAATTCGGCTGCTGCGCGTTCTGCAGCTCTGTTTCTTAAAATTCTATTTATGCTGCTGACAGACGGAGCCGTTGCATTTGTACATACACCTGGAATAAAAAGGAAACCCACTTTTAGAAAAATATTAGCCAAATATTTTCTAGAAGACAAAAATAAGAGGGCATATTTCTTTATTAAGGGCCAAGTAGTACATACAATGTGCAAGCATGTCATATCTGTAGTGATATTAAAAAAAATAATAAAACTATTCGTTTATCTCTTGCAAATAACACCGTGCAGAAAGAGACGTGCATAATCTTCAAACCTAAATGCTTAAAAATGTAATATGTGGATTTGCGTTGTACTCTTTTGCAGTGGCGGCTGATTCAAGGAGGCACAGGAGCACGTGCCCCCCAAGTTAATCAAGCTTTCATGTATTTATTCGTTTATCACTATTTTATTTATTTTAATAATAAATAATAAGACCAAACTGTAAGAAATTAGCTTGTTAAGTCTCAATACTTATTTCGCAGTTTCTAACCAATATTTACTTTTATAAGTTCGCGTCATTGCCGTTACAATTAGACGGTGTGTTTATCAGGTTGTCATGACAACGGAGCCCAGGAACGCCCACAGAGGAGCACAATTTACTTCGTGTTCCTACTCGAATATTCACTGTGTACTGTGTCGCAGTGCTGCAAAATGAATGCGGTGACGTACATTTTATTATAAAGGCTTCTCAATTGTAAAGACAAGCTCTACATTAAAAAGCTTGGCAGACCCACTCCAAAATTAAATACTAAAAAAACAACGGAGAGTTTAACCGATATTTTAAAAAGGAAAATGCCTATAATAGGTTTTCGTGAATGTGGGTGTGTGGAGAAGAAAAAATTATTTTGCTTCATTTGTCTTTTAAGCAACGATTTATTTAAGCATAAATTTGTTAAAAAATTTTGTGCAAATCGGTTTTGATTGCAGCGGATTCCTCGAGCAGGCTCTGTACAGCTGTTTCAGGCCTAGTTGGGCCTTCGTCAGCAGAACCGTAGCTCGAGAACCCCACTGCAAACCAAACCGATATGTCCTAGGATTATTCGCCATTGCGATGTGAAAGTAATGGACATTTAAGTAGCTTGTTGACCAACAAGCGATCGAAAGATGTCGCTACTTAAATGTCCATAAATTTGTTATTAAAGTATCAGGAAACAAACATAACAGAGGTGCAGAATTTATGAATAAAGGAAATGTAAGGTTCGGCATTTTTATTGTTTGACACTGACAGATTATAAATTAAGACCGACTAAAATACAACAGAAATTATGTGTACGCAATTTTTTTTGCAAGCCACCTAAGTACATATTATTTTCATAATATGTTTTGGTGGAATATTAATAAATTATCGCAATTTGGACTTCGTTTTAATTTTATTCTTGTCGTTTTCTCTGCAAAAATATTTTATAGAGTTCCATCAAGAGGAGAATATCTTACACACTTTGTTTTCACAATTTAGTAATTTCACTGCATTTGTTTGATAATAATGATATATACAAGAAACATTTTAAATATGTGCCCTCCTGTAAAATAAAGTACGAGCCGCCACTGCTCTTTTGTTAGGTATTGGACCTGATAACCCATATTAGAAATCTCCAAAACGTGGATGAAATCAAAGTAACGTTGGTACCGTTGGATGTATGCTGCGCCATCTAGTGAAATTTTCAGTGATTGTGATTTTAATTCAGTCAAACGCCAATAGATGTATGTCACTCGATTTGCTTTCGTTTCACAAAGAATTAATAGAAATTAAAGAAGCCCTTTCTTTCCATTTTCGTTTATCGCACATTGATAAGGCATGAATGTCGCCTTCCAGCGTCGGTTTTGGCTGCGCCAGCGAACTTTTCATGTCGACGTTATTAGTTGATTCAAGCATCAACACATGCCAACAATTTTATTTTTACTGAACCGTCATCACAAAAACGTCCGAGCTTCTAATAAATTCGATTTCTTTTCTTTTGCTTCTTCACACGTTTCATTTATAAACAATCGCTTACTAGAAGTAGCCAAAATATGGATAAAATCTGTAACAATGAATTTCCATTGCGCCATTATGCAGCATCCAGCGTCGGTTTTGGCTGCCCCATCTAGCGTAATTTTCATGGCCACGTTATTAGTTGGTTTAAACATCAACAGATATCGGCGATTTTATTTTAACTTTGACATTTTATCGCTCGACACCGCGCCGTCAATGACAAGAACGTTGAAATTCCAAACAAATTTCTTTCCTTCTCTACTCGCTCTATTACTGACAATTGTTTATTAGAAATCATCAAGGCGCAGATGAAATCTATATAGCGTAACTTGGATTTCCCTTGCGTCATCCAGTGGAACTCTCCGTAATGATTTTAATTCAGTCAAACGCCAATAGATGTCACTAGTTTTATTTTCATTTCCTTTACCGGACAAGAAGAATTATTTTTTAAATTATTTGAAGAAGTCTTTCTTCTTTTATCAGTATCAATTTTTTTTGACATGTGATCAGTTTTCCTCGATAGACGCCTACTCGAATTACATACACCCCATGAACAAGTTCGTACAGCAGCCCTGCAGTCTTCAAATTCTTCATCGCAAAGCGGAACGAAGAAGCCGATCTCAAGCCTCTGCCAAGTACCATTGTTTCTGATAACGATATTCAATTTACATCTAGCCAGTTTAAACAGTTCTGTCAAACAAATGGAATCGAGCATCTCACCCTTCCATCCAGCATCAAATGGACAGGCTGAACGATTCGTTCGTACTTTTAAGACAGTCATGAAAGAAACATTGTGGGAAGGAGGAAGTAAGAGAAAAGCCCTAGAAAAACTTCTACTTGCCTACCGAACAACTCCACATCCCAATTTAGATAAATCGCCTGCGGAACTACTCTGTCAAGTCAAAAGCAAATTTAATTTAAATTAACCAAATTTATTGTGCTACACAAGTGTAATTACTTATAACAAAGCGATAAATTATATTAACTGCCAAATAATGCATAATTAACTTAAAAGAGTGAGTTTGACACAACTTTAGCTCTTAACAGTGGTTGGTGAATACAGCTTTTATATTTAGCAGTCTGTTAACAGCTTAACTGACCTTTCTTTTCTTGTCGCTGTAGTCATTCCCGTGTAAGTTAAATTTTCTTCAAATGTGGACGTCCAATATTTCTATTGTCGCTTTGGAGGTTTTGTTTTTTTTTCCTTATTCGCTCTGTCTCTCCTTGCTCTTCGAATCGTTTCTTCTTCTTCTCCTGGAGGTCTCCAGTCTTTCTTGTTTTCTTCACTGTCATTGCTCTCTCTCATTATTTTTTTCTTCTCCTTGTTCTCCCTTTATGACAGGCCATTGCCCGTTTCTTCCAATTTAGCTTCAATTTTTTTCACACTCCTTCTGTCACTTTGCAGATCTTCTTCTGGGGCTAACTTGTCTTGTCCCGTTTGGGTTCATTTTTCTTTAAATGTGGTCGTCTCGCATTCCTTTTTTTGTTATCTTCTTCGCTTTGGCTCGCTCTTCTAATCGTTTCTTCTTCTTGTTCCTTCATATTAGACGGTAGCCTGTTTCTTCCAATTCAATCTACTCTTTCCAACATTCTGGAGGTTTTCCTTGTTTCGTTTTTTCCAAAAGCTTGCCTTCTTTTCGCAGCCTATACTATTGTCTTGTTCTTCTTTATTTCTAATAGGCCGCTGTCTGCAGGTTTCTTCTATTTTAGCTTAGTATTTCTTCAGATGTTAATGTTTGCGTCATTTTATAGGTCTTGTTTGCTTTTTTCTTCTTTAATAGATTGTCATTTCATCTCTTTAATTTTTTTGTACCTCTTTCTTTGTTTTGGGAAGTAGCAGGTTTCTTCCTAATTATACATTTATACATTCTTCAAAAGTGGATGTCCAACTTGTAACGTTTTGGAGGTTTTGCTCGTATCCTTCTTGCGTCTGCTTTCTTTGATTTCTTCTTCTCTTCCTTTTCTTTCCGATAGTATATAAACCAGTTAGTTGTTCTTAGCCTCAAATATCTCCTGACGTGAATGTCTTCCACGTTTTCCATATTTTCTTCTTCCTGCGCGTTAGATTCCTAGTTCTTTAGATGTGAGTGTCTAATTGGTTTCTTATTTGTACGCCCTTGCCCCTTCTTATTTTTTCTTCTTCTTTCTTTGCCTGCCTCAGTTTACCCCCAAATTTCTTCAGATGTGAGTATCCAATGCACTTTTTATTTGTCTGCCCTTATTCTCCCTTATTGTTTCTTTTTCCTTTACACAAAGCAATTTAGCTTCATACGTGACGGGGCATTCTGGTTATCTTTCTTAAAGAGAATTAACATTATGTTTTAAATGTGTAGGTATGGATGGTTGCCTATCATGACCTCTGTTAGGCGCTTATAACAGGTAAGAGTTTTCGAATAACAGATAGCAGTTTATAGACAACAGGTAAAAAGCAGGTAGCAATTAATTATAAACTGCTGCCAGCACCTGGCAAAAGTCAAGATAAGTAATTTGCTGAAAGTCGCACCATCCTTTGATTCAAAAATGTGCCAATGAAATTCGTAATTTTTCTGGAAAAGAGAATCCTGTCGATACAAATATTTCACCACAATGCAGGCAACAGGTTGAGAACATTCCTGGAACGAGCAGCGTACAAGAACCTCCCTCAATCGTTCGAAGAACGACTAGACTTCGAAGACCACCCGTTCGATCTTCAGCAGGCTCAAGAAATTAAGAGAGAAGAAATAATATGTATTGTTAACTGTAACTTTATGTAGGCCATAAAAACAAGAGGGTTGACTTTAGTTTATAAAAACAACATTCACATTTTTCATAAGAAGTCGTGTTTTTATAAGAGTTTCTCAATAAACTCTATTAGCACCCTGTATATACGATAAAATAAAGTCACAATTGATAAAAGAATTTAGATTTGCTTGATTCGTTCGTAATCCTCTGATAATTACCTTGGACAGTGGTCAGCAACAAAGAAAAAGAAGAGGCAACAATACAAAGGAAGACCAGGAATGGAATACATAAAACAAATCATAGATAATAAAAGTTGGAATACTTATATGTAACTTAAAACTTCAGAAAATAACCACAAATTACAACAAAGAAATCCATCACTGTTGTGACCCCTGAAGATTTTAGAATAGGCAACTAATCAATCAAATCAAAAATAACTTCGTGTGTTCATAATGTACGACAAGCACGGAAGTAGAATGTGTTGCCTATGTTCTAATTTTAAGGGGTCGGTGTATTGCAAAGTTTCTTTTTTATTTTCTTATTAATAAATAATTTGTAGATCCGAATTACCAAAAACTTTTTTAATTAATTTTCTGAATGTCCTTTTAAACAGCCGAAATAAGTTGCATCGCAATTAACAAGATAACCGCCAACGTGGTGTGGCATGAATCTCATTTCTTCGAAGATATTTATGAACGTCATTGCAAACAAAAGGAGCTCATTCGGAGTATTTCGAAGAAGAGCAACCAACAGATTGGCACAGGTCGTTATAATTTAATGCAAGTCGTAGACGCTATTGTTAATGCTCGAACATAATGACCGAGGAACTTTGTTTAGGTTTGAGAACGGACTTGATTAATCTGTTCCCGCTCTCAAGTTGTTAACCACCACTCGAGTCATCGTATTTTGGCAGACCACTCTTCGAGAGTCGTCCACAATGCCAGCAGCCTTTTCATTTCCGATGCGGCACTTGATACAATGTTGAAACGGATGTCTCCAAGCCAACACTTCACGGAATGTGTTGTTCCACACACAGTATAGTACGGTTCGCTAAGCAATCTAGTTAGCGTAAAATCTCGATTTCATTTGTCACAGTCGCGATGAGGCGAGAGCAATCTTAACCCCTGCAGTGCGGAAAGGATCGCTAAGCGAGGGTAGCGGATCTACAGGTGGTCTTCGGAGCAATCAGCCGACCGAATACGCTTCTCCGAAACTGTGCTTCAATGAAGGGTTTTTATGAGAACAATTGTATAAAAAGACTGTTATTAATTAATTACTAATTGTAATAGTCAGAATGTTGTCAGATGAATTTAATTGAGTGGTAATAATGATGTATGGTATTGCTAAGGCTAAGGCTTAAAACTAAAAGATATTATCTCGGATAAAAACTACAGAGTCTACTTGTATTGTCGTGTGCAACTTGGCAGTTCTGTGAGCCTTGCACCACAAGGTTTTAAGGTGCGCAAACATTTTAAGTTATTTGAAACTCATAAAGTACCTATTTAATGGTCTTAAACACATTGCAATCTGCAACCCTTAATAATAACTTTACAATCGGTACCTATTATATTTCAATTTTGTAGTGCCCCAAAATAATTAATAATAATAAAATAAAATAATTAAATGATAATGATTTTTTTCTTTTATTAAAGTATCACCCAGTATTACGCTTTCGAAATTTTAAAATGCTTAATTCAATTTGAAACTTTTTTTTACGTAACGCCTATTCATTACTCGTTTAACAATTTTCCATAGTTATTATACCTCGTAGAAGAACAACATTTTATATTTTCCTTGAGCAATTTAGTTTCATACCTTAACATCAACTGCCGTCCATAGAATTAGTAATTGCTCTTAGAGTTGTGGTAGGTAGAACGTTTAGCGTTCCGATCGTAAAAAAAAAAATTCAAGCCAGACAGAATTTATTGATAGTCATTTTTGCGCCAGAGGGATGAATAGTGAATTAATGCGTAGATAAATCACACAAGCTCGATGGTATCGACCACTTCAAGTGTGACCATGATCAATGCAGCCATATGATAAATATACAATTATTAATCATTCATCAGTCACAGTGTAATTACATGAAGTGGGCTGCGACTTGCCCCCGGCTCAATAATTCAGATTCGAAACCGGACCCACCCAATCTTAGGGCGTAATTCGCCTGCTACGTACGTAGCTTTACGTAGACACACTATACAAAGCCGTTATTGATATATGTATGTATAACTGAGCGTGTGGTGAGTTATTAATGGTTGCATTAATACTGGTTGCTAGAAATTGCTTTAATTTGTTTCATTTTTCTGTAAAGTACGCACAACCGTATAATCGATCAGTATTACGTGAATGTGAAACGATCTGCATTAAAATTCTTAACTATACGTTTAATATTTTAACAAGTCTAAGAAAATTCCAGTTTCAAAATCGTTAATCATTGGGTATTCAATTTAAACTGCAATTGAATTAGTTCTTTGAATATTTAATAGTTTTTGGTATGCATAAACTTAATGAGAAGGTAATTAATAATAATAATAATCATAAGGTAACAAATTTCTTAGAGGAATAACCTGCCGTTGCAATGATATTTTTGATGTAATATTTTTGTAATGATATACATTAGGGCGGGGTGAAAAAATAAAATTCGAAAATTCAAGTAGCACTACCTCCCAAAACTTCTGGTCAAAACGTCTTTGAGGGAGGTGGGGCACTACAATTTTTTTTCAGATTTTTCAAACATCAGCTTCTGCCTTCAACTTGACTCTGAATCATACATTCCGTTCCAAAAGTTTATATCAGTTTATTTCCAATAGAACAGCGAACTAGTTCGGAACCGTTAAAAGCAGGCAGTCATGAAAATTGTACATTTGACGACGCCGTTAAAAAAGGTCATTATTTCGGTGGGCAACTGTTTTTTATGGTTCCGAACTAGTTCGCTGTTCTGTTGGAAATAACCTATTCTTGCGCTATCTAGAGGATATATTGTGAAATATTAACCATTTCCATAAAATAAAACGACAGATGGCATAGTAGCTGTCTTATCCGTTAAATAACCTCAAAAGATATCTTAAATTCACTCTTAGCTTCAGTCAGGCCCTGGTAACTGGATATGAATACACTAACTTATATTTTTATAGAAAACTGTATTATAATAGTTCACTGCTCACCCGTTGTAAGCACTACGTATTATATGTAGATAATAAAGGTAAGCGTTTTTCTTTTGCATGGCAATTCAAGGCGGCCATAATTTGTTTCAGTTGACAGATATCATACGTGCGGATTATTTCACGAGCTAAAGACAGCGAAAATTTACAAAATATTTAAACAGTGGTAATAACGGTAATGTATTGTGCTGTGTCAAACTGAAAATCATGATCCGAAGATTCTAAAAAGGACGCTTCCGAAATCAAATGAAAAAGTAAGTAATTTAACGTTGATGAATTTGACAGAAAAAATTTGCATGAACTTATGCAATTACAGGTTTATGAAATGTAGGTTGAATGAATAGATCCACAATTGGGTTGCGAACGATGACATCCGTGTGACATGCATTTCAGTGCTACCTGCAGAGGTCTGGGAAGCAACAAATAAAATGTGGAACTGCACCGACAACGAATCTTCCAAATACTCGTATAGTGTAATAGTATTATGTAAAAAGTTTATTGTGTTTGCAATTAGCCATTCGAGTAATAAAAGAAAATTTAAAATTATTTTGTTGCTGTCAGGTAATCTAATTACTTTCGTATGCAAAGAAAGTGCACTAATGTTTCCCTCTCCCACAGGGAATTTAATATGTTCATCGTAGGTGTTGAAAATCTCGAGAATTTCATTCGTCTTGCCTTCAGAGATAGCACAAATTTTGTTGTCTAACGACTGTACCCCTAAACTATCCTTCAGCCTCCCTTTCATTAAATACATGTGGACAACATAATTTTGTGCTATTCCTGAAGGCAAGACGAATGAAATCATCGAGATTTTCAACACCTTCGATGTACATATTAAATTTTTTAAAAAATTTCAATAAATAACAGTCTCATTCAAATGCAAAGGACTTGTAGGTAATACAGTACTTATTATTATCGACCATTTATCGACTGTGTTTAGTGTTTCTCTGCTCATCCACCGGGAGTGCTAGTTTTAGTATTCCATTTTTTTCTACACACTTTCTTTTCCTGTGGATTCACTCTTTTGTTGTTTGGCGTCCTGTTAGCAATAATTCTTGTAGCTCAGTGATTGTTGACACCGAGTGAGTTTTTGAAGTTGAAATTGTGCGTCTTGTTAATAATAATAACGTGGTTCACTGCTTTTCGACACTAAATAAATTTTTATCTTAATATCTGAGAACTTAGTTACTCAAATGAAATCGATATCGGTACTAGACGTCAATTAATTGATCTAATTATTGGTGTGCCAAAAGACTTCATTGGTAATGTATTACCGACTCACGAAGATGTTCTTATGTGTTACTTGTGGTTGAGGCATGAACTCAAACGCTTTGAGAAAAATCTGACAGAAAACCTCAATAGCAACACTTTCTGACCCTCGCACAGTGGTCAAAAACGGCTAGCTTGCGAAAAAAATTCGATAACTTTGAAACTCGATGATAGAAGTAAACGAAATTTTACACAGTGATTAATTATACGATTACGGTTTAAATGATATAAGACTTAACGCACCATTCCATTAAAAAAAATCACGTTGGCTGTGTAACTTTTGCAATTGTCAACTATACAAAATAGTAAGTTATAAAAAAATTAGAACTATTTATGTAGTATATTCATACCAATTTTTATCATTCTAGCTTGAACCGTATTGAAATAAGGAGGCCGGTTCCATACACTGTATGCATAGCACAATACAATGGGTGGTATGAATAAAAACGAAGTAAATACTACTGCTACACTTTGAAGTATCTTCTTCGTAGTATTTACTTCAGTTTTGGAGTAGATACTACGTTGTGAAGTAAGTACTTCTTATTTTCAGGAAGATGCTTCAATAAGTAGCATTCACGTGGAAACTATCGAAGTATTTACTTCTCTCTGAAGTATTTGCTTGGGCCACTAAATGCTTCAGTTTTAACATAGAACTGTAGTATTTACTTCAAGTTATACATTGAGACAAATATATTAATCGCAAAGGACTGCATACTGTGAACGTGCAGGCTAAATGCGACAGCAAAGTAATGTTCACAAGTGTTGATGGCCGTGTTCGTGGCCGGGATCTGTGCATGATAGCAAAGTATGATATAATTCTGACATTTATCCAATCATGGCCAACAGACAACAGAAAGTAGCTTTACTAGGTGATTCAGGTTATGCTGTCACTCCCTGGACACCATTCAAAATTCCGACGACCATCATTGAAAAAAATTTTAATAATACACATGCTAAAGAACGAGTAATTATTGAAAGATGTTTTGGTCAACTAAAAAGGAGATTTCCAATGTTAAATTACACTATTATGCTACACATCGGAGAAAATACTACACCGCAGAAGCATCTATTACATCTGGCGAAGTACTTACTTCCCTATGAAGTATCTTCTTTATAAAACGAAGTAAGTTCTTCCGGAAATTAGTAAATACTACAGCGTCGAAGCAAAAACTACGTAGAAGATGCTAATGCTTAAAGCGGTAGCATTTACTTCGTTTTTATTCATACCACCCAATGCAGTTGTGCGCCTCGTTGTTGCTTCATAAAGTCGCAAAGCGCAGGTATTCGCAGTTAATTTTTACATATACTTATTCCGTAAGGTGTACGGAATACACCGGAAATAAAAAGAATCCGGAGGCAAGCGGAGCTCTTGTTGAAAACTCTACTTAAATGTGCGCATTTTCGTAAACTACAGTGCTCTTCTGAATACCTCATAATTCTGAATTCTGTGACTTCACCTAAATACCGATAGCAGTTATAAGAAGTGCAATGATGCGTCTTACTCCTTCGCACATTCTTTATTTGAAAAACTAATTCCTAGTGGTTATACGTGAGCATAAAGTTTCGCAATATTTAACGCCCAAATTTATGTGCTTATATTACTCCACTTTAACGTGTTCCGGAGCATCAGTCTGTCACATATATATGATTATTTTTGTTACATAAGTATACTCTTACATCTGGCAGAAATTACACTTGTTACAGATACTTCGAAAAACGCATTTTTTCTGCTCATTGACCACTGTGCCTCGTATCAAATTACTAAGTCAAAAATATCATAGATAGTAATTATATGCGCTTAATGGAGCAACCGAAAGCCAAGTTGAACAGTGATACATACAAGGAAATTTAGAGAAAATTCTTCAATCCACTTTGTTAGGCAGAGTGCAAAAAGGAAACGCAAAAGTTCCACAAATTAATATATTCAATCGGAAAACTACAAGATCTGCATAATTGTTTGTTATTATTATAACAACTGTCATTACATTTTATTACACAGACGTGATACTATTTAATAGAGGTTGAAAATTGAATATTTCCAACACCCCCCCCCCCTCAATATGAAGTTTCTAGAGGTATGAAACCCATACTGGAAAAACACATTTTGTATTTCGGTCCTGGCAGTACCTTCGTCATCACATCTACTATCATTTCTTTTGTAGAAAGATATTTTAGATGAATAGGGTGAATCTGCAGAGCTTGTCGTACAAAATGATATCTTATATCAATATGTTTTGACCGATTGTGGAAGACAGGATTTTGTGCAAGTTTTGAAGCTCCTAAATTATCATTGTATTAATGTGCTTGGTAACAATTTTTTAAATCCTAATTCCTTGTCAAAAATATTGATTCCTTCATAGCGTCAGATAGGGCCATATATTCGGCCTCCATCGAGGATAATGCTACCGTTCGTTCTTTGCGACTTTCCCACGAGATAGCACCTCCAGCTAAATTGAAGACATAACCAATGTAAGACCTTCTATCGAAAACACAACTCCCCAATCTGCATCAACGTAGCCTGTTGGGGGTGCATTATTTCTGTAATGTATAGAATAATAAAATTAATTGTTACTTTGAGATAACGAAGTACTCAATTGGCGGCAACCCAGTGACATTTCTCAAACTTGTTGTTATATTGACGTAAGAGAACTTACACTATCCGGCCGAGTTCCAACAGCCAAATACATCAGTCCTCCAATTAGTTCACGATACGGAAAATTTTCTTTTTGCTCTTTTATATGATTTATGTCTTCTTTTAATTTTTTCTCTACGACAAGTGGTGTATTTACTGCCTTACAGTCATGCACTCCGAACGTTTTTAAGAAGTTCCCGAATGTAGCCTTTTTGAGATAAATAAATTCCGTTTTCACTTTGAAACATTTCCAACAGAACTTGGCTTCACCCAGGTCCTTAATGAGAAATTCTTTATTTAAGTTATAACACGCGATCAATATCTTTTCTAATCAAGTGACCTATGAAAATAAAATCATGTATCTTTAATTAGTTTATTATTTCAAATGACACTTGTATTACTTGTATTTATATTGCATTCCTATACAAGACGATAGGAATGCAATAAAAATAATTCAAATGGCATTTGAAATAGTGAACCAAACAAAGATATAATTTTTTTCCATAGGTTACTTGATTAGAAAAGATATTGATCACGTGTTATTTAAGACGTTTAACTTTCTCAAAATCATGATAGGCTATGAATATATCGTCAACGTCTATTAAAACAAAAATCTGCTTCTTGTCTTCAATATAGACACGAGGATCTGCTTCTGATGATTTAAATCCCATATTTCGAAGATCTTTGTCTAATCTGATATTCCGCAGATTCCGTCCAGATTGTTACAGTCCATAAATAGCCTTTTTAAGTCTGCAGACGAAATCTCCTCGTTTCACGTCCTTTTCTTCCCAATATGAACCCCTTAAGAAAAGCAGTTGTAACATCTAGAGGAATTATTTTCATCCTTGTCTCTGCTGCTAATGCAATAATAGTTCTGAAAGAGTTCATTCTTGCCACTACTGGGACAAAAGACCCTTGAAATCTAATCCAGGACGCTGTGAAAATCCTTTTGCAACTACTCATGCCTTCTTCCTTTCTAGCGTACCATACGCATTATATTTGTTGCGTAAAACAGTACAACCAACAACTTGACCAGGAGGTCTTGGAACAAGGTCCCAAGTATCGTTCATTGTAAGATTCTTGGTTTCCAAGTAGATTACATTCCTCCAATCATCACCTTCCGGACCATTTATAGTTTTAGTAAAAGAAATTTCAGTAGCGAGTGATGCTAATTTATCCCATAATTCCTTGGACGTCACACAACCGCTAGTGTGTTTCAGCTCAGGTGCATTTATTGATAATAAAAGATCTGACCTTGCCTTTAAATCCTGTTTTGTCCATTCTTTGATGGCTGCTTGCAACGCCTCAATTGGTGCATTTTGATTTGCAACTGCTGGTTTAGGTATGTCTCCACTGACATATCCCCATAAATCACTCTTGATTAGCAAAGCTTGAGCATGGATTTTCCACGTATCATAGTTTGTTTTTAAGAGCATTTCTAATCGAGTAGAGTTTATATTAGCATGTTCCATTATTTATGTTCAATGTCTTTTTGACACTTATCACAATTTTCCAGTCTTTCTCACTTTCTTGCGAAACTTTTCGAACGATTCACTTCAGTTCTGAGTTCTAGCGCATAAATAGTACTTTCGTCTTCTTATTGCAGAGTTTTGGTTTAGACTGCTGTTCGTGCCCGACGTGGATGATCAAAGTCCAAACGTTTTAGACTGAACGGTCCCTTTTACGTTTCGTTTCATTAATTTTTACGGCTCTGGGCCCATAACCTGTTGGGCAGAGTGCAAAAACGAAACGCAAAAATTCCAGAAACTAATATATTCAATCAGAATACTACAAGATCTGCATTATTAATGGTTTGTTTTAAATAACAACTGTCATTACATTTTAGATGTGATACTGTGATACTATGTAATAGAGGTTGAAAATTGAATATTTCCAACGCAGTTATTTGATTTTGCCGCTTGCAAGTACGAATTAACTTCGTGTAAGTGTGAGAAAATACGAAAAGTACCCAAAACTGAACGCACTTTTCTCACAGATCAAAGAACTCATAGAAAAATATTTATTGGGAACGTTGATTTTGTGATGAGCAAAAAATTATCTTTACGAGAGGAAAGGAAACTTAAAGATAAATACTACGATTACAGTACGTTGTGCTGCTGCAGAACTGTTTTCAAAAAGCAAAGCAAAAGTCACCGGTTAATTTCAGTTTGAATCAGAGCAGCTGCCGGCATTGCCTCTGCCGTTTTAGAAGATATTGGTATAATTCCTAAAGAAGACACATCAAAAGTAATTGATAAATGCAAAATTCAAAGGGAGAGAATAAAAGTTCGTGATGAATTGAAAAAAACAGATGAGACCAGTGCGTTATTTTTTGACGGTAGAAAAGGCGCTCGTAATGGAAGTAAATGAAGGCAAGCACCATCGTCGTGTGATAGTTGAAGAACATTTGTCATTGATAGAAGAGCCAGGATCACACTGTTTAGGCCATGTTACGCCGACTTCGGTTCTGCAGAAAAAATTCAGGAGACCATCCTAAACTTTTTCAGAACAAATAATATGAGGCTTGAGCATTTCATGTGTATTGGTTGCGACCGTATCAATGTAAATACTGGAATCAAAGGAGGTGTTATAAGGCTTCTAGAAGTAGAACTGAAATGACCCCTTCAGTAGTTTATCTGTCAACTGCATGGGAATGAACTTTTCTTGCATCACCTTCTTCAGTAGGTACCTCGGTACCACCTTCAGTAGGATGCATCGGCAAATCGCTAGAAAATTGTGTGAATTTGCCTTTGGTGGAGTTTGAGAGCAATGAATGCGAATTACCAGCCATTGACATGGACAGCGCAGATATTAGTACAGATCAGGGGACATGTGTCGTGCTATTTCAAATGGGTATTGTTCTCTCGG
Organism: Dorcus parallelipipedus; assembly: GCA_958336345.1. NCBI lineage: Eukaryota > Metazoa > Arthropoda > Insecta > Coleoptera > Lucanidae > Dorcus > Dorcus parallelipipedus. The sequence goes on from OY284481.1 coordinate 19,042,537, forward strand.
TTTTTCTAAAAGCGAACCCGCAAATTGTCTCATGCAAGAGTGCTAACGTCGGCCAAGCGCATTCTTAGAGTATACGTTGGAATAGAAGAGCCGCGCCGTCGTTAAACAACTTGAAAATTTTGGTTGTATTTATAGTAAAAGTTTACGCACCTCTATGGTTTCAAATAAAGATAGGGCTCGTTATACTTGAGCAAAGATTTGAAGAAAGTAATAGAGCCCGTAATTCAATGCTGATCCAGTTTCGAGACCAAATCAAACTTTCAAGTAGTTTAGGGGTCTAGGAGTTCTGCCAACTGCTGGTCGTTTTGATATATTTTTTGGTTTATACCTTTTAAAAATTGTGTTCAGTTTGTGTTGAATTAAATGAAAATTCACTGGCATGTAACATTAGTATCGTTTGTGGAATTGAATCAAATTTTAGGGGCTGGGTTGGAGGCGGAAGACATTTTTGAAATTGGATAAGAGCTTACAGGAAAATTACTCATATTAATAGCCAACTTTTGATGGGTAATGCGTTTAAAAATAATTATACCAACGACTTTCTTTTATTAATAATGACCGGATATAAACGAACGTGTATAATTTTAAACTTCAAACCAAACTTTCAAACGGTGGTCTTAACCGAACACTTTTTGGGCTGGCGGAACTTAGGCTTCCCGATCTGCAATTAAACGTGATTTTATTATGGGTAAGTAGATTCAGTTTTGCCACTTGAAACGTATAATTTGTGACTTTCGAAAAAAATTCGACAAACCACAATTACCTGCGGTTCGAAATAATAATGCGAAGACAGTGACGCCAGAAGTCAAGAGGAGCCCTAAACACTGTCACACAAGCGTGTCTTTCATTGTGGTTTTCCGCCGTATGTTTTCCTTTGCATGTAATTTTCATAATGCAGGTGTAAGAGTTGCGTCACGGAATCTACAGGTATATCAATTTTTTTCTTCAGTGTCGTTCAATTCTGTAGCTTTTAAAGGAGACACGCACCTAAACGGCGCATTGTAATTAAATGTCTCGTTTGTAGTTTTCCAGATGTAATGAATTTAATTAGTTTATTTATTTCGTTTCCCGGTAATGTTAAATGTCATGTTAAGTGAGCCACCAATGAACATGGCACAACATTTCCTTTTTATTTTATACCAAATTACGCAAAACAACAATCACATATTACATTTTATTTGAGCAAAATAAAAATTAGTTTTATTATTTTAATTCTACCCCGAAGCAGCGAGACTTTACGTTTGCTCTGCACTTTCTACATTTTTAACTCCTTTACCCTATTTTTCTCACTCCTACTTACATTTTATTATATGCATCTAGCCCTCTCGGGAGCGGATGATGCAAAAATTGTAGAAAGGTGCACAATGAACGAACAGACCTTTTAAGTGTGAAAAAGTGCTGTACCCTTTGGGTAAGTGAACTCGAAATCTTCGCATATTTTCAACAGAAAGAAAATTATGGAACGTACCTTCAGATATTAGCCTCTCTCTGATTTCCCAGGCAAAAATCGTTGGGTTTTCTCGTTTGTACTGTTCAATTTTGGATACCACAGCAGGTGTCGCTACCTTTGGTTTGCTTCCTCCTATGAGACCTGGTGGTCGTAATGTTCCTGAAAACAAAAAGAACTCATGAAACACCGAGGAACTGCGATAGGAGTTTCTTCCAAATGTGGTACCAAACGTAGTTGCCAGAAATTGTACACATTTTAAAGTGTCCTTTTACATTAGTACGATTATGACCTGTTAACCTGTAGACACTATAACAGATTCATCTTCAAAATGGCTCTTCGAGATACAAAATCAAAATTATTTCATTTACTTGTTCTTATGGAACACTTCTTTAATTAGAATGAAGATACGTTTGATTCATAATTCATATCTTAAACACTTATTTTGACACATGTTATTGAAATGCAGATGTCTACTTATAAATAATTTATTGATTTCGTAATTTATTAATGGCATACATATGTCCGAAATCATAATTTTATTTTACGTTCCAGAAATGTCCACATAAAAATCGACGCGTTGCACCTTCAATGAACATTTATGAAGGGAAAAAACGTCTCTCATGATACTTACAAATGTGCTGCTGATGAATAACGGATCACGGAGAGATGCAAGGCGACCACGTTAAAAAAAAATCACGAACACTGTAAATTGAAACGGCAACGTGGATCGGCTTGTCTATAAATTTGTTCTCATAATACCTGATATTTTCGACCAGTACATTCATCAACGTACGCTCTACAAATTCCAGCTTTTTGTTGGCTCAGATTTGTTGATGTATTCTGCTTGCAAAAGTCTTATTAGCCCTATTTAGGAAGGCGTCTTATTTTTATTTATTTTACGCGCTATTCGCTGCCATTGTATGTAGCTATTTAATTTTCAATGCTCCTAAACATTCTGTTTTTGCACTACTAAAACATACGTGACGTTATTCCTTTTAGCAACGGTTGAATGCAACTCGAGTAACGCGGAGCTCTGCGGCATTAACATATAAATTTTTGACAAAACATCGGCGATTCATTACCGAACAACTAAAGATTCTTCTTCTTTAATTTCATTCATGAACTTATTAAGCATTTATAGACATAAAATCAATTAATTAACTGCTATAACTAACTATACTTATGAAAAGACTGCCGGATAAAAGCATACGTGCAGAAAACATTTAAATCCTTTATTGTCCAAGAGCAAGTCGAACTAACGAGTTTCGTATGTATTTTCTCCGCAGAATATATTTTTTATTATCCGAAGCAAACAGCCTATGCTAAGATATTATGAAAGAGTAATTATTATACTTGCATGCATAAGTGTTCCAAGTAGCTAACGCCTGGAGCTCTGAGCTGACACATGCAACTAAAGTCTCACGCAATCAAACCCGAGCGAGCTCAAAACCGGCACAGGACAGTCATATTACGTCCTTTTTACGTGTGAATATGACTATGCTTCAGAGCGACGTAATTACGATCCCGAGGGTCACATCAACTTCCTCTCTTTTCAATAAAATAATAAAATTCGTACAGCAAATATTTTCACGCAGACATATTCGTTATATTAATTATTAAATAGGTATCTCATAAAAAGCGGTGAAACAATAATTGTGCACGTAACAGAATGTCATGACGTAAACAACGTTCAACAACGTTATCTTAATGTAACAACTTTTTGCGATTAAAATTTTAAAAAAATGTTAATTCGGCTGCAGATTGTATACGTTAATGAGAATTTATAAACATTAACGACGACAGTTGCTAAAGAATGAACCCTTCTTCTTTTTCGCCTTCAAGCAGATGTCACTGTTGTATTTGTTTCCATTCAATGCGGCAGTTTCAATAAAATTTAGCAGGTGTAGTTCGATATTGTATTGAAATGTTCGCTTCATTATTGAAACTCGTAGAATAACTAAAATTGGAATATCGATCTTCCGCAATTATTGAAAACAGCCAGTATTCCATCCTAGACTTTTAAGATTAATCGAAAATCTTTTACTTAATTTTAAGAAATCCGACTCCGCAGTTTTTTCGTCTTACAAACTACGGATATACAGCATTTCGAATTAAATGAATCCAAATAGAATCCGAGATATGAAAATTCTATTACAAAGACCCCCACATGCACCAATTTGGTAGAACGGTCTCCTTTACTATTTTAGTTAATTTTTATGCTCATCAGCATAATTTTAGACCAGTGTCAATTTAATCAAATGTTTTCTTGAACAAGTGCATTCTTTTACAAATGACTTTCGAAAATTAAATTTTACACAGATTGTCGAGTGGTCTTTTATAAAACATGGAAGGAAGTAATTCAGAATTACATATTTGGAATGTTTAATTGAAATTGCGGAATGCATCAACGAGGATCTCAAGCAAATGCATTGTTGTGATGCAGTCGCCAGGTACTTTCTTACAAAAAGACTTATATCTACTGTTGCTTATCATTTTTGTTGTTGCTGCTGCTCCATGGGAACTGACTGTGATGTATTTAACTTGCTCCATTTATTGGTCCATTGCAATCAGAATTCAGGCCCGATCTTTTCATCACCAATTCACTTTATCTGGCTACTAATTCCCATAGTAACGATTGTGATCACAATTGTTACTATGGAAATATATCGGCAGATAAAGTTAACTGGAGTTGAAAAGACCGGGCCCAAGTCACATAAGTCATGTTTCGCTTAGTAATAATAACTACACCAAACAAGACATCCAAAAAAATCATTTCTTGTATTCTAAACCCAGCTCCACTTCACCAAAACACTCCACCAACCACCATCGCTTATTTTGGTATACCCACACCATGATTGACCGAAAAAACAAAATATCAGTCCAATTTTCTCACCGATGGACAAACTTACAGATTACTTACCCTTCCCAAGAGCACATTCCTCTACATTCTGATGGTATCAATCATACATTTGTTGTTAGTGTGAGCTAGCTATGAAAACAACGAGTTAGAGAACAAACAAAATTTTATTTTTCCACGTAAGAAATACATACGTTTTTTTAATAACGCTATGCCTTCGAAAAAAAATTCCTTTGGTAATTCTGCAAAATAAGACTTCCACAGCATTTTCCAAGTCATCATTGGTTTCAAAGCGTCGCCCCCCTCTCAAGTGTTTTTTGAGTTTTGGAAAGAGATAATAGTCACAGGGGGCGAGGTCGGGACTGTAAGGTGGATGTTGTGATTCCTCAAAGCCGAATTCATTGACTACTGCTTAAACAATTTGTGCTTTATACACTCTGCACTTGTCGTGTAGAAGCAGAATTTTCTGAGCATGGTTGTGGGGTCTTTTTACGCATATAGCCGCTTTCAAATTCCTAATTGTGTCTTTGTTACTATAGTCCCTTTGGTACATACTCAATTAAGAGAATCGCCTCCGCGTCCCGGAATAGTGTGGCCATCACTTTTCCTACAGAAAATTGCGTCTTTGCCTTCTTGGGTGGAGGAGAGCCCTTATGAACCCATTGTATGGACTCTTGTTTCGTGGGAGGGTCCCAATAGTATACCCAGGTCTAACCTCCAGTTACAATTCTATAGAAGAAGTCTTCATCTTGGGATAAAGCAAGCAAATTCTCCTCACAAATTTGTCGTTTGCAAAGTTTTTGTTCGGGACTGAGCAGCTTGGAAATCCATCGTGCCGACACTTTGCTCATTCCCAAATCTTCGTGTAGAATTTTAAAGACACTCGTTTCTGATACTCTTATTTCTCTAGCAATAACTGCAAGTTTTACTTGGCAGTCAGTCAACACTGAATCTTCATTTTTGTTAATTTCTTCAGTTCGTGCTTCCAAAGGTCTTTCACACTTTGGGTCATCATGAATGGATTCCTTGCCCCATTTGAACTGCTTGCACCAATATTTGACTTGAAATAGGACGAGCTGTTTCCTCCATACACAGTCACCATTCTCTCATGAATATTCTTCGGGCTACTGCCTTCTTTAAATTGCAATCAAACTTCAAACTGACACTATAAAATGTCACAGAAACTTGACGTAAGAAAATTGTCCCGATTGTTTTCATAGCTAGGTAGATAACATAAGAAACTCCCCTCTTATTATTCGGCGAATAATTACCATGGAAACAATTCATAAAATCAAACAACCATTCAGAAAATCAAGTTATTCGCCGAATAACTTTAATAAAAACCGGGGCCAGGAATCAGATTTAATCTCTCACCTAATCAATTCAAAGCCCGAAAAGAAAACGAAAGATGAAGTACCCGGAATTATGAAGGACATTTTTAGCTTTTAGCAAATACTCTAGAAAGCAGTTGTTTTCGAGGACCGCGTCAATCTTCTTTCTTCTTCTACTGAAAGTTTGTCCTCATCACATTAGATATCTTCAGGGCTGCTACTTTGGTTGTTCTGCTGTTGCTGTTATTGTAGCTTAAGTAATAGAACACCACCATCGACAGTAGAACAGATACCATCAGTATCAGGTACTAACGAAGGCGAAACTTCGACAGAAGAAATTTTACGTCTTTAGTCAAGAAGTATCTAAATTTGCCACAGAACATTACTGAAGATTGTTCATTGAAGTCTCTTCCTCTTAGGACAGGAAATATTTTTAAACCCTTGAATGATCCATCATAAGGACTACGACCACGTAAGTCTTCGATGAAGTTTTCAGCGGCAGAGAAATGAACCTTCAGAAACAAGAGTAAACATAAATTATTAGATTTAATAAAAAAAAAAAATTGGTAAATATTACTTCTGAGCGACTTTGTTTATTGTATTTTATCCTCGGGGTGTAGGGATGGTGTTAAAGTAGGGTGAGAGCGAAGCTGTTCGATACGTGTGAAAGTGAGACAAACAATCGCAATAGTAAGAAAAGAGTAAATAGGGTAAACTGAGTCGTAATAAGCATAAATTAATACTCATCAAAATTTGAAATTTTGCATTTTATCTTCATAAAATTATTATGATAATTTGAATTCTTACAAGAAGACACGACAGGACAAAACAAAACAAAGTATGTGCTTCTTTATTTAATACCCATTCCTATACGTATTCCTATTTATGTACTTAACAGTTGTGTGGTGTGTGCGTCTAAGATAAAATATTAATTTATAATGATACAAGGATTTTATATTTGTTTCCTTTATTCCTTGCGTACTGTGTTGACTATGCAAGTTATGGAATTATTTATGTAGTAATGCAGGAGTATAGTTACACTTCATAATTTGAAAAGTTGACACTTTGCCGACGGAACATCTGGAATTACGTTTTAAATGATTGCGTTATAAATAAGACGGAAACTATTAATAAAAACTTAGGAACCTTAATAAAAGTTATGCTCTTTCATTTAATATTTAGGTGATTAGGTACCTAGATAATTAAGAAATTTGTACTTATTATTGCTAGGACTCATCTTTCAGTTAAAGTTACTCGGCGAATAAGTTGATTTTTATTGAATGGTTGATTGATTTTTGCGAATTGTTTCTATGGTAGTTATCCGCGAGTTAGATTATTAAGAGGTGGAAAGACCGGCCCTAAATCAGTTACGTTCTTCAAAAACTAAAGTGCTATTACTACTTCTAAAAGACTTGAGACATCGGGAACTGCAGAAAAACAAATTTGAAGCAAGAGATTCCATTTCATGTGGAAGATAAATCCAGTAGAACGAAATTAAGGACTTTGAAATAGACGTAGAAGAAACCTTTGCCGACGAAAGAAAACTTGGTAACTCATCTATCATTTGTAAACGGTATTGTCAATTTCAAAATACGTATTATCATTTCCTCATTGACGAACAGTAGTTTTAAATCAACAAAATCCACCATAAATTTTATCTGTTTTCTGATAAAATAGAGCTTTGCCGGACTAATGACGGAATCTTTTGCTACTGCTGTCTTCATACATATAAACTATTTATTTCAAATATGTATCTTTAACTTTAAATTCGATACATTAAATTTTCATAGGTGATACATATTATGTTTTCAAATTGGATTATTGTAGATAATTTAAACATTTTCCATAGCTTGCACATATTACACGTAACAAATAATAATTTAGACATACATATAATTTAACTGCAAAATAAATAAACACGACTAGAAAGTCTTGTAAATTGAGTCGTATTATCGTATTTCAATGTCTGTGTGGATGCATGCAATAACAATTTCCAGGAAGATTGCCAATTAAAAAAAAAACTGTAGATGAACTGTCATGAGCGACAAAAAAATGATTTCTTTCATGCTTTCCAGTGACAATGCAATGCATTTTTCCACGAATTTAGATTGCATGATGCAGTTGACACATGTTCAACGCGATAATTTCCTTGCGATCTGACACAGGAATACAGATGACGTATTAAATGCTTTGCGACGTAAATTACAGTCAGAAACGCGAGAGTAATATGGCCTTGCTGGCGAGGGGTTGTTTTGAGCAATAGACTGCTTTGCTTCATGGTGCTGCACGCATTTGACATTGGCGCACAATGGAACTTGTGGTCATTGGCTAACGCGATTACATGAAATTACAACCTACAAAAGCGCACGTTTGCTTTGTTCCACGATAACAAGTTCGAAACATGGCGTCTGTAATTATGTTCATATAGCTAGTGTTTCAGATAAAAACTGAAAGTGAGACCGTCGAATTGAAATGTGCACGTGGTGATAAACGTATTTTTATATGTACTTAGATTTGAAGATAAAGTGAACACGTTACAATCAATTATTCATTATTTTTTTGGAAAGTCTATTTAAAGGTCGTTAAAACCATATTTTCTATTCAGACAAGGAAAGAGGAGCAAAGGAATAAAGACAAATTGCAATTAAAGTTACATAGCTAGGCTCAGAAAAATAAACTGTTCGGCCAACCGAACAGTTAACAATATTTTTCGTTTACCTATTAGTAATCACGCGTGGTCATTGAACCAACAGTCAAAAAATGTTAAATGTTTTAGATTGAACCAACTCAATATTTTGTTTGAGGCAAGCATACAATGAAGACATCGTTCTTGTTGCTTTAATGCACAAGAAGATTGATGCAAGAACCTTAGACAGTTAAAATTGCTAAATATTTTATTTATTTGAACGCTGTTAAGGAATTAAAATTATATTTTTGATATATTTAAAGTAACTTTTCAGTACGGTTAATAAAAGCGTAAAGTCAATTCAATCTAGACTATCGTTTCGGGAAACATCAATGTTCATCTCTTTGCGATACTGCCAAAGTAACCTTTGGTGAGATGTAAGAGGAGCTGAGCAAACCTCTCAACGAATTTTATAAAGTTGGACACATTCGAAATATGAATGACTTTTTGAATGACCATTTAAGAAACGATGTCGAATAACAAGGTTTCTTATGCTGGGACAGGCAGTAAATATACGTGAAGTTTTAGCAGGCGCCATCTGGAACTCGATTACAAGAATTTCAATAACTGTGTTTACTGTTTACTTCTGCAAACATAACACGTAAATTCGTTTATCATTCTAAAGCTACATGACTAAATGTATAACGTCTTATTAATATGGGAATTAACCCTCGCTTTTAGACTTAACATTTATTCCGTTAAATAAAAAATCATAACAGACACATAAAGGCAACAACACTTTACGATCATTTTGAAATTTCAACTTTTTGATTTAACATTTTAAACACTTTCATTTTAAGGCAACACATTTACATCGTTCAGTCAAATGTAACAGTTTATCATTTTCTTGGTGTTATTTCAACATTTTCCAAGATGTTTAGTTAAGAATATTACTGTTGAAACAAGTAAATTTTATTTAAGTCAACGCACAAAAAATTGACATTCAAAAAGTTGTTTCATTTTTCTCAGTGTGTAGACAAAATTGCAAAGGCATCGAACTTTCGGTTCTCAAATCGCGTAGAATGTGCGCAATGAATTGTGTTCATTAAATTCCGTTCCATTTTACTAACATCAATTCAGTAGCCACTGGGGCCGGGGTATTTTATAGTTGCCGATGCTAAAACGGATAAATGTACGTGATCAATTCTTTGTAACTTTTTTATAGAAATTAATGATACGTGAAAATTTTTCAGCAAAATATTATAATACAAACTATACAAGAAGTAATTTTGAAAGAAATATTGAATGTGTATCATGTTATGAAAAATCCTGTGCTTTGTGTATGCATTAGATGTAATACATGCTTCTTAATATTTTCCTTTTGATTCTGCTCGGTAGGTTCACGTATTTTAACAATTGTTCAATTGTTCTAAGCTATTATAATTTATTCTTCGTTATCTTCTAAATGAATATCCACCGTACTGAAATATTTGTTACGGTATCTAACTTCGTTTAAAAGCAGTATCCGCTTCATTATAAATTTAAAATTTCAATGGAGCCAGTTATTTTGCGTTATATTATGTGAACATTTAAATGATTTATTACTTGAACATCTCATTTCTTATAATCTATTTTATAAATAAGTAAATATTATTACATAGTATTAAGTAAATATTTAAAATTTTCTATAACAAAGGCGACGAAAGTTACAGAAATTTGTTTTCCCTGTTTTGATTTTCCGAAATTATTGTTTTTTTCACTAAACTTCTTTTAAAAGTACTATCCACTAAACTTTTTGCTTGACCAACGCTGTTTTTCAGATAATTATAAAAAAGATAAAAGATATCGAGTCAGAAACACGCAAGATTAGGTTTTCAGGATTTTCTTTCGAGAATACAAAAAAAAACGGAAAAATATAACTGTATTCGATGGATGTAGAAAAGCGATCCGAAAAACGAATAGGGGTATCTCTATAAATTAGGGAAATAACAACGAATTAACGCAGTTAACAGTGTGTAAACAGTAATGTGATAAATACGACTCGGCACGGCATGTTTTCACCCATAACAAATTCAAAACCTTTCACTGTTTAATGCCTTAAAATGTTCGTTAATTCGTCGACTTGTTCACTTTACCAGTTCATGCAAAGTTTTCGTAAAAATGTTCGTTAATTAAAAAAGAAAAACATGGTAAACCCACGTGTAAGGCTCATAGTGGAGTTGGAGTGGAGTGGAGTTTTAAAAAAGAAAACATCAAAACGGTAAATAATTTTACTGTATCAATAACAACAAAAAGCAACCGTCTATTAGAAATTCCTCAGCAGTCAGTTTAATCCGCGTAAAAGTTACAATGAAAGAGAATTGATGAGTACGACGCGCATATGCTTCGCAAAGGTACAAGTTATTATTGTATAAGTATCCTACCTATTACTTATAGTGCCAAGGTTTACTTAACATGCGATCCACAAAATGGCTGACTGTCTGGCAGCATTTAATACCCGTAATAACTGGAATTATCATATCGCATTATGATGCTACGGGGATTATTTATTTAAGCGCGCTCGACATTTGATTATTCCACTGTAATTTAAGCCAACAGCAATTATTTATTAATACAATATTTATTGCACGTATTTCCGTACCAATTAAATAATGATGCCTAGCCGTTATCGATTTCTTCGGCCTTTAAATTAATTACTATCTTGAAAACCGGGGGACTACACTCTATGAATTTTTTAATTTGATCCGGAATCGATTTAAGATTGGCATCGTATTTCATAACAGATTTCATCATTAAATAATAATAAAGAAATCAGATTCGCGGACATACACAGGGTGATAAAGAAATCTTGTTAATACATGGATATAAAAATTTATGAAGGCGTAGGGTGAGAATAAGTGAAACACCTGCTATGTTTGAAGTAGTTGTATGCCTAATAATGTTGCAGGTTGAATTAGTATTAGGTAGTAGTATATTATTATCAAAATTTCGAAAAATTTCACGATTTTATTATTCCCATTAAAGATTAAAGCTTAAATGCTATGAAGAAATTAAATCATATGTAATATACTTGAAGATAAGTCTGTTCATGACATATTTCCTTAATATGTTTATGAAATTTTGAGAAATTGAAAAAATAAGATTTAATTATTAAACCTTACCTAATTTTGTTTTTCGATTTCTACAATTATCGTAGGATCTCTTTCCTGCAAGTGGGACCGGACTCATTTCATACCTTATTAAATACTCTTCGTAAGCAAACACAATATCTACAGTAACGCACAGAACGGATTCAGAAAGGCGAAATCGACAATAACCGCAATAACTGAGGCTTACAATTTTATATTAAATGAACTTAATAATAAGAAAAAAATTTACGCATTATTCTGTGATCTTAGTCGTGCGTTCGACACAGTCAACCATAAGTTATTGTGTCAAAAACTGGAGGTACTTGGCATAAGAGGCTTGCCCAACAAGTGGATATTTTCGTATTTGAACAAACGATTTCAGCGTGTCGCTGTCGGTGATTGTTTATCAACTGCGTCAAGTATAACAGCCGGAGTTCCACAAGGATCCATCTTAGGTCCCGTATTATTCTCGCTGTTTATAAACGATCTACCAACTTCTTGCCATGAACCAGAAAAAACGATAATCTACGCGGACGATACCAACTTCATTATATCTAAGGATAATATGAACGCAGCTCAACAGTCGACCAAGACTACATTGGAAGAAATGAAATTGTGATGCAAAAATAATGGTCTTCTTTTGAATACTGCAAAACCATTCTTTATGCCGGTCGTCACCAAAAATACAACTATTGATTCCTCTCCCTTAATAAAGTGTGGTCACAATTCAGTAGCATGCGTTCAAGATATGAAGTTCCTGGGCGTCTATATGGATAGCAAACTGACTTGGAAGCATCATGTTCAATGTTTGGAAAAAAACTTAAGTGGGAAAACATTTCTCATATATAGTTCACGCGAGACAGTCAGTTTTGATGTTCTACGATCGCTCTATTTCGGACTGGTTCATTCTGCTCTGTTGTATGGTATTATATTTTGGGGTAACTGTGCAAGTGCGGGTAATATCTTCAAACTTCAAAAGAAAATCATTCGTACGATGGCCAATGTTCAGCTTAGGACACACTGCAGAGAACTTTTTATCCAGTTTGGCATAATGACTTTTCCATCATTATATATTTATGAATTAATATTATACGCTCGCTCAGTTGAACATACCGCCCTTAAAAACTGTAATTTTCACGAATATGCAACACGTACATGTAATAGCATAAGACTTCCCTTAAATAGATTAGCAGTAAGTCAATCCGGTCCTGTTTTTATGAGTTTATTGTGCTTGAATAAAATTAAGACATTGTGGAATGACGAAGTGCCAACTACCAACAGACTTTTCAAAATTAAACTGAAAAGGTGCTTATTATTCAGTCAACGATTTTTTGGAAGAGTGATTGTTAATGTCCTATTTTACTTGAAGCTTTCTGAATGTTGTATTTACTTTGACAAGTCATATGTTTCGTGCTTTATGTAGTCTCTGTCTCTGTAAGCTACGTCCATTGACTAAATATATATTATTATTATTATTAGAACTCATTTTGATGGCAATTCGGTAAAAAAAAGAAAAATAAATATATTTTTTTTATTATTATGATAAGTAAATTTTTTCCTTAATAACCTATAAAGGGTGTCCATTTTAAATCGTGATCCCTGAAGATTTTAGAATGGGTAATACGCCTATCAAGTCAGAATTACTAACTTCGTGGTTTCATGACAGTAGTCCACTGCACAAGAAAGGGGACACCACAGTGTGAAGTAATTACAGAGGTATTTCACTACTGTCAGTGCCAGGCAAAGTATATGAAAGGATAATAGAAAGGAGACTAAGATATCTTGTTGAAGAGACTCTCCAATACAACCAATCAGGATTCAGAACTGAGAGAAGCGCCCAAGACTGGATTTCTTGTCTAAGACAAATTTCTGAAAGAGTCATACATGGAAATGGAAAAATGCATTTAGCAGCAATAAACGTGGAGAAAGCCTTTGATTCGCTTCCAAGAAAATACATCTGGAAAAGCTTTGAAGCTAGAGAGATACCGGAAGAGTTAAAAGCTGCAGTCAGAAGCATATACTTAAAAACTGGAAATGAAGTGTACAGTACGCAATGAAAGCACTAAAGAATTTAATGCGGAGAATGGTGGGGGGTACAGAGTCCTTTACTGTTTATCATGGTCATAGACGATATCTCTGGAAGGGCAAAGAAAATATAGAAGGACATACGGTCGGAGTAAGAAACCTAAAGCAACCAGAAATAGGTACGCAGATGACCTCTTGTTGGTGTCAAGAAACGTAAATGATTTCAAAAGAAGTTTTGAAGTGTGGACGCTTGGAATGAAAATAAATATAAAGAAGACGGAGATCATGGAAGTGTCGAGAAAAAGAAGAAACTGTTCAAATAAGCATAGATGGAAAAGACATTGACATGCTCAGAAGCATGAACTATCTTGGATCCATGATGAGTAATACTGGAAACACAGAAACAGACGTCAAAATAGAATAAATTCGGCATCAAAAATGTTCAATGCAATGAAATCAGTCTTCCTGAAGAAAAGGAGAGTCAGTACGTTGACGAAAATAAAACTGTATAAAATCTTTGCACTAATAATGATGATCCATAGCAGTGAACCCTGGATCCTAAACAACAGATTAAAATAAAAAATTACAGCGATGGAAATGAGAATATTTAGTAAATTTGAAGGAATAACCAGAGAAAGAATGAAAGTTAAATCGCTCATAAAAAAAATAAGAGGAAAGACAGTTAAGCTGATTCGGGTACCTTATGCGCATGGAACAAAATAACTTGATTAAGGAAGTATGGCAAGCAGGATGAGGCAAGAAGAAAAAGAGAGGAAGACCCATTTTTATATCAATTTAAAGGAGTGAACATGAGTGATTTGAAACTTGAACACAGAAGCGTCATAAAACTACTATGGAAAGAATGCAGTAGCTCGAAGAATATTCATGAGAGAATGGTGATTGTGTATGGAGAAAACAGCTCGTCCTAATTCCAAATATTGTCAAATATTGGTGCAAGCAGTTCAAATAGGGCAAGGAATCCATTCATGACGACCCAAAGCGTGGAAGGCCTTTAGAAGCACTAACAAATGATGGAATCATCAACAAAGTTGAAGATTTGGTGTTGACTGACTTTCAGTCATTGCTAGAGAAATTGGAATATCAGAAACGAGTGTTTTTAAAATTATACACGAAGGTTTGGGAATGATCAAAGTGTCGGCGCGGTGGATTTCCAAGCTGCTCAGTCCTGAACAAAAACTTTGCAGACGACAAATTGGCGAGGAGAATTTGACTGCTTTATCCCAAGATGAAGAGTTCTTCTATAGAATCGTAACTGGACGTGAGAGCTGGGTATACTACTAGAAACCTCACACGAGACAAGAGTCCTTGCAATGGGTTCATAAGGGCTCTCCTCCATCCAAGAAGGCAAAAACGCAATTTTCTGCGGAAATAATGATGGCCACAGTTTTCTGGGAGCAGAGGTGATTCTCTTAATTGAGTATATGCCAAAAGGGACTACAATAACGGGGATTGTCTACAAAATCACAATTAAGAACTTGAAAGCAGGTGTACGCGAAAGAAGGACCCCACAATCATGCTTCTGCACGACAATTGCAGAGTGCATAAAGTACAAATTGTTCAAGCAGTAGCCAATGAACGAATTGGAACTGAGGAATTACAACATCGACCTTACAGTCCCGACCTCGCCCCCTGTGACTATTATCTCTTACCAAAACTCAAAAAAACACTCGAGAGGGCGTCGCTTTTTTTTTTCTCTTTCCCTTACTTCTAACCCAAGTTCAGAGCTTGTCGGGGAGGGGTGGCGACTGCGACCGACTTAGATGTTAATTTCTCCTTCGGCATTCGCCTTACAAACTGGGGAAATGCAGAAAACCCAGTTCTAAGTGGCCGGTATGAATCCGAAACACGATCCGACACATAAGTACTCCATCTCTCATATAGAGCCCATATGCACCAGGATGGGATTCGAACCCACACCTTTGCCCTCCCAGCGTCACATCCGTTGCCAGTGGACTCAACTACTCGGCTAAAGCTTTGGTTTCTTAGAACTGTGAGCGACTTACGCAGTTTCCTATTCTACCAATGTATTGGCTGTGCAGAAAGTCAGCGGACTGTAAATATATCGGTAGCATAGGAAACTGCGTAAGTAGTGCGTCGGGTACGGTTCTAAGAAGCCCCGGCTTAAAGCTTGGGTTCGTTAGAACCGTGCACGACGCACAACTTACGGTTTCCTATGCTACCAATGTATTGGCTGTGCAGAATGTCACAGGTCAGCGGACTCTAAATACATTGGTAAGTATAGAAAACTGCATAAGTTTGTGCGCTGCGCACAATAAACTGAAGCTTCACAACTACTAACAACTCCAATGATGACTTGGAAAATGCAGAATTACCAAAATAATTTTTTTTTCGAAGGCATAGCGTTATTAGAAAAACGTTGGAATAAGTGTGTAAGTGTTAATGGTTCTTATGTTGAAAAATAAAATTTTATTTGTTCTCTAACTCGTTGTTTTGATAGATAAGAAGATAACATAAAAACTCCCTTCGTAATTCATTGAAACACTTCCGTTTTTGGAATTGGTCAAAAAATCAATAAAAAGAAGCCAGGATAAACTTGAAGGCTTCCCACCAGAGCTGCCTCTTCATTATTTTTTCATAGAATTAATGATTTAGGTTGAGTAATATTGAAAGGGATGATTGGTATTATTGATTGATATTGGTATTATTGATTGATCGGTATTGCTACGCTTCTGGGACAGTTTCTGCGAACCAGCAAGGAGAAGATCACCAGAAGAGAAGATCTTCAGTAACCTGAAGAACAACAAGAACGACACCGAGAAGATCTATAATGACGAACGAGAAATTGTCAACAAGATAATTAATGACATGGTTCTACCGGTAAAACTGTATTCATGTTTTAACACCGATTAGGAGGATAACAATTTATCCCAAAATTTTTTATGTGTGTAGTTACTTGACGAAAACGAATTTCATAATAATTTTGAATCAATATTAGTAAGCAAAAGCATTGACTTTTGAATGACCTACTGTAATTGCAACGATTTGCTAATATTTTTCTCCTCTGGTTATTATAAGCACGTAAATGGGGGAGGTGTACAGAAAACTTAAAATTTATATGTCCTTCCCATTTGTATTCAGTGGACCTGACACTTTTCACTGCTGGCTGTGCAACTACTAATTAATGGTTAGTTAAATTAATAGTGGTGTCAAGGTTGCTCAATGTACATATATTTGATTACGTAGATCCTAATGTTTCATTCTTTTAGTATTAGTATGTTCAGCACCGTATTATTATTTGACGATTTTAAGTTTTAAACTCAACGGCATTGAATGTCGACTGCGCGAATTTCTTTTTAATATGAAAATAATTTTTTGTCCACTGAATATTAATGCTGTAATTAACTATTCGTGCCACATGCGATGTTTTAACAAAAGGAATGTTGATGAAGGACCAATTTTTCTGATATTTAATATATGTAGATTTTGTAAGTCCTTTTAGGCTTCCAAATCGCATTAAGTATTAGGTTAATTCGAAATTCTGATACAGTCACATATACCGACTGCATTGGTAATTAGGTAACTTTGAGACTTTTCACTATGTAAACGGAAAATTGTCATCATGAAGATAAATTTGAAACATCCTATGTATTATAAAAGTAGAAGCAGAATTTAGAAAAATTAGTCGAAATTAAGAATCAAATATTTACTTACAATTACAATTACTTAGAATTATTTGAACTTCGTCATAAAAATGACAAAAACGTTTTAGCGGTTTGCTTTTGTGAATTGACAGCAAACATTCTTAGCGAAGGCAATAAATATTGATTTCACATTATAACCTAAGTGCTCTAATTGGAATTTTATCTAAGTACTGCGAACTGTCTGTCGCTTTTTAATGAAATTATTATATTTTATTACAGAACGTTGTATCATAGTTTAAATAAAACAATATTATTTTCCATTACTCTGCTACAACTTTAAAGTCATCTTGATTCATGAAATTTGAACTATTTCTTACAGTGATGGTCTTTGTATCGCAGCTTCTGCTTCAATTTTATCTAGGATTAAAGAAACTAGAAACATTACCACCGGAATGAGTCAATACTTTTAAAAACAAGAAAAACTAAACGAAATTGATTATGTTAAGGATAATAAATGAGGAAGTGTCTTCGTATAATAGTCCGAATGTTTACCGAACTTTAATACCGTACCATCTTCAATGCGATATTTTATTGCATTAGTATATTCTATTTCGCAGAAAGTTCACACAATGGATAATCTGCAGGAAGCATTCTGTGAAACCTGAAACGGTATCTGAATCGATATTAAAAAACAATCGCAGACTGTGAGAACCAGATTATTTCAAGTCATAAATCGTAATGGTATAACCGACTATTAATTCAATTAACTTAAATTCTTATCAGTAGTGAATGCAGGCGTTATAGTTTCGAGACAGATCTTCTTTATTCAAATTTATAACGTTGTTATTTATTAATTAAAGAATAATCTGTTCCCACAATTATCTTATATCCGTAGATACGTATTTCGGCAGCTATGCTGTCATCTTCAGAAGATCTACTGAAGATGACAATTACGCTGTGCTTTCGTTACCTCTTCGATACGAACAGGCATTGTTGACACAAGCTTTTTTTTTTCTAAATCCACTGTTTGCTTTACTATTCTTAGTTGTCATTTATTACTAAAGATATTATCATTTTATCGCTCTAGTTCTTAAAAATGTCGTAAAAATTTTAGAAACATGGTATATTCCGTACGACATATACAGCTTGCGAATTGCTGCTAAGGACATATCCGTAGTGCGGAAAAGCAAAAGCAAAAGGAAATAGTACAGCTTTTTTAATAGTACATGAAATATTTTCAACGCTAACTTTACTACAAATGTTTTTAAACAGTCAGTCGTTATAAACGAAACACTTTCGAATATATCGGGAAATATTCATAAAACTCAATAACCAAATAAACCTCTTAGACACACGATACATCTATGTAATGTCCTATTATAATTAACTGTTAAGCGAGAAAAAAACGTGTTTGAAATTAATTATTTGTTTGAGCTGTTACGCTTTACACGGTGCTTCATAAGACAAGAGCACAAAGAAAAAGAACAGACACGAAAAGGACAACGTGTTCGGTTGAATAAGAGCTACACGAATAAAATCTGTAACAAATCTTCGGTTTACATTTGAAATCCTATCATTTATTACAAGATATATGTATAAATAACCATGACCAGACTTCATAAATTGTGGCCACATTTCACCAACAATTAAGTGTAAATTTATGGCGCCGTCTTCGCCCTCACGATAACAATACGGTGTTCGGGAGCAATTATGTACAAGAAACACAGAGCTCATGTTGACCAACTGTTGGCCCGCTGCGATCCATATCAATGTGTATCTCCGATATGCTAATTCGAATTGAGCGCTTATTAATGCAGGGCTACTTAATTACAAAGTCCTGCTCGTAGAGAAAGAATCGTACCGAAATCCAGCTTATTTATATTATCGTTCGTGTTAATATAATTCGCCGGAGGTGTCGAATCTCGAATAAAACTCAAGCGATTGGATTCGATGAAGATAACCGAGTGATTTTTTACTTTGTGTTGTAATTATTCAAATTACGTGGCGCATCTTTCAAAAGAAGACCGGAGCCGGCGATCAATTGGGACGAGAAATATTACAAATAATAACAGAGTGAAGGCTTTTAGTTCATTTGTACCTATTACGGGCTCTTCCGTTGTTTGTTTGGGGGCAAACCATG
Organism: Dorcus parallelipipedus; assembly: GCA_958336345.1. Classification (NCBI taxonomy): domain Eukaryota; kingdom Metazoa; phylum Arthropoda; class Insecta; order Coleoptera; family Lucanidae; genus Dorcus; species Dorcus parallelipipedus. The sequence goes on from OY284481.1 coordinate 19,061,717, forward strand.
ACGCGCTTCTTTCTGTAACATCATGGCATTTACTCTTAAATACCTGCTTTTTATTCGAAATGGTAAAGCACACTGCCATCAAAATTATCATAATTATCCAAAATACAATATTATGCTTTTCTATATCTCGTAATTAAACGATTTCAATCTGTGCAGATCCTATGTCAGTTATTTTAAAACATGTTCGTGTGGTGCGATTTACGGTTTCCTTATTTTTAACTGAAGCAGGAAAAGGGATGCAGCTATTAAAATAATCTTGGTTATTACGATATTTCGTCGAATACTTCTTCAACAACTACGAGGAATCGTAAATATTACAGTAAGCATTGCAGTCTGCAGTCTGCATTCTGTGTAAGAACAAATTTTATGTTAATGATTACTTGTTGAAATTAAGGGCTTTATTTATTTATATTCCACAAATTAACGTCGCTCTACATGATTTTGATTGTTAGAATGTTATCAAACTCGTCCGACAACTATCATATTCGCAGCGGCCAGTGATCCATGGGCAACTGACCCTAAAGCTGGGGTATTGTTTCTTTTATCTTTCAGAGGAATACTTTTCCTCTTCCTTTTCCGGAGCGGTACCAAATAACAGTTCTTTTGAGAACATTATTCAAATTAGGTTTTTATCGCGTTGGGTTAATAAAAACACTAACAGACGATTATAAAATACCGTAGTCAGTAGTAATAGTAGTAGTAGTAGTAGTAGGTATTGCAAGTGTAAACGCATGTTACTTTTTTTAAACATATAAATAGAATGAGTTAGCAAAGCGATTGAATAACATAGGAACGCTAGAATGTAATTTCTCATTAATCAAATCTTTTATTACACCCAAATAAAAACCCATAAGATCAAGCTTACACAAGGGAGATGGTCTTCCAATCCCAGAACGCACTTTTTTTAATAATTACCCTCTAATGTTGTTGTCTCAGCCACGTTGAGAGAATTCAAACGTAAATTGAGTTTACGAGATTTTGTTGCCATCCAAAAAAAAATTGTCAACGTATAGCGTCTGCTGCTACAATCTCATCAATTCGCAGCTTTTAGTGACGAATAAAATTAAAATTTCTCTATAAATCACTAAATCTTAAGAAATAAACTGTTACTTAAAATTAATTCAGAGAAAAACTAATAAATAATTAACGTAAAATCGACATTTACAACAAAAAAAAGGTCGTAGTTAATAAAACTTAAAGCGAGCACAATTCCATTCTTAATTTCATAAAGAAATCATACTGTCGGATGGCATTCAGTAAAGTATAACATTTGCATTTAAAACTTTCGCTAAATTATTATGCATTTCATTTTTAAATAGATATATCACAGGCAGTACTAATTTCTTAACATGGCACTGTGGCTTTAAATATTGTCCATGCACAGCTAATTCCTTAAATGAATGTTCGAGCTACATATAATTTTCTTTAGAGTTGTAAGCATGTAAATACAGCTCCGGCTTTAATTACTAATTTTATTACGTACATTTGACACAACAGGAAAACAACTGGGAAGGTCATGAGTGTGATATTTCCATTCAGGACGAAATTGCTAAATTTCACGCTTCTAATCATTTTATCCGAGTGGTTAAATTGAAAGTTTCTCGTATGTCAACGATATGTACTCCAAGCAATAAATAACTAATAAATTAAACCGTGAAAATTGTTGATATTTTTTGCGATAATTTTAAATAATTCTAGAATATAATGCAAATTATGCATTTGAAATTCAAAGAACGATTTTCGGAAGGAAGTTCAAAACATAATAAAAGGTTGACTCTAAAGTAAATAAGAATGCTGATTGTCATTGTCTTTTTAAATTCTAAAATCCAAAATAATATCTAATATTGATTTTGGCAATCTCACTACACTCCAAATTCAATAACAAAATACGGATGGATGAAGCAAGTAATAGGTACGACAAAAATGGATAAAGTTTTTTTAGAAGTTTCCCAGTTTCCCAAAGCAGCAAAAATTACCTTCTTTTCACTAACATTAATTTGACAAATTGCGTTTTTGATTGCAGCCAAAGCCGTCTCTATCTAACAAGCCGTGCACTTGTAAATTTGGCAACAGAGCAAGTAGTCCGACCACGAGTTTCACCAGTTTGACGTAAGTTGTACGAGATAATGCAGTAATGTAATTCTGTACTTATCAATCAAATTTTATTGTTTATTATTGTTTATTATAGTATTGGTGACTAAAATAACGTTTTAAATGTTATATTAACAATCAAGGTAAGTCCACAAAGCCTAATTCTGCTAGATAACCAAACTTATTCGTTTTCCTTTATTTGCTTTTATTTCATACCAATGTGACATTTTTCGGATTTTCAATGGTACAAAAAGTGGAACTTTAAAGTCCTAGTACTTCATTTTAAACTCGTTAAACGTCTAGTTTGAAAGAAAATTTCATATTTACCTCGAATGAAAATTGACTTTAAATATATATACTTGGAAGTAATTACAGCCTCGGCTAAACAACTTGCTCCTAATTACTTTAAAACTTGACTTTTCGTTGTAGGTAAATAAATAACTATTCTTTCTGAATTATTAATTAGGTTTATGTTGTAGATGCCAAGTTCGATTAGGACTACTTTCGGGTATCAATGCGACGTTGCCAAGCGTAACAGCACGGCTTGTTAGATAGAGACGGCTTTGTTGCAGCGCATAGTTGTCCGTCATTAGGTGAAACTAAAATTTGGCAGATAGTACACACAAAAATCTGGAGTGGTTGTTTGATTTTATGAATTGTTTCCACGGTACTTCTTCGCCGAATAATAATTTGGTTGAAAGACATCCGTTTTTGGAACTGGTCAAGAAATCAATAAAGAGAAGCCAGGATAAACTTGAAGGCTTCCAACCAAAGTTGTCTCTTCACTATTTTTTTTTCATAGAATTGATAATTTAGGTTGAGCAATATTGAAAAGGGTAATTGGTATTATTGATTAATTGGTATTGCTACGCTTCTGGGACAGTTTCTGCGAACCAGCAACAGTAACCTGAAGAACAGAAAGAACGACACCGAGAAGTTCTTCTATAACGACGAACGAAATATTGTCAACACAATAATTAGTGACATGGTTCTACCGGACACTCTGTTGAAGAAAAGAGGAGTACCTACATTAAAAAAATTTGGGCACATCCTCCTCGATGCCATCGAATTTCCATTTAGTTTTTCAAATCAAAACTCCTGGCCTGCCAAAAATTTCAACTACACACGTAAAAATCTAGAGTCAATTAACACTTTTTCGACTCCGTTTTGGTGTTTCCTCGCGGCCATGCGTGTCTGGTGTTAAAAGAACGGAGTTAAGACGTTGTCTTCAAAAGTGGCATTTTAATCCTTGCGGTAGTTATTTCTATCCTTCAAGTAGTTAATACTATCCAGGAAAAAAGAGGGACTTATGAGGGACACTAGGAAAATTATCTACCCGGCCATGATAGAAACAATTGACGAACCTGTACAATTAATGTCAAATAGTGTCAAGTTTTTCAAAGATTGTCAGAAAGTTTAAATCAAATCCACGAATTAATTTTCATTCTGTAAAGTAAAAAGTAGAGTAAAATGAGTGTAGTAAAATTGGAACAACGAAGTGTGATAAAATTTCTTACGAAAGAAGGCATTACACCCAAAAATATATATCAGCGGATGTCAATTATCTACGGAAATGAAGCCACTTCATATTACGTCGTCAAATTTTGATCTAAACAGTTTCGCTTAGGAAGGGAGTCCATTGGAGATGATACCAGAAGTGGACGACCTGCAGCGGCGACTATGGAGGCTATGGTTCTCGAAGATCGCCATTTGAAAATCTCCACCATCGCTACAACATTGCAAATATCTGAGCCTAGCGTTATGAACATATTACACGAAAAATTGGGCACGAGCAAGGAGTCAGCAAGATGGGTTCTCAGGTTGCTGTCTCCTGAACAGAAACTGAAAAGGCATGAAATCTCGCAAAACCATTTGGACACTCTGGCGACTGATCCTGACTTTTGAAGTCGCATTGTGACAGGAGATGAAACTTGGGTACACCACTGGGATCCCGAGACAAAGCAAGAGTTCATGCAATGGGTCCATAGAGGTTCGCCACCCCCGAAGAAAGCTCGAACTCAGTCTTCAGCTGGAAAACTCATGGCAACAATTTTCTGGGATATTGGAAGCGTTCTTTTGATTGAATATATGTTGAAAGGAACTACAATTAATGCAGAGAATGAAGAGATTGCTTGAAGCCATAGACAAGAAACGTCCCAATTTGTGCCAATCGAATGTGTTTCTTCTCCATGACAATTCGTTCGTGCATAAAGCTGCCAAAGTTCGGCCAATTTTGTCAGACTGAGACTTTACTGAGCTAGATCATCCACTATATAGCCCAGATATGACACCATCGGATTATTATTTATTCCGAAACTTAAAAAAAATTCTAAGAGAACGGCGTTTTGAAACGGATGAACACTTGAAAGATGTTATTGAAGATCATTTTGATACTCAGGAGAAAACATTTTTTTCTACTGGCATAGAGTCCCTTCCGAACAAATGGCAAAAGTGTATTAATGTCAATGGAGATTATATCGGAAAGTAAAAATGTTTAAAAAACCACACGTCTTTTCTTTCTGGGTTAAGTAGATAACTTTTCTAGTTTCCCTCGTAACTTCTGAGGTAGTAGTTTGTATCCCTAACGGAATTAACATTATCCAGAAAGTATCTGATGCATTTCTATCCTTAAGGGAGTTAGTATAGCCAGAAAATGAAAGAATCTCTACTGTTGGGGCAGTCATTTGTATCTTAAATCATATTTTACTACTACTCCAAAGAGAGGAACGTACTTTTTTCAATATTGCATCTGTTACAGAGATTTCCTTATATCAATCTATACCTCAAGATGTAAAACTTCACGAAATAAGTGTCAGATATGCAGGCATTTGGTTACTGTTTTTGAAATATTTGTAACAACAAATAATAATAATAATAATAATTGAACTCCTTACGTCACATGTTGAAAAATACCTATATCCAAACGAATACGTCCAAAGAGCACAGACATACATGAGGAAGATATTACCAAATTAAAAAAAATTGACTGAATTTTATTTGGTATTGCAAAATAAATGAAATGATGGGAATGCTATTTTCGCCAGTTTCGGCCACTCATTCACTACTTTTGGCCACACCTGTGCTCCTGTTTTGGCCACTTCATTAAAAACACATTTATTATTCCAAAAAATTTATATTAAACACAAAAAGTACATTGTGATTAACAATTACTGAAAACAATAATTTTTATTTCCGCACGACGCGACGCGACTGATTTGATATAGAAAAAGATACATAAGAAAAACTGATAATATTTCGGAAATATTTCAGGTGCAAACCTTCAATTATTGTTGATCACAGTGTATACAGGGTGTCCACTTTGATTACGCACCATAGGGATTTCAATGCAATTTTTTTAACAGTAAATTCCTGCTCTCCTATCGAATATATCATAAAGCAAACGGCATAATACGTAGGTAGCATTGTGTTATGCATTAGCTAAGACTACTTTTAGTATGTTTTACAAATATATGAGCTTTCAAAATATTAATAAGCAGATATTTATATTTCAGTTTTGAACAAGCAGACAAACTTCTAATTGACAAACTTTATTGATTTTTAAAATTTTGTAATGAAAAATAGAGACTGCAAACATAATTCGTATTGAAAATATTTATTTATAGGTAAATCAATAGGTACTACACCAAATCTCACACATAGGATGCGTTCCTATTTCTAATATAGACAATTTTAGAATGCATACAACAGAAGTTCATCTTTACCTATCGAAGCATTTTCAATCGTTGAGACCACTTTTTGACATTGCTGTAACTTTACACCATCAAGCAATATTTGAATTACTAGTTATGGGAAAAAGAAATCATTAGGTTTGTTCCATTAGGAAGTTCTGAATAGTTCGGAACCATCAAAAGCATGCAATCATCAAAGATGTGCATTTGGTGGCGCTGTTGAAACCAGTCACTACTTTGGTGGGCAACAAATTTTGACGGTTCTGAATACCATTTTTCTTAGAAAACAGCGATCAAGTTGTCCCCTTCGCTTCAACTGCATGTCAAAGCCAAACTAATAAAGCCAATGTAATGAAAGTGCAGAACTAAACCACTAAATCTTCAAACTTTTGGTGGGAATATTCCAACTTATCTCTATATTATAATACAAGTACGACATCTTCCTGGAAGTTTTTTTGATGAAAGCATACGTATTGAGTTGACTTAACCAGTCAAAAACGAACGTAAGCCATATGAAGCCATACAAATTAAGGAAACGTTAGGACTCATCTATGACACATTTAAGAAAACTGGAGATAAGAACATTTATGACATTTACCTCAAATACAAACGATTTTATCTAAATTATATACACCGTGAAAAAGTTGAATCAAATTAATAAGAATAAAACGATATGGCAAATAAATAATCAATCAAGAAACTGGTAGGAAAAAGAAATATGACGACAAGAACACACCAACAGCTAGTCAGTTCAAAGAATTTCTGAGCGAAGTGATAGATAATCTGCAAGATCACACCAATTAATCCAACAGACTTCTTAAAAGATATTCCTGTAAATGGCAATTCCTTTATCTTCTCGCTTGGATCCAGTACAGATATAATTGAACATCTTAGTTCTCTAAAATCGAAAGGCTTTGACACAAAAATTATGCAATTTGCAGCGGATCCATTAAAGCATATTATAAACACCCGCTTACAACTCGGAGTATTTCCAAACAAAATGAAAATTGCGAAAGGAAAGAAGGTGATGAATGTGATCCAAATAGTTTCAGGCCTATTTATAAATTGCCAATCTTCTCAAAGATATTTGAAGCTGTAACTCTGAAACAGATTTCTGTCTTTCTGAATAAATAAAAGCAGTCTTTACTTGCGTACGTTCATGAAGGCTTTGAGGATTGTAAGGAATGCAAACCTCATTTTTGTGATTGAATTAATGTGAAAATAAATTTCAAGTAACACTAACACAAATATTTTTGGCGAAATGTTTTCGCCGTAATCGAGAATCGAACTCGAGTCTTCCAGTTTCATGCCGGACGCTTTTAACCATTAAGCTAATGCGACACTGAGCTCGAGAATCCGCTAATAGAAATTAGAACAAAGTTGTTGAAATGATAATGTCTTTAAGCAGGACAAACTTTATAAATTAAAGCTCGGTGTCGCATTAGTTTAACGGTTAAAAGCGTCCGGCATGAAACTGGAAGACTGGAGTTCGATTCTCGATTGCGGCGAAAATTTTTCGCCAAAAATATTTGTGTTAGTGTTACTCGAAATTTATTTTCACATTACTTTAATTATTATTACACTAAAATATCCCTTAATTAATCAATTTTGTGATCTTACTAAAGCTTTCGACGTCATGAATCACGAACTATTTTTACAAAAAATGGAATATTACGGTTTCAGAGGTGCACCATTACTTCTATTAGAATCGTACCTTCCAACAGGAAATATGCTATACACCACGGCGGCAACTATAGCAATCCAATGGACGTAAATTAGGGCCATTACTTTTTATACTTTTTATTAATGATTTACCTTGGAATTTAGATTGTAAGTCAATGATCGATACAACAATATTGATATCGCATAATAATATAATGATATGCTACTTGAGAATCAACTCAGTAAAGTACAGAATGATGCCACAGCACAATTCGCTGCACACAAATTATGTCTGAATGGAATGAAGACTACGTTGATGCATTTTTCAACCAGCAGAAGGAAGAATTTGAAAGAAAGTGCTAACTTTTTGGTCTTACGCCTTGATTCCAAACTTACCTGGAACAGTCATTTATCTACTTTATTGAATGATCTCCTTAAAGCAATTTACACAAAAAGGTGTATTACACGAGCTTAGCTTTTACAGTTTAAGTGATCTTTATGTCAATAAAAACAATCGCATACAAAACTCTAAAAGTAATATGATCTCACCTAATAATTTTGTGACGGCACCTTGCTGGGTGAGCATATGCTGGGCCAAATCGTAGTGTCTCAGACCGAACCTGGACAATTCCAAAAATCTTTGCTGCGAAACCAAAGATGCCAAAGGGTGCCCAGTTGCTGCAGCAACCCCGCCCCCATAGAGCTCCCTTAATGCCGCAGGTGCCAAGGAAGTAGGACAACTGTTCGACGTTCCAGATGTAGCTACCGCAGGGCTCGTAATCGACGGGGAGGAAGCAACTGAAAATGACAAAAATACCATTATCTAGCTGATTACAAGCCTCGATCTATTAAGAAAGAATGTACCGGATGCAAAATTATAAAACCCAATAAAAAAGAAACCCTTAATATCGAGGGTGGTCCCACTAAAATATTTATCTCGTTACACAATTCCCAGGTGTAAAGTCACACTTCATTGTCGAAATGAAGAAACCAAGAGTCCCCCCTCGTCTTTTCCGCTACCTGAACTTAAACTACCACAACAGGTGTAATGCTTTCCCCTTTTCCTCTACGCATTTCGTTGTGAGAGATGCAATCGATACGCAACAAATTGACGTGCGGACATGTGTTTATCGCTATAAACAAGACGTATAAACTGATTTCGTTACATTCATTATTCGCAGATGGCCCTTTAATGAATTTAAATGTATTTCGTGAAAGAAAGCGACCACGTAATTGCCGCGCTTAAAAACCTATATTTTATGCGGACGTTTATGTAGATTAAACCGCTTATGTAGATCCTCTTCGGTGTTTGCTTCTTGTGCGTTTTCCTCGTCTCCCTCACATCCGGTTCTGCGAAGGTTAATATGGTTATATTAATCTACTGCAATCGCCGAAACACTTTCCATTTTAACTGATCCTAACGACACCTTCTCACTTTAAACCAATCAGAGATCGAGATTTCTTGTCGTTAATTTCTCATTTTAATAAAGATGTTCCTTAAATTTCTGAAATTGATTTATTGAATTCTGAAATCATACTGCAGAGCTCTCCGCAAACTTAGAGCTTTTTTGTATTATTTCTGCTAGTTTATTTTAATTATTTATTAATTATTTTATATCTTTGCACCGTTAAATTATTTATTGATTAATATGGTTTCCTATATCGTCGATCATGTAAAGCTTAAGGTCGAGCTTGTACAACACTTTTTGTTCAAACCAATCAACTATCTTATTTAAATCAGTTTCTAATTTTTATTACGAGCAATCTTGTTCGTGAGCGAATGTGTTCTGGTATTCAGGCGTAAATAAATGAATTCGTTAGGAGTGTGTAGACAAACTACCTGTAAGTACATATACACATTTACAAACAAACGAACGACCTATTAATTTGGAGCGAGTTGTTCTAGAAAAAAAAACACTTTCGTTATCTTGTCCGCCGAAATTGCGTAGTGGCTTTAGTATTTATTTAATATAAAATACTTAACAGCTACAACAAAACGGGTATTTCGTGTACACGTTTCATTTTTGATGAAACAATTAAATGTTTTCTCATTACACAGAATATTGTGAGAGAGAAGCATTGTTAAGTGAGTGTATTTACATTCCAGTGTTTACTTTGTTCTATTATCCTGAACGGATTTAATTCGTTATTCTTCCACAAATTCAAACAAATACCAGGAGTAAGTCGTGCAGCAATAAGTCAGAAATAGATCGGCTTCATTCGGTTTCAATTAAGTAATTGTTAGCGGAACATATCGCTTGCGCCGTATTAAGTGAGACGTATATGGAGAAGCAATTTGTCATTCGGTTTTTTTTGTAATTGTCGCGACATTTTAATTGAAACCCTTTTTGTCTTGTTTCAATAACGTTAATTGTCGAGATTTACTTTTACCGTATTCCGATCACGGCTCGGCAATTGTACGTGCTAAAAATCAATATTGGGAGGAGACGTTTCGATGCCGACAAAAATTCGACGCCGACTTTCGCATCCCGTTGAACCGCAAGCTTGACTTTACTGACTCAAATTCTTAACTTCGCATGAATTGGAGGTAACGATGTAGTTTGGCCTCGCGTGTATACTGCAGGACCCATACCGCAAGTACCACAAGTTCGTTTTATGGTCATTTCTATGTTTCGAATTTTGTTGGGTTAGTTTTCAATTAGTTGATTACAGAAAATTAATATCTAATCAATTATATATGTAGAGAAAATGGTGGTGACACCGTAACTAATTAAAAATAGTATTTAGTTGTTTGGGGTGCGAAAAAATATAATTTGTCAAAAATATAAGTTCAACAAAAGGTTGTTTAAACCATAAGAAAGTATTTCCTATAATTTGTGGGGGCTCGTCCGGATTCGCAAGATCCAAAAGGAACAAGAGGATTTCAAGACTCAAGAGGATGAAGCGGATCACAAGATCCAAGAGAATCCAAAGAACCCAACCCAACCCAAAAGGATCAAGAGGATCGCAAGATCCAAGAGAATCCAAAGAATCGCAAGGTTCAGGAGCATTACAAAGTTCAAGAGGATCGAAAGAAAAGTACCAGAAGATCTAAAAGATCTAAAAAAGATTTAAAAGGATTGGAAGGTGTAAGAAGATCGAAATTATTGAAAGGAAGGTTCGGAATTAGAAAGCGAAATGTCAACTTCAGTTTTTAGGTCTTTCAAAAGTTGAGTATAATTTGAAACATGCTTCTCTTTAATCTGTTCAAACTTTGCATGTAATTATATTTGGTTCAGAAGGTGAATCTCAGGTCAAGTAAGACGTAAGCTAAGACACTTTCAAAGTTTCAATTTTGACGAAGATTCTAGACAACTAAAAATGAACGATATTAAAGAAATGTTGACTACAGTCGATCTTGTTGCTGCTTGTCACGTACTTGATTTGAACTATTCAGGTAATCGTGAATACCCAGTAGAATGTTTGTTTCTTGAACATTTCGTTAACCCATAAATCAGTCAAAACAACGAAGAAGAAAACGATGAAGGTAGGGACCGGGAAGAGGAAACTATTGCAAACGCTGATGCGTCGCACTCAGTATCGATCGCTTTAACTTTCCGAGATGTTGAAGATTCCATTAGACCCTATGATGGTAAAGACGGATATCCAATTAAAAAATGGATAATTGTACTAATGGTACTAATTGTAAAACAAACAGCATCGAACGTACGAATAATAAAATAAACAATTAACAAAAGGAACGAATAATCATTCGATGAAAATAAAGAAAAAAAAAGTGAAACACGAAGAAAAAATTGAGCAGAAAACAAACGTCCCACTGCCTGTCAGGCTTCAAGAAGCATTCGAAGATGCTTATGTTACACGAAGAGTGCTTCTTCCCAGATCACGGAATAAATCTCTCCGTTCGACATTCCCACAAACGAAAGCAGTTTGAGGATGCAAGAAAATGGCAACAGCTCACGCGAGTTAAGCCATACTTTTTGAGTCAAATTTTACATTTTACAAAATACAAAATAAACAAGAATTATGAATTATTAACAGTAATATATGAAAAAGAAAACAGATTTTGCAACAATCACACTACATACATTCTTTCATGAATACTGGAGTTCTGTTAAGACGGCGTTTTATTTTTCACAGCCTCCCCTTACCTAAAAAATATTGATTCGCACAGTATTATTGGTAAACTTTTTAACGACATTCTCTTCAGTCTTATTGTTTATAACGTTATTCACTTTGACAAAGCAAATAAATTGGTTTGCAAAAAGTCAGTAAGTATTTTATATACTAAATTTAGGCCCGATGTTTTCATCTCCAGTTAACTTTATCTGACGGTTTATCTCCATAGAGATTGTGATCACAATCGTTACTATGGGAATTAATTGCCAGATAAAGTTACCTGAAGATGAAAAGACCGAATCTTACTCGATTAAAATCTGTTTTCTTTTTCATATGTATAATACTACTACTAATACTACTACTAATACAAGAACATGGTATTAACGGTCCTGTATTAGATTGGTTTACGTCTTATTTATCTAACCGTCGACAATTCGTTGAAGTTAAACATGATTCAGATAGAATAAAGAGAGCACATTTCAGATCGCAATTCGCAACTATTAATAATGGTGTCCCTCAAGGAGGCATCTTATCTCCTCTTTTGTTCTTACTATATAGTAATGATCTTTGCATAAATCATTCTTCATTGCGAAATGGACTTGTAAAACTTTGCCAATACGCCGATGACACTACGATAGTTATAAATACGGACGGAAGACAAGATTTAATCAGTGTGTGCAATGAAATGTCCAAGACCATGCATGATTGGTGTTCTAATAATAAACTGTATCTCAATGTTAAGAAATCCGTCATTGTGCAGTTCTCCATTAGGAATTCGTTACTTTCAAAAGAAAGTTTGTTAGTAAAATGTGGCACTAATTCAATCCCAACTCATTCAGTTGCCAAATTTCTGGGTCTGTTGGTGGATAGTAATCTAAGCTGGGATGATCACGTGAATAGTATTGCTGGAAGACTAAACAGTGCATATTTTGCACTTCTTACACTTCGTACGGAATTATAATATGGGGTAACTCAAGAAGTGCAAATAGATTGTTTCTTATTCAGAAAAAAATTGTAAGGCTAATAGCCGATGCCAAATGGAATGATCATTGTAGACCCTATTTTCAGGAGTTAGGAATCATGACATTTTTCTCCTTATACATGTATAACCTTGCTCTATTCGTATATGACCATCATGACAAATTTTTAACTAATGATGATGTTAATGAATTTTATAATACCCGAAATGCCAAAGCTTTACGAGTTCCTGCACATCGAACCACTTTCTTGCAAAAGGAACTAGTTTTATGGGAATTAAAATCTTTAATAAACTCCCACAATTAGTCAAAACTAAACAGAAATTCATTTAAGCAAGACATCAAGCAAATTTTTCTGAATAAATCCTATTACACTGTAAATGAATTTCTGAATGAATGACTAAAAGTTGATCTGTGTTTATTTATTTTAAGTATATGTATATCTTTAAACCTTGTGTATTGTATCTGTTATTTCTCTGACAAAAGTAGTTTTTTTACCTTTTAGCACACTATTGTAGGTACTTGACAAAACAATATTCTGTAAAGAATCAGATTGTGAATAAAGACTATACTATACTATACTATCTCGAGTGAGAACTGCACCAAACTCATCTATTAACGCTAAAATTTGTATTAAACGTCAGAATTACTAATGACGTCTTGCACAATATATACTTAACTGTCAGAAATATTCAAGTAAGGATTATGTTGTAGAAATGGCGTGCCCAGAGTAGATTGTCCGCAAATGTACTTGTACTTGTAATATGTTATCATAAAGTCCCGCGACCCCGGTAGGCCTTGGATGTGTAAGGGCACGTCTTTTCTTAGAAAATTGAATGACATTTATAATTTATAAAAAGTGAGCAAATAAAAATCAGATTAGAGTAGGCGGTGCAAAGAAAATGTATGTCTGTGATTAACTAAATTAATTAATGTAAGATTCATGGACTGTCAAATTTACCCCTTTATTTTGTAACTCATAACGACATCGTTACATAAAGATAATCATTAAGTGACATATTTTTGACCAATCAGTACATAGAAATGCGTTCCATGTAAGTACTGATTGGTAGAAATATGTCACTTAACGATTGTCGTTATATAACGATGTCGTTATGAGTTACAAAATAAAGGGGTTATTGACTTTTTATTTAATCACAGACATGCATTTTTTTTCCACCGCCTGATCTAATCTGATTTTTATTTGATCACCGGTTATGTGTCACATTAGAATTAAAATTCTACAGTATGAAGCAACGTGTAAATCTTTGCCGTCAGCAAAATGGGCACCATGTTCAACAACTATTATGAATATGCTTTAGTACTGGAATTTTTCGTTAATACAGGGTGTTAGGTTATTGCTTGGACAAATTAAAACTGTAGATTAAGGGTGTCAAATGGGATCAGAAAGTACCTAGACATGATGGATTTTCGGGACATTTTGCGAACTATTTTTTGCGAAGTATTACAGACCGCTGATAGTACTTACGTAGCGAGCTTCTATTAAAGCTGATGTATCTTGCAGTGTCTCTTGCCCGTTGCACAATTGCAATAATTGTTTGACGATTCGGTGTACGACGCAGGGGATACCGCCACCGATATCTACGCACTACAGCACATGCATTGCTCAGTGGTCTCCAAATAATTTTTATCGATTTTTGTTTGAATTTTTTCCCGGAAAACGAAAGCCACAATATCCTCTAATGTAAAGGCTTTTTTACTCTACAGAGTGTTCTCAATACGTAGTCTGAAGGTATCCAGTCAATTACCTAACACCCTGTATACACGTTTCTTTATTTTCTTTTTTCTATTTTCTTTAGTTTCTTTATTATTCTGATTAATTAATTACTTTAAGAAAAGACATGCGTTGGCACTTCCAAAACCTACTGGGGCCACGGGACTTTATGATAAATGATAACATGTTATTAGAACTATTACTTGACACAGCTCTGGCCCGACGCAATACCTCCAGGTATCCATGAACTGGGTTAGAAAAAAAAAACAAGATTGCAACTATTCATAGCCATCAACCTCTTTTGACTTAAGTTCCATAAGAAATGTATGTAGATCCCATTTAATGGCAGCAGTTTTAAAAACATGGCATGTACCACTAAAGATACGCAGCCGATTTAACTGATGGTATTCTCCCCCGAAATGACGAATGTTTAGAACTAAATTGTTTATGCATTAACAAACAAGTCTTTTATATTATATTTTAAGTTTGTTTATCAAAATAATTTATTTATATATCGAGGTTTTTATTAATTCCGCATTCTTTCTAAATACACTGTACTTATGAAAATTGAAAATTGAAGGACGCAGGGGTATAGTTATCGCGTAGTTCTTTGTGGTCAATATCAATTTCAAATTAAGTGGTCGACACCATCTACAACTAACCACACAAAAATCGGAACAAAATGAGTTAACTCTAACAGTACTCTGACTTTGCCAGGTTAAGTTTGGACAGAAAGAAGAGTTGCTGCGAAATTTCAGATTAAGTTTGACGTTTCCAATCATTTCTTACGTTTTGACAGGAAACATAACCTTAATAAAAGCCTGATTCAACAGGTTTGTCTAAATATGCATGATATGTCGAATACTTGTCCGTATTTTATTGTCCACTACAACAAGAAGAAATTTATTTAAGCACAGGTATAGGGGAGGATGGGCCACAGTGAGACAAAAAATACAATTTTTGGAATAAAAATTTGAATTTTATACTTTTGATCAAAATGATAGCATAGGTAAATAATTTAAACTTTTAGCAACATACTGCCTTAATAAAATTGTTAAGATGTGACGAGGAAGGCAGCTGAAATTTAAAAAATATATAGAACTGTTTTTGTCTCATTGTGGCCCATGTTATGGAGTAACATGAGACATTAAAAGATGACATTAATGTAGTAAATTTATTAAAAGACGAATGTAAAGTAAATAAAAATCAGTGCATAAGAACAGAAAGAAAAACAAGGGACTTTTTTAAGTTCAGTCACTAACGAACATAAACAATATCAGGTCAACAAGCGATCGAATGATGTCGCTACTTAAATGTCCATAAACATTATCAAACTTAATTGAAAAATTTATTAAATTGTTCTGATACTTCAGTTCCCACTGGTTGTGGGTTGGGAAGAATTTTTTTAATGTCTGATAAGGCTACTGAGGCTTCATCAGGAATTTTCGTATGTCTCATTGTGGCCCATTCAACATGTCTCATTGTGGCCTTGAAGCATCTTGGGATGATTTAAGTTGCAAGTTTTGATACATCCCAGTATGTTCATAACCTAACACGTAGTAGTAATGGCTAAAGTTGTATCAATTACTAAATAAAACAACATTGATGGAATTCCATATATGTATAAGTTATGGCACATTAAATAACATTAAATAAAAGACGGCAGAAATTTACAATAACGCTGTAACTTTGGCAGCAATTTGTCCTCGATGGGGCTCAATTTTATGTATGAACTAAGCTGCAAAAAGCCCGTAAAGTTCGAATTTATTCTCTTTGTCTCACTGTGCCCCGTGTCTCACTGTGGCCCACCCACCCCTTTCATACAATTCAGATAAATACACGTCCTTTTGTTCTCAGTGTCATTGTCTTAATTCCTTTTCTGGTATCTTAAAATTTTCACAATGACAACGAATTTCTTTATCAAATTTAGAGAACTTGACTCTTGACGGTATATTGATCGGAAAACAGGTCAAGGTCACCATTTTATAAACGTCAAGTCTATATTTGACTTCACAGATGTAAGAATAAAGCAAACAAAAATATGCCAAAATATTTTAACATTGTTCGTTTTAAAAAGTGATTTATTTTTCATTGGCTTTGGGAACAATATATGTATTATAAAATATGCTTAAAAATTACCTAGTATAGTTCATTTCTTTACTAAATGCCGATCGATCGATAAGTCGAAAAACTTTTATGTAACATCTCCCTCTAACTTTAGTGAAACAGCCTTGTGGGTATTGTCATGTCACGTCATTGCGTCGTGTATTTTCTTAACTTAGATTTATAAGATCGGCATATAATAAAAAATGATCCGTAGTTACAAATTTTAAAATTATTTTTTAGTTATGAACAAAAATACACTTGATAATAAATTGCTGAGAAACATTGGTAATATTTAACACTAATACAAAATCTCATTTATTTATTTATTCAAATTACACATTAATAGTAACTACGCACAAATAATTAATAAATTTAATAACAAATAAGTGAATGTGTCCATATGCCATTTGTGTCGCCGTACTCGAATTGAATACTGTTCAATTTACAATGTAAATACGCTTTGTTGAACAGGTCGCAAAAGACCTGCCTCAATCCAACAAGTAAATATGTAGCCTATTAACAGCTTTTAATTTTGTCCATCGGTGTTATTTAAACCGATTCCAACGTCACTCAACTAGATTTTATAAAAAGGAAAGTAGCTAATTATTAGTTTACTATTTTATCTAGATTAATGCATCCATAACATATTTTTCTTAATTTTTTGGGTACTATTCGAAGATTCAGTAATGACTCAATTTCTATAACACCCTGTATAAAGAATAGATAGTACGATGCATTAAGGTAAATATCATTTACGTATTTTATTTCTGTATTTTTTAATTGTTGAATTTATAATATTTTTTGCAAAGAAAATTTCGCCAATACTTTCTTTTTTAGGAAAACTGATTTCGTTTTGATAGGGTCTGTTTTACTCGGTGGTTAATTTAGCCCAGGTTTAGATACATCTGGACTGGACAGCGCTTTGCATGTTTTATTTACTCATGCGTGTTTCGACTTAATACATTCAATTTTATTCCACGTTGTAATCACCTCGTGCTCGGAGAAAATTCATTGGAGGGATAAAGCTTAAGGTCGTAACAAATTCGAAAGTATAATGATAAAACGCCGACCGACTTTGGAAATTTTATAGAAACCATTATTTGCGGTTATAGCTCAGGAAAATCTATTTGACTTGTCGTTAAATAAAAAAAAATAATAAACCAATAAACTTGTCGTATACGAAAATTTACATATAAGAAGATTGAATAATTGCAAAACATTCGAAGATGAGCTGATAAGTAATGCATATGTTCGTGATCTACGAGGGCGCTTTTTTAATCAATCTACCTAGTCCTAAAAATTTGGTGTTCAGCAATCACGGAAATTGGTCGTCCCATGGACGTCGCATCGACTTTACCAAATTCAGTTTTACTAAATTTTGATATTCAGCAAATAATGTAGGTGCACGTTATTTTGGTCTCGAATTATAAGCGAGTGAACATCACTTATCGGCCGACCCTCGTATTTATTTATGTATTTGTGCATTTATAAACACATTATTTCAAGTTTCTAAGTTTATAATCCGTACAATTTTTGTTTGTTAGAAATAAGTCACGTTCGCAACCCTGGTTTCATCTGACCTTGAGGTTCGTTGAAAGCTCTTTAAAACCGTGAGAAATTTAAGAACGTCGCTCTGTATCTTGCTCATTTGCAAGGCACGTTTCGCTTGGCGTTCCTTAAAGCAACGCTGTCATTTTGAAAAGAAGACCCTGCAAAGATTAATGCAACAGGAAAAATCTTAATAATGCTGATCACCTTAACGCGTTTAAATCGCCATTAATGCACAAGCGTTTCACAATGTAATACCGGACAATTATTCAACGTTAACGCTTATTCCAATTTAACCCATGCAAATATAAGAAAAGCAATCCCAAGCAACACCATGTCGTTCATTAGACGGTTTATATACGACAGAAGGGATATTTTTGGTAATGGTATATAGAATGCCAAATATATTCGTATTTTAATGGTACTAGTTACCCTAGGATATAAGTGATACGTTAACTATACGTTTTCATTGTAATTGTAAATTGTAATAAAATGTTGCGACTTGCAAAACACGTTTATCAAATTATTAAATTCCATCTTATCATGTAGGCGTAGGCCCATAACATACATTTTCCTCATTAAAATTTATAATATAATCTGAAAAAGTATAATGAATGTTTGGATTGTAACATTTATTAATAAATATTTATCCAAATTGGTCTTGTGACCCTTGTTACATAGTAAATTTTCTATAAAACTACTAACATTGTATCACTACATAAGATGAGAGCTTAAAATGTGAGTATCTTATAAATTTCGCCGCGAGATGTCGCGACCTAAACTGTTGCTCACTAAAGTTGTCGTTTATAAGTCAAAACCGCAGGAACTTTCTTGCCCATTACAAATCATCACAAAATATATAATTACTACAAACGAACAGACACTTGGTAAAGTTGAATTAAATGTCAACATTTCGCTGTACGTTTCGTTGCTTCTTTAGAATAAGTTGTAATAATATAAATATATAATTATAATAATTTTATAATTCCAAAATATACGTCTATTAGTTAGTTAGACTGTCACTCATATGTATAAATACTAGTCTATAATATTCTACATTTAGACTAAATTCAAAACGCGTTTTAGACATATTCTATATTTGGTGTGTTACATGGGATAAATAATGTATTTAGAACTGATAAAACTAGATTTGGTTTCATGTACAATCAATGTGTGTAATAAGTGCAATACCAGTAATTAAGGAGGGGGATGTCTTTTTGTAAGAAAGGATGAAACGTCGGCAGAAAGAAGAGAACTGAACTGAGAAAATTTTTATCATAAGGTATTTTTTTAAACGCCAACTAACATCAAGGAAACTGTAATTGTTTCAACTTTTAGAAAGATAAAAATGTTCCAAATTCATTAGACACGCCTCAAACGAAATACAAATTGTATAAAGATAATTTTAAAATAATAGGAAACTCCGAAATATTTTCATGGACGTAATCGTCCTCCTAATGTACTGATTGGTGTGAATACGAACTACTCAGATATGTAAATAATGCTACATGCATACTAAGAGCGTTTTGGGAAACTGGTCGTATAATGATTTGAATATATAATTTCTTTCCTTCAACTATCACCGCATAATTCTTAATGTGAGCTCTCGATTGTGCCAGAGGAATAACAAGAAAACGATTTGCTTATCAGGAAACAGCGATTTCCGAAGAATCGTGCATCGGTTAAATTGGATGCCCGATTAAAATTTTGACATTTAGCTAATAAAGATATAAAGCCCCAGTAAATAATGGGAGGGGTTTGATATACGGTATTCAAAGATATACGGTATTCAAATTTAATTTAAATATATAAGAATTAATTTAGTTATTTTACGAGATTTTGTGAGGTAAATAAATTATAGAATTTGTCATTCAATCAATTCGTTTACGTTTCCTAATAGTTATAATTTAAAATATAAACGTAGCATTTTTATATAAATTATCTATCCTTTTTTCTTTACTACATCAGGTTTCTAGTAAGAATTTAATTCATTCAAACGCATTTTTGAGCAATACGAACGCTTCTGGTTTAGATATCGGTAAATAAGAAATTAGTAACCTAATAGATTTATTAAATAACATGATTCATCATGTTAATGCTCTAATATGATAGACTCCAATGATATTCAACAAGAATCAGTTGTGCTGCTGAAAAAAATATATGTTATCTAAGTAAAATTAAAGGGATGATGTTCTCGATCATAATTCTTCGGGGCGAACACAACTTTTAACTGAGGAAGTAACAACTATAGTCTCTAATCAAAGTAACATTAGAAATAAATTCACAACGACAAATATAAAACATCAATAAATTTGCCTGTAATTGGTTTTCATTCAGACAGCTGCAGAAATTGTACTTTCCGTCGCCATTGTGAGAGTCTGATTAGCATCTGTTAATATAGCCTCGCTACATTACGCTATATAGCTCTCTAGGTTGCCCGCAATAAATTAGCGGTAATTGTATTTATTAATCCCGTGCGCTCAAGCTCCATGTGAGAAAATTGAGAATAATTTGTTTTCAATCGGTATTCGTTTTATTGCATGCATTAATGGAGGTATACGTTGACTTAATGCGCCGCTATCGACTACCAGCCTATAGCTTATGGACGCAAAAGTGGGACTTTACAAGTTAAATGCGAACCTTACTGATCTTGGCAATATACTTTCGCAATAATCAATACATACAATGGAATACACACTAATAATAATAAGTTTGTCTTGCAGGACTGACATAAACTGAAATTATTAATTATGGTGTTTGATTAACGTATTCAATTGGATAATAATGTTATTTCAAGCCTAGAAGTCAAATTTCTTTTCTTTTTCCGCGATTGGTTTTCAGATTGCTGTTAAAAACAGCAAAACAAGATACAGCAAAGTAAATATGTATTTGAGTCGTTGCATTTACAACTAGATAATTGAATTTTATTTAGTCTAAAGCCCTTCTATAAAACGAATCCATTCCATACATGAGAAACGTTGCCAAGTTTAACAATTTCTTCTTGCCTCGTATGCTGAAACTAACAGACCTACAAAATTAATTTTTTGCAATTTTGAGAACCTTATGGAATACAAAAAAGAACTACCTAAAGCTTCATATTCATTTCTGGGACCCCCAGTATAAATTGCATGGGGTATATGTTTATAGGTTCGGCTGTACACTGTTCAAATTTAAAACATTTTAGAAAATTGTCAAATTTACATTTCAGCATCTTGGAGATTGCTTTAAACCATACAGTGATTTTTTTAATTTACAAACAATTCCCTCTTTGACCGTAACACCTTTCGGTGTCTCCATAAAAACTTCTTCGTCCAGATTTCCACGTAGAAAAGCAGTTTTTATATCAAATTGAGTCTCTTTGTGCTGCAATTGCCAATAAAGTACTACAGGTGCAAATGTTTCTATGTAGTCGACATCTGGCTGTTGAAGAAAACCTCTTGCACAAAGTCGAGCTTTATAACGAGTGCTTCCGTCAGTTAGAGAATGTTTGATCTTCAATACCCACTTGCAGGTGATTATCTTCTTATCTTTAGGCAATGATGTAAAGATCCATGTTTCATTCTTCTTATGCGCGTCAAGTTCTTCGCCTATTGCTTTTCTTCATACGTTTTGGGTTCCTAAAGTTCTGTAAAATTTAGTTCATATCGATCTGGTTCTCTCAATTGATGACGACCTCTCAATTTGTAATTTCGATTGAAAACTTCATCCTCAGTTACATTATCTTCAACATGGCTTTCATTTGTTTCAGCTTCATTCGAAAAAGATTTTTTTCTTGTCGAATACCTTCTGCTTTTATGGAACTCAGGAAACCAGTCCCGTCGATATATCATGTGTTTCGATGCACCACTGTCCAAAAACCAAATATCATTTGTGTTGAGACGTAGAAAATTTCAGAGTCCATTGATTCAATGACAAAGGTATTGTCATTCTTGAAACTTGTTCGTTTTTCTCCATTCTTAAAATGTGATGATTTCTCTTCTATGTCACGACGTTTCTTCCGGCGCGGCATTGTCTTGCAATATGACCAGATTGGTTGCAATAAAAGCGAATAGTTTTCTTCTGTTGTAGAAGATTCTGCTTCCAATTCTTCATCTGAGAAGACTTAAAGCTCATTGTACAAAACGCTCCATTTATATCATTATTTGTTTGTCAGCGTCTATGTTATTCCAAGCAGTAATGAATGCATCATATTTTGACGGCAAAATTCCCAAAATTTTTGCCATAATTGTCACTTGAGAAACTATCTCTCCAACGTCTTTCAAACGACTTGAGAAATTTTCTATTTTATTGCCACCAGTGGTTATACAAATTCGGCTACGGTTTTTATAAAGTAAATATCATTTATTGTACTCATTACTCACTTAAATTAGAGAACCTAAATTTTAATGCATTTTATGTTTAAAAAGGCGAAATAAAAACCACAGCTTACCGAAGCACAAAAGACTGGGCAAAATCTAAAGTTACATGGACCGAAGAAATGTGAAGCCAAATAAATTTTAGTGATGAATCAGGGTTTGATGTCTGTATTGGTGATTGTTGGAAGAGAGTGATCAGAACAAAATTCGGGGCTTTCTATAAAAACTGTTCTAATGAACCATAAAATCCCACAAGGGGTTATGATTTAGGTATGCATGTCCAGCAAAGGTTTAGGCAAACTGGAGTTCATTGATGGTGTCATAAACGCAGAAATATATTAAGATATTTTAGAAAGAAACTTCCTGCAGATTGCAAGGTTGCAGTTCGGAATAGAAAACTTAATTTGTCAATAGGACGAGGCTTCATGTTACACGGCCAAATCTACAACAAAATTGTTAGGGGACAATGATATTAGTGTTGGCTTGGCCCTCAAATAACCCCGACTTAAATGTCATCGAAACCCTGCAACATGACATGAAAAAGATCTTGCGAAAAAATCCCCAACGAACAATTCCCGGACTAAAGGCTAAAATACAGGAAATATTCTTTCGTCCCCACAATATTATGTGGACATTATGCCAGAAAGAATCCAGAATCCATATTAATTTATTAAATGTTAGATTCGTCCGAATATTAAATTGTCGGTATAATTTATAGTTTTTCTTTAAAAATGTGATTTCTATTTTTATTATTAGAATAAAACTTGTTTTGAATAAATTATTAGTTACTGTTAATCAATCCTTTTGTTTATTTTTTTGTATTAAAAGTTTTAAATATCTTCCTGTGAGTTAGGGAACAATTTTTAATAAAATCAGTTCTCATCCGAATATTTAGTTGGTAGGGCTAGTAGAACAGTTAATCGAAAACGTCGTAAATGTTGGCATAAATGTTGCTAACATTGAAACTACTAGAGTGAAACTACTGGCGTCTCGTAACTGATCACATATCCTACATTATTAATTCCAAATGTTCACAAGTTAGATTTAGAACTTCCGCTCGTGTAAACTAATTATTCAACATTTCACTATTAGTAATGTTAGATTCCTTAAAAAATCAGTTTGTTCGTGTACAATCTCTCTTACTGCTTTTACGTTTTCTGAATTTATTGCAAGATCAACGAACACAAGTCGGTAGAAATATAAATTAAAAGTACATTAGATCACTAGATAGTATACTTACATTTGCTAAAAT
The DNA here is from genome assembly GCA_958336345.1 of Dorcus parallelipipedus. Lineage (NCBI taxonomy): Eukaryota > Metazoa > Arthropoda > Insecta > Coleoptera > Lucanidae > Dorcus > Dorcus parallelipipedus. The sequence goes on from OY284481.1 coordinate 19,085,212, forward strand.
ATGGAACACTCTCAATTTTATTTTCTCTTAGAAGTTTAGGACATCTGTTGTGAATCACAGTCATCTACGTAAAACTGAACCGTGTTTAAACTTGAAGAACTTGAAGACCTCAGTCTATTCTATAAATACTTGTGAAAAAACATTAACTTTGACGTAAGTACATTTTAATTACTGTAGCACTGACGACAAAATGAGGACAAGTCTTAGCAGTGATTTTAGCGTTTTCTTACTAATGTAAGGCCCAATTCTTTCACTTCCTGTCTTTCCTGTTAACTTTATCTGGCGATTAATTCCCATAGTAACGATTGTGATCACAATTGTTACTATAGGAACAGATAACAGTCAGATAAAGTTAACTGAAGGTGAAAAACCGGGCCTAAATGATATTTCTAATTCAGTTTGTAGTCAGTTCCATAGCAATGTGATCACAGTAAATAAATTTGTTTGTCAAATTAACTTCGATACCAAAGCAAGTTTCCTGAAACACTCGTTTATATTAGAGTATTATAAGTGTCCTCATTTAACGTTTATATTAGAGTATTATAAGTGTCCTCATTTTTTATGTCGCCCGTGGTACATCCATTTTTCATTTGTGATAATCAACGTAATCGTGTTTGTTGTTGCAGTGTTCGTAAAATGGTCACAAGAGAGATGTCGTCAGTGTATCATATAATACGAGTAGATACACCTAGGAAAGTTGAGATTGTAAATTTTAATTAATTATTACTTATTTGTAATTGCTTTCACAAGGTAATTTAGTCAGAAATGGATATTTAACGTACACCTTCAAATAAAACAATGCAAACTTATTTATTTATTTGTTTACACCAAACTAAAGACATTTTCTTTAATTCAACAATAATATATGTATAAATATGTATTTATAATTAAAAAGCAGTCCAATAAAAAAGTTAGAAAGTGATAGTACTGCTTTTAACAATTAACTTTTAACATAGACATCAACATTACGAAACCGTTGTCACAGTTAAAAAAATGAGGCTTGTTTAATGCCGTTTAAATCTATTTTGTTATTCTTGTGTTAATATTACAATACATACGTACATTAAAGAATGCAAAGCTTTGCAAAAAGCATATTTCTTTATAATATGTATATCTCCAGAGAGTTGTTACCACTCTCATTCATCTGGGTGTTACAGTATTAATAATAAGCAGGTAGCAGATTTATGTTCAATGATTATACGCTTTTCTAGATCAGGCATACTGACCGAATAATTTAGACAAACACCAGAAACGGTATGTTTAACAATTGAAAAACTCATAGCATTACATTCGATGAGGTTAAGCAATAACAACACCATTGATATTATCTAAAAAGTAAATTATAATCTGATTTCACAACGGAACTTGCCATTATTAGCAAATGAAAAATGAGACAAACCAAGAGGTCTTAAATCGAAACCTTGGCGCACTCCTGAACGAGATTTGCAACGATATAAATTGAAACACTGTTGCATACGTTGCAATTAAATGAATAAAAAAGTTAGATTTCATCTTCGGTCAGTAAGTAACATAAGGACTGTTGATCTCGTCATTAATCGTAACCTTGAAACCTGTTGTAAATACACTTTTATTTATACACGAAATAAAGTTTTGTTACATTGTAGCCATAAACTTAATGCTGTAGGTAACTTGAACGCAATTACGATTGCTAAATACTGATGGCAACAATGCATGACAATAGTATCTGAAGAGAATCATTAAACAAAATAGCCATGTGGTGAAATTAAGGTACCTTTTGTAAATAAAAATTAGATAAACCAAACTCTCCCTAATGGTAATACTTAAAATAAAATCCCCAATTACAATAATAGAATAATAAGTAGCGTATTTTGTCGAAAAATGAAAAAGTACAGTTACAAATTAGTAATTGTAATACATTCCTGAAAAGTGTAGCTTAAATTTATTAAAACAAGAACATAAAACGAGATTATTCATTTCTTTTTTTTTTTAGTAATAAAAACATTTAAGCAGCACAACTATTTTCAGAAAACAAAACCACGTACTTGCACTTACAGAAATAAAACTGCAGTTGACGTCGAGCTTTGAAATCGACGCATAAAATACCAAATACGTCCGGAATAACCCGAGAAGAAACTGGCCTTAGAAATTCTTTACTAAATTTGGTCGGGTTAAATTACGCCTGCACTACTTACTCTAGGCATTAACGCTGTAGAGATCTAGAAAAGTTATTCGAAAATTGTTCAGTCACAATCCTTTCAAATGTAGGACTAGAAGTTGAAATGTTCCATTTCTACGGTTTTGGAAAACCATTGCATTCGATTGAGCTAAGAGCAAGAAACTTTAAAATTTGAAATTATCGCATAACTATTTGGGAATATAGAAAACAGGTAGACTAAAAGGATCCAATTACTAATATACGTTTTTTTTAACAAATCGTTAAATAGTAATGCAGATATAACAATATTTAATATAATTAATAAAAAAAATTAATGTGGAAAATTGCGTTATTAATTTTGAAACAAAAACGCAATCTCAAAATATTTCAATAGTTGTAAGGTACTTCTGTCAATAAATAGCCAAATTTGGTAATTTAGTTACGTATACACTTTTATTAGTAAGACCAATTTGGCAGAGAACAAATAAATGTTGTGAAACATGAATTATCAAAAATCTAACATTGCTGAGACCTGCAAAAAGACCCCCCGTAAAGAAAATGGGCTTTGAGATTGATTTTTACATTATTTTCCAATGGCTTACCTACTTTTTTGTTACTTTCAATAGTTCTTTGTTATTTTTTATTTATTGGCATTATTGCATTTTATATAACAATAAATATGTGATATTTATTTATTACATAGCCAAGTTTGTCTCATTTAGTTTAACTTGAAGGCTTCGGGGGCCATCATCCATGTTTGAATTGACTTCTGATTGGAATCGCGTCGCGTTGACTTCTTCTACTGCCGACGTTTCGTTCTCGATTGTAGAAGAACTTCCTCAGGGCTGCTACTCAGGGCTGTTGGTGTTGCAGCTGCTTCTCGTTAGTCACTAGTTAGTCTCAGTGACTAACGAGAAGCAGCAACAACACCACCAATAGCAGCAGCCCTGGGGAAGTTCTTCTACAATGGAGAACGAAACGTCGGCAACAGAAGAAATCAACGTGACGCGGTTTCAACCGGAAGCCAATTGAAATTTGTCCCATTTGTTTAAATAGAATCAAATTGGTTATTTTTGAATATTTTAATCATAGAGAGCCAAATTCGTTGCAAGGCGACAGAGTTAGAGAGTTTGGGTTAGGAAATTTTAGTAGATTTTTAATAGAATGTGCCTGTGAGCGTCTTAAAAATAGGTAGGTATTCATGTCATATTACAAATTCATGTAACACACCAGGTATAGATATAGAATATATCTAAAACACGTTTTGAATTTAGTCTAAATGTAGAATATTATGAACTAGTATTTATACATATGAGTGATAGTCTAACGTCTCTTTTAGGGGATAAATAGGTATAACGTTTACACAAAATGTATATTTATAGGGTAGGCGCAACATTTATACATACTTTATGTGTACTAGACGTATATTTTGAAACTATAAAATTATTATAATCATATATTTATATTACAACAACTTATTCTAAAGAAGCCGTCAAACGTACAGCGAAATGTTGGTATTTAATTCAACTTTACCAAGTGTGTGATCGTTTGTATTTTGTGATCATTTGTAATGGGCTTCGGTTTTGACTTAAAAACGATAACTTTAGTGAGAAACGGTTTAGGTCGCGACCTCTCGCGGCGAACTTTATAAGTTACTCATATTTTAAGATCTCATCTCATTTACTGATACAATGTAAGTAGTTTTATGGAAAATTTGCTATGTATACGTAACAAGGGTCACAAGACCAATTTGGGTAAATATTTTGTTACATCAAAACATTTATTATACTTTTTGAGATTAAATTTTAAATCTTTAATGAGAAAAGTCTTCGCCTACATGATAAGATGGAATTTAATAATTTTATAAACGTGTTTTGCAAGTTACGACATTTTATTACATTTTAATGAAAATGTTTAATTATATCCTAGGCTAACTAGTACCAAAATACAAATATTTTTGGTATTCTATGTGTATAACTCGTGTCTAAATAAAAACCTGGTCAAGTAGGCTACATTCATTAATTCTGCTATCTATGTAAATGCAATAGATAAATTCTCGATCACAACCCACTTGACCAGGTTTTTATTTAAACGCTCGTTACCATTACCAAAAATATTCCTTTCTGTCGTATATGTATAAACCGTTTAATAAACGAAATGGTGTTGCTTGGGAACCGTATTTTATTTGAATGTTAAATAAATAAATAAAGTATTTCGTGAAAAGCACTTTACGTTACATATTTGTAAGTAAAAACGATTTTCCTAGTGTTTCCAAACTTAAATTCCAAAAATTATAAAGAAGATTTTGTTTCTTACTTGAAATTTTACGTTTCTTAGAAATTTGTACATTATTTTGGTTTATTAAGTGCTTTGAACACTAGAACAAAATGCAGACCCACTAAAAATCTAACTTTTTGTTGTGCTTATTTCCTAACGTTTCTGCCTTGGATGTCTCGTTGTTTTGTGACACCTGGTTGTTTCTTTTGCCTTCAAAGATTGTATCTACATATATTTTTAACTAATTGAGATGAGCTCTTTATTGCAATTACAGTTGAAAACAATAAGAAAGTTGTTGCCAGTAGTAGTAATATAAATCTAATTTATCTATCACATTATAATTTAAATATTTAAATTTAACTTTAGATATCACATTATAATTGAACTATCACATTATAATTGGACTTTTGAAGCATTTAAAGTGACCTATTATCCACTAGTGGAATAAAGTAACTTTATTAGTGGAATAAAGTAACTTTATTCCACTAGAGTGGATCATAATAAACAACGTACCATAGCAACCAGTAGGTATGACAAAGCCTGTCAGGTTTCATTTTACGAATACGAATATTTTTATATTAAATTTCGCTCATTCTGATGGTGATTGTGGATAAAACGTTGTAAAATTTCTTGCGTGGATAAAATGCTATCTAAAACACTATCAGTTCTTAGGAAAAATACTTAGAGTAGCCACAATAGTGAAATAATAAATAAAGACAAAGAAAAACGTAAATCTCATTTGGAAAGACAAAAACAGAAAACAGACTAGAAGAAATAAGCTGAGAAAAAGATATGAAAGCACATAATACAAACCGAAAACAATACTGAAGAAAAAATATATAAGAAAATAAAAAAGGACAAATAATAATATTTATTTTCAATAAAAGAACAATACAAACATCAGTGTTAGAGATTGAAAAAGTCAAAATAAAGAAAATAATGCTAAAATGTAATTTGGTAAAAGAAAAACTTAAATAACAAAGACAAACTTCAACTTGAAATTTAAGCTACTAGAGCTATCAAAAACTGCAACACTTCTCTTCGCAAATTGATGCAAATAGTAGATTCTTGTACGTAACTTATTGAAGAATGTCATTGAACTAGGCATTTTCCCAATGATGTTTAATAGACGTATGGCAAACTGTAGTTGTTGAACCTGGACGGGTAATGCAAAATACCAAAGTATTCTTCAAATTTGTCACGATATTTATAAAGAAAACCAAACAAGATTGAATAACGATATAACATAAGTCCTGGGAAAAAATTTAAAGCTCTTAAACAAACAGTAGCAGTCATATAATCGCGCCGCAGCACAAGTATTTTCTGACCTGTAAATTGTACGGTATCAGGCACGAGATGGCGGCCAGGGCGGACAATACGTGTCAGTAGTAAACAGTAGTAAATTTTTTATTGATCCATGAGTACTAGGGCTTGTTCCTACGTCCTAAAGTAATACATAACTAATTTCACAAAACTGCCAGAGAACCAGTATCTTCAATGGCGCGAATGTGTCTCATTTCTCGCTGGACTAAAGTATAACATCTATTTCTCGAATCTCCTGAAATATTCTTCTCCGCAAGTGGTGTTCCTTTTGGGCTTCTCAATCATTGTCATAAACTTTTCTAATGAGATGTGCCAAAATTCAACAGGTCTCGCCTGAGTAGAGGTGTAAGTTTTCATGAAGAGTAACCTGAATGAAACTTTTCAAAATATATTGAAACTTTCAACCAAAAATTTAAAAGTTCTTAATTACCTAATTAAGTAATTAGCATTATTAAAAGAAAGTCTTTATTCACAAGATTTCTACAAATATTTAATACAAAACTAAAAACGATTGTTGCTTTCGAAAATTATACGTCGGATGCATCTGGAGCGTATTTTCTCATCTCTCTCACTCACGATTTTTAACCTATTTTGTATCTCGCTCATCTGTTTAAAGAATCTTGTGTTTATATTGTTTCCATGACAACTGGCGATCTTTTCACATCCCACATTTAAGTAGTTAAGAGTTTCTACAGAAAAGTTAAATGTTCACCTAGTGTAATAAAAACTATTCCTTTATTTCTTCAAAGTACCCCTTTTCAATGTATACTTAACATTCTGTACAGTAGTTATATACGAAAGGAAGAAATATTACAATTTCGCGTTGTTAAAAATGAATGTGTGTTTAAATACTTCCGAACCGATGAACATGTTACATGAATTTTTAATTTACGTACATTAAGGATATTACAATAATATTACTTTGACGAAGTAAATATTATTTCAACAACAAAACTGCGTTAAAAAGTTAGAGTCAACACACTTTTAATGTTACTTCAACTCTGCAAAAAAAAAGTGATTGTAACAAACACATGGATTACAATGAACATGCTTTTACATCTTTTGCAGAGGAAATTTATTTCCTTCTTGGAGTTACTTTTATTCCTTAAATTTTTAACATCGTCGTGTATAACTACTTGTGTAAATGGACGTGAGGGAACAACTAAAAAGAGTAAAAACGCATTTTTATCGGTTTGAAATTTTTTTTCAAAGTTTGCATTGTATTTGTAAAAATAAAATGTTAAGTTTACATTCATTACCCAAAACTGAAAAATTTTATGTTCCATCGAGTAGCTACATTTATAATGTTATCAGTAAAGTATAAAATCGCGTATTTACGTGATCATATTTATAACCTAAAAAAATACTCGCTTTATCTAATCTCTCGCAGATTTAATTTTTTTACATTTTTCTTAGCACGTATCATACCAAATTATTACCTTATAAGGCGTACAAAGTTTCTTGGTTAAAATGAACTGTGTTCTAAAATTTGTTTTCAAATCTGTTTCAGCAAGAATTTGTAGCTTAAGTTTTAATCATAAAAAGTAAACCATGGTGAATATGTATTGTTTACAGGAAATGTGATGAGTAAAAAATTCAAATTCAAAAAATATCAAAAGTAGAGTTTCCGCTTGTTTCAGCTTTCATACAAGTTATAAATTTTAAAAGGGATTACAATGCACATCAGACGTAAGAAGTTTTGAAGAACTATACTTCCCCAATTGTGGATTTCGTTAAGAAACGTAAATAATTTTAAATTTTGTCAACTGGGGGAGTCAATTCGTTCACAATTTTTAGTTTTATAAAATCTTCTTAATTTTCCTAGTTACCTTATGTTTCAAGTAAGTATTATTATAAAATTTTGTGAATCTAAAGATAAAGAATTTGTCAGCTACAAGCATCGGAACTACCAAAAAAATATATTACAAACTCAAGATAAATTTCGAATAAAAACTGTAGGATATCATGTAAATGAGAAAATTTATTATCATTTTTATAAAACTCATATTTCGAAGTTATATTTCGACCCATTGGATCATTGAGTATCCAGTAATAAAAATAAATGGGACTTGAAAATAAGGTAGGTACATTTTCATAACATATAGGTGTACCTATACATGTGCAGAATATTTTTATTTTACTTGGCAAAGAGGGCGCTCATAATATGTAATATTGCAGACGGACGTTAAGCAACCTAGCGCCAGGCCCGTGCAGGAACGCGTAACTAATCTTAAAAATTAGAATAATTTTAAAGTTGAAATATTTCAAACCTGAAGGCGACAAAGGCAAAGCTGCAGGCATAACGTTAGGAGCCGTATTAGACGCAGGCAGTCCGACGGAATCCATTTTCCAGTTGACGATCGACGATCTTGCAGGAGCAACAGGAACGGTGCAACAACCCGACAAGCCCGGAACACTGGAGAATTCGTTTCCGCCGCCTAAAGTGTTTCCGCTCGAAATTAACATGGTGTCAAAGTCCGACCGAATTTGAATTTATTGCAATCGTTCATTTAGAACAAATTTCGAATCCGGTGGTGCTCGCTGAATTTTTGTTTGGGTCACCCACTACATGGATGGGGCTATTAAATTAATTGAATTAAATCAGTTCGTCTTGACGCGGTCGCGGTTAAAAAGCGATAACACAAGTTGTTATATCACAGTTTTCCCGCTTGGAGTTCATGGTTAGGTTCAAGGATAACGCACGAAGAGCTTTTTACACTTCACCTTCTGACAAGGATAACTGGAACTTCGGATGTGGACAAGTTGAAGCCCATCGACTGCGAGCACAATACTGAATGACTGCCCAGCGCTTAGCAGCAGCTACCTGCTAGGTGAGCACCGCTACCTCCAGTTTGGTTGGCTACTTGTGCTTACTCGATAGGTAGGCTTGCACCCTCCTGTGCTCTGCCCACTGCTTTTGATTACCCTGCGCTCCTACCTTAAAGCTCTATTTAAGATCGCCTTCCATAGAACGAGATCAAGCGCTTTTTTACGTCGGCCAGAAAAAGACAACGCACGCTGCAATATTCTAAATAGGTGTTCATATTAATGCGTCGCTACTGCATTAATAATGATTCCGTTTGATTAAAGCAGAACGCGCCGATGAATATAATTATTACACTTTAGTTTTTATGGCGAGTTTATGCAAAAAAAATGCTGCTGACTGAACATTTATTTTGCTTCCAAGCAAAGAGAAATTTCATTAAATTTAACACGGCATTTATAATGAAAATGTTCCGTTCAAAATTTTTGTTATACATATTTTTCTTGAGTTTCACAAATTTTGGTGTTAATTATCTAGAAGACTTTTAAGTAATGCAACAGTCTTATACCACACATTTTTTATTCTTAGGGTGTGAATCAAGAAAACCAAAATTATTTCAGTTTAGGGAGATTATACCTCAATGCCCTGCACCACTTAAATATGACATGAAATACATCTACTTTCTAAATTTGAAATTGCTTTATATTATCCTCTGCCATAATATCCCAAAAATGTGGTTTAACTTAACTTATCATATTACTAACCTGCCCGTAGCCAAAACGTTTTCATTTCCATACGAGACATTTATTGATTCAAAGAACTAAATTATATCTTATGGTGTATATACTTAGCAAAGGTATGTTTCTGCCTTATCCATCCACAAAGGCTCCAGTGCTTAAAAGAGCACGAACCTTTCAGGACCAACATTTTTCTCTTGGAAAAATAAATGCAAAAACAATATCCAAAATTTTAAAAATAAACAAACTCCAAATAACAATTTAAAATTTGTTGTATTTAATTAGAGCAGTATTTAATTTAAGCCCTATAATCTAGATTGTCCACACTTAGGTATACCTATAATTATTGTAAAGTTGTATATTTTAATTTAGCCATCGGTTTCGATTTTTTATCATCTTCATCAAGAATTAATAAAAATTTAAATCAATCGTCATCGAAAGGAATAAGTAGGCAGGAATATCAATGACACTTGTCTTAATTCTTGACGATAGAAACCTAATGAAGATTATCGAAAAATCGTAACAGGCAGCTAAATTAAAGTAATTCAAAAATTAGGAAGTATTTTGTTTCAATTTTACAGTTAAGTTTTTATAGTTTCTCAACTTAACAGAATTGTCAGTAAGAATTCAAAAGCGTTCATGAATCTCTGATAAAGCTTTTGTCATTAATGAAAAAAGAATCTGCAAATGGCAACATGAACTTAAAACTAAGCTAAAATTTTGGATAGTAGACAGAAGTATAAACTGTAAGTATGCACCTGGAGCAGTAGATATAACGAGTGTACAATTGAAAAATGTATCAAGTTGGTTCTGATTTTTTTATTGAAAGAAGGTAGAGCGAAAAGGGGATGACTTCCTAAACCGATTTGATGTTTGAATAAATGATTGTTGTCAAATACTACTAATAGTTTCAGGGGTTGCGTTCGAAAACTGTACCTTCGAGTGCATCTGTGCTTGGAATCGCACCTTTCTCACTCACAATTATTAATATATCTTGCATCTCGCTCATCTGTTTCGAGAAATTTTGTATTTACATTATTTCCATGACAACAGACGCACTTTTCACACCTAGAAATTTAGGGTGCATTGTAAATGTGGAAATACATGATTCAATTTGGTTGATTCAATGAAAATTGAATCATGTACTTCCAATTTAATGACGGTGCTGCAATAGAACTTCTGAACGGATTAGAGCATTTAGAACTTATAAACTTAAAACCTACAAGTGTTTAATATATATTGGTGCTCCAAAATGTTGGTCAACGCTTACTCATTTCGTCGGCAGATCACTTTCATAAAATCAAATAATCAATGTTCAAGTACTTATTTCCATATTTCACCAAATAAAGAACATTCGAGTCAGATCATGAAGCTATAAAAATATATTACTGGAAAAAGTTACTAATTTTGTTAAATTTATCATTCCCAACGCTGTTAAAGAAAGAGTTTTATATTTGAATAATACTTTGAAATTTTTAGAGCTTGTTTTTCCCGAGGTAGGACGAATAGAGTCAACTCGGGGTGAATAAGGGTGCCTGTCCACTTGAAATTCGCGCGAGTAATTGTTTGTGTTCTCCGGCGAGCAATTTTTAGACATTTTTACAAAGTAAATAGTAAACCTCTTCACAGCTGCTACCAGAATACGAATAAAGTTCGTATTTGGCGAGATACTATCTGAAAGTATAGGGAGCATAGATGTCAACTCTCAACAGGAAGTTAAGGAAAGGAAGTTAAGGAAATAAGTTAAAAATCGTGAGTGAGAAAGATGCGATTACACACGTCCAAGATGCACTCGAAGATACAGTTTACGAACGGAACCCTGCCGCAAAATGTTACGAAAAATTCGAAGGCTACGCTTCAGCAAATTCAAGCAAATAAAAAGATATTTTAGTGATGGAGAAGTCATCTTTGATGATAAGTAGTAAAAATGCTACACACACAAAAATGTAGAGTTAATTCTGACACTTTTTCAACTCCTCATCGGTGTACCCTCGCGTCCATCCGTTTCTGGTGTTAAAATAAACGGAGTTAAGCCCAATTAACAGATACAAGAAAACTTGTAAAGTTACTTTAAAAGTTTTCTTGAAAAGTCCGTGTACACTAACAAGTTTTTATCCTTTTACTCCATCTTGAATAAGAGCGCTAAAAGAATACGCACGTTAACCAACCTCTTAGCCATAATAAATTTGTTTTGTTAAACATTTGAGTTTCTCAATCTCCAAAAATAACTGTTGTAATCGTAGTGTCACGTATTAAAGACATTACGTATTGCTAGGTTGGTAAAGCAAATTTTAAGGAACTACGCATGCGCGACTTGTAACTTGTAGATCAACTTGTAAAGAATATGCAACATGTGCCAGATTTTCTTGTAAAGTTGAGACTTTTAAAGTCCGACTTGTAAATTGCGTCGAACTCTTTCTAGCCCATTCTAAATTTACGAGAGAACAACCTTCTACAAGTTTTTCTTGTACGTGTAAATTGGGCTTTTAGGACGTTTATCTTTAAAAGGTGTTAACGTTGTCTTCAAAAGTGGCATTTTAATCCCTGCGCTAGTTATTTCTATCTTTCAAGAAGTTGATATTATCCAGGAAAAGAGAGAGACCTAACTTCTGAGGTAGTAGTTCGTATCCCTAAAGGAGTTAGTATTATTCAGAAAGTATCATGCATTTCTATCCTTAAGGGAGCTAGTATTATCCAAAAAATTAAATAATCTATACTGTTGGGGCAGTCACTTGTAACTATTTTAACTGCTCCAAAGACAGGAATGTATTTTTTTCAATATTGCATCTGATGCAGAGATTTCCTCATACCTATACCTCAAGATGTAAAACTTTACGAAATAAGTGTTAGTTATGCAGGCATTTGGTTATTCTTTTTGAAATATTAGTAACAACAAATAAAGAATCAAATAAAAACTGTCTTCTATTCCTTGTTCTTTTGTGCGGAAATAACTGAAATCCTTATTGCAGGAGGAATTGGAATATAGATATTCATAAGGCCTTGCCAATATTCTCCGCTAAATAAGCCTTTTATCGTCTATGGTGTGATTTGTTATTATATCACTATTTTTAACCCACTTATTGCTGCTATTATATTTAATACGCAAATAAAATGACGGTTGCATTCTAAAGCAAGCATTCACCACAAATGGTAAGCATATACTAGTCATAACTTCTAATGAGAACATCAATTCCCTTTCCTCGTACATATAGCAGAATTTACCAATAAACGAAAAGTAAATAAATGTGATCTAACACCCTTTTTTGGATTAAATACGGTGATGACTTTCACCAATGCAGATGAAATATTTTACTAATTAGTGTAACTTATTTCCTACTTATTGAATTAACGAATTATGGATAATATCTTTACTTTGGTTCTCGGGTTCTCTGTCGTGTAAAAAGTTTGTAGAACTTGACATTTCGATCATCTTGTCGTGATCTTCTTCAGAAGTGAAGTGAAGTGAAATTCTGCCGTGTAGAAAGTTTGTAGAACTTGACGTTTCGATCATCTTATCGAGATTTTCAGAAGTGAGTCTACAAACTTTCTACACGGCAGAGAACCCGAGAACCAAAGAGCAGCCATCAACGACGGCCGTGGAAGCCTTGAAGACTATATAAAATCTTTACTGTACGATGTTAAACAGGAGTTGAGCTTATCCTTATTGGAGTAAAATTATTTTTTAACACTTCCTTTAAGAAGCATTTTAATCGGGAAAAGATAACAATATCACCAAATTTGATAAGCTTTACTACTTTTCAGGTAAAACTCTATCCATATTTTAACACCGATTAGGAGGATAACAATTTATCCCAAAAATCTTTATGTGTGTATCTTACCGAAAAAATAAAGAAATCCTATTTTAAGAAAATTCGTGCTCAGAAATATTTACTTGAAATGTTGGGTGGAGTTCTTTTGGACGAGATCATATCACGAAGTAACGAATATATATATTAAATTGAATTTTATTAAAAATTTTGTACAGTTGCTTAAAACTGAAGGGTAAGGTAATATTTAAGTATTATAAAAGAATTCAAGCTTTCCAAATTTCGAGAATTCAAAAAAAAATTGAGATTAATTACTGTCTTGTTTTTAGAGATAAGTACCAAAATTCTCAATTTATTTTTTTGCTAACTTCCTCAGTATTTTAAAAATTTTTAGCCTTGAAATTTCGGAATGAGTTGCAGAAAAGCAATTGTTCTTGATTCGCAATTTTTTTTTGGTTTAATTTTCGTTCTGCTGCCTTACGGATGTTTTACTCTCTCTGCTGCTTACTTAAGCCCAGTTTTACAATCGTGGAGTAAGTATATATCCTTTAATGTTCCTCCATATCTACGTCACGTTATTCTAAAAATAATGCTTATCCGACGATTGTAAAATCGGGCCTTAGTACTCTTATTTAAATATGACGCATTTCAAGTAACAGAAAGCTTTTCGTTTCAATTAGGATTTCTAAAAAATTATTCAGACAAATAAAACACTAAAGTTTTCATTGTACAAGAACATGTGAGAAAAGTATGCTGTACTTGATTACCTGAAAAAAGCAAGTTTTAGGAAAATATTTCGGATTAGTATTACATATTTTATACCGTAATTTTTGATTAGGAGGAAAATATCCTGGTTCTTATTATTCGAACGTAATTATTTTTTTTTAATTGATGGAAATAGTTACTAGAAATTTATTTTTTGTTACAAACTATATAAGGTATGCAGAAGAAACAATATTTTTCTACTATATCTTCAAACATAAACTGTACATATTCCAGTGCATTGCATAATATGCAAGCAAGGTACCTTTGACGAAAAGTTTGTTCCAATAGCTGTTGCTGACGAGTTTGAAACCATCAAAGGTATGCACTCGTCAAGGCTGATGGAGCTGTTAAACCGATCATTACTTCGATGGGCAACTGATTTCAACAGTTCAAAACTAGTCAGGAAGAAACTGCTGTTGCAACAAACCTAAGATAAAACGAATTTTAAGATTCCTACATATTAAAAAACGTTGAAAAAGTCCCTTCTTCACGTTTTAATAAATATTTTGCCAACACAGTTTGTTGAAATATGCTTGAATATTGTGTGATGAATTGACAGTGGTGGAACTTTTTTTTGGCCCCCTGCAAGCATTCATCAAACGACAGTTAACAGTGGATAGTTAACATCCGGGGTGGATGTACAGTGGTGGCCATTAAAATCGTTATCCCTGCATGCTAACCTCTCTTATTGACTTGCAATGGAAACAATGGTTATCGTTGCAAATGCAATTGGTTTAGGTCTCTTCACTCTTTTCATGGTGCATTTAATTTTTATTATATTGTGTTGTTAATTAAAAAGAAAGGGTAAAGATTTAAAAAACCCTAGAACTCTACTCCATCCCCTCGTCTCGGGTCCGGCGCACTGTAGTTCCGCGACTGATGAAATGACATGTTTGTTTTCCAAAACATTTACATTGTAAGTACGTTCATGGTCTGTACAATCAGTAAACCAACTTATGTTACATATAAACCTGCGTTGGTTGAGATAATGGAAGAACTATATTGAAATTTGAGGAGTACTATCGGCTCTGTATCTTCACACTGCTGAAAAGGCCGGTGTCATTTGCAGTCCTCATGGACTTTTGTGTGAAAATTTGTACGGGTCTTTAGTATGCTTACTTCTGTGCGAATACATACATGCTACTGTGTGATACTCACATACTACCATGTGATACACACATGCTACTGTATGATACTCACATACTACCATGTAATACACACACACTACCATGTAATACACACATACTACCATGTAATACACGCATACTATTGTATGATACTCACATACTACCATGTAATGCACATATACTACTGTATGATACCTACTCACATGCTACCATGTAATATACACATACTACTGTGTGATACACACATTATTAAGTTCTCAGTGTATGTAAATTTACACAGAATTTGCACCACTGAAAAAACTGTATTATTTACGATTCACACCCGATTTTTGCGTTCTCATTGTGAATAATACACGTATGTGTGCATCACACTGTAGTACGCATTGTGCATGTGTGTAAATTTACACACGCACAGTGCGTTTGTATATTAATCTCAATGGAAACTCGTGCTTTCACGCAATAATCGGGTGTGAATCGCAAATAACACAGTTGTTCAGCAAAACACCAATACAAATAAAACACAAATATAGAAACAAGAAGGTAGGTATATGAAGTGAAGATCTCGAACAATTTTATTTAGTTCTATTAGGAGTTGCTGATCCCCTACGACAAGGAGAAGATATGTTAGCCGCAAAAACTAAAGAATCATACCTGTTCATATTTTATTAAAACTTAGGCTATACAAATGATACAGATACACAACTTAAGACCAAACAATGATATGACCATAAAGCAGTCACAGAAAGCAACACACATTAATAAACGTATTACAAAATAAATGTCATTCAGAAATGAACTTTGATTTTAGTTGATTGATGGCAAATGTACAAATATAAAATTATGTAAGAATTATTTTCGAAAGAGAAAACTGCTTGAAATCCGTTACTTTCGATTAACTAATTATACGAGTATTTGAACTTAATAGGAAATTTCACCAGTGGAGCAGTTGCAATTAATAAAAGAAAAAAAGAGCACCAATAAAAACGTCAATGATCTTAAAATATTTATGAACTTCATCAAGTTAACTCTCAGAAAAAAAGGAGGTACAATCAAATTAACTTACGGATTCCAAGCAGCCCAATTCTTTTTACTCAAGCTTGAAGTATCTTATGTGCTGGAAGTTGACTGTTTAGGGTTAACGTCGGCAATTCGCGTGCTTATTGGTTCCCGAAGCTCGCATTAAAGCTTCATATCCAATGGAGACCCCACTCCTGCTCCAATCGATCGAGCCAGAGGCGGAGCCGCCAGAAGTGCCGCGAAGGGCACGCCTACCCAATGACACTGCTCAAGCAGTTCATTACGGCTAAACCGAAACGTAGAGATGGATGATTTTTATGATCGCTTTCGTTGGAAACCGTCCGATAACTCTTGCCGTGGTGGCTGTTTAACGGCCGATGCAAAGGTGTTACAGAAACTTTCGGATTTTTGCAAGAACGTGAACCCGACCATATGTCATGAAATACTGCCGGTTTATTTGCGTCTTTACCGGCGCGATAATACACCTCACAAGTGTGGTACAGATCGGTTATTTCATTCGGCTGACGTTAATTGCACCACGGTTCCCGAAAGGGTATTTTATATAATCTGTTCCGTGAATTTATTGCACATATGCTAACATGCGTTTCTACATTTCAAAACAAGTTTTTAAAGAAAAATTGTATAGGTACATGTGCCACCTACAGTACGTTAAAGAAAACATAATAATTTTAGTCTGTTGACTATAATAAAACGCAGTTTCTATTCTGTTTCAAGATTTACCTAATATTTTACCATAGGCCTAGAGGATCATATTAAATCCATCAGTCATATGGAAAACGATTTACACATCCAACTTTGACATTTAATTTTTGTATGCCACATGCTATCTTGCTACAGAAGTTGGAACATTATAAATTTAATTATAATAAATACTATTTACACTCTGTATTTCTAGATAATCTGATTGGAAGTCCAGAAATTTTATTTTCGACCTTTAAGCTGACTTGTAAAGTTAGATCCCATCAGAGTGACAACGAAGGTATCCTACTTGGACAACAGGTTTCAAGTGGTAGAACATAACATTCAAAAAAGTAAACCCACAATAACGAAGAGAGGTATTCCTCAAGGTTCCATACTAGGCCCTTTATTATTTACAATTTTCATTAATGATCCCCCCGCGAATTTATTTAAATTGGCGGACAATATTATTCGCTGGCGACACGACATTATTGTCAATGCGACAGATTGTGCAAAGAGCAACTCAGCGGAAAGAGCGGAATTATGGTTTCAAGCAAATCAGTCAACACTAAACTACTCAAAAACTATTGACAAGTTTTTTTTTCCAGCAGACGAATTACTAAGGAGATAATAAAGGACACCAAATTTCTGGGAATAAAGCTGGTACCACGACTAAGCTGGAATCCACACATCGAGGATGTCTTCAACAGGTAAGAATCCGCCACATGTGTAAGCTGTTAGAAGATTGAAGCAGATCGTAAGTAATGAAGCAGCGTTGGTAGCTTATTAGACGATGTTCCCCTCGATAATGTGTTACGCCATCAAAGCATGGGGAAATTCTACTCACCTATCCAAGGTCCTGGTACACCAAAGAAGGCTATAGGGATTGTTGTAAACGAACCTTATTGCAAGATGCTTAAAATCCTCACAGTACAGCAATGAATTAGTAGGCGTTAAAAAAAATCTAATCTCGTGCCATACAGGGTCTGAAGTCCATAATTACAATATAAGGATATATGAAAATACATTAGTGCCCTTTGGGAGATTCAACACTTCCTTGAGGAAACATCGTGGTATTTACAACAAACTTCCAGTGGACCATAGAAACTTACCAATGAAAAAATTCAAAAGAAAAATAAAATCGTTGCTACAAAACTAGATGCCTTTACAGTACAAGTGAGTTTTAGTTTATTCAATTCTGCCACAGGACAATTAATTTTTATGTAATGTTTATAATTATTGCAAACATCTATTTTATGTGACTTGCTTCAAACTACTGTATTTGTTCTGGATTTTACAGTTTAACTTTACTCCTATAGGAATAAACTGAAGATTAAAGTTAAACCGGGCAAAAGTCACTTCCGCTTATGGATAAAATTATTACATGAAATGATTTTAAATGATTTCTTGGCATTCTGATAAGATTATCAGAATTCATAAACTTGTTACTTCGTTCAAGACCTTTATTAGTGAAATTAGCAAGACAATTTGAATAAACAAAATTTTTGCATTCACAAATTCTGTGATTTGAATGACGAATAACAAAAGTAACATACTTCATGTTTTACTATATTATTTGTAAAAGTAATATGTATACATAAATTTAAGTACCAGTCTTAAAATTTTGCTAATATCCATAATTAGTGCGCATATTCAGTGTCTGTTTCAAAGAATTTGTGCTAAAGTTTTGTAATAAAATGATTGACTTTAGTCTAATAATTGGTTGATTTTAGAATAACAAATACTTTTTTAATTAGTAATGGATAATCTTTTTTAAACGCTTGTATTGTAACAAAAATCAAATGCACAGATGGGTACAATGTTTGTCAGTAATGTAAATTTTGAATAACATTGTTTTGCCATTTAGTCTACTCGCAGTTTTATTCAATCTTCTCTAATAATTAGTCCAAAAATACTAGCAATAATTAGGAAGGAAAATATCATCCGCTGCTAGAGAATTGGAATACCACAGAGAAGCATCCTTAGGTCAATGTTAGGCTATTGATGACAGAAACCTATAGGGGCAATGATTTTATCATAATATCAAAATCCCATCACTCCCTCTAAAATCAGATATTTCCAAAATTAATTCGAAAGAAATCAATAGATCACATGTGATTCCTACTGGTCCTCGGATGATGCCTTTTGGAAAGAATTAAAATAAAATAGAAACTATGAATTTAGGATGGGAGTTTTTATGTTATCTACCTAGCTATGAAAACAATATGCTATCGGGACAATTTTCTTATGTCAAGTTTTTGTGACATTTTATAGTGTCATCTGGAAGTTTGGTTCCAATCGCTTATAATCCATTCACAAAACTCCCGGTGACGTTTACATTTTCATATTGAAAATTTGGAGTGTATTTGATAAGTAGTAATGTATTTAACAGTCAATATAGACGCTATTTAATAAATTTTCAATATGAAAATGTAACCGTCACCGGGAGTTTTGTGAATGGACTATACCAATTGCCATTCTAAAGCTGAGTACACACTGGAGGAACACACAGGAACTTTTTGTTAATGTTTCAAAGAGTTTTTAATTCTCGTCAACTTATGGAAACATTTTGTCCACACTATAGGTAGCAAAATACAGAAACATCTAAATTTTGTTTCTGTTCCATTGTTGTAAATTGTTGAACGTAACAATCTGTACACACGCACAAGAAACAAGTTAATATTGTTGAGAGTCGTGACTGAAGAAGACGTACTTCTCGCTTCTGCAACTTATATTGTTATTAGCTATAAAAAAACTAACGAAAACGAAGAGTTTGAGTGCACCCAAGCGTGTTGATAGTGGCGGCTTACCACTTATAAATGTTTTACAAGGGATGATTTATTAACAGATGGTCATCTTCAAAATTTTATATGTTTGTCCAATTCAACATAAAATATTCCCTAAGTACTTTGCTAGACATTTTAAAGCAAATGATTCTTTAAAAGTTCAAGCACAATATGGTGTTGATTGCTACAAGCCGTTACCAAAACTGGTGACAAGGTGTACACACTGAAGGAACTTCCTTTTTTATTCCTGCATGTTGCTGCTTGTTTCCCATTTTCCTTTGATATTTACCGCTCCGAATGGAAACACGTAACTTTTGTTACTGGAAACAGAAACATGAAGAAACTTTCGGAAACTACCGGAAACTTTTTCAAGGAACGTGGAACAGAAACTAAAAGTTCCCGATTGTTCCTCCAGTGTGTACTTAGCTTTATATCAATTTAAAGAGGTGAACATGAGTGATTTGAAACTTGAACACAGAAGTGTCATAAAATGTCTAACGAAAGAAGGCAGTGGCCCGAAGAATATTCTTGAGAGTGTGGTGGCTGGGTATGCAGAAAATAGCGCGTCCTATTTTCAAGTCAAATATTGGTGCAAGTAGTTCAAATGGGGCAAGGAATCCATTCATGATGACCCAAAGTGTGAAAGACCTTTGGAAGCACGAACTGAAGGAATCACCAACAAAATTGAGGATTTGGTGTTGACTGACCGCCGAGTAAAACTTTTAGTTATTGCTAGAGAAACAGGTACATCAGAAACGAGTGTTTTTAAAATTCTACACGAAGATTTGGAAATGAGCAGAGTGTCGGCACGATGGATTCCCAAGCTGCTCAGTCCTGAACAAGAACTTTGCAGACGACAAATTTGCGAGGAGAATTTGACTGCTTTTTCCCAAGTTGAAGACTTCTTCTATAGAACTGTAACTGGAGATGAGACCTGGGTACACAACTGGGACCCTCCCACGAAACAAGAGTCAATGCAATGGGTTCATAAGGGCTCTCCTCTACCCAGGAGGAAGCAATTTTCTGCAGGAAGAGTGATGGCCGCAGTTTTCTGGGACGCGGAGGGAATTGTATTAATTGAGTGTGTGCCAAAAGGGACTACAATAACTGGGAATGTCTACAAAGACACAATTAAGAACTTGAAAGCGGCTATATGCGAAAAAAGTTTCCACAATCGTGCTCTGAAAACTCTGTTTCTGCACGACAAATGCAGAGTGCATAAAGCACAAATTATTCAAGCAGTAGTCAATGAATGCGGCTTTGAGGAATTACAACATCCACCTTACAGTCCCGACCTCGCCCCTTGTGACTATTATCTCTCCCCAAAACTCAAAAAACACTTGAGAGGGTGTCGCTTTGAATCCAATGATGACTTGGAAAACGCTGTGGAGTCTTATAGTGCAGAATTATCAAAAAGTGTGTTAATGTTAATGGTTTTTACATTGAAAAATAATTTTTTTTTCATAATTAAAGCTGGTTCTTGTCCGATGAAAATTGTATCACAAACTCTTTTGAACGACTGCGAAACGTTAAGTGTTTGTGCGCCATTTAGTGTCCGTTTAAAAGAATTTGTGATAAAATTTTTTTCGTTCTCTAACTCGTTTTCATAACTAGGTAGATAACATAAAAAGCTCCCCTCGTGTTTGACATAGAAGACGTTCACTTTGAATAGATGATTATCTTGCCGAGTGGATTTTGCTTATACTATGTATAATTACATAAAATTTTATAAAAAGAAATTGAAGTTTTTTGCGATTATACTCGTATATATTGACATTGAGCCAACCAAACTCAGTTTAACGTATGTGAAATATGTTAACCTTCCTGAATCTAGTCTTATTTTCACAGCAAATACAGAGTGAGTTAGAGTGAAAAAAGTCTACTCAAACTCGTGTCTTGAAAATGCCTGCAAACTCAGTTCAATTATTTTTATAGTAAAGCAAAACTGGCGTCCTGGGTATTGAGTGATTGATAAATAATGTAAATTGATCGGGTTTTCAAGACATTAGAAAACTGAAATATCATTCAGCCGACCAGTTTCGGTTTTATTTTAAAGCCTTCTTCAGAGCCTGTAATATGTTACATTTAGGATCTATCTAAACTAATAAAATTGTAAAATTACCTCTTATACATGTGCTTAAATTGACAACCATAAAGTCGGAATTAAAAAGTGAAGTCTGTAATCTGTAATCTTGTCAGAAAGGATTTATTGAAACCTTAACTTTAACCATGTTAAATTTTGAAGACGATATGCCAGAAGGTCACAAAAAACTACGTCGAAATATTCCTAGTTATATTTTAAGCATCGGTACAAGAACTATGGACTAGATGACACGTTCGGTTTCGAACAAACCATTCTCAAATCTACAATTAATGAATTTGCGCTTTAAAATCTAGCCCATAGTTCTTGTACCGATAACTTAGAATATTTCGACACAATTTTTTGTGACCTTCTGCTTATTAGTCGCAAATATCATGGATAACTCGCTAATATTTTAAAACCATGTTGTACATTTTTGAATCATGCATGTAATTTTAACAGATAAAATGAAATTTTCCTAAGATAATCAATCATAGTACTTTTGTATTTAACAATATTACAGAAAAAATAAGAACTGCTTCAGATTTTCGATTAATCCCCAATTAAATGAAAATTTATTTTAATTATTTGATCTTCAAAGATAATTGAAGACGTTTAATCAATTTATATTTGTGTTTCTTAAACTTCAACCAAATAAACTTAGTTTCTTTTCTGTGTATTTTATCGAAATGCAAGTTCTTGACCGGTGTGTGTAATAATAAATTAAAAAACTTGAAACCTCAGTCAGATTTTCATTTATTGGCTTTAACGTTTTCGGGCCCGGTCGGGTCCGTCATCAGAAGCTACAATGATACAATTTTTTTTAAGAATTACAATAATTGATCAATTAACCTAATGTTAATGTGTAAAATTCATAAAAATTGGATTAGTTTTAACAAATAATTAAAAAAATTGTATCATTGTAGCTTCTGATGACGGACCCGGCCGGGCCCGAAAACGTTAAAGCCAATAAATGAAAATCTGACCGAGGTTTCAAGTTTTTTAATTTATTATTGTGTATTTTATGTTATACCTGTTTACTTGGATTTTATGCGAAGTGTTCACATCCAGAAGAAACATTTACAATAAGAATGCTTAACCCTATTGATTATCGAAATAAATATTTATTAATTCAAATCAATTTTTAAATGAAAATATTAACGACACATTTCTTTAAAATTTAAGATTCTTTCATATCTCTTACATGTTCATTATTGTACGATAAGCATATGCTTGCATGTAGACCTGTGCAGAGGGGAACCTACTTATTAAAACCAGTAAATGTCAATTAATTTGAAATATTTAAAATTTTGACGATTGTTTCAGGATTTCTTAATTTTAATTTTTTTATAATTGTACAACATCGTATATTTAATTATTAAATAAAATATAAGGAACTCAAAAAAGTTCGACTAAATGAAAACGAATTTTTTTTCAGACTAAAATTATATTAGTTGTTTAACAAAGTCTATAATCGTTAATGTATGATGTTATAACATCAACGAATACTTTAGTCTGTGATACAATGTCACTATTGAATTCGTCTCTTCGAGATCTATAAAGTGAGCCCGGTTACGGAGAGCTGCGACAATTTTTTTTTTAATTTCCGATCAAATCATCGGTAAAATTTTTTACCCTCTTCCGTAGGTCAGTATGTTTATTTTTCATGTAGTTTTATTTACATCGTGTGATAATTTTACGTTAACGCTAATGATTGTTTTAAAGTCTGCTTTATATGTACAATTAATTTGTAAGATTGATTGACTAAGCTGATGTCATGTAACATGATGAATAAGCAATAAAATTGATTTGATTAGTTAACAGATGTAAAGGTACTATGACATTGAAATATTCGACAAAGGTATAAATACTAATAATAGTGTCTTTATTGTGCAAAAAACAGCATACATTGGTTGAGAAAAAAAAAAAGAAAAGGAAGAGAAAGCACAATCGCAAGGCGAAGTTCAGACCTAAATATGAAATCACTTGTCTGCTTTGCAACTATTTTATATAAACGAGGGTCATTTGATATCTAAAGTACCTGAGACCATGATATCTAAAACATTTTTTTTTAATTTTTTGTATGAAGTGATCAAAGATTTTGTTCCAAGTCTAATCCGTATAGGTTTATCACAGTTGGAGGTACAATTTTTAAAACTACTGGTGCATAATAAATTGCCATCATAAACAAAAGCGAACATCGAGCAGTAATAAAATTCCTCACACATTGAAACTTCTCCATTTTATAAAATTGTAAAATGTTGGGCTAAATAAGTTAAATGGGGTAGGAAGTCTTTAGAAGAAGAAGAAGGTGTCAATAACTGAAAACTCAATGGGAGCAAATATCATTTCTCTCCCAAAGGAGTAAATACTAATGTAACTTCTGTACAATTTTCGTGTCATAGTAACTGTTGTCTACACCCGGTCTTGAATAAAATCATTTTTTAAGCAATTTCTTTTATTGAAGGTATCAACACAGAGGTATAAGTAATCAAAATCTTATTAAAAGCTGCAATGTCCACGGAGTGCACGAAATCTTCAAACTTCTGTATTTCTTCCGTCAAGAGATCCACAGAGACCTTGGCATCTTCTACAACACACATGATCTGCAACTTATGAATGCCGTATCCCACTGGCACCTACTCAACCCATCCATCTCAATAGTTCTCACTTATTTCTCCATTTCTGTCATATTCGTTTCATCATCCCAAGGCTTTACATCGAGTACTATACTTGACTTGGCGATCAGTTCAGGTTTCTTGGACTTCTTTTCAGCGTAGGCTTTAAGTCGTTCTTCTTTCTAATCACTCTTAATTCCATTCCACGTGTTTCATCTACTCTTTCATCTCAATTTTATATTTTTGCTTTTCCAAATAAAATTTCCGAAAATGTTTGCTATTCTATATCACAGACGCATACTTCCCTGGACAAACATGTTTTGTTTTTTACTTAAATTTTGTGGAGATGATCTTTAGTCATTCAAACATAATAATACTAACAACTCCATTCATCGAGAAAGAAATTTACTAAATATTTAAATGATCGACTTCAATATGTCATTGTGTTTTTGTTTCTTTTTTCTGAGAAACAGCATAAGAATTTATCCAAGAAATAAAACTTATTTATGTAGAAAATCTTTGAACGACTAAATCGTTCTAGTATTAATGGCAGTCATAAATGTTTATTACCGGCAATTAAATATTTCACAAAGTAATTTATGAACGAGAAAACAATACAGAAAACGTTTAATTACCTAGGCACACCAATTTTGTGCAAGAAGTTCTGCTTGATTTATTCCTGCATTATTATACATTCGGACGGGGGATTGCGTCCCCCAAGCTTCTGATTATCGTGTCGCTAAAACCAAGATGGCTACGTAATATTTCATAACAGCACATGTGGTTGCAGTAACATTATTTTAGAATTTGAATAAGTGCCAGATAAGGCCGGATTTCCATAATAATATAAATCGGGGTTAATGTCGTGTGCGTGCTCTTGCCAGCGAGGTAGAAAAGTTGCGACTACGAGCACCACCCGATAAGCTTGTTCTTAACAATTTACATATTTATTTATGAACTTTTATTCCAGTTCTTGAAAATTAGTTTTATGAATTTATCGATTCGTTAATTGCACGCTATTATCGTTATATGTGGTCGTACTTACGTCCTCTATTAATATTAAAACAACACCGAAAGGTTAATCATGCATCACCTCTGCATCACTCCTACACCTAGAACACAGACCACATTTGTGCAGTATAATAAAAAAAAACTTTTTTAAATGAAATACTTTTAAAAAAATAAATAAACCAATGAGTATAGGAATGTATTTCATTTACCTTTGGCAAACAATTTAATATAAGAATATTTGATTTTTTTGAAGGAATTATAAGAAATAATGATTCAAGAAAATTAACAAGCATTAATCATATGTATAGGAATATAGTCGTCCAAGTTTTGTTTCGGTTTTATGATCTTGCTATAAAAAATTCTTCAAAGAGACCGGCACTGCGGTGTCATGTGTTGTCTCCTCTCTGTTGCTTTTTTTATGGCAAGACCATAAAACCGGTACCAAACTGGGACGACTATACCAACTCGTCTCACGTTACGAAAAACGATTAGGTTTGTGTATAAAAATATATATTGTTAATTGGTTACATAGTTTTTCTTTTAAAAACTCCTTTAAATCCTTGTATTTTAAACAGTTACTTCTGTATCTTACTTGACCTATGATGTACATAATCAGCAACCTAATAGTATCTGACATTTCCCTAAGCACAGTTCACCTTCTTTCTGGAAGGACGATATGTAAGTTCGACAAAAAAGGAAATGTAATTGTAGAAGAAAGAGGGATTATGGAGAAATGGCGCCAATACTACAAAGAACTTTTAGAAGGGAAAGACATAGAAAATCAAGAACAAACCATACAGTTAGAAGAACCCAGAATAGATCAAAAAGAAAACAACCATAGAAGAAATTAAAGAGGCCATACCAAAGTTCTTCTTCTTCTTCTTCATTTTCCTTTTGCCCATGTGGGCGTCGGCTATTCTTGTTCATTCTTCCACCCATCTCTTCCAGTTATTCCGGTCATTGGCCAGTAGTTTCATTTCATTTAGTGTTTTCCCTTACTTCTTCCTATCTCCTTTACCTGTTGTATCCATGTCTTTCTCGGTCTCCCTCTCTTCTTCTTTCCTGTCTTTGCTTCCATTACTTTTTTCGCCAGTCTGTTATTGTCCATTCTTGTTATTATCTTGTTTTTCTTCCTTTCCATAACAAAGTTAAAAGTAGGAAAAGCGACAGGGCCAGCTTATAAAAAAAGGAAAAACACTAGAGGAACGAAAAGTGGACATAATAACACCTATACATAAAAATGAGGACAGTACAGACTGTAAAAACTACAGGAGCATTACATTAACTACTACAGTTGCAAAAATATATGCAAGACTTCTGAAGGGGAGGCTGAGACAACCAATATAAAGAAAGCTAGAAGAGAGCCAATTCGGAATTAGATCAAACCACAGAGTGAATGATGGGATATTCATCATCAGACAGATAACAGTGAAAGCAATGAGGGATAGAAGAAGTGTACATGTCTGCTTCGTCGATCTGGATAAGACTCTTGATCAAGCCAGGAGAGAAGGCATGTGGATAACTTTAGAAAAGAGAAACGTAACGAAGAGTCTAATTAGAGAAATAAAATCTCTATACATGAAGACGAAGAGTTATGTTAGAACAATACACGAGCATTCAGAGCTGTTTGAAACTGTTCGTGGAGTAAAACAGGGATTCATCCTGAGCCCATTATTGTTCCCTCTGATACTGGATGAAGGCGTAAAGGAAATAAAAAGCTGTGTTAAAACCTACGAAGCCGGATACTGGAATAAGCAAAAGATAACTGTTATGGTGACATTTGCTAGAGATAAAAAAAACTCTTAACAAAAACCTTGAAATATATAAAACAACCTTAGAAAAATTTTGTACGAAAATAAACCGAGAGAAAACGGAAACGATGATAATAGCACAACATATTATAGAATTGAAAACAGAAATTCAAATATTTAGAATCTGTAATTACACAAGAAGGAAAAATGGACGAAAAAATTAGAGAAAGAAGGAGACACACTATATAAAAACATCAAACATAAGAAATACCGAAAGAAGTAAAAGTAGAAATACATAAAAAGCAGCGATCCCGACACTGACACATGCTTCAGAAATTTGGACGATAACAGAGAAGCACAAAAAGAAACTAGAGGCAATCGAGATGACAAACTATATTTCTTTCATTAAAGCAGATTAAATATAATGTAATAATATAAGAAACTGTCTTAGATTAAACTCGAAAGCCTTCAATTTTGATTAAATAAGTGAAGGCGGGCGGAGAACTTTGAAAAAAAAAACAGAACCGTTTTAGATCTAATATGGAAGCGCTCTGATAAAACAATAACAATTTCTTTATTAACTGAAAAAAGCTACATGATTAAAAGCAGGTTTAGAAAGTGAGGGAAAAAACAGTACTGTTTTAGAGCAAACACAGTAGCTTTCAATTTTGAAAGAAAAACGAGTAGGTAAACAAAACACGCCAAGAAATTTAAAAAAAATCAGAACTGTTATAGTACCAGCAAGGAAACGTTCTGATTAAAACAGGTTTAGAAATCGAGAAATAAAAACAGAACTGTTTTAGAACTAACATGGAAGCGCCCTGATAAACTAATAATATCTTTATTAATTAAAAAAGCTAAATGATTAAAAGCAGGTTTAGAAAGTGAGGGAAAAGACAGAAACTGTTTTAGAGCAAACACAGTAGCTTTCAATTTTCAAAAGAAAACCGAGTAAAAGCACTCCAAGAAATTAAAAAAAAACATAACTATTATAGAACCAGCACGGAAATGTTCTAATAAAGACAGATTTAGAAATCTAGAAAAGAAAAAGAGGACTGTTTTAGAACTAACATGGAAGCGCCCTGATAAAATAATAATATCTTTATTAACTAAAAAAGCTAAATGGTTAAAAGCAGGTTTAGAAAGTGAGGGAAAAACAGTACCGTTTTAGAGCAAACACAGTAGCTTTCAATTTTAAAAGAAAAACGAGTAAATAAAGCGCGCCAAGAAATTTAAAAGTACCAGCACAGAAGCGTCCTGATTAAAACAGGTTTAAAAATTGAGAAATAAAAACAGAACTATCAAACGATCTATTAAAATGAGGAGAAAAAGAGACCTACCTGTTTTAGAGCAAACCCAGTTTTGATCGAATGAGGAAAACCAAGCGAAGAAATTAAAAAGAAAACAGAACTGTTTTAGAACCAACTTGGAAATGTTTTGGTTTAAAAATGTAGGAGAAAAACAGAACTGTTTTAGAACTAAACGCAGATAACTGTGTTTTCGATTAAATCAGGAAAAGGGAACCGTTTCTTTGTATGGCAGAACTTTTCGAGAACAAACGCTTGATGAAGTGAAGCTTCTGATCAAATGAGTGAAAGGAGGTGAAAGAAAAAGTAAAACCGTCTCGTTCAAAATTTTAATTTTTGATGTTAAGTTCTAAAATAATGCTGTTTTCAAAGAGTACTCTGTCGTGTCTGGTTTGAAAATGAACGCTTCTGCGTTTTGTTCTTAGATATTTCTATTTATTAAAGGGTTCTTCTCTACTTCGACTGGTTTGCTGTTCAGAAAAGTGCACACTTTCAATCTCTCGCTTTCAATAGCTTTCAATCTAAAATTTTAATTGTTGTTAATCGCTCCATTTAAAACCTTGATTTTTCATGTTTAGTTCTAAAAGAATTCTGCTTTTAAAGAGTGCCTGCTTGAAAACGTTTTGCTCTGAAATAGTTCTATTTATCAATCAAAAAGGATTTTAGAATTTGTTCAAGGAAAAGGTGGTAAGAAGGAGTTAAAGAAGCATTGGACAGAAGAGGTATCAAATGGCTTATGCATTAAGTAAGTAAAGTAAGTACCATTTTTCCCGTAATGTGTGACATAAATTTTCTTAGTAGTTATATTTCAGCGGGAGTTTTTACGGTAACCCTGTATTTTATAAGTTGCAAAGAAATAGTATGTAGTTCATTTTTCTCTATATGCCGATCGATAGATAAATCATAGAATTTTTATGCAGCTATTTCCATCTAACTTTCGTGAAATAGTCATGTGGCTTTTGTCAAGTCTCGTCATTTCGTCGTACATTTTCTTAACTTACACTTTATAAAGGACTTGCGTTGCCAAACATTACATTACAATACAAACAATTAACAATACAAAATCATACATTTATATGAATATTTATGTATTATTTATTTTATTAGGCATATTAGAATTTCATTCGCGAGAATTCTTTTTTCTTAATGAAATAAGAGGAATTTCGAAATCAACGGCGATTAACTTAAATATGTACATTCATTCAAATTTCGAATTATCTAAGTTATTCCTTTAAAATTAATTACACGAAAAAATGTGGATCGATAGTGTTGTTGTTTTGACAGCAAATTAGTGCTGAGTGCCGGACTAATTTATAATTATACTGGCCATTGTTGCTGAGTTTTACCACGAATAAATGCAATGTAGTGTCGATATCCCAACAAAGATTTACGCGCTGGAAAATATCAGTTTACCCGGGGCCGGGGATGCAAGTTTCGACCTAATCGCAGCCGTTCGCAGGTTTCACTTTCGCCGGGAACAACAAGAACGTGAAGCCACCGTCCGACTACTTATACAAACGCCACTTATCCTACCGGTCTGGAGTCAGCTGCAGTCAACTAAATTTATTGCACATATTGCCACGGAAAAAGACATTTTTTAGAGTTAATTTGTGCTGTGTAGGTCGTACTATCACGTATTACCTGCATTGATTTACACAGCGGCAAAAGACAGCGATTAGGGCAAATGTTTCCAAACCGAAAGTCTTATCGACATATCTTCTGAACGGAAATGGTGACACCCTCAAACAAGTCTAACATTTTTAAACCTGATGAGTCTATTAGTCTGCCTACTTTCAGTGATTTTATTTCATTAGTTTTTTATTCGTCTCTTATTTATAACTTCATTAAAACTTGTTCTTTTCGACACTAAAACTTTTATTATATCGACCTAATTGTGTGTGTATTTGTTTTAAATTCTACGCAACCCACACGCTCTTTATATAATTTGGGTATCAGTTTATTAAACCATTTGTAAACGGTCAAGATGGAGCAATTATGTATTATCACTGAAGATAAATTATTGTTCTTATTATTTTTATCGACGCAATATTTTAAGTCAACTGATTTTCACGTTTTCTTACATTTTTGTTTGTTTTACTTTACAATTATATTAAATAAGTTATGAGTTATTTTGCTATTTTCTTCTTGAAGCTTGTTTAAAATTTTGTCTCATTTTTTTGTATAGCTTGTACTTCTCTTTAAATATTTACGTTAAACGTATTTTTTGTCATTTAACAATAAAAATCGATAGCCTTATAAATTAAGGTATGAAGAATTAAGCTAGAAAAAGAAAATGTTCGATGTAAGACTAAATCAAAGAGAACGATTATACAAGGAGGTATTAATAAGTTATAAATATTTAAGAAAGATATTCTTTTCTATAATTTCCAAATGTTCTTTTATTGCAAACTAAATTTTAAATTATGTGTAGAATAGATGTAAGTTGTATATATTTTTTTGTAAAATGTCATGAAATAAATAAATAAATAAATAAATATCTGAAGAACGTAAAATTTAGCTATGTGTTTTATTAGATACAGGTTACGAATTCAAATACAAGATTTCCAATCAATCGAACTAAAGAAATTATTTGTGTTGAAAAAAGTTTGTTCATTAAGAATAGCATTAGGAAACAAGAAAGTATGTAAAAATATTTCTAAATTTTCAGCGATATCTAATTTGGTACCTTTTAAAAAATTATGTAATAATTTTGTGTTAATTGTAGGGTCAAAATTATGGGAAGTTTCTAAAAGGTTATTTGCAAACCTAGAATCAGATTTATTCAAACGTAAAGATCGTAAGTGTTCTTTAATTCTAATTTGAAGACTTCTTCCAGTTTGTCCAGTGTATACTGCTTGACATGAATTACAATTTAATGAATAAACTCCGCTTTTGGAAAAGTTATCAATCTGATCTTTATTTTTACAAAATAAATTTGAGAAATTAACTTGATTTGAAAATGAAATTTGTATTCCTAATGTTTTTAATAATTTCTTTAGTTTGACTGACAAAGTACCCACATACGGAATAGAGAAAAAATTATTTATTGAATTATTATTTTCTGTAATTGTTGGGAAAATGATGTTGTTTAGTAATTTATTTCTAATTTTGTTAAAAATATTATGTATTGGTTTAATAGGAAAGTCATTAAGATAAGCAATTTGGATGATTATACTAATTTCTTTTCTAAAATTTATTTCATTCATAGGAACAGAAAAAGAACGATGAAAAAATGATTGAAAAGCAGCAAATTTATGTTCGAAAGGATGAAAAGACTTAAAATGTATGCAATTATATGTTTGTGTAGTTTTACGAAATATTTTATATTGAAGAGAGTTATTAAATTTCGTTATTGTTAAATCTAAGTAATTAATTGAATTATTAACTTCTTTTTCTAAAGTAAATTTAATTTTTGGATGTAATGAGTTAAATTCATCTAAAAGATTTATAAGAGAAGATGGACCGTCATAAATAATAAGAATGTCATCAACATATCGAACATAAAATTTAATATAATTTTTGCAAGAATTAGCTGAAGAAAAATATTCCGATTCTAATTTATCCATGGAGAATTTCAACATTAATATTAATAAGTTCTTAGCCTAACATAGAAAACGTTGCTCTATTTTAAAAACAAATTTGCATAATGCTCAGTTTTGGATAGGAGTTTCTTCGGGCAGGGCGAACCAGTGTGTTTACATTGTTCCTTCGTTTATGTAACGCAGTGATGGATCCATGTTTGATTCTTGGTTACAGTTCGATCCAAAAAGTTACAAGAATCCTCTCCAAAACGGCGTCAAAACGACGGCGGCGTCGAAGTTGTCACACTGAGTCGTTTTTGTCCAGCGTTCAGGCATTTGGGAATCCATTTAATTAGATCAAAATAGTCAGTCAAATTGAATCCAAAGTTATAAAAATCAATCGCCAACCCTTTTAACCCTTTTTAAAGAAAAAAGGTTTCAAAAGTTGAAAACTTAAAACCAATAATCAGATACTCGTCAAAATCTTTCCAAGAACATTTGAGGAATTAATTCGGAAATATAAAGCGAAAATTGATCACATATCTACCGATCAATGACCCATCAGCTGCCTATCTACATACATCGATACCATTCATAGATATGGTACCTCGACATTCACACGACTGCGCGAGAAATAAAATCGATACATCCCTTAACTAACATTTGATGAGGGATAATTGCAGTAGGTATATGTATACACCAAGCTTTAAATTCACGGAGACTTAAAAGAGAAAATTGATATATTTCATAACTTAACAACCCAAACTTCTCATGGAATGAACAAAAAATAATTACGTTTATTCCGTAATTCCCAAAAGTAATTACATAAGGGTTAGACATGGAAAACACAAGTAAAGTCTATTGCAAGCTTTACTGCTGTTGTTGAAAACTTTCGGCCAGAGTTGTGCTTGTTATTCTTAAAGCTTTCTGTAAACATTCTTATGCTTATGCCAAAGTGATTACTTTTAGAATTCACGATATTAAAACTTCGATCACTTTCAGAACACTTTAAAAACTATAAAGAAATTCTGTGAGGATTTCATTTATATCTATCTACAAATATATACATAAATAACATATAAGGTATAAGCTCTTACAGTATAACAATCAGGTTTCATGTCCCGCCTCGTTTATAATCCATTAATATAATCTTTGAGATTCATAAAGTAGGTATAAAAAGGGGTTTATTAATATTTTATTAAATCACTATAACGATTTATGTAGTTCATCACCTTCATTGCATATGATCACAAAATAATCACTTATGAATATTTATATTTAATGTTAGAACTACTCAAGCGAGTTTAGTGCGATTGTTAGTAACGTACGTACATAATATTAAGTAATTTTTATACTTAATATTATACACATAACAAGACGAAAACGAGATTTAAATTACTTAAACTTTGAAGATATTAAGTTAAATTAATTTATTTTGTGCAAGAAAAATCTGTATTTCTAAGAAGATTTTGTTCAACCCCATTTCAAGCATCGACATGAACATCGGATGTCTAATTAAATCCGTAATAGAATTGCTGTGATGTTTTACTGTTTAACGAAGGGAAACCCATAACATTAGCCTTCGATAAATCTAAAAATAGCAGGCGACAACATCCCATGAAAAAGCACAGCAAAGTACCCCGCGGTCACACACGGTTCAGATTTAAGGGCCACATACCAAAAATTAAAAGCTCTAAAACCAACGCAGCTCTATGAGTATGATTGGTTGGATCTCTATTTCGTGACTTATATATATGATGACACTTTGTGAAATAAATACTGAAAAGAATGATTTCTTAAAGAAAAAGTAAATCTAAACAAGTACTCGAGTACTTTATTGCCAAATAAGTATAAGTAATTCCAATTTGGATTTGCTGGGAACTCCGGGTATCTCATGGAGGTCCAAGAACTGCTCTGGCTCTACTGATAGTACTGATATGAGCCTTATTCTGGCCAAATTGTCCGATATTCAAAGTGAAATAGCTTCTGTAAAACAGGAACAGTCTACTATAATCCTCTCTGTGACATTTTATGGCGATAAAATAGATGATTTCGCCAAACAACTTTCCGAATTTAAAACATGAATTAAGGAAAGCGATGGACTCAAACTGACAGTTTCTACTTTAGAACAGCAGAATAAGTCTCTCAGTTCTGCGATTGATGATTTACAGCAATATTCTAGAATAAATAACGTTGAGATTTCAAGAATTCCTTTCAATCCCAATGAAAATGTGTATAATACAATAAATAATATTGCCTCTTTGGTTAAAATCAATCCCGATAATCTCCTCGTTGATGTCTACCACAGAATAAATACTTCTCAGAAAAACCCCAACAAGCCCAATAACATCATTGTGAAATTCGTTAGTCGCCAAGTGAAGAACAATTTTCTTGCTGCAGCACAGAAGCTACGGGGTATTAAGCCTATTGATATTGGAATTCCTGAAGAAAGTGCAACTATATTTTGTAATGAACATCTAACAGTCGGGAAAAAAAATCTTTTCTGGAAAACCCGCACCTTCTATAAAGATAACAGCTTTGTTTTGGTTTCAACTTGGAACTGTTCTGAAACTGTTCGCACATGTGTTTTATGTTTTTAGTGTTTTGGTTCGTTCAGAATCAGTTCCGAACTAACAATTCACTGTTTTGGTTAATTTCTGGAACTGTTCCAGAACCGTTCTAGAACAGTTACAGCAGTTTTTTTTACCACCTTTTACTAGGAACTGATATGGAATTCTGCGTTCGTACGTGCGCAAATCTTATGCAATCAGTATTACTGTATTACATTAATCAAAATAAGCTTCATATAATTAACTATTCATATAATTAAGAAAAAATAATAGAAATGTTTTTATAAAAAAATTTCACCTAAAATATAATTTTGAATTGGGTACTGATTATACATGGATTATTCAATACTAATCCAATATATGTGAGTAGAGTTAAAATTAACATTGTGTTTTTATTTAGAAGGTAGTTTATTATTACAAGTAGGTAGAATGTACTCTAACTTCTGTTTTGGTTTATGCAGTACCAGAACTATCACAGAACTGTTCTAGAATTGAACGCTCAAGCACAACCAGGTCTGCACAGTTCGGGAATCGTTCTGAAATAATAATCAAAACAAAGCTAACGCTTTTCAGTTCTGTTGAACCAGAAACGCTAAGATATTTATAAGAAAATCTATAAGATGTAGATTGTTTCTTATCTCTAATGAAGATCATCTGAAGCTACCCAATTTCGTTTGAAGAACTTAATTACTTACTTTGTTACACTTATAGGTAATTACTAATTCATGAGCATTGTATCATTCTACTACCAGAACACTCGGGGGTTGAGAACAAAGACTAATGACTTTTTCCTAAACGTTACCTCCAACAATTATGAAGAGATACTTTGCGCGGAAACTTGGTTAAATGATAATGTCAGTAGTGGTGAACTTTTTGACTGTCGATACAAGTTATTTCGTCCAGCACTGAAACTTCTTCCAAAAGAGATGATGGTGGTTTTCTTCAGTTTTTGAACATCATACCTCTTTAGATTGTCATAATGATTTTAATTCTAGCCATACTTATCATGATGCTATTGTCATTACTGAATTAAGTCTATCGTCTGTTATAAATAAGATTTCTAAACTCACTGTGTATAAGGGGGCCGGTTCAGCTAATAGTCCTCCTTATTTTATAAAATCTTGTGCTGACATTTTATCACTACCACTTTTAATTTTATTTAACAAGTCACTTCAAGAATGTACTTTTCCGAGTGTATGGAAAAATGCTTACATTAGAGCCTGTTTCAGATATTACTAATTAGAGACCAATTTCTAAACTGTCAATATTTGCCAAAATTTTTGAATCAATTGTGAATGACATAATTTGTGAATCAATTAAGCATTTATTAATTCCACAGCAGCACGGTTTCTACAGAAGGAAATCTACAACCACCAATTTAATTCTATATAATCAGTACCTTCATTCTGTCCTAGATTCCTCTGGACAAGTTGATGTCATCTTTACTGGTTTCCAAAAGGCGTTCGATAAAATTAATCACCGCATACTTCTCCAAAAACTTAGCCAGTTAGGTTTTCATGGTAACCTTCTTCGCTGGATTAAATCCTATATCCATTTCAGGACACAGGCTGTGGTGATTAATGGATGTAAATCGAACCCTGTTAAAATTTCTTCTGGAGGACCGCAAGGCTTCCACCTAGGACCCACTTTATTCACACTTTTTTAAATGATTTAAGAAAGGCATTAAAGTCATGCAATTTCTTGCTTCATGCGGATGATCTTAAAATTTATTTGATTGCGAATCCTTGCAAGCAAATATTAATCATCTTGTAGATTATTGTAAAGCAAATAAACACTTCTTGAATATCAGTAAATGTAAGCATTTCACTGCCTCCCGAAAAAAAATATTATATAAATTATACTCGTACTTACAAAATTGATGACATATCCTTATCTAAAGTTAGCAAAATTAAAGATCTTGGGGTCTTTTTTGACTCCAAACCTGAGTTTCCAGTATCATATTGATTTAATAACTAGAAAAGCTTTTAAAATGTTTGGTTTTATCTGTAGAATCACCAAGCCTTTTAATGACTTAAACTACATTATTCACCTTTATAAATCACTTGTTCTTAGTAAGTTGCAATATTGCTGCATAATTTGGACCCCACAATACAATGTTTACAAATATAGAATTGAAAGTGTGCAAAAGAAGTTTTAAAAATTTTTAAATTACAAGTTTTTCCGTGAAAATCCATTCCCCTCCTACAACGTTGCATTAAGAAAATATGCGAGCAAGATCCGGGCTTTTCTACACAACAGTTTTCCATCTGGTCCATACTTGTTGGTCAAGACTAATCTGCCTCCGATGATCTTTTTGTCTATAGGACGATTTACTATTTTCCATATATTATTTTTAATTAAACATTTTAATTCAGTAGCTATAGTATCATACCAATCTGCTACATCTAGACTTGAAATAGCTTGCTTAAGCTTCTGCCAGTAATGTCTCTTCCGAATGTACCTACATTTATAGTTGAATAATTGTTGAATTTTTTTCGCGGTCGACCTCGTTTACCGGTGAAAATCTTTCGGAGTCTGCCAGGTTCTCTTTTTAATTTCATTTCCTCTCGATTTTGGTGCACATTCTCGTTAGTTATTTCTTCAGCTGCTGTTTGAATTCCAGTCAATGGAACGTCTATTTCTGATAATTCCTCTTGCAAGTCCACTTCAGGTTCCAAAAGATTCAAAGTTGTTGAACAGTGAGACGTATCTTCCATGAATTTGACATCTCTAGTCTTCTGGTATCCATACACGGTAGCCCTTTGACTGATCTGAGTTTTCAACAAGATTCCGATTTTCGATTTGGTCTCAAATTTTCCCTTCGACGAAGATCTGTCAGGGACATAAACGTACTCACGTATGAAGGATCAGAGAAGAAGATGAAAAATTAACGACAAATTTGTCTGATCGATTTCATAAAGTAAATTTTGTCGACTCTAATAAAAATTACTATTTCTCATGGAATACTCCAACACAAGTATAAATTTTCAAACTTCTATGTGTATCTACATACTAATGACCAAATGATACTGTTTTTTAATACTTTTTTAATTGGCGAGATTTTATTATTGCTGGTGAATATAATTACTTTGTATGTAATTAAGTCTCACATGAATCACGAATGTACAAGATTAGTATTCACATAATTCAATGTTTATTTTTGCATAGATCGTTCGTAAACAAATTTATTACTTATTAGCCGTAGGATGTAGGAAATTAAGACAAAAATGTGCAGTATATTTATGTATTCGCTAATTATACATCACCGAACAATAAAGAATGAGTATTAATTGTTTGTTGCTCCTAATTTTTAACAAAATAGACGTTGGGTTCTCATCCGCGACGAAACTTGTGATTATCGGTTGCATTTTACTGCAGATTATCAACATTAAGGTAATGGTGTTATTATTAAGTCTAATATTTTGAAATCGTGCATCAAAACTTTATAAAATATAAAGAAATGAAAGGATTTCTTTGAAAAGCATTCCTTCAACTAAATGAAATACAATATATCATGATGCGTGTGGTCGAAAATGATAGGTTCAAACAATCTTCAGACACCGTTTAACACTTTCGTTCGGTCGTGTGAAAAAAGAGCTTAAAATTACTAACTTTTTCCTGCATTATATCTAACCGCATGTCCCA
Organism: Dorcus parallelipipedus; assembly: GCA_958336345.1. Classification (NCBI taxonomy): domain Eukaryota; kingdom Metazoa; phylum Arthropoda; class Insecta; order Coleoptera; family Lucanidae; genus Dorcus; species Dorcus parallelipipedus. The sequence goes on from OY284481.1 coordinate 19,123,114, forward strand.
ACAATAAAGGCGTGTTTTATTAAATGAATATGAAAAGCGATTTGTATTTCTAAAGGATTTAACACACATGAAATACCTACTAAACAATATATTAGTTGTAATGATACGGTGCAGTTATTTTGGTTTTAGAAGTCGCTCCTAGAAAGAGAAGTTCGCCTTTTCTTGAGTTTGTTCACCAATGCGAGTTAAAAATTCATAAATTTTAAGGTTCACGACGATAATATTAGGTTACGAAAAACAGCATGCGATAGATAATGCAGAGTGGGTCTCAGTTAAGTTATTTGATTATAGGTTGGCTCGCTGCAGCAACGGTTGTCATTGAATTCTTAAACTCACACAAATCTTTTATGTGTAAAGACATTGTGTTGTGTGCGATGCGAAAACGATTTATACACACACACACACATATAAACGCCACGAAACTTTCCAGTTTCCGGGAGATTTTCAATTACGCATCGATCGCGTGAAAGAAACTATTATCCGTTTATCTGGCTCATTTAGATGGCGGTACAGTTTCCATTTAGAACGTGTCATTAACTACTTTCATCGTAATTAGAAACAAAATACAGTGATATACTTAAATATCAATTATTGCTACTTGTGGAAGAATTTACCGAAACTCTGCGGATTCATCACGCCATCTCGGTTTCTTCAATTATCCGTAACTTCTCTGTAGTGTCGACACTGTTTACGGCTTCCAAACATATAATTTTGACACGAATTCTAAATACTCCGGGCACGAAAACTTCAAATCTGAGAGCATCGTGAAAATACACGCAGGACGATGGTCGAAAATAGCGAATAATTCAAAACTACAAATAAGATTCCTTCCTGGACGGTTTAAAAAAGAAAAAGCGAACAGTACAGTTTGGAAAACCCTTAAAAACCCTTATCAAATAAGCTGTAACATATTACATCACTGATTGCTTAATTAATTTTGAGGTGCAGCTGTTTAACAACGTTCTATTCAGTGTAATTCTTTGGCAATTCCAAAAGCTCCTTGCTTAAAGACTTGTGTTTAAACAATTACGTATAGTACGAATCAGTTTTAATTGAACAAAAAGCATATATTTTGGTGTAATAGAATGCATGTACTGAATGTGTATTTACTTACTGTTGAAGCCGCTGCACGTTGTACATCTGTTACGCCAGCACAATGATATATATTCTCTTCTCTTAATTGTAGGTTGAAAAAGCTGAATCGAGCAATAAAAAAAATTAAGAAAATAATTGTCCGCGGCATCTGTTGGTGAGCTAAAGACGATATTAATTGCACATCACAATACACTATGTTTATATGTAATAATATCCCTATAATAACGTAGGCATACCTCTTGGAAAGGTGCGTTTTTATCTTTAATTTGGGCGCAATTTTAGGTCAAAGTTCTTGGAGGTTTTTAATGACCGCAGACATTTATTTCCCTTCGCGGTTAAGCAAATGAGATTTCACCCACCTTCATAATGAACCTGTGATTTACGTTATTTACCAAAAACTCTTAAATTATTTGATACAATTTTCTACAAATTAAGTATTTAACGACAAGAAAAAAAACGTATAAATATTTATGATTCAACGGCAAGAAATTAGATGGTTCGTTGCGGATCGTCTGTTTATACAAGAAGGAAGGTAATTAACAATACTTTATATTATAAATACATAATTAATTGTTACTTTTTCTTATCCGAAAGTGTATCAGTTCTGTTTGGTTTTCTTCGTACGGCTAAACGTAGCGTAGATTAATTATTCATTTATTAGTTTAATCGTTTAATCTAATCTACGAACGACAAAAAAGACATTTGCAATTTAATTTACCGCGTTTTTTCAAAGCTTCGAACGCGAAGAAATGAATTGCCACTTTTTATAATATATGTATTAATAAACTAATTTGTATGAAACTCATGCGTTCCACAAATGAAATAACTCCTTTGAGCTGTTATTATTTGTTCAGGAACTAAAAAACTCGTAAGAAAATTCAAAGCTTGGGTATAATTTGAAAACGAAATTAAAGACGAAAGTTTCCCAGCGAAGAGACCTGTAATTCGAGCATAATTGAACGCTATGAAATATTTAAACCCTGGAAAAATTGTAGCGAGTAAACTGTGAAGCTCTTGCTAATAGATGGTTAAAATTTGAGTTAATTATCATGATCAAAGATTTTTCATGCCTACCGACTTTTTTATGAACACGAATACATGAAAAATAAATCCGAAATCAATTTTGAAAAAATATGAAGAAATTACAAAAGGTTAACATTTCAAAGGACCTTCTAATTTTCTAAGACTATCTTAAATTATTATAATAATTCCTGGTCGATATATATCTCATCAATTTAAATAATGCATATTAATATTTCATACATTTCACATATAATTGCCGTCCATTATGACAATCTGCATAGCAGTCGTCATTACGGCCGCCTTTTCTATGTAATTATTCATAAAAACCTATCGTGACTGCATTCGATTTCTAACTGCACTATTAACAGTCGCGGATATTTAAAGGACATAAATGATCTTGTGGAAATGTACGTTTGGAAACAGGAAAAATAATTAAAAGTGTCCGCCTGCAATTAAAGCAAGTCAGGTAATCATGTGAAAAATTCTACATATAGAATTTAATTTTACTGACTACAATAGCAATCTCTAAGCCAAGTAATTTACACCACATTTTAAATTTCCCAAGTTAATTGATGATCTTGTAAAATAATGTTTTGAGAACTACAAAGCCAGATAGTCAAATCAATAGAACTTTTATGTCATTAATATGGAATTCATTAATTTCGGAATAGTATTTATTATTATTTATACATACATATTTAAACTCTTTCCGTTATTGCTCAAAATTTATGGGTCGGTTCTGCTCACATCTGTGGGGCCGTAAGATCTGTAAGCCTGTAACTCAATTATTAAATAGTGAAATTATGAAGTTCTTAGTATGATACAAGTTCTTATTAGTCTCTAAGATAATACACACAGCAGAGACTTACGAGTACTGTACACAGTGGAATTGATGGAAACTCCTTACTCACGTTACAACAAAAAACTAATAAACTAGTTAGGTCTTTCCTCTCGAATAATTACATTGAAAAGTCTGTACATGACAAGTTGGTCAATTACTACTCAGTTCTTCCAAAATACTAAAATTCACAAGACGAGCACTCCATTACCTCTTGTACCAATTCTACAGTTATCAGTTAGCTAAATACATATCCTACATCTTAACAGCTAGCCAACAAAACCAACAAAACCAACTATAACGTTAGGAATTCTTTCGCTTTCTCTGAAAGTACCCAAAATTTTAATCTTCCAGACAATTACCAACTGATATCACTGGACGTGATGTCTTTGTTCACAAACATCCCCTTGGAACTCTCTCTGGAAATCATTTCCAGTAATTGGAATAACACTGAAAAGGAATGTAACATTCCCATGAAAGAAATCCTTAACGCCATGGAATTCATTTATAACATAACAACTGTTTACATCCAAATACAGGACACACCAATGGGATTTCCTATGGATTGCGTATTTTACAACTACATCTCCAGATTATCTTTTCCACTATCTTTCATTTCCAAGTACGTTGGTGATCTAATTTGTTCTCTACCGTCTAACAAAATCGATGAAACACTTGCCATTTTTAACGTCAATATTCAGTTCAGTATGAAAACAGAAACTAACAATAGTGTCTCTTTTCTAGCTTTCGAACGCCTCAGGTCACCTTGCTCTGAACAATGCAAAAATCTTGGACATTGAACCTAACTATTATAGAAGCATTAATTAAAACGAATGTACATCCTAATTTTTCTCATATTTTAAGTTAGCTACCGGTTTCGGATATAAATAAAACCTTCTTCAGGCCGCTAGTGTCAGTTGATCATTTGATTAAGATAAAAGCACATTGGGAGAGTCAAACACGATGCAACCTCTTATTTGACTTTAACATCTTTGACTTTTAACTTAACTTTTAAAGGAAGAAATAGAAGAAGCAGTAAAATCACTAAAAAAACGGAAAAGCACCAGGACAGGATAAAATAACCCCCGAAATGATGAAGAACATGGGAGAGTACGGGTTACAAGTGTTTACACTGTTATGCAACAAGGCTTGGGCCGAGGAGCAGATACCATCTGACTGGAAAATGGGATTGATAGTTCCACTCTATAAAAAAAAGGGAATAGAAAAGAATGCAAGAACTGTAGAGCATAGTGGTGAAATATTAGAAAGAAAATTAAAAAAATTGTAGAACCAACACTATCAACACTATCAAAGTGGGTTAGAAGAGGAGGAAGTGTGCAAGACCACATATTTTCAGTAAAAGAAATAATTAATAAGGCTCTGAATACCGGAAGTAGAGTCTATTTTGCCTTCATGGACCTGGGAAAAGCCTTCGACAGAGTTACAAGATTAAAGTTATGGGAAATCCTGCGAAAGAGAAAGGTGAACAACAAATTTTAAAAAAAGATTGTGTGATAAATATGAACAGGAGATCCGAAGCGTTCATTGCATCAGAAGCTCTGCGTCAAGGTAGAGGTCTGAGCCCTTTGTTATTTATAACTTTCATGGACGATATTATAAGATTAAGCAACGTCCAAACAAAAGCATTTTGCTTGGGATACCTTCAGTTTCAGTATTTAAGGGAAATCAAGACGTAGAACTACATAAATAAGAGAGCAGAGAATACGAGTAAAGTATATTATGCACTGTGCAATGGATTCTTAAATAAAAAGGAAGTTTCAAGAAAAGCAAAGATGAATGTATTTAAAACTATAAACAGACCAGTTCTCACATATGGATGTGAGAGCTGGGTACTCTCCCGACAATAAAAGAACAAAATACAAGCATTAAAAATGAAGTATTTAAATTCGTGTACAGTTAAAAGTTTAAGTTAATCCCTATTTCATATATTTATACGAAATATTGACCAATTCAAGAGGAGTCTTACAACACCAACCTGACTAAGCCGTTGATCGCTATTTCAAATTTAGTCTGAATTCTTACAAATATGAGCAGTGTAATGGCCACCATAAAATTGGTGAGTTTTAAAATTATAAATAATTCCGTAATTATAAGAGTAGAAGAATGTCATTTTCAGAGTGACTGACAATTGTTCCGCCAAAAAAAAAGTATAAGGGATTGAACGTTATAGATTCCGAAAAACATTCTACGGAACAGTTTATAATTAATAAAAAACTTACCGGGAAAACATGCTGCGGCACTGCGTACGAAATACAACGCCATGTTTTATAAATGCAGCAGTAAATTGGAGTATGAAGTTTTATTATTATTATTTTATCGACTAGACACAATGAGCATAGAAGACTAAACTGTAAAGTTACTAAATAAAGGCTTAATGACAAATTTTAGGAAGTCCCTAGTTAGAAAAAGAAGGACCAGAAATATAAAATGATTACTCACATTCCAATTCCAATAAATTATATCGTAAACTGGGCTCACAATTCAAGTACTTATTTATTATATTCCTTAATAATAAATCACATAAATAATGTATAATGTTAGCCACAATCAGTGATTAGCCACAATCATTGAATAAATTCGATACGACAACCTTCCGTTTATTTTATCCGTCGTAATTCGAATAAGCAGTTCATGTTTCTATGGAAGAAAATCACGTCCAATTTGATAGTGTCAACTATCTCATATATGACAACTACATATACGATTAACATACCTAGATTTTTAAATTAAAAAGAAGAGACAATTAATAAGTAAACCTCATCGGCCTTTGATTCATAATTAACAAATCGATGTAATTCCACAATATCCCCGTTCAAGTAAAATTTCATGACTGCTTTTTCATGTAATTACGATAGCTTCGAAACTCTGTGCCGCGGTGCAAATCGCTGAAGACTCGAATTAAACGCCGATTATTTATTCTCTAGAACAATATTAAATGAAAAGTGCTTCGGGCGCGGCTTTAATATTTAATAACAAAAGGCTGTAATTTGATGCTTTTATTAACAAATCGATTGTAGTTAACTAGTTTTTAAATAATAATTTACCTTCAGGGTAACAATTTGCTTAATAGGACAATTATGAATTTTGTAGCTTGCGATGGAATAAATCGACGTTAGCTTCATGTGTTTCGAAGACTGGAAATGCTTTGTAGTCATGTACTTTATATTAAGGAAAATTTATTTACAGGATTTTGATTTTAATATACTTGTTCCTTTTCCGTAAATACATGGTTAGTCGAATTGATTCGGATCGGATTTGCTATAGTTTTCTTTTTTAAGTATATTAGGCATTATGAACATTATTAAATATGAAGATGTGCAAAGTTTTTATGTAAAGCTATACATTCTATTAATTAAGATATATGATTAATAAGGAAACAACAAAAAGCGGACGGAATTGTTTTAATGGTCGACCTGAAATTCGTCCGTGGCACGCAAAATGTGCTGTTAAGTCAGCCAGGTACGGTTTAATTGCGGTTTTATTCCAATGAGAAATCAGAGGAAAGCTCATTAAAGCTCACGAAATGCAACGATTCGGCTTAGGGCGCATGCGTGTTCACTGGACAAGCAGCGAGCGAGTTCAAGCAGTGGCCGGGGAATTGGTTTGCTTCCTTCCTCGAGTATAAAATATGCATTTATTATCCGCCATTTTACGGTGATTTCAGATAGAAATCTCTTCGCCACTGATTCATTCTTAACCATAAGTTCACTTAACACAAAGCACCATTAATCACCGCACGCCGTAATTTCGAAAAGGTCTTTCAACTTGCACAGTTTTTCCGACTCCGACGTTGCACGTAAAGCTTCCGCAAGCTCGCTTTTGTTAAGGCTACTTACGGTGATATACGATACGCGTCAAAACTATCTATAACTGCAACATATATTACGGAAACGCCTATTTATCGCAAATATATGTATTTTATCGAGAAACACCCTCAACTGCATCCCCACCAAGAACACCTTAAAAATAATTGCTAATTTGACAGTCTACAATGTTCCGGCGCTGAAACAGATGTACTTATTAAGGGGCGCCCTTATCTGATCGAAGATACTAAACCGAAAATGTCATCATATTTAAATTAGCAAAAGGAGGACGTCACATACTTTAGATCTGCCGATACATACGTGATGTAATAAGCCATATGTTTAACACCCTCTTCCTTAAGTGTTCGGGTTTACGTATTTGCATTTCTAAATAACGTAAGCGGAATAATATCAAAATATTTATCAGAGTAGCAGTGTTATTTTAATAGGGTGCTTAATTGTCTGTAATATTTAAATTTACCCGAACCGTAGCACCGAGAGAAATCGTTTCACTTCCTGTAAACATAATGATGGAGTAATTATTTTTTAATATATTTCGACAAACGTTTTATTAGCGTATGTTGTATTAATTAAACCTTTAATGAATACTATTATCTTATTACACGTTTGTACGCTAAACGTTTTTATAAAATATGCACATAATTTTCTTCTTGTTTTTTTTTTATTTTGTAAAAGTAGCCCTGTTACTAAAACGGTTTTTAGTACATTACATAACGAGCATTTAAAACGAAATCTTATTCAACGAATAATGGCCGATTTCTTCACCATGTTTAACCTAAGGTTAATTTATCTAACAATAGGAATGTTACGTACAGTTGGCCGTACACATACTATGTGTCACATTCTAACCGATAGATAAATTTAACCTCAAGATAAGGCTATGAAGAAATCGGGCATAAGTTGTTTTAAACCAGTTACCAGTGTTGCCAATAAAATTGACATATAGGAAGACATCTCCAGTGACATTAGGAAACCAAAACAACCAGATAAAGTAACTACAACATAACATTGCGCAAACAGACCCATAAGATTTAGAGTATTTTATAGAGAGAGAAACGTCATAAAGTAGCAATTTGGAAGATTAATGTTGGAGTAAACAGCCGGCCAATCAAAGAAACTAAATCCATTAATCTTCCAAACTGTCACTTCATGCCTTTACTCTCTCTCTATAAAGTAACTGAGAAGCACAAAAAGAAAACCATAAGCCAACGAGATGAGATTCTTTAGAAAAATAGAAAACTGAACGAGAATGGACAAAAAAAAAATGTAACAGATAACAAAACAGAAGGAATATTAAGATGTTTTGGGCAGGTAAAACGGATGGACAAGACAAGATTAATGAAAATGGTGTTCGCAGCAAGAAGTACCAGAAAGAAGATAAGAGGCAGATCAAGGAAAAGGTGGCAAGAAGAAGTTACAAGCATTGGACAAAAAAGGAAATAAATGGGAGAAAATGGGAGTAAAACCGTCTTGTTCAAAATTTTAATTTTTCGTGTTAAGTTCTAAAATAATGCTGTTTTCAAAGAGTACTCTGTCATGTCTGGCTTCAATCACTTTTGAAAACTGAACGCTTCTGCGTTTTGTTCTTAGAGATTTCTATTTATTAAAGGGTTCTTCTCTACTTCGAACGGTTTTAAAACAATTCTATTTTCGACTGGTTTGCTGTTCAGAAAAGTGCACGTTTTCAATCTCTTTATCGAAGCTGGAGTCTTCCTCTGTTTTGTCCTAAAAATTTAATTGTTGTTAATCGCTCCGTTTAAAACTTTGATTTTTCATATTTAGTTCTAAAAGAATCTTACGTTTAGAGCGTGCCTGCTTGAAAACGTTTTTCTTTTTAAGAGTTCTAAAATAGTTCTGTTTTCAGTTGGTTTACGTCTTTGCCAAAGCTGGAATCTTCCATGTTCTCTTCTAAAAAAGAAACTTATTTGTCGTTCATTAATTTGATTAAGAAAGTTATCCTCGATGTTTCAGTTCTAAAAAATGCTAGTTGCAATCACTCAGTTTTGAAAAGTGGACGCTTCTTCATCTTATTTTAAAATAGTCCTACTATTTGTTCTTTATGCCTGATTGCACCGCATTTTTAATCATTGATTAAATTTAAGACGTGTTTAGAATGTGACAATCGTGAATACATGACAGCATAATGTCAATCACCTTCTAATTGACACTTAAACTTCAACTTAAGTGTCAGTTAGAATGCGTCTGACATTATGCTGGATCTACGTAAATATCACATTCTAAACACGACTTAAATTTAATCTCCGCTTAAAAATGCGGTGCAATTGGCCATTAGTAGCTTTACTACTAAGGGATCTACAAACATTCCATTTTTAATTAGTTTCCTGTTCATAAAAATTGGAGGTTTTCATGTTTTGTTCTACAAAAGTTATTTGTTATCAATCGCTTAGAGTTCAGTAATATTTAAAAACTGAACTTATCTAAAAGGGTTCTGTTAGTAAAATAGAGTTTTAAAATTTGCTTTAGAAAAATAGAAAACAGAACGAGAATGGACAAAATAAAAAATATAACATATCGGGAAAACTTAAGAGTGAAATCAATAGAGAACAGAAAACAGAAGGAATATTAAGATGGTTTGGGTACGTAAAACGGATGGATAAGACAGGATTAACGAAAATGGTGTTTGCAGCAAGAAGTACCAGATAGAAAGTCAGAGGCAGATCAAGGAAAAGGTGGTAAGAAGGAGTTAAAGAAGCATTGGACAGAAGAGGAATCAAATGGGAGAAAATGGAAAATATGGCACAAAACAGAAGCCAATGAAGGCATCTACGAGAGACAACTCAACTCCACTCAACGCCTTACACCCATGAAAGTAGATATGCTTATGGATTAAGTAAGTAAAATAAGTACCACTTTTCCCGTAATGTGTGACATGGATTCACTTAGTCGTTTCATTTTATAAGTTGCAAAGAAATTGTATGCAGTTCATTTTTTCTCCATATGCCGATCGATAGGTAAGTCAACGAATTTTTATGTAGCTATCTCCTTCTATCTTTCGGAAATAGCCTTGTAGCTTTTGTCAAGTCACGTCATTTCGTACTTCATACGTCGATCGGCATACAGTAAAAAAAATAATCTGCACCTACTTGTAGTCTCCTAGGAAAACTCAACAACATTAAGGCAGTTTCTTGCCTGTTGAGAATTGATCCTGTAAACACACAATTAAAACTAAATTTCAACGGATAAGAAGGTGTGTCAATTTTAAAATTAAGTTTTCATCTTGATATAGTTGCTAACGATAAAATAAAGTTTAAAAGTAAAGCCCCTAGGCAACAAATTTCTTAATAATGTGATATATTTATGAAAATTAATTTATTTGTTATTGCAAATCGTGAAAACTATTTTCTTCCAAGTATCTACGATTCTCCCTTCATCTTCCTTGCCTGCCCTCGTCCTATGTCTTGCTGAAATGTTCTCTCTCTCTCTCTCTCATCTTTCTAACCATAGCTTTCTAAGTCTGTTCTCTATGGGATTTTTTCCTGAAAAATCTGCTGTGTGACTCTCCCTCCTCTATTCCATTTTTAATTATAGGTTTCTTGATCTACATTATGTGTAAATAAATTTTACATTTTTATTCTAGAAATTTAAACAAATCTTGTACAAGAAATAAGGTAGTCTAAACATCCTTAAGCTGTTATGTAAAATCTAGTTGCATTTTCTTTTAAAGCTTGTTTATTTTGGTTTTTCCTAAAATCCGCAGATTTTGTGGATGTAAAGGGGTCTCGTGGATTTTCAGCATTCAGATTCATACCATACATATTTCAGATTCATCGATTACATTGAAATTGTGTGAAATAAACTTGCTAACTTTGTCTTCGTGTTTGTTAGAAAATGGGGAACTGAGGAAAAAGTAAAAAAAGGTGAAAAACATTTACTTCATAATTATAACATAGCCTTTGCTGTGATATTTGTAAGCGTCGTTCAAGCAATCGCTTTTATAATATGTAACAGTTGAGCAAGAGGCCGTGCTAATTATGTATAGGATCAAATTATTACGTATGATTTGGTTCTAACTTTCTAGAATTCTGCGGAAGTCGACTTGAATTCTTAAATAGTACATTTAACAGAGACCTCAAACCCATCAATAAAATAGATTGAAAACCATCGCGATGACGTTTAAATTAATTATTCCTGGTAGCCATCAAGCAAGTAAACAACGCACGTCTCTCGTTGAACGTTTTCTTCGTGATCTATCGCAGTTAATATTTCTATTAGACGAAATACGGCGTCAGCAATCAAGGTGGATATACAGAGTTCAATCAGCATATTGCCAGAGCTACTACATTCCTGCTGGCATAAGGACAGATAATTGGGCATGGTCAGCCACTCCTTGCTTCGTTAAACGTCAACCCACAATACTTTAGTTGTCTGATAAATGGGAGTCAGATTCACTGTATCGATCAATAAATTTGAACAAAATTCGGTTTAAACACCGCACGACAGTGGGTACTTTAAAGATAATGAGCTTTGACTATTACCTCCGGTTCACGTCACTCTCGCCTGAAACGTTTTCGTGGAAGCTGCAAAAATCTGGAATGGATTCTTTCGCTTTCACGGCCTGCCCGCACGGTAAAAATGAAGCTTTATCCTATAACATTCTGCGGTTTTAGTAAACAAAATTTTCGAACAGATCCGTCAAATTTATGTTCGGCGGACGTGCAGACGACTTCGCTTTGAATACAAACTGTTCGATCGAGTGTAACATTCCAGAAAAACAGCAATTTAAGTGTTATTTCGTAAAGAAATGTATACATAATGACGATGTGGTAGGTAACATTATTGCGAAGTAATTTTATCGTGCGCGGATGAAAAATATGCAAATGTATGAAAATACAATTTATTCCAGTAAAAAAATTAAGTTATAAATTATGTTGAGACCTAATTGTTATTTTGAACGTTTTAAACGCTTTTCTTCGTAAACATTTTCATTGAGAGTTAAAGAGGTACATTTTTTGTAGGAACTGAAAACTTAAATACGAGGCTTGTGCCGTAAGTAAGTGCAATGGTATCGCATCTTTCTCACGTACGATTTATATCTGATTTTGCACCTCGCTTATCTAATTCAAGAAGTCTTGCGTTTACATTATTTCCATAACAGCGGTCGCACTTTTCACGCTCTACTTAAAAGTGGATTGTGAAAAATGCGTCCGTTGTCATGGTAATAGTATAAACGCTAAACGTCTTGAAATAGATCAGCGAGATGCAAAATAGTCACTGTGTCGCTGTAGCAGGTGTAATCTGGTTTTGTCATCTGGATGTCTAATTTCTTGCCATTTTTTGCTGAGTTTTCTCTTCTCAACGATTTTCTTTCTGATTGAGGGGAGACATTGGTATTTTTGCTCCATAGGTGTAGTTGTTGGTGCAGCTTGCCATACAGCATTTTGAATATTCTTGATTAAGTACTCAACAGCTCCGTCTATTTGATCAGGATGTTGTAATTGTATGCTTAATATGTTTCAGTCAATATATTTCTAAATAGGTTCCAGTTTTGGTGCTACATAATTTTGGTAGTGGTGTTTCGTAAGTAGGTTCAGTATGCACGTTGATTATTACAGGTGAGTGGTGAGAGGTTAAGTCAAAACTGGAAATTACTGTTGCTTGGTTTGTGGGAAAACCCTTTGTTACACAGAAATCGAGCAAGTCATGTGTTTTTTCTGTGTCGGTAGGCCAATACGTTGGTTCACTGGATGAAAAAACCGAAAGATTATTTGATTTCAGAGTATTGGAAAGTTGTCTACTTCTAGGAATTTGTAATTTGGACCCCCAATAGGGATGTTTGGCATTAAAGTCACCTCCTGCAACAAATCGGTGGCCAAAGCTATTGAAGTAATGAATATTTTTGCTTGGTGGACAGTAAACTGCTGAGAACGTCAATTTCTTCTTGTCCTTTTTCACCGTGATTGTGGCTGCTTGGAGATAATCTGTTTGGTACTTTTCGTGTTCACAGTGTTTAATTGAGTCCCTTATGATGATGGCTGTTCCTCCTCTTGCCCCGTCACTTGGATGCGTGGTATGAGATATATTATATTCGTGAAGTTTTAGATAACTTTGTCAGTGACGTGTGTTTCGACAACCATCATTATGTCAATGTTAATTTGATAACTGTGTTGACAGAGGCCGTTGGCGTTCCAAACTGCTACTTTTAAATAATGAGCCATTACATTTTCGATAGCATAATAGTTAGGAGATTAAGCATTGTATCCATTCTCTCCACTAATTTTATTTATTTAATTATTTTTACTGTTAATCAGCCTTTTTGTTTATTTTTTTTATATTAAAAGTTTGGAGTTGATTTAAACGAAAGAGCCAAAGCAGGAGTAGCACTGATATTGCATAAAGACTGGATGAGACTTGTTATAGATTGGAGCTACATTTCTGAAAGAGTACTAACATTAAACATAAAAGACGGTGTTGGACACAAATTCCGCATTATTGTAGCCTACGCCCTAAATGAAAATGAAAAGGCAGCAGACCTAAACAAGTTTTATGAACACCTCCAAATAGAGATAGAAACTGCTGCAGAGAACACTATATTGCTGGGTGACCTCAATGCTAGAGTGGGCAACAAACCGGATAACTACGATAAAGTGATCGAAAAAATTACTGGAACTGTGCATGATTAATAATCTTGTCATAACCAACACAATCTTCAAGCACCAACACATCCATAAATTTACGAGAGTGGAGGAAAGTAGAAACGAGCGATCAGTTATAGATTACGTCATTGTAAACCAAGACATAATAGGTAATTTTTGCGATGTGCGCGTGAAAAGAGGTGGTGAGATTAATAGCGACCACTATCTTTTGGCAGCTTTTACAAAAAATTTAATAGGAACGAACGACAATCCTAAAAAATCAGAGACTAGAACAGTACTAGGAAAAATTAAAAGTTATAAACTCACAAACCCAGACATAAGAAAACTCTACCAACAGCAATTAGGAAAGGAATTTGAATCTACAGCAGAAGGTGTGGACAGAAACTGTATTCAATATGCGGTAAGAGGAGCAGCTGAATTTATGTATGGCAGAGGAAAAACTGTTACAAATAGAAAGCAGACAGCATGGTGGTTGGAAAACATTAAAATTAAAGTGGCAGAGAAGAAGAAAGCATGGAAAACTTATCTCAATAACATTAGTAACAAACAAGCAAACTCGACACTTATAAGAAACTAAGATGCGAAGTTAAAGAAATGGTAAAACATGCTAAAAGTCAAGCGTGGGAAAACTTTAGTAGTAAAATGGAAGAAAAGGAAAATAGAAATCAGAAGTTACTCTACAAAGTAGTCAAAAATCTAAAACAATAAATAAGCCGTACCCAGAAGAAATAAATTTAAAACACATCTAAGCGAAAGATGGCGTTATTCTGACAGACAAAATTAAGATAAAACATTTCGAAGAACTTCTGGGAGTATCAAAGGAAAAGACTCTATTAGGACAGAGCGTACCTTTACTGAAGCAATTGCTTCTTCAAGCTCCGTTGCCGTGATTGTGTCCGCTTGCCCATCATCTATTTGTGGGTAAAGCTGGAGGAATAGATATGCTGAGTCCGGAAATGGTAAAATATTTAAACGAAGAAGGCAAAAATACACTACTTCAAATCATAAACTTGGCCTGACAACACAGAAAGATACCGAAGGACTGGGAAATGGCTACCATAGTACCATTCATAAGAAGGGCGATAAAAAAGAATGCAAAAATTATCGAGGTATTTCGTTGCTTAGCGTCCCTGCGAAAGTCTACGAAAGGATCTTGGAAAAACGACTGAGACTAGAAACGGAACACACCCTGTCGGATGATCAGTGCGGTTTTAGATGCGGTAGGAGCACTCAAGATCAGATTTTCTTAGTCAGACAAATTATAGAGAAAATCCTGAGTAAAGACGAAGATTTCTTTGTGGCATTCATAGATCTACAACGAGCTTTTGACAGGCTGCCGAGGAAATTAATTTAGAACGTACTAACGAAAAAGAAAATCAGCTGTAATCTAATTCTGGCCATTGAAAGTCTCTACAGAACGACACGTAATATTATCCAACTTGGCAATGAATACACAGAAGAGTATGTTGTTGAGTTCGGAAATTCACACGGTGCAAGCTCCGAGTGAAAAGTAGAGTGAGAGCGTAGCTGTTTTCATATACGTAAAAGTGAGACAAAAGTGCTCGAGGAGTGAATAGAGTAAGCTCGGAGGAATTACCGAAACCAGCATGTTACTGGAAAATGAGTTAGGCAGGGCGGTGTGCTCAGCCCCCTACTATTTCTCCTAGTGATGGATGAAATCATTAAATTTTTTTGTTTTTCTTAGAAATACCTCCTACTATTTATCTATCATTAGTCAGAAAGTAGAGAAAGTCGATTTTAAATTTCCCGCCGTTTACGATTCGATTAATGTTATGTAGATGGCGCTGTGCCAAACTTTTTCCTAGCTTTTTCCCGACCAGTCGCGAAAAGTGGGAGCAAAACGAGACTTATTCGTCGCGAAAGGGACCACAGAAAGGAAGCCGCTTTTAAATATCCCGCCGCTAATGTTTCGATTAGTACAATGCAGATGGCGTTGTACAAAGCTTTTCCTCCATTCAGTCGCATTGTTGCGATCATCGCGATTTGCAATCGCATAGCAGACGACGATTTTTAAATTTCCTGCCGTTAATGTTTTCACCGGCATAATGCAGATGGCGTTGTATTGAGCTTTCCCTTGATCAATCGAGAACGGCGGTAGCAAAACGGGATCTCGTCGCCGATTTGAAGCCATAAAGAGAATCTCATTTTTAAATTTCCCGCCGCTCTTATTTCAGCTGGCGGAATATAGATGGCGCAATACTGATCTTTTCCCGTCCACTCGCGAACACTCGCAAACTAATTTGTCAATTCTCGATTTGAAACGCCGCAAAAAGACAATCGATTTTTAATTTTCCACCGTCAGTGCTTCGGTTGTTAAAATGTAGAAGGCGCTATGCTAAAGTCTTTCTCGCCGAGTCTTTGACAATCGAACACAAACTTTGATTTGAAACGGCGCGCGAAGAGAAATTCGATTCTGATGTACGTCATACGTTTCGAATTGTGAAAGGTAGATAGTGCCTTACTGAGCTGCTATGGGTGGTAAAGTGTAGATGGCGCTGTAGCAAAACTTTTGTTTTCGTCCGATTCTGTTTTTCTTTTTGTTTAAAACGACAAATCAAAACGAAAAGCGGATTCTGAAAAAAAATGGCAGAATATGGACGCAATTGCGCGTCAAAATCAGCGCCATCGGTATCAAATAAAGTGAAACACTGGGGCAAACATGTATCACGTAAATATTTTGAAGCGTCAAACGGAGAAGACTCTCGGATGAAATGGTCGGAAGCCAAGTTACAGCGCCATCTACACAAATCACATCGAAATGCAGGTGGCGGGAAACTGAAAATCGTATTTCCCGCTTTTGTTTTTATCTCTTCTTTTAGTCCTACTGCATGCGTTTGTTTGTGTCAATGGATGTAGAAGTAATTCAACGGTAAGCGAGAATTTGATGGCGTCATCTAAACAAGGCGAAACGCCGACCAAGATGAATTAAAGAAACAGAAACCATTTTCATTTTGCTTTGAGAACAAAAACTTATTTTGTTTTCAACTCCACATATCGACAGTATCGGTAGTTGAAATTGTCCAATGGAAAGCGAAGAAATGGCAACGCCATCTTTGTCCTGCAAGGCGAAACATTAGCAGCCGGAGATTAAAAATAAACGCTTCGTTTTGCTTTCGGTTCTTTTCTTTTCAACTTTATCTTTCGATAGATTCGGTAATTCCAATGGGAATTTATTCAAACTTAAGCATTTACAGCGCCCTCTACATTAAACAAGGCGAAACTACGATGGCGGGAATTTAAAAAAAAAATCAATTTTTTTTTCTTTTCGTAGCAAAAACTCATTTTGCTTTCAACTTCATTTTTCGATAAAATCGATAGATCTAATGGAAAACGAAGAATTTACAGCGTCATCTACATTAGACTGTCGAACTTCGTTTTTCCAGGCCCGGGAAATTTAAAATACTAAAGATTACTGACGTTGCTGAAGAGCGGCGATAATTTTTTATACAAATCTAAACTACAATCAAAGTGAAAAACTTTGAAATAATGTGACGTGATCTTTGTAAATCATATGGAAATTTGGTGCGAAATTCGAAATACCTAAGAGTTGTTGGAATTGCCAAAGAATATCGATCATAAAATACAGTCAAATTGAATTTAATTTTGGTGGCTTTAGATGTAAACATCAAAAACACGAATTGAAATGTGTGGCGCCATCTATGCAAATCTTGTCGGACTTCATTTCTAGGCGCGCGAAATTTGAAATTGCAAAATTACTGAAGTTACTAAAAAAAATTTGATTTTTTTTTGTAAATCTAAACTACAGTCAAACTGAAACCAGTTTTTAAATTTTATCGCGCTACAATGGTTTTCAGCGCGAAATTTGAAATAAGTTTTCCGAATTTACTTAATTTTTGTTTCATATTGCATTTTCCACGGATTAAAATAGTGGCTTTAGATTCGGACATGTGCCCGCCATCATAACACAGCGAAATTAGGCATTGGGTACAGAAATCTAAACCTGGTAAAAGTGGGATCCTTAGCTTTTGCTGATGACCTCCTAATAATGTCAAAAACCGAAGAAAGTCTTCAACAATCACTAAGCGTCTGAGCTGACACATTCAAGAAGCATGACATGGAAATAAACTGTAACAAGACCAAAGTAATGGCTGAACAGAACAGAAATATAAAAATGAATATTACGCTAAATAATGTTTCAATACAGCAGGTGGACATTTTTAAGTACTTAGGAGCTACAATCCAAAAGCAAGGGTGTATGGAAGTGGAGATAAATGCAATATCCAGAAAAATTTTTAAAAACAAAAACTTGTCGAAGACCATTAAAGTAAAAATATACAAAACAGTCTTTATCCCGGCAATGACATACAGCTGCCAGTCATGGGTATTGACAGAGAAGATCAAATCTCGCTTACAAGGCAAGCGAAATGAGGATATTAAGGACCATCGAGGGAGTAACCAGACTGGACAAGATTCCAAATACAGAAATTCGTGCTCGGTAAACTGTATAGAACGTAGTCAATTACGATGGTTTGGTCACATAAACAGAATTGACAATAACAGGCTAGTGAAAATGATGTGAGAGTGCAAACGTGGAGGAGCTAGCAACAGGGAAGACACCTTACAAGGGATCGCGTAGTGTGGAAAAACCTAGTTGGAAATATCTAGTATAAAAAAAAATTATCTCTACACCTTAGAATAGAAGGGTTACAGATATATATATTAAAAGTTTTGAACATTTTATTATGAGTTAGAGAATATTTAGTTATTAGGGCCCGTAATTTCGTAAAACAACGGAATTTGTTTCTCTCTGTAGCGATTCACTTCTTATTCTTGCATTGAAATCTATTTTGTGCGTTAATAAAGCAATTATTATTAAATATCGGTAAGGTTTATTAGTTTGTAATAGATTTTTTTTGGAAAAGTTTTTGAAACTAATTTAAAAGAGTTATCTGAAATGATCCAATAAATTCAAGACAAATTTTAGTCATATCTAGCAAGAAAGATTGCCAACATAATGAAGGCCGATTTTTCAAATATATGACTCAATTTTGGATTACGAGGTCACGTATGAAGCTTAAGGGTAAGAAGGCAATATGTGGGGGTGATATGTCTCGAAGTAGTTCGCATTAGGTAGTCACGTTCGAGCTATTAGGACGCGGTTCGGTCTCATTTGTTCACGCAAAGGTCGATAAAGAGACGAGTCATTTGAGGCGGTAAACTGGAAAATAAATCACCGTACAGTCGTTGAAACAAACACTCGATAAAGGCAGGCCGGATGGGAAGAGGACGCGACTCGATTTATGTCTCAATTATCGACCGCGACACTCTCGATTTGGTCAACTGTACGTATACAAGTTCAAATTTAGTTGGTCGAGTTTATTTGACATAACTACTTGTTCGATTCTCCTTTTTCTTATCTATATCCCTAACAAAGCATTTTTGTTCATTCATTTATAGAGTGGAAGCGGTAAAGATGTCATCGTGACGAGTAAAGCTTGCTTTTTATTTTATTTTATTTTTTTTCTATCGGACCCCTGATTTTTTATCTACAGGCCTCTCATTATGGCCACAGGTGCAATATAAATTAAGTGTGGAAAATAATTTACTCGCTGATTGCGTGTGTGTGGTTGGCGTGGAAATATTTTTGCAGGATCGTTCACGTGCGCAATACGCAAATCAATTTTGTGTGTGACCTACTTTAATTCCTTGCGAATTTGCATTTAAAATGAGAAATACGTTTAAAAATATATCGCACGTAGGTACATACAACTAAGTAAGGAATTTTTGAAAGAAGTTAAAATGATGGCAGTTAAACCAATACAACCCACAATCGTATCTTCTCTAGTTTTATTGTTTATATTCAGGATTATTTTTGTTAAAATTGTTCCATTTATTCTTAAAATAACTAGTCACTAGTTTTGTGCTTACACGTCTTGCAATTATTATAACTTCTCATCTCTGGATAAGAAGTGGACAGATTTTATGGTATTAAAATAAATTCACGGTATAAACCAAATTATCCCAATAACAACGTCCCAATAAAATCAGAGCCCTTTTTCGAACGTCAGTGGTAAATTGATTTTAATCGTTCGGAACCATTTCGCCCAGTTGTGCTCAACCGTAACATTAAACTCGCGTTTATAATTGACTGAATCTGGCTTTAACGCACGGGCTTTAATTAACCATATTCTCCGGCGAATTGTCAATTATAAATGCCGGCGTTGCGGGCAAGAAAGAAACAAAAACGTAGAGCGCAGAAAGCGGTCATCACGTACCTATACACATTACAAATAACCAGACAATCAAGAAGCCGCTTGCTTGAAAGAACTGATAACGAGGTACCTTCAGAATCCATTGCGTCACATATGTCCGACTTAATGGAAACCATAAAGTACTTTTAATTTGGTCCTCTAGACAGGCAGAGGCGTGAAGTTATCGGAGTCCGTTTACAGAGTTAAATGATCCCTATACCTTCCGAGGCTGAATTAAGGCGTTTTTATTGCGTTAATTACGAGCCCGCTGAGAACTGCGGACGAATGTGTTTCATTTACCCGAATGCCTCCAATTTATAATACATTAAGTTACGGTAAACATCTAATTATAATTAGTGTCGTCACTGTATACTTAATTTCGTGAAGAGAAAAGAAAAATCGAAGACTCGTTAAAAAAATATTAATATTAATTTTATTTTAATTTTATCTTTTGCTTTCCTGATGAAATTAAAACCGTGCATGAAAAGAAACAGACCTGTCATAACTTTTTTTGAGTGCACACTAAAGGGCTATCAGAAGTTGTTTACTGCACAAATCATTTAAACCAGGATATAATTTAACCCTAAGTTAGAATGTGACACAGGTCGAGACGTACAACATAATGTATAATGTGTGTAACATTCTAAGTTAGGCTTCAATGTAATCCTGGCTTAAATGTTTTGCGCAACCCAGCCTAAGAATCTTAAGAAATGTTGAAAACATTGTCCATCTCCACCTCCTCTATGCACTTGAAAACTTTATACTTAAAAATTCTTATTATTGGATTGTTGTTTACTTCTAAGCACTTGACATGACCAATAAAAATACAAAACTTTAAAGTCAGTGAGCATTGATGTATTGATGTATGTTTATTGGTGATAAATACACAAGGTATTACACACGTCATAAAATAAATAAATTTAGTTACAATATTCATATATCACAAAATCTTTTAACTGGACACTAAATCTCGCACTATACACTTAACGTTTCACCGTCGTTCGACATCTTCGTCAGAACGAAGCTGTTCTGAGATTTAGTGTCCGGTTAAAAGATTTTGTGATACAAATTTCATCGGACAAGAACCAACTTTAAATATTCATATAGTAAATAATACGTAAACAGACACATACTTAATAAGACAGCACGTATACATGTACCCATTAAATAGCATATGGATGCTGTAGAAAGTCTTCGAATGAATAAAAGGCATTCTTTATCAGATACTGTTTGATAGCGGATTTATATTAAGGCAATGGTTTTTGACGTAATTCAGGTGTTAAACTATTGAAAAATTTGATTGCATAATAATTGCTGCCATAGCTGTGTTGAGGCATTACTACGAGCCCCGGCTCATAATAGTTCGGACAGTAAAGCATTTTCGTGTTATTTGCTTAAATAAATAGAAAAAGCCTTAATAGAAGTTGATGATTATAACAGTTGCTTAAATTTTTTTAAGTAATATTTATAACAGCATTTAACTTATAAAACAATTTAAAATTACATCTAAATATATAACTAATATAACATATAACGCTTAACACAGGTATCGCTCTGGGTATCGCCTAATTTTACCTAATATTGTGTAACGCCACCTTTATTTTTAATTACAGCGCTTATACGATTAGGCATTCTACCAACAAGTTCTTTACAATATTCTGGTTGTATAGAGTCCCAAATATTCTGCAGTTTGATCTTAAGCTCCTGTACTGTCCGCGGTGGATCTTTACGCAACTGTTTCTTCATTTTATTCCATATAGTCTCGATCGGGGAAAGATCTGGACTGCTAGAGGGCCAAGGTATTGTTGGTATGTGGTGATCTTCAAGCCAGACTTTTATTGTTTTTGCGGAATAACAGGGAGCTCCGTCCTGTTGAAAGATAAACTCACCTTCAGCAGATTTACATAAAGGTATTGATGGTAGCAAACTATCTTGCAAAATCTCTTTATATCGGGCCGCATTTATGATTCCATCCACGAAATGTAACTTTCCCATTCCTCTTCCCGACATACATCCCCATACCATAACTGATTTGGGGAATTTAACTTTCTTAACTAAACAGTCATTGTGGTATGCCTCTTTTGATGTTCGCAAAACACGTTTCCGGATATCACCTACACAAACATCAAATTTCGCTTCATCGCTCCAGATAATTGAACACCATTGGTCTTGAGTCCAAAATCTATTGTTTCTTGTCCATTTCAACCGGTTTTTTGTTTGCAATTTAGTTAGTAAAGGTTTTTCTTTAGCCTATTTAGAAAAATATTAGCAAATTTCAATTAAACTAATTACGAAAATACCTTATAGAACTTGTAACCAATTTTTTTAATTTGCCTTTTAGTTGTTGCCACAGATATTTGTTTTTGAATAGCATCTCTCCATAAAACAGTGATTTCCCGGGTATTTGAACGTCGATTAAGTTTTACAATTCTTCTTAGACTTCTTCTATCAGCATTAGAAATGGTAGGCGGACGACCAGTTTTTTTTCTTTCAGCGACACTGCCCGTTTTTTTGTACAATTTAATAATATCGTGAATTGTCGATCGTGGAATACTATGAGAGTTAGCTATTTGTCGCACAGAAGCGCCTTTATTATGCGATTTAATGAGATAAGCGTAAATCTTCACTCAAAGATTTACCACGAGCCATTTTTGTAAAAACGTCGAACAAAGTTGACGTTTAGGATTTATTTTGTTTCTGACTGATTAGATTTTGTTGTACCAAGGGCATGACGTCATAGTTCGCTAACTATGATTTTATTTTTTTTATATCTGTTCAGTGTCCGAACTATTTTGAGCGGTTTTTTAAGTGTCCGAACTTTTATAAACTAATAGTAATTACACATTCTGTAATAATATCTTTTTATTATATTCAACATCGTATGTTGCTTAGCATTAATAAACTACTAAAGATAGACAGCTTTCTATAATAAACGTAATTATTTGACAATTGAAGCTAAAATGCCGTAATCTTTAATTCTGTGCTAAATAGAAGTATACTCTTTAGCTTGTCCGAACTATTATGAGCTGGGGCTCGTATATCCGAACTCTAGTGTCATATTCATGATTTGTATTGTGGTCAACATAATTATTAATATTTGATTTTATATGAACCAAACAATCTAAAATATAAAGTGAAGGGAATGTCAATATTTTCATTTTTTTGAAAATTTCCTTACAACTGTCTCTCTAACCAATGCCACCCATAATGCGTATAATTCTTTTTTGAAGAAGAAAAATCCTTTTAGCTTCAGGACAATGACCCCATACTAAAATTGCATAAACATAACTGATTGGAACAACCCATAATAAGCAGTTAGCAAAGTATTCCAAGGAACAGAGTTTTTTAAGTGTCGTATGAGGTATATCGTTTTAGTCAGTTTATTTGCAACGTAATCTACATGTTCATGCCATTGTAGAGTGGGATCTAAATGAAAACCCAAATATTTGATGGACTTCACACTATCGAAATTATTAGTCCGAATGTCGGCATTTTTCAAGGAAAAAATCATGAATTGCGTTTTGTCTTCATTTAAACTAAGTTTGTTGCTTCGGAACCAATTTTTAATACTTGTTACAGCTTCCGCAAAGTTTAAAGATCCATTAATGAAACTAACATCACTTTTTAATAATGTTGTGTCATCTGCAAACAGCGTTATCTTTGAATTAATTACACATTGATCAATATCGTTAATGTACAGTAAAAACAAAATTGGACCTAAAACGGAGCCTTGCGGAACACCTACTGTAACGTCTATCCTGTCGGAACAATTATCTTGATATCGAACTACTTGCTTCCTATTGCTTAAGTAAGATGTTATTAGTTTTATGCTCACTGAATCGAAATTATAATATTTCAACTTAGATATTAGAATATCATGTGAGATACAATCAAAAGCCTTAGAAAGGTCAAAAAATACTGAAAAAGCATATTCTCGCGACTCGAACACATTGGTGATGTATTCGATTAGTGAATCTATGGCAGTGACAGTGGAATAACTTTTACGAAAGCCGTACTGATTTCTACTAAATAAGTTATTTGTTTCAAAGAAAGAAACTATTCTATTTTTCATTACCGTTTCTATAATTTTGGATAACACTGGAACTAAAGAAATAGGTCTATAATTAGTACAATCATCCGGGTTGGCTTTTTTTTAGTATTGGTACAATGCATGATAGCTTCAAAGCATCAGGATATATACCGGTTTCGAATATTTTATTTATAAGCTTGGTAAGCTTGGTAAACTAAATGTTTAATAAGTTGAACGTTAAATCCATATGCGTCTAGGCTTTTATTACCCTTCATTTGTGTTATGATATCATATATTTCTATGAAAGTAACGTCATTAAAATGGAAGATATCGGCAGGCTTTTTAAGGTTGAGAAAAAAAGTATCAAACGAAGTTGACGATATGTCTAATTTGGAAATAGTTTCCTTTGCTATTTTAGTGAAAAACGTATTAAATTCATTGACTGAAATTTTATGTTCTGCGGGAAAATTATTAAGTGAACCTTTTCTTTGCACGTTGATTATATCCCACATTGCTTTTACACTGTTATTCGAATTCTTTATGTACTTCTCATTTGCAGTTTTTTGTGATAATTCTAACTGTTTGTTATATAGAATTTTATAGTTTTTATATAATTCTAAATTGTGTAAAGTAGGATATCTTTTTTTCACCTCAAATAAAAAATGTAAATGATCCCTCATATTGTATAGATCATTAGTAAACCAGTTCACTAATGGTTTTCCGTTACAGGACTTTTTTATTTTCTTCACTGGGAAACATTGTTTATGTGTATTAAGTAATAGGGAAAATTGAGTGCAACCTGCAAGTGAATCGAAAAGTTCTCTACATGTTTTACTTTTAACCACTTCTAACATTAATTTTTGTAATGGAATTAGTATTTGATTTTATGGGAAAATTGTTCTGACTGTTTTTGTTACATGTTTTATCTCCGAAAGTCTTTGAAGATAAATTCTCGAAAGGAATTAAGTTTGGTTAGTTTAATTAAGAAAGATTGCTGTCTTATTTATGATTCGCTTGTCTAATTATTATTGATTTAATCGTCGCTTATACAATTATATAAGCATTATTAATCAATTGAAAACAAGCATCGATTTGAGTCCTGAACAGTTGCTCTCTTTTAATTGCCTTGCTCCGGCTTTGCTAATTACGCGGGATATACCCACAACACATGTACTGGGTTATGTAATTCGAATGTGGAACACACCTCATAAAAGCAGACAGCTTTGAATTAAATTAAACAGGTGTGCTTCGAACGCGCTTCGTTTTTACTTAATCGGTGTAATACTTCGAATCTCATAATCATAACAAATGCCAAGTAATTTGCTTTTCGCATGAACGTCAGCAAATTTTGATGTTTACGTTCGTTGAAATATTGCATCCGCCGCTCATTAATTGGTTCGATTAATCTCGGCAATAAATTTTCACTTTGACGAAGCTGACGTTCTCGAGTGCAGAGATTTTTATCTCGGGAATAACGAGACAAGATCGAGTGTTACGGAATTCTACACAATAAAATTAACTTTATTCTTCACTTAAGCTCCTATACTTTGTTTAAATTTACAAGCGGTTACAGACAGGCAGTAAGGGCAAATATTTTTTGCTTATATATAAATGATAATTAGATTTTAATGTAAAATATATGACTTAATAATAAGATATGCCCTCGATTATGTAGACGCAGAAATGCGAAGATTTAAATAAATTACTTAATGCGGTAATGCTGGAATGAAAATCGAAGATAAATATTTTCCGGTGGTTTTAATGTGCATTCGAAAAATCAAGTAGCTATTACAAGCGGCGAAGAATGCAAAGAAAAATGTTCGAATATTCGCTGAAAATGAGTCGAAATTAATAAAACCAATTTAATTAAACGCAGCGTATAAAGAATTCAAGATTACTCCTATGATAAATGATAATTGTATAGAACAATTTTCTCGGCATATGGAGCGGCTGCTAAAAGGACCACCGCTATAGTTGACAAATTATAAAAATTCAACTGTACAACGTGTGTGTCTACTAACCGGCACTTGAATTCCACAGCCTGAGTTTCACAGACACTGATTAATCATTTTACATAAATCCCATTTGTGGGCTCCCGCTTGAAAACGGTCTGCAAATTGTTGCAGGTAAATTCGACGTTCTAATAAATTTACGCCGAGAGGTAATATTTATCACATTGATTTTACCGGATTCATCAGAATTTTAAGAATTTACCAAGTAGTTCGGGTATTTTTGGCTAAATGTGCGCATGTTCCACTTTGTTTCACACACACTCGACTACAAATTTAAATATTTTCTAACAGATATACAAATTACGCTTAGTTTTACGTTGTGTAATCAGCTTCGATATAATGGACTGTATTTATTTTTTTGATTCTAATTAAAAGAAAACTTCGTTGGTACGAGTACCTCTTTGATGAAATATATTCTATTGATACCGTTTTCAATTGTTTTTTTTTTTTTTAGGTTTTAGTTGTGTGGCCTGAACGTAAGCAGTTATTACAAAGATTCAGTTGCTTTATTGTTTTTAATTTATCTGACAAATTTAATTTCAAGAATTTTTCACAATAATAAATTAAATGAGTCCCATTACATACAGAACATTTTACATTTGAGGATATTAGTGAAAGTTGTTTGATATTATTATTTAACTGTCTATGTTCTTTTGTATTTTTATTGTAGTTAATTTCAAGTGTTTCTAGAAAATCTGCTCTTGAATTCAAAAAGCTTTTGAAATCAAAAAGTGTTGGAAAATTATTACCTGTTTTAACTTTATCCCATTCCCGAACAGTAAATTTGTCAAGTTTTGACGTAATTAAAAAGATCAACAAAGTATCCCAATAGTTGGTTGTTTTAGTGTTTGAAGAGCTCTTAAATGTTTAAAAATGGTATCAATTAAATTTCTTGTTCCTATTGAGGATCCCTTTGCAATTCAAATAAAGATTTGATATGATTATTGATCAATAATCTAATGTTATCATACCTGTTGCAAAGTAATTCCCATGCGATTATATAATTCTCAGATGAGGATTCTAGAGACTGTATGACTTTTAGTGCGTCACCTTCTAGTGAAGCACGTAAATAATGGTACTTCTGAACATTATCAATTGATTTGTTTGAATTAATTAGTGATTCAAAAGTATCTTTGAATTCCAGCCAATTATCATATTTACCGTTAAATTTTGCAAGCTTAATTGTTGGAAGTTTAATGTTCTGAGAAATACCGTTTTGTTTTGAGGAATCTGATGTGCCAGTGACATTGTCAATTTGAATTTGGCTGACAGATGTGTGAACTTGTTTTAAAATAATTTTCGCGTCTGTTATTGCGGATGAATGCTTCTCCGTGAAACCTTCTCTTTCTAAATATTGTCTTTCTAAGTCATCTTCATCGCAAATGTATTCTATTTTACTCTGAGTTTCATCAAATTCCTCAAACAATGATGCAGATTTATTACTACGATCTTGTAATTCAATGATAATTTTTTCTTCTAACCCTTGATCACTTGCATATACATCTTGAACTGAGCGCAAATATTTTATAAAATTTGTCAGGTTATATTTGATAATACCTCGTTTACGCACGAGTTTTTCAACAGTTGTGACGTCTTGCATGATTTTTCAAACTCAGAAACTGTCAGAAACGTACTAATTGGATTATTGTAACCACCATTGTAACTTAGTTACAAGTGAAATTGTATTAATGTCTAAAAATATTTGTCAAAATATTTTATTTTGCAAAATGAATATAAAAATATGAGTGTTTATAAATGAATACAACCTAACACAGATAGCAGAGTATAAATTCTAAACCTTATCTGAATTCCTGAGTTGCTTGTGTGGTGGGTGCTTCTTCTCCTGGCTGATGCGCCCAATTCATGCTCGATCCGGCTCGATCGGACCAAATAGTTTTACGTTGTGTAATCAGCTTCGATATAATAGAATATAACACCTGTTACATAAGTTTTGGGAAAAATTTTAAATGCTCTTTGTGACATAGTAAAACTAATACATCTAGTCAACTATGGCGAAACATGTTGCTAGAGGTTCTGTCAATTTGTTTAACATTTCACACTCTCGTTTGTCATTTGCGAAAAGGCGTATAAGCTAGATTTGCGAAAGTCCATCTACAACCTGGTTGGACAGCTGCCCAGACGAGATATAGGAAACTTGTTTCGCGGACAAAATATTTCAAAAAGTACCATATATCGGACAATTCGGGAATGCGAAGAGGGAATTCCATGTATAAACCTATCGAAAACAGGCCGTCCACATGCGTTAACTGAAGTTCAAGTCAACAGACTAGTCAACCGTTCCAGAAACTACGTTGGAGTGTCTACCCGCAAGCTTTCCCGTCGTTTCCGTGTTTCAAATGCTACAATTTCTCGTTACATTGCAAGAACAGGCATAAAATACAGAAAACGCAAGAAATGACCCAAGTATACTCCTGCACAATTGTCCAGAGTCCTTAGTTGTTGCCGAGCTTTGAGACGTCGTCATTTCGCCGACAACCGGATCATAATCATGGACGACGAGAAATATTTTACCTTTGACCATGCAGAACTTCCTGGAAATGCAGGCTTCTGTACGAATAATATTGAAGACACTCCTATTAACGTAAGATACAAAAAGAAAGCAAAATTTTCTGACAAAATTTTGGTGTGGTGCGCCATTTCTGAGGCGGGCATATCTAGGCCCTATGTAGGCCAGGCGATGAATGCTGAAGTATACATCCGAAATTGCCTATCAAAATTGATTATTTTTATTAATCAGCATCATGCTAATGATGATTACATGTTTTGGCCTGACCTTGCAACATCACATTATGCCAGAGATACGCTAAACTGGTTAGAAGCCCACCATGTGCCATATGTCTCCAGAAATGATAACCCTCCAAATGTCCCTCAGGCAAGGCCAATTGAAAATTTTTGGGCCCTATTAGCAAGAAAGGTGTATGATAATGCTTGGGAAGCCCAAAATGACCAACAATTGCGGCAAAGAATTCTTCAAAAAATTAGAGAAGTAGACTTAGAAAGCGTCCAAACCCTGATGCGACATGTAAGACAAAAATTACGTCTTATTGAAGATAGAGGCCCCCTAGCAGCAATATAGCAACCAGGTGTTAAAGTCTAAGATTAATTGATGATTGTTAAGTTATGTTTACTTAACAAAGTTCTCTTAAATTTAAATAATACCCTTCTATATTTTTCCCAAAACTTATGTAACAGGTGTTATTTCGTCAAAAAGGTACTCGTACCAACGAAGTTTTCTTTTAATTAGAATCATTAGAGTCAAAAAATAAATACAGTCCATTATATCGAAGCTCATTTCACAACGTAAAACTAACGCTAATAAATTTTATTCTAATTAAAATGGACAATTAAAACTCGAAGAACTTAGACTTCTAAGTGATCGGATTAATTGAAGAACGATATGCAAATAGAATTTCAGTAAAAGCACGAATTTTCATAATTGCTACTAATGATGTACTATGAAATACTATAAGACGTTTACATATACGAAGGGAGCTTTTTATGTTATCTACCTAGCTTGAAACGTTTTTCTAAAACGTTTTGCCTTCGAAAAAAAATTATTTTGGTAATTCTCCAAAATAAGACTCCACAGCGTTTTCCAAGTCATCACAGGGGCGAGGCCGGGACTGTACGGTGGATGTTGTAATTCCTCAAAACCGTATTCTTTGACTACTGCTTGAACAATTTGTGCTTTATGCACTCTGCAAATGTCGTGCAGAAGCAGGGTTTTCTGAGCATGATTGTGGGGTCTTTTTTCGCGTACAGCCGCTTTTAAGTACTTAATTGTGTCTATGTAGACATTCCCCGTTATTGTAGTTCCTTTTGGCATACACTCAATTAAGAGAAACCCTTCCTCGTCCAAAAAAACTGTGACCATCACTTACCCGCAGAAAAATGCGTCTTTGACTTCTTGGGTGGAAGAGAGCCCTTATGAACCCATTGCATGGATTCTTGTTTCGTGGGAAGGTCCCAGTGATGTACCCAGATCTCAGCTCCAGTTACAATTCTATAAAAGAAGTCTTCATTTTGGGATAAAGCAGTTAAATTCTCCTCGCAAATTTGTCGTCTGCAAAGTTTTTGTTCAGGACTGAGCACCTTGGGAATCCATCGTGCCGACACTTTGTTCATTCCCAAATCTTCGTGTAGAATTTTAAAAACACTCGTTTCTGATGTTCCTGTTTCTCTAGCAATAACTGAAAGTTTTACTCGGCGGTCAGTCAACACCAAATCCTCAACTTTGATGATGATTTCTTCAATTCGTGCTTCCAAAGGTCTTCCACACCAATCTCTCACGAATATTCTTTGGGCCACTGCCCTCTTTCGGTATAAATTTTATGACGCTTCTGTGTTCAAGTTTCAAATCACTCACGTTCACTTCTTTAAATTGACATGAAAGTGGCAGTTGGTAAGTGATTGGAACCAAACTTCAAGATGACACTGTAAAATGTCACAGAAACTTGACATAAGAAAATTGTCCCGACAGCATATTGTTTTCATAGCTAGGTAGATATTGGATCTTGGATCTTGGATCCGGCCTTGTTTGCAATATTTATAAATGATTTCCCCACGAACGTTGAATGTCATGTCACGTTATCAGCGGATGATACTACTCTTGCAATCAGTGACACCAACAAGGACATTTGCTGGAGATTTCCATCGTCAAGGCCAAGGCAAGAAACTGGTTCCTCAGTAATAAGCTCACTCTCAATGAATCCAGGACCGTTATAAATATATTTAGTGCAGCAAATAATAATAATAATAAAGCAGTTTATTGGCATCACAACAATACATGAACAACATGAAATAATAAATCAAATATACATATTATACAATGCAAGCTGTGAATTGCCAAAAGGCTCAGGATCAGCTACATCCAAAACTGAATAAAATAAAACTAGCGTCAATGAATTCCTGGGAATCAAATTGGATACTAGGCTAACCTGACTGGATCACATTAAGAATATGTATTTGCCACAGTTGATCTTCATCTGTTTACGCCATCAAAAGAGTAATGAATATTATGACCAAGCAAGCAGCCTTGATGGTTTATTCTATGTACATAGAAATTTGGGGTCATTCTCCACATCTTACCAAAATGTTAATACTACAAAAGAAGGCATTCAGAATACTTGCCGACGCTGAAATAGATGCACATTGCAGCCCTTTATTTAAAAAAAAAAAACTTAATTGCTTTGCCGGGCGCTTACATACTCAGACAGGTTATTTTGATCCACAAACAAGCTCATCGTTACTCTTTGAGGGAAGAAGTGCAGAATTACAACCTGAGGAATGAGCATCAATTGACTGTGCCTTTTGCTAGATTCACAACTGCATCATGTACATCAAATCTAAAATTATATTACTTATGAATTGTGGGACGACTGAAGTATAGTCTCTAAAACTGCCTAACCAAGAAGTGTTTATACTCCTTAGATAAGTCTTCAGGTCTTCACCATGTCGCTCAAGTGTGATTGACTCTTTGACTATTAACTTAAAAATATTCCTAGTTCATATGATACTCATACTCATATCGTTATTTTGACGCTTGAATTAAATGTCAAAATAAAATCTATTTATCTACAGAAATCGTGCTAGTTTACTTTCTTTTATCAGCTCAACATTCCAAATGTAATCCTTGAAATTGCGTAAAAATATTTTGCACAGATTTTCGCACTCTGTTTGGATTCATACTTTATTTTGGAAGTTAGTGGAAAATGTTAAATGTAAATGTTGTAAGGATTTTTGGAATCTAAACAGTGAAATAGTGATTGCACGCAATGGAACTTTATTAATTTTAAATCAATGAAAATGAACAACACATTGCAAGCAATGAAAATCTTGCTAGTAAGTTATCAGACCATTCTTCGAGGCTGTTGAAGTTGATATGGGAATGACTACTGTCTAATGTCTCCCAGTTTTTAAAACAGGAGCTTTAATAATTCGAAAATTGGTTAGAATTTAAAGGCATCGTTAGTGTTTTATTGGTCCAGATCTCAAAAGAAAATCTTTTATCAAAAGGAAAGACCGGATAATAATAGCAAGATTGCCAAGATTGTTGCCAAGCTATTCATATAGGAATAAGATCATTTTAAATCGCTCAAGATTTTGGAATAGGTAACCTTTCAGACAAATCAGAAACTACTTCGTGTTTTTATATTTTTAATATTTATTGAAAAACCAGAAACCAGAGTAGTAAGTTATGTGACTTAATCAAAACTATTAACCCTTAACAACCCAGTATGCGGTTGAAACATAACTGCCCAGTAGTGTCCAGCAGACACATCTCTTTTACTTCTTAATTTTCATTGGTTTATAAGTACATAACTTAGTAAATACTTATTGATGTTTAGTTAATAAAACATAATGAATTATTTATTTATGCTGGTAAACATTTAATACAAATATTTTTTTAGTAGAGCGTTCACTACATACATTTAATTTACGCTGGTCGCTCTAGGACGTTCTAGGACGGTTCTAGGAGTGGCGAGGACCTGAAAAAGCCTGTAACATTTTATAGGAACCACGAAAATTGCAAGCATGTCACGTCTACACCATGTTTAGACTCAATAAGTTACCCAAATATTCAACGTGCTACGTTATATTTTTGAAAAAATGGCCAAAGCAAATAATAAAATTTTATTTTTAAAAGTTTTACTATATTATATGAACAATAACACATAAATGATAAAATACGTTGAGTCAAAACAACGCAAACAACGAGTAATCTCGATTTTGTATACGAGTAAATCTGAAAATGTGTCCTTTGGACACTACTGTGTTGTTATGGGTTAAAATTATCAAAACAATACCTACAAAATACTTAGGTATAAAGAATGCGCTTAATTTATTAAAATTCTGCATAAATTTTCCGGACATCAAGCAATAATTCTTTCTCGTAATTTAGTCAGACTCATTTTTGCTTTTCACCATAAGAAAAAATTCAGACGTTTCAAATTGAAACTGCGAAAGGGTCAAGTATTTTACACACTTCGTGCAATTATCGATTTTACAAAAAATATTGTGAGATAATCCGTGAAAAAAAAAGAAATGCCCCATCACTTTAGAACCACAATGTTTGCTTAATATTTGATAAAACTTCTAGGTTAAATGTCAATTAGGAAATCTAGATACAGTTTCCTTTATCAAGCATAAGTTAAAGAAGTATGAACCGACCATCTACAGTAAAGACTAACTTTGAATAATAATATTGCTTTATTTCAAAACAACTGTAACAAAGGTTGAGAACTAAACTGCAGGTTTGAAAACGTCTGAAGAATGAGGAACTTAAATAGTTACATAAGAGATATTAAATTTGCTCATGGAAACTGATAGTCTGCCAAACTATACAGTTCCATTTCTACAAGTAACTTAAATATTTTTTCCTAAATTCCTTAACACTGTTTGTCTTATGGATATCTAGAGGTAATTTATTGTACAATTTCATACAACTGTAGAGTGGACCACTTTCAAATTTAATCTGTGAGTTGGAAGCAGATAGCAATCGATTTTTCTGGTGTCACACCTATTAGAAATTGTTCTCGAATTGTAAAAAGGAATGCTTATTCTTAACTAAAAACATGATACATTTGTAAATATAGACACCGTAGACGGTTAAAAGGGATTGACGCTTAAAAACTCCACGGCACGATTCACGACATGACATTTTGTTAATAGTTCTGACTGCCCTTTTTTGTAGTACAAAGGCGCTCTTAACATTGGCACTGTTACCCCAGAACATAATACCGAACTGAAGGAGGGAATAGAAGTTTGCAAAGTAAATTGTTTTCAAGGTCTCATGATTTGAGCATTGGCTGAGAGTTTTTAATCCAAAGCACACCTTGCTGAGTTTCTTACACAAAATGTCCAAATGCACTTTCCAAGTTAGGTTTTCATCAATATGTATACCTAGGTATCGAACATTCTGTTTAAAGTTTATATCACTGTTATTGAAAGTTATGTAACTGGGAGTTTCACAATAATTTGTAATCTTGAATAAAATACAATTAGCCTTGGTTTCATTTAACTGTAATTTGTTCTGAGAAAACCACTCGTCTGCTCTTAGAAGACAATGCTCTCCGCGTTCAGGTATAGCCATGAAGTTTTCGCCTTTAATTAGGTAACAGGTATCATCTGCGTAGTTGAAAACCCTGCAGAAATTATTTTGTGTTGTATCCGGCAAATCCAAGGATACTGCCCTGTGGTATTCCTTTGGTGATTTCCACAAGATTGGATGTTTGAGTCCCCGTGCTGTGTTGTAAGACCACCCTTTGAAACCTTTGCGATAAATATGAGGTCATCCATTCAAGGGCAATTCCTCTTATGCCATATTGGTGTAGTTTTGATAATAAAATATCATGGTTCAGGCTGTCGAAAGCTTTGGCGAGGTCAAGAAATAAACCACAAGAAAGATTTCCTTGTTCCCAATTGTTTAAGATGGTGGTGGTAAAATCAAAAAGAGCTGTTTCTACACTTTTTCCCTTTAAGAACCCATGTTGACTGATGTTCCATAGGTTGCAGTTTGTTTGTAACCTCGTAAACATAACTTGCTCAAACATTTTAGCAAAAGATGACAGTAAACTTATGGGTCTATAATTTTCAATTTCAGCTGCATTTCCTTTTTTAAGTATTGGTTTGACGTTAGCAATTTTAAGGCTATCAGAAAAAATTCCATTCAATAACAAACAGTTGATTATGTTGACTAATGGGTCGATGTATGCCAGGAGGGTCTTTTTTAGCAGAAACATGGGAAAGTCATCATGACCGGCGCTCTTTTTGTTCTTAAAGTTGTTAACAATATCAAAAATCTCTTCTTCAGTAGTGGGGAACATGTAAAAGGTCTTCTCGTTCGTGGGAGGTTTATAAAAATTATTATAGGTGCGTTTGGTTTGTGAGTTCTGAGCAAAAGATGCAAAGTAAGCATTAAATTCTTCAGCGGACGGACCATCAGTCTGACTTTGAAATGAATTTCCACCAAGAACGGATGATACTAATGACCACATAGTTTTAGATTTATTATCGGATTGGGCTATTAAGTTATCATAATGTTTATAACGTTCTCGTTTTAATAACTGATTGTACCGTTTCTTAGTCTCTTTATAAAGGACTAGTGCCTGGGAGTCGTAGTTTTTCAGAACGTACAGTAAATCTAACTCCTTTTGACATTCAACAATTTCAGGTGTTACCATTACTTTTACATTTTTAGGACGTGTTGTTCTGTTAACAAGGGGAAAGTAAAAATTGAAGTGCTCGAGAATTATGTTTGAGAAAGCATTCCAACGTTCATTTAAATCCGTGTGTAGATAAATGATGTTCCAATCAACTGCATAGAGATCATTTGTGAATTTGTTAACATTGTCATCACTATAAGTGCGTTTGGAAACTAATATTTTGTCCGGTATTAGAGGACTTTCACAACAGGAAACAAGTTGCGCTGTGTGATCCGAAAAGTGTGAAGGAATTATTTCAACTTCGGGAATTTTTATGCTAGAAATTATATTATCTATGCATGTCATGGTGTCAGTTGTAATACGGATTGGACTGTCTATACCCTTTGGAAATACCCTGAATACCCTTTGGAAAAGTGATTCTCGGATTTAGCGAGGGTTGTCTTGCAAATAGTACCTTATGGGAATTAAAACAACCATTATTTCTAAACGTTGCCTTATCCGAGAGTCAAATTTAGGCTCAAGTATAATTATTTCTATTAAAGCAACTTCTGTACTTTCATCGGTTGCCGTTCGAGTTCTCACATAAGACTTTCGAAATGTTGCTGTTTCCCTCGAATTACCTTCCAGTCGTAAAAAAATATTATGGCACGGAGTTACACGACAAAATGGTAATTGTGCACATTTTATGTACTAAGTACGGTCATGGTATAAAACTTAAAATTTCGAAATAACTGGCGATTTTTACTTTTATTTATTTTCCTCTGCTACTGCAATTTATTTTTAATAGTACGAGTATTACAGCTTGGTCGAATTTATCTAAATATAATTGCGATTAGCTAGAATGCCTGTGAAGTTACCGATGTAGCGCAGCGAGTAAATGCCTCGATTTATTTTGCCGCTTATCATCTCTACGTACGTGTCCAACTTGATGTATATTTGTTTCGGAGACCACTAGTTAAATACTTCTTGAAGATGGTATTTATTTTAGTTAACATTCCTTCCACATATTGATGGTGCCTTCCTCAGGAACGCAGGAGTACAAATTCTTTAAACGATTAGGCACCGAGTGCAGGAAGTTATGGTTCGCTTGAATAAAGGATCCGTGTCGTGGTCCGCTGAGGCCACATGCGTACATGGTAATTTCTTTCGTCTGCGTTTAAACAGTGCATAAGTTCTTATTTCGTTTCGATTGATTACATCTTTAAAAATTCATACTCCTAGTGAATTACAATATCAAAAAGGAAGCGTAAACAGTAAGTTAATTTTAAAAATATATATCAACAAACTATTTACTACAGTACAATAATATTGAAATAATTAATTTTGTTTTACTGCTTCATATAACAATGACTTATTTGGTTCGCTTCTTAACTCTCATTAAAAGTTCCTAATTTTGTCAAAGATCGTAGAAGTTTCATTTAATTATAAAACGGTATTTAGTAACACCGAACTTTCTTATATGACAAGGCAATATTTATTTTTATAACGTCTTAGCATTAAGTTTGCAGCTGTCAGAATAAAACCCTAAAACAAAATGAATATGCAATTAACACCTTATTTCGAACATTAATACATACCCTACGGCAGTTCATATTTTAGACACACCCCTATCTTTCGTTTCTTTTCGTATATAAAAATAATTAAAACAAAAGTCCGAATAGACCCCGCAGCAAAAGTACGTGCCACATTTATTCTATATATGTATATTATAACCGAGATATATACAGCGTGTTTAAGAAAAGATCAGACAAGTTGTAGCGTAAGGTTTATATGGCATTTTATGATTGGCGTTAATACTGTTTAATTTGAGACTTTTCTTCGTTAAACTTATAATCAATAATCGATGTTCCTTACTTTTTATTCACCCTGTATGTAAATTAGTAAATATATTAATTAAATATGACGTTATAAACCGATTGAAACAGGAAGGAAGTCTACATTCGAAGTCCCATTTATTATTATTGTGTAGTAAATGCTATTATTTACAGAAACACAATTATGCGTGCGAGGTATCACCTAAAGTGGCCATAAAACATATTATTACAACTATTACTGTTAACTGGAACCATCTGCAAGACACCCGTAGAGCAGCCGACTTTGTCCTGTCATTCGTTTGACAACGAACCTTCTGATTATGCATTTAGGTCAAAATAAATACTTAAAACGTGTTCTACAATTTTTACTGCACACTAAATTTATTTAATAATGAAAATTTATGGCCGAAAATTAAATTAGTACTCCCTACCGTAAACGGAAAGCGAAAGTGACGGCCGGCTTACTCGAATGCACCTGTGAATATTTTTGCTTTTATTAATTCAGATGCGATTTTTAAATCCTCATTAATATTTTCTCGCTCGCTCGAACACCGGCGTTACGCGTGCTCTTCACGTGCGAAATTTTCGAGTTTTTAATGTTGATTTCGTCGAAAGGAAGCGTGACACGCGTATAACAGCTTAACACGAGTAGTAATAACAACACGCACCCCCAAGTGTGCAAAAATGAAACACTTATTAATAGGTTTGCTTAACGAGCATGCAACCGAATGCACCTGCAATAATAATTCATCTAAGAAATGAGATAAAGCATGAAAACTGAAAAGTGGGTCACTTCGCTTAAAAAGTCGTATGGTGCCGGTGGTAGGCATAGCAATTAGCTTTTTATGACACGAACAAAACACCCGTGAGTGTCTACTGAGCCTTATTTTTTTTATATTCATCTGTCTGCATAAATTGTAATCATTAATTTTTAACTTACTTGAAGTCATAAGGAACTAGTAAATTTATTGAAAGGTTATAAGCATAATTTAATAATACAATGTTAACATCAATTTAATAGTTTTTCTATAAATTTAATTAGATTTGATTTATTTGTTCAGGAATTGAATTTCGGACGGTTGTCTGTGCTAATCACAAATAACACAAATAAATTTTTTGCCGAGTGTAGATTTCGGAATTGGAATTAAACTAAATGTGAATTATTTAAAGAAAATAATATTTATTGAGTTATTGTTAAGAACCACGGACTCCGAAAGTTCGAACTGGTCGGGTCCATTTCGTAGTGAACTTTTAATAACACGGTACAAAATCATGGAAAAGCGAGGAGTATTCAACAGAAGACTCGACTAAAAGAGGACGACCCCAAGGCAGTGAAGGGGATGACTTTTCTAATAGAAGCAAAAAGTTATCCAGAACTCCTGTGAAAAATAAGCCGAAAAGCAGTGAAGACAAATTAGACGCAGTGCTGGATGTGGCAAAGCAGATTAAAGTAGAAATGCAGGATTTGGCAAAAGAAACCCGAGATATTAAAATAGGTGTCAAAGAAATGAGAAAGAAACAGAGAGAACGCAGAGCTGAAATGGAAAGACTAAAAACGACAAATTGGTAATCTGAAACTCGAATGTAACAACCTGAAAAGAGATAACGAAGAGATTCAAAAAGAATTAAAATTTAAATAATGAAAGTCGTGGAACGTGAACAAACAGCCAATAATATAATAGTGTCTGAATTATCGATGGACTATTCAAACCCAAAGGAGCTACCAAAGGAAATGAATAACTTTATGAAGAGACACTTAAAGGTTGATGTACAGGTTTACGGTTCGTTTTCGCTTTAACGATTTTATTTTAGGGAATGTTAAAATTTTGTCTTCATTTAATGGTCTATTTGATAACAAACTCTAAAGTTCTGTTTTGGCTTCACTGATCGCTCTATTCTGAATTCAAACTCTAAGGGCTACCTTTTTGTTTCCTTTTTCGTGCGTGTAGATTGGTTAATTTCGGTTTTGGAACAAAAGGAAACGTGTTGGCGTTTGTTTGTTTGTTGATTCGAAAATAAAAATTAAAATCGCCATCTTGGTGTTCGTGACATTCCTGAGCATAGGTCATTTTCGTTTGCTGTAGAAGCTGATTTATGTGATTCGTGTCGAATTCGACCACCTAGCGGTCAATAGGGATTTTATACACTCAAGAAAGTTGATTGGAATATCGCCAAGGCTTAAGTAGCAGATAAAACTCACGTCACGAACTCTAACTTCAATCACACAATCAAGCGGATGTGTCACAAGTCTTAATGGGCCCTTATTTTTAAACAAGGGGTAAGTCTTCCGATTCAACTTTAAATTTGTCAAACTTATCGTCACGTTTTTTCCTTTATCAAGTTGTATGGGGCAGTTTCACGTTGTACGAGGCAGTTTCACGTTGTACGGGGCAGTTTCACGTTGTACGGAGCAGTTTCACGTTGTACGGAGCAGTTTTACGTTATACTGAGCAGTTTCACGTTATACGAGGCAAATTCACGTTATGCGAGGCAAACTATTGCAGGTGATAGGCAGTAAACAGAAAAGCCGAACGAGAATCATCTAGTTCTACTACCATCAAACACCGCGAAAATTCGGTCGTGCATGTAGGATCAAAGCCTTCTCTCGAGACTTCGATGTAAATGTCGTGATTTATGGCATAAGACGACCGGACTTAACGTCGAGCGGTATCGTACACTTTTCATTCCTTACTTCGGTTAATCATCAATTACGCTGCATAATGAGTGTTGTTCCTCGAGCCAGTTACAGAAGTTTCTTATATTACTGTCAACCCATGCTTCTTGTTTTGGTGAGTTTAACAACAAAATTGAAGATTCCGTATCAGACACTGTAAGATACAATTTAATTAGTATAATTTTTAATATATACTTAAATTGCCCCTCTATTTCTGTTTTAGTTAAAGATTTTCATCTAATGTTTGTGTTGGAAATAAGAAAATGGTATTCTTAAGGAATTTCAGTATGGTTCAAAGATTACACATAAAATTAAGGTATGTTACATTTTATTTGTAAAATAAATATTTAGATCTATGTTTTATTATTGTAGGTGAAGAATTTCCTTTGCATGTGAAGATTGAAAACAAATCTCTGCTTATTTGAAGAATCCGAAGACTGTGTGTCCTTGTGAACATGACAATATGTCGATACATACAGCATGACTGATAAAAAAAAAAATTTAAACGCGAAATTTGAAACTTGAGGGATACTCATATGCTACATTCACGTATGTAGTCCTAGCGGTAACACGTATTACTTATACCTGGAATAAATATAACGCTGTAGGTGGCGCCCCTTTCTTAATTAACAACTAGATAACTGACGATCCTTTTGTGTAGCCCACTCCCATCTCCACTGAGCTGGGCATAATTTCAGGTAGGTTGTTCACGGAGTTCAAGGAGTTTCCCCCAATTTTTGCAATCTATTCAAGGTCGACTATTTTGATATAGTTAGGTAGGTAGCAACAGGTTAACGAACAAACTGGGTGAAATAATTTGTAAAATTGAATTGAATAGAACACAGGACAAAGACCTCATAATGAAAAACAAACAAAAATTAACAAGAATTAAAGAACACTGTATATACATCAACAGGAATTATCCAAAAGGGAAGAACAAAATCGAAAGCAGATAAGTTTAACAACTCAAATGGAGAGAAGTAAGGGCAAAGAGGTTAAGAAAGGGTTTAACAAACTTATAATTGATAAGGTTAAATGGAGCTGGAATAAAGAGAAAAATAAACTGGAAGTCAAAAAAAAACTAGATAAACGGAGTAACATAAGTTTACCGATCCCGGCAATGAAAAAGGATAAGAATTATAACTATACGATTTAGGCCCGATTGTACAATTATGGTTTAACTTTAAACTTCGCTTTATTCCCATAGCATCAATTGTAAAGACAGTTGTTCCCATAGAAATAAAACGAAGTTTAAAGTTAAACCACGGTTGTACAATTGGGCCTAAGAAGGATAACTTTAGAAATAAGAGTAATTTTGTAAAGAAAAGGA
Organism: Dorcus parallelipipedus; assembly: GCA_958336345.1. NCBI lineage: Eukaryota > Metazoa > Arthropoda > Insecta > Coleoptera > Lucanidae > Dorcus > Dorcus parallelipipedus. The sequence continues at coordinate 19,163,807 of OY284481.1, forward strand.
AGGTAAGAGATAGGTGGAATATGGGAGTGTGGAATGCAAAAGGAGTGAACGGTAAAGAAGATGATCTAATAGAAGAATTTGAAAAGGCCAACATGAAACTGTTAAGGTTGACTGAAACCAAAAAAAAAGGGAATCGGCCTAGTGAAACTTAAAAATGGGCACTACATGATATCTGGAGGGTAGGAAGAAAATGTGCATGCTCAAGCAGGGATGGCGGTTGTAGTTCAAAAAAATTATTGGAATGAAATTACTAAAAGGAGAATTATCTCGGAAAGGTTACTGCGAATAGATAGTGGCAAAACAAACAATCAAAAGTTTAAACTTTTTATTTGTTATGGGCCGTCGGAAAATGAATCAAGGCAATAGAAAGATGTATTTTGGGAAATGTTACAGGATGAAGTGGATAAGGTTGGTGATAGAACCATGACAATCGGGGATTTGAATGGAAGGGTTGGTTATAGCGAAGAAAAAGACTATCCAGTCGGAAAATATGGAGAAACAGTGCGAAATGGGAATAGTCAAAGAATCTAAGGCTGCGTTGTTTAAGGTTTAAGCCAGGAATAAATTTAATTATAAGTTAGAACGTGATACACAAAATGCTGTACGTCATACAGGTGTCACATCCTTAGGATTAAAGTTAATCCTGGCTTAAACCTTTTATACAACGCAGCCTTAGATTTTTGTAGGGAAATAATATGAAAGTTGCTAACACATTCTACAAACATAAGGTCATACAGAAGTACTCACGAGTGATGGAGAGCAGGAACGAAATTGATCTAATGCTGGTTCAGAACGATTACAAAGAGCTGATTGAAGATGTGATAGTGGAAAGAAGTTGCGAGATCGGTAGAAGTAAAGTTAAAAGGATATGAGAAACAGAAAGAAGAGGTAACGGAAAATGTAATAAAACAGCGGACTTTTAGAGTGCACAAGCTGCAACAATAAGAAATCAGAAATAAATACGCGAAGAGAGTAAATGATAAGCTAGAAGACGCACAATGGAAAAGTATAGATGATGTAGAAACCCTGTAAAAGATATTTAAGGATACAATAAGTAATAGTGCAGAAGAAATTTGCGGAGTTACGAGAAGCAGGGGAAATAAACTGAAATAAAAGAAAAGAAAAAGCTATGAAAGATATACTTAGGAAATAAACAGATGTAAACTATACATGCTATAAGGAACAAAGAACCAAAGTTAAGGAAACAGTGAAGGAAGTAAAGAGAAAACAGTGTGAAGGACTTTGGACATAAAATGGAAAAAGACAATAAAGGCAACTATAGACTACTGTATAATACTCTAAAAAGCTAAAGATAAGATCAAATGTATCGAAGGTTCTGAAAGAAACTTAATAGTAATAGTAACAGAAGAAAAAATTATGAAGAGATAGGAGATAGAGGGAGTACTTTGCTGAAACCCTAAGTACAGAGGAAGAAATAACAGTACAAGAAAAAAGGGAAAGCCAAGAACTAGCAAATGAAAAGGAAATTACTTTAGATGAAGTTATTAAGAGATGGAAAGACAGCCATTGTACATATTAATTTATTAGATACAAATTAAGCTGATGCATCTTCTCCCTCATTTAATCGAATCTGTATCTCTTACGGTTTAGGAGATGCCTCCAGTGCACACTCAATTTGAAACAACCTGTATAATACAATTCGAGTTTATTTTACACTATCTTGTTATAAGCTAATTTTAATTGATTTCAATGCAATAAGTTCATTATTAATTAGATACCACTTGTGTCTGTTTGTTTGTTTGTGTAATTATCTAAATTCATGCTTTAATGTTCTGGTATCTAAAAGTTTTCGGAACGGTGAACTTTATTTCATATCATGAGCCGAGGTAATATTAAAATTCTGCTTTTCACATCGATTATGATTTGGCTGGTTGATTTCATTTCCAAGTGGAAGACGGTGGCGTTCGGTAATTCGTCTGGAGCAGCTCGGCACCTTTGAGGACCGGTCATCGTGGCCATTGTAATGCTAAATCAGATATAAACCAACAGAGTAAGAGTTAGACTTACCGTTGCTCCGTGAACTGTGACTGTCAACGACCGAATTTTAAAGAATTATAGGTACGTCCTAAAAGTGCGGCACTGTAATTTCGTTAATGATATGCATGTCGTCGTTCCCCAAGTAGGCTGGGAATCGAAGGAGGAAATACATGTGTGTGCGTTAAGTTCCTTCGACATGTGGCTTGATTTGAGAGATACATTGTCATTGAGCGAGCCTGTAATTTAGTATTTTAAACGCTCTCGGCCCGAGCTACGCTAACACCGGTAATTATTAGTAATGTTCTATTAATGTGCAGGTACTGTGTGTTCTTACATGAAATCTGAATATTGCTTCTGTTCGGTATTATCCACTGAATAATTTAATTATCAGTCCAGAACGAAATAACGGTTGCAGAACAAGAAAATTAGTATTTTATGTACTTATGAATTTTACTATTTCAATGACGCGATGAGAGTTTTTGAACGTATTGCTGTGACATTACCTGAATCACCATGTGGATCCAGTATTTTTAAAGAACAAAGGGAAGATCAACAAAGAAAGGAATCCTTTCTTCAAAAATTTGTTAATTTCAAATCATATTCCCTTAAACCAGTCAACAATACAAACACCAAAAACATTATCTGAAAATAAATAATATATTATCTACAAAAGTCATACAAAGTAAAATTCAAAGTTGAAAATTAAAAAGGAGTACTAAAGTAAGATTCAGAGGGCAAATTTAGTCAAATCAGCAATCCTTTAAAGAACGAACAACGAAGAAGAGATCATCATACACGTAGCGGATGAAGAAGTGGCGTAGCTTCAACACGTTCAAAATAAAATGAATTGGGAAAAAGGGAAAAAAAACTCCTTAAATATAAGAACCATTTGTATGGATATTTTCTAATTAATATACTTGATCTATTATGGTTCTTTTATTTTGGGTATAAATTTGCATTTTAATTCATTTCCTACCGCTTTTGAGTCCAAGGACTACGTCCTCCGATAATTAACTTGTAAATAAATAAATGAAGTTAATCTATAGCAAATGTACAAGGTTTCGATGTCCCTAAATTATTTTACGGAGACCAGAATGTTGGATTCCAGCAGTTCTTCTCGTCTCTGCACTGTGATTAGGACGCATTCTAGTATTTACATGTAGCATCCTCTTAAGGGTAGAGCTCAGTGATGAGCAACACTTTTTAAATGTCGATCCAAATAAATGTGTGGATGTATATTATTATTTGATGTTAACGTGAACCAGAATTATGTTGTGTCATGACGTCATGAGAAACTAAAACAATTGGAATGATTTTAAGAATTGTGGAAGAACAGACGAACAAGCGGGACTTTGTAGTTACATAGCTGAATCGTTTGGGAATTATTTACCATTCAAACTAAATAATGAGTTTCTTTTTTCTACGAAGCCTTTAATAACCGTCGCATATTTTGCGAAATTCAATGTACCTACTGGGTATGCTTCGTTTTCGAAGTACAATGGTGTTAAATATCTCCTTACAGTTTAGAGATTTTAAGTAGCCAACCAAATCGATTAGTTACAGGTGTAAATGATGTCCGTTAAAAGATGCATCTGAAGAAATATTCTGCGTAACCAATGGTGACCATATTTTAAAATGAATATGAATTTTGTATTTTAAGTCATAAGACCTTTTTGTAAATTTTTGTGTGAGAAAACTTGCGTAAAATAAAAATAAATTTATATAGCAGTATGACGAGTAACACATTAATACAATAAATAAAATAAAAACGTTGAAGCTAATGAACTAATACCGCAGAGAAGTTGATGTATGAAGTACTACGAGGTTCTCATCTAGGACCTTTATTCTTGCTGTTTTTTTTTATAAATCTACAAACTCGTTAGTATTTCTAGAGCGCGCATTGAAACTTCTCGAATCATTGTGTAGCTTGCAGATGGATGACAAATATAAAAATAGATTTTAAACACATGACGTAACAACATAAAGATTGTTAATATGCAACCAGATTTATTTTTACCTTGTCGTTTCGCATTGCCAAAACAAATTAATTATCTAATATAGCAAGTAAAACAATAGTTTAATTAAATTAATAGCGTTTTCCACTGGCTGCACCGGTGTGCACTCAGGATATCTCTATCCGGTACTGTCGACATGTTAAAAAATGTATTGCAAACGCAAAAAGGACCTATAATTCTGAATTTATTTAGGCTACGTGGGAACTGGTAAAAAGCATAACTAAAAACAAAGTACCTCGAAATTTGACATAAATAATTTCAAAAATGCATCTGAAGAGAGTGATGAAACATTAGACAATATAAATGATTTCTTTATAAACATAGGAAAGAATAAAAACATGATGCCAAGCTTCAAGTACAGTGATGCTCGAGTTTGTAATACAAATATGTTTTTATGCCCAACAAACAGCACGGAAGTACGGAACACAATTCTCAACTTGAAGGATACATCTTCAGTAGGATTTGATGAAATCCCTACAAAACTATTAAAATTTTGTGCTGATACATTGAGTCATCCATTGTGCCATCTGATAAACCAACGCCGACTAGAGGTAATAGGCCGTGTACATCCTAAAGTCCGCAGCAAATCTCTAAGTCGCTCTTTTCTAAACTCGAAGTCTTCACAGTCGCTTTATAGCCGCGTGAGAGGACGGGTCGCGCTCTTGCCGTTATATTTCATTTCTGTTTTGTAGGATAATTTTTTCACTAATTTTAAATTAGCAATAGATGTTTTGAAATTACTACAACACAAGAAGAAATTAATTTAATGAATCGTATATCGGGCTACATACAATAGATAATATTTAAAATTTTACCAAAACTGTCTTGTCAAGAATGCATCAATTTAATAACCACCGATAAAAAACTTATTTTACCTAAACAAAATGAAATCTATATCTATATTGATATCACATTGATATACTTTCTCGCGGAAAATTAAAATATCCAACGGTCGATTTTGCGACTATTTGTGTGTCATTGCTTTGTATACATATTTAAAATAATAGTTCAGAAGCATGAGGATATTTTTAAAGTAGTTGGCAATCAAAAAAAATTATCAAATATATTTTCTATCATTTAGAAAATAATTTTTATTTGGATTTATTTCAGTTCAAATTAAAAAAAAAAAACAAATTAAGTTAATTTATTTTTATGCTTGAAAATATTAATATTAAAAAATGTTTTATGAAATTTAACACATTATTAAGTATTTAATTTTGGATAAGAACACGAAAATACACAAAGCAACCATTGTGTTAATAAATAATAATTTGATTACATTCCCGCATGCATTCGTAGAACCTCGACAGAGAGTTATCGGTTGCCCGCCTTTACTCTCTGGCTAGGTGACGACTTCGACCCCCACTCTTAAAGCAGAGCCTGTATGTTTAGGAAGCGTTGGATAAACCAATGTTTTAACTCTGGAGCTTTTCCCGATCAGCTCAAAATAACGGTAATAAAACCATTGCCCAAACAAGGTAACAAAGAAGACATTAGTAATTACAGACCTATCGCACTGATCTCTGTAGTAGCTAAAGTATTTGAAAAGATCCTTACTTATCGCATAATGTATAACTATATTAGCAAACATAATATAATTACAGACAAGCAAAATGCATACATGAAAGGCAGATCTACTATAAGAGCCATCTATACAGCCATTTGTACAATTTTGGAGGGTCTCTCTGAAAAAGAAAAAGTTGCAGCAGTTATCTTGGATTTATCAAAAGCCTTCGACTGCGTCGACCATAATAAAAAGTGAGCAAATAAAAATCAGATCAGGCTAGGCGGTGCAAAGAAAATGTATGTCTGTGATTAACTGAATTAAGTATTGTAATACATTCATGGACTGTCAAATTTATTGACGTTTTATTTAAGCACAGACATACATTTTCTTTGCACCGCCTACCCTAATCTGATTTTTATTTGCTCACAGATTATATTGATGCATAAATTTCACAATCTAGGATGCAGAGGCATAGTAAACGATATTATTAGGTCGTATCTAAGTAACCGTAAACAGTGTATTCAAACAAGTGATCCCAATGGATGTGTGATTCGATCTAAGTTAAAACTCAAAACTCAGGGATTACTACAAGGTTCGGTTTTAGGACCCCTATTATTCCTACTTTATGTAAATGATTTTCCCGATATAACCAACGATTTAATTATAATGTTCGCTGATGACACTTCACTGATAGTAAAAGCACACACCAACAATGAATTGGCTACTCAAATTACAAATAACCTTACACAGATGGAAAAATGGTTCTTGGAAAATAACTTAAACTTGAATATAAATAAAACCAACATGCTAAAATTCACATTTAAAGAAGAAAATCCTTTCGATATTATATATAACACAAATGTACTTACATCAGAAACTCATGCGTCGTTCCTAGGAATTGAAGTAGACCAAACTCTAAAATGGAATTTTCATATACAAAAGGTAGCGGAAAAAATCAGCAGATTCACTTACGCGCTCAAAACTGTAGCTCAAAGTATAAGCAAGCATAACTCGAATAACCTATGGAGTAATTCTCTGGGGTAATTCCACCGAAGCAGTCCGGATCTTCAAACTGCAAAAGTCTTGTTTAAGAAGTATTTACAACCTACGGAGGCAAGAATCTTGTAAGGATATTTTTAAAATAAACTGTATACTGACATTTCCCTGTATATACATTCTAGAGTGCTCGTGTTTTATAAAAAACAGTTATAGTGACTTCATATGCCGATACAAACTCCAACACATCCATGATACGGATGGTCAAAAAAACTTATTACAATTATGTGTACCGCAAACATCATTTTCGCGTGTGCAAAAAAACGTGGCGACACAAATGATTAAACATTTATAATCATCTTCCAGTTGCCTGGAAAACGTTAACAAACCATATGTTCAAAAAGAGGCTGAAACAATTTTTGGCAACACATGTGTTTTATTCTGTTGCCGAATTTATATCCTACAAATTTGACAATGTTACTTGTACTTAATTTTAATATGTATATGTATTATGTGTATTTATATTATTGACGTGTTCCATGCTCATTGGCATTATGCGAATAAATGTGATATTATTATTATCTCGTTTTATTACATAAAGCTGAACCGAGATGAAAATACACTCAGTGCACACTAGTGTAGCCAGTGGAAAACGCTATAAGAGAAATGTGAGTCAAATCAGAACTGTGTGTAATTTACATGTCATTAAATTTTATGTGGTCTGAACAAACGAAGCGGCTGATATTTGTTACTGTTCCTTATGAAGAGATAAAAATTTAGATAATTAAAGCAGGGCCCCCCTTATCATCAAATTTCGATCTAATATTTATTTGCAAATTTAATACGAAAAAAATTCTAGGTTTCGTCTAGGAATACAAAATAGCAGGTGAAACGGGGCGAGTCGCGCGTTTCAGCAGGTGAAGTAAGCGTGTGTGTCTGTTGTGTACGATTTTTGCCCGTGGTGTATCCATAATTAGGAAAATGGCCTGATTATAGACAATATATTAAGCTAAAGTGTATCACGCCCTTTCATTTCGGAACATTATTTATTGCGCGAACGTAAAATATAGATTTTAGTATCTCGTTCGCCTTTCAGCGTATTGCAAATTGATAATCTCAAACGAGCGGATGATTCACGGCGAGGATATTCACATTCAGATCGATCTGATTTGAGGCAAAAGATACAGGCGGCTGTTTTGTTAATTTCATGCACGAAAAATAAATTCGAATGCAGCTGAATTTGAGAAAATAAAAAAAAAACTAAATGAATAAGAACCTGCGCTCTCTCGGCGGGGAATATGCCTATGTTCGAGAGCACCATCAGATCTTCCGCTTCGTTGAGCGATGTGTCGCCTCTAGTCCGCTACTGTTCTAAGATTCTTTCGATTTACATTCCTCAGATGCGGCTACATTATAAAAACAAGCCTGAGGTGACTTCGAGGCGTTCTGACATATTCTGGATGTAAGAAAACGTTTAACCGCTGCTCTACCCTTCGCGCACATAAACCTCTTTTATCTTATTATTTAAATTTTATTTAGAGATTATGGTAGTAGGATTTTTGCTGCAATATTTAAATACATTTTCAAATAATTTAGAAATTAGGGGAAAAATGTATCTACACTTGATACTCTCTATTATCTAGGGTATCTTATAACATAACTGCGAGGAGACTATAGGAGATAAAGTAACGCTTTTTTTCTTAATAAACTTTTAATATAACTAGAAAATTACAGCAACTTAGAGTTAAATTCATTAATCAATGCAGAATTTTATGGAATACATTGTTAAAATGTTAAAATATTTTAAAGCAAATCAATACATGATTTATCATAAATGCGATATGTATACAGTGTTTGTGTTAATTGATAAAAATGAGTATTACGCAAAAAACGAAAGATAACGACGACCGTTGGACGGATCATTCAAAAAAGATCAATCTTCCTCAAGTCCGATCACCTGCCGGGATTGTCTCAAGCGGGGGAAACGTGTATCGTTCGTCCAGCTAAGTCTTTACGGACGCAGGTGTATCTATCCCAGCTGAGCCAGATCACGACCCGCTAATTTGTGAGGAGGTGAAAATAACAGGTCGATTATCATATCGCTTCGATCGGTAGATATGCTATACAAGAAGAGATTATATATCCCTAGGTTTAAAGTCAACACCGTAACTCCTTCGTAATTTATTACCTATAAGTGTTGCGTATGTGCTAAGTTGACCGATTAAAGCAACCAGTAGGGGTATCATTAAGGGATGCCGTTCTGAAACAGTTCGAAACGTAAAACCAGGCACTCGTCTAATAATTCAATCTGTGGCACCGGTTCACGAGGGTTATTGCGTTGCGCGCTTTTCTGCTGCGAAAGCGTTTTTCTGCGGCTTAACAACATAATGGGGTTGGCTGCTTATGCCCAAAGGTAGAGGTCAATTTGCAGAAAAAGAATCACGCGATGTAGAAGACACTCGGGTCAGAGTGAAGGATTCTCACGATACTCGGTCTTTATAACTGATCGCTTTCACGTACGGGTACAATTTTTATTGTCACATGAAGACATAGCAGAACAAAATTTTAAATTTTAGCTTGCATGTCACGTACACGAAAATAAAACAGTTATTTAAATTATGTTTTATTCAGGTGAAAGCAGAAAATTATAATCCTATAGGTAAATAATGTTAAAGTTTAAAAGAAATAAGAAAGTGTTTAGTAAATCACTTATAGAATATTATAATATTAAATGAAATATTATATTTTGAATAAAACTTTTTAATGTACTTTTGAATGCTTTCTTATGTGTCTAGCTTTTAGATTTCTTTTCAATCGTTAAAATCTCAGAAACCTTAAAAAAATTCACTCTTAGAACATACTTCCTCAGAAACGTAAGGCAAATAATCTAGATTCGTGAACGTTAAAAATATTTATGATTTTCTTCTCATACCATCTTTATCGTCCTTTGTTGAGTTAACCCCGTTTTTATGCGGAACAATTCTTTATTGTTTTCGCTGGGCTTATCAATCATTTCAGGACCCCCGGTGATTAGGTATACTTGACTTTTTTATGTTATCTATATAAAAATGCAGACGCTTTCCGGTAACACGTATTCATTCTTGTCTAGGTCACCTTGTCAAATCGGCAGTCTGATCTCGCATGTCATGTGATTTGTATTATTATAACATGCGGCGGGGTTACTTTATTATGTTTTCTTGCCGGGGCAAGGGTTAATTTAAGTCAAAGTAAACGAATTACCTGGTAGGTCGCCTTGAAATAAGAAATCATGCGCTTAATTTTTTTGTTTTTGTCAAGTAAAAATAAAAATCTTGTAGGTAAGAGGAATCAAAATAGAAAATGGAGCAGAAATTTGCAACTAATTTAAAACTAAATATATACATATTATAGAAAAGTCAATTGCTTACTTTAACGTAAGGAAATTTATATCTTTGACTATTGAATTTTATTTGAAACGTAAGAAGGATTTATCAAGAGAAAGATTTATCACCAATGTTCACTAAGACACAATATATCACAAGTTGTATCATTTAAAAAAACTTCTAATTCTTCAATCTTGTTGCTCAGGCATTGAATATTTTGATGCAGCACAGATGTAAGGAGTACAGGAGCACAGATGTAAATGGAGTTCCTTCTTTTCATCCCCAAGTTCCAAAAAATTATTTTTATCCATGAGCTGTTGATTTACATTAGTGATCAATTGTATAGGCTCTTTAGTGCTATTTGTATCTAGCTGTAATGATGTATGTTCAATAAGATTGGAAACAAGATTGCTAACATATTTTTTTGCAGATATTTTCAGATGAATGCCGTCTTGAGAGTAGTCTTCAATAGTAACAGCGTTGTTTACACAAAATACATTAACGTGATCATATTTTTTGGCCACATTATATATCTTATAATTTAAATGTTCAATGATTTTGTTTAGTGCTCTCTCCTGACATCTGAAAAGGATAGTTGATACGACAATATTTGTATGAGTGGTAGTGTTCATCACAAGTTCAAAATTACTTATTAATTTCCTGATACAATCACTATCATAGCAATCTTGTACATCATTAGTGCCTGCAATTAAGTAAATAAAATCGGATTGATTGAAGTCCTTCGTTAATTCTCTAACTCTAGTGCGTTTGGTAATTTTTCCCTCAATAAGGAACTTAGATGTCGTCCGTGACTATCACTAAGTATTAAAATTCTATTTGATGGATTGCGTATTTTATTAATTTTCAAGGCCCTCATCGGAGGGACTGCCTTTGAAATATTTAATTCAGCTTGAGTAGTTTCCTGTTGACTTACATTTTTTGCAGATTTTATTGTTTGCAATTCTTTGTTAGTACTCTGTGAAGTAAAACTTGTTTGTGTTGCTACCGTAGTTCGAATTAGATTACGAGGATTTATTTTATCAATAATTTTTGATTGATTTTCTATAACTAGCTTGCAGTTGTCTAGTTGGTCAGTCAGTTTTTGAATTTGGTTTTTCAAAGTCACATTTTCTTCTTTAAGCGTTTTATTTACATTATCACTCACAGCTGGTTTATCTCGTAATGTGGAAATTATTTTGTTCGTATCCAAAAATTCTTTTGTTTGTTTATCTTTATCTTTTTCTTTGGAATCATCATTTACTACGCTAATGTAACTATTGTTCGAGATATTTTGTGATGTTTTCTGCATGCATTGTGATTTCTTTTCTTGAGTCCTGTTTCTTATTAGGCCTGAGCGCGTAGCCGACATTATTCCAATTCCCGTACAGATAAATAAAATACTCATTATTGAAGTATTAATTGCGGGACAATTTCTTTAACGTACCTGCAATCATTTTGAATTCCTGCTCAGTGTACTGATTCAATTCTACTTGAGAGAAACCGTATGTCAAGGATTCAATGGATAATTCGATGCTCTTCTTCTTCTTCTTCTTCTTCTTCTTCTTCTTCTTCTTCTTCTTCTTCTTTCTCCTCACCCTCCTAAAATTCTTTAAATTCAATATTAATTGATAATATTCAATATTATTAATTATAGTGCTTTTTATGAGTTAATAAAATCATTTTTGTAAATAATTAATTTGTTAATCGCAACGACAAAGAACGAATTGAATTTACCATTAAGCAACCGGGAATTAGATTTCGTAAATGGTAATAAATAATAGTTTTTTTGTAGAGGCCTTGTTTACGAAATTGCCACCGTGAGGTAAAGACCACGTTTCACTAAAGTACGTTAAAGATGTTAATAAGTAACATATCTCACAGGAAATGTACAATTTACATCGAACACGATATTCGTGACACCTAGCGACTTCCGTATCAACTATCAGGCAATAGTTTCTGTGAATATAAAAGCACGTGTAAATAAATTGGTCTAACAACACGATTTTTAAGTTGCACCTGTACATTACCTTATAGGACCGACTTAAAAAATTAGAGAAAATTACGGAACGCATGCGATCAAAAAACGAGACCAGGCCCGCGTTCTCTTAGAAAGAAAGCACGATATTAATAATCCGCTTCCGCGTCAGTTAAAAATTTACGCGGTCATTAATACGCTGAAGACATTGCCGTTTCCATATAATTGCCTCTTGCTTAAGAAGTTGAATTTCCACGAATGCGAACGAGAAGAGAACAATGGGTCATATTAAGGCGAGCAGATGTAAATATTCATGTATCAGAAATAACAATGGCTCTGATTATTATGTTCCATTCAAATCTATTTAGAAAGTCGATCTTTTTCTTCGATACGTACGCGATTTTAAGTTTCGGTTCAGGGAGAAATATTCCCCGCTAATTTCTTTCATTACAGAAACATCGCGAACAATACGGTTTCTTAATTACTTCTCAGGTTACTGCAATTTCACAAATCTACGCGACTCACTTAATTTTGCAATTACAATTTCTACTAAACGACGCTACACTTTCTTTCTATTCACGCATTCACACTCCAGGAACTTATTTTGCGGATAAGAAAAATGTTTGGATTCAATCTTATTCAAGTTTGAAAACGACTTTTACTTAATTACCAAATAAACGTTTAAATAGGTACAGCTAGACTTTAAGTTTCAAATCGAAAATAAAGTGATTAACAAGCTACAAAAGAAGTACCATCTATCGATTAATACTGAAACTGAGAATGAGCTAATGAGCAAAATTTGTTCCAGCAGCACCAAGTATTTTTATCTTGAATACCAGTTTAAAAAAAGAAAGGTATTTAATAAACAAACTTTTGATTAAATTCTCCGTTTGAAATGAATTTATACGGTGCGATGAGGAATTTTATCGTATTTGAATAGCAGAAATATGTAAATGCCAAATAAAATCTTCACGCAAGCAACGTTTTCACAGAAGTAAATAATTGTCTCTATAGAAACAATATATTTGTCAAGCATAAAGTTGGTAAAGTGAATGCCCTGCCCGGACGGATTCCTGAACGGAACAGCGAAACAAAGTCCTTAACAATTAATCCGTAAAACGTTCCGAAGCTCTAAACTCGGCAATTAGGTGGTATAACATGCACACTGATTTAAATTCTTTATGAGGAATGAATAAGTCAATTTTCGAGTCGTCATGGATCTCATTCAGGATCATAGTGGCAATATCCGGCAATCGGCGTGAATGAAAACGTAAGATGCTTATCTGAATGGTAATTCTTTAAAAACCGTACAATTATCAGAATTTCATGAATGGGAAGTCTAAATCGGAATGTATTTTATGCATCGCTTAACACTCTGTGATCATGAATAAAAATTGGTAAAATTTGAAGCAAGTGACAGTTAATTTTTTTCATTCGACCATTGTTGGAAAGGAAACGTTGTGATTATCGCGGAAATGTTTAGAAATAATACCACGAATTTTTAAAAACATTTAAAAAAAGACAGAACTTACATTAAATAACAAGTCGAATTCAATTCAGTAAATAATTGCTACTACAATTCTTCTTATTAATTTCGAAATAGAAAACAATTATCAATTCTACCTAAATAAACATAGTCCACATTTCATATTCAAAGTCTGAAAATGAAAGGAGATAATACTACAAAAAAGACATACAAGAAGAATAGGGGATTATTTACAACGAAAGGCAATTCAAAACTTCTATAGAGAAGTAAAAAATGAGAAGAAAGGGTTTCCAACTGCATTAAAGATAAAGAGGGGAATTTAATAGGAGAAGAAAAAGAAATAAGAGTAAAATGGAGAGAATATTGCCACAAATGCTGCATTATCTATTTATTTTTTGTTGTTATTAATTATTATTGGTTGGCGTGTCAAAAGATTGTAGTAGGAGGTGATGCTAGATCTTTGGAGGGAGAGCGGAGTACAGGGCAGTGATTAGACATTAATCATTGGATATTCGACATTCGTCATTAAGATTGACTGGTTGTGTAAATTACTTGAGTGTAGGAAGAGCGAAGACCAGAAGGACAGCGGGAGAGGAGATCGCGATTGGTGCGTCCCGACGCAAACCCCCTACATTTTGGTAGCTTAATAAATAACTTATTTAGAAGTCTGAGTTTTCTTCTGGATTAGTGAAGGTAGGATGTCTTTTGTTTGGGGGTCTAAACCACCCTTAAAGGTACCATGAGCGGCTGTTCTACCTGGGCTATCCCCTAGCGGAGTCATCTGTTCCATGGACCCGTGACAATATTTTAGGGAAATATTAAATGAAGAGACTGAAACCAATGAGGAAGGCGAACTTATGGTAAGAGATGTGCAAGAACAGAGTATAGTAGAAAAACCCACAAAAGAGGAGTTAGAAACAGTGATTAAAAATGTAAAGAATAATAAAAGTCCGGGTAGAAATGGTATAGTAACAGAGAATATAAAATATAGGGTAAGATGGTTAAAAGAGAAATTTTATCACGTAGTAGAAAGAATTTGGAACCAAGAAAAAATGTCGAAAAGTTGGGAAAAAGCGAGGATCACACCGATATATAAAAAAGGTGATACAGCCGACTGTAGTAATTACCGAGGAATCTCTTTACTAGATGTATCATATAAAATCATGGCAACTCTAATAAAGTTAAGGCTAGAAGCCCAACTCGGAGAATATCAAGCGAGTTTTAGGAAGTGGAAGATTTTTATAGTGATTTTTATAACGAAGGAATTTAATATTCCTAACAAATTAATTAGATTGGTTAATATGACATTGGAAAGAACCAAAACCAATGTAAAAGTATGCGGAGAAGTATCCCAATATTTCGAGATTAGAGTAGGGCTTAGACAGGGAGACCCTCTGGCAACTCTTTTATTTAACTTAGTCTTAGAAAAAGTTTTGAGGGATAGCAAAGCAAATAGAAAGGAAGACTTAATGTATAAAAGCCATCAAGTCATTGCTTATGCGGATAATGTAACTCTCATAGGACGAACTGAAAAAGAACTTCGTGAAGTGCCAAGAAGAGTGATAGAGGCAACAGAAGAAACGACTCCGGGTAAATCAAAGTAAGAGTAATTGTATGAGAATTAAATCACCGGTAGCAATAAACAATTTAGAGCTAGAAGTAAGTGGGAAGAAAAGTGGAATTTGAAGAGGTGAATGAGTTCCTGTATTTAGGGGTCTTAATAACAAATCGATGCCAGGCAGAAAAGGAAATTGACATGAGACTGATGAAAGAAAACAGATGCGCAGGATCAGTGAATAATTTGTTAAGATCCAAGCTGATGCCAAGAAATTTGAAATTAAGGCTACACCAAAGAGTAATAAGACCAACCGCTTTATATGTATGCGAAACGTGGAAAATAAACAAAGTATCTCAAGAAAGACTATTACGGTGGGAAAGGAAGATTTTGAGAAGAATATTGGAAGGGAAAAAGACCGAGAGCGAATATAAAAGAAGGTCCAACGAAGAAGTTTATGGAATGTTCCATTAGGCAAGGATTACAGAGGTGAGCAAAATGAAGCGATTGCAGTGGTTAGGACATATACAGCGGATGAAAGAAGACAGAATAGTTAAGAAACTAGCATGAAAACATCTAAGTCTATATTAGAAGAAAATAATTTTGTAAATTAATATAATTTTTAAAAATGTATAGGTGTCTTCAAGCTCTAGTAAATTTCATTATCAAGTCAGAGTCAAACTAACTCCTTTTTAATTCATTCAAACTTCTACAAAGGTGTTTAACAAATTTCGGCATATACTTCCACTTTATGTATGTAAATATCGAGTATGTGAAGCTTAAATACTTAGGGTGTTAGTGTGGTGGAATTTTTTATTTTTCATTTCCTCGAAGTCAAATAACTCCACTTTAATTTTAACTACTGCCAG
Organism: Dorcus parallelipipedus; assembly: GCA_958336345.1. Lineage (NCBI taxonomy): Eukaryota > Metazoa > Arthropoda > Insecta > Coleoptera > Lucanidae > Dorcus > Dorcus parallelipipedus. Next base: position 19,179,570 of record OY284481.1, read on the forward strand.
AAGATAAACGTCTATCCGAAAAAGTGAAAAATAGGGGAGACTGGGGTGACTGTGCGCATTTTTGCTTTAGACCCTCAGAATATAGAAAATAATAAAGATAATACCACCATTTTTATATACACAATGCTCCAGATATTTGCGGAACAAATTTCAAAGCGTAGACATCTTAAAGGGAAAAAATACGGACAATAAAAAATAAAATTCATGACAGTGCTCCTGCGCACAGATACCCCATACATACGGGGTAATTGTACGCGGGTATGGGGTAACTTAGTGCAGTAGAATATTTCTCCTTTTAGGTTTTAATATTGAAAATATGTTGAAATAAAATATTTCTCGAGCATACTATATGCATATTTTGTTATAAAAAAACATGGGTGATACAACAAAAATAAGGTTCTTTGAAAATACGATATTTCCATTTCGGATATCGACATAGCGATAATAACGGTGTATCAATAAAAATCGATATTTTTAAGTTATCGATAACCGATATTGAAAATATGATATCGCGCACCCATAGTTCCAACCGTTGCATGTATGCACCCATCTAGAGCAGATAATACACCTAAACCATTGTTCAGTTTTAAGTAGCAACTCCCACATCTGTGGAGGTATGTGTCTTCTTCTGGATATCAGGTACTTTTGCATAAATATAAATTTTGCGCGCACACTTACCCCTTCACAATGCGCACAGTTTCCCCGTACCTACATTATTTTAATGTTATTATCACAAAATTGTAAAAAAAAATTCAACAAATACCAAATGCGCAATGCATTCTTTAAATGTTACTGAATATCGTAACACAAAACTAAAATTAAAGTATTTATAATTAATTTAATTACGGCTTAAGTTTTCGAAATCCAAACATACATTGAAAACTCATTGTGGGTGGATAAGATTAATTTCATGAGCAGTATTTTGTTACTTTTTGAGATGAATGGTGCGTACAAATACCCCGTGCGCACACTTACCCCATTTTCCCCTACATTAATTTTTCGTTAGAACTAACAAAAAAAAAGATATTAATTGCAAATTATGGAGGAGATGAATTTAACTCTGTAAAATTTTTCTCTGCGTAATCCATTCGGCAAAGACTTTTTTTCTCTGTACAGTGATAGCAAGGTTTCTTAAATTTATTTGCAAAATAATGACCTAATTTTTAAAAAATCATTTTCAAATGAGTAGACGATGCAAATGTATAAAATCAAGTATATTAAATAATATCTATCCAATGAGCATGTAAACAACAAATAATTGAAACCGTAGCGATTTAGCAACTTCAACCAGTACTGTCAGCGTCATCTATGAAACGTATGACCATTTCTCTCTAAATTTATCACAATCACAGCTTCCTAAATTAATAAAGGACAAAGATAGATAGTAGTTCTTAGTTTAGAGCACCGTTTAGAGCCATTTTTCTGTACCGGTGAGGGCGCCACAATATGTGTCTATGGTTGTCTATGATCGATTAATGGTTAGTGAACTATTAGTGATTAAACAAAATCTCTTTCCACTTCAAATTTAAAAGTCTGCAGATAAACAGATTTAGGAAACATTGTTTTTTAAATTGCAATTATGCACATTCAAGGGTAATGGTCTAATGAGAACGCAAAATATTTGAGATTTAATTGAAACGCAACCGCGCCAATCTCATTTCAATTTCATTTTTACTCGTAACAATTTATTTGCATCGTTTGTTCACATATGAATAAATAGATTGGAATAATTTATAAACAACGTCTTAACAATTTACGTCAAACATACATATTCGTACCGCCAATTCTCCAAATCTCCAAATACATTTGTGAAAATGAAAGTGGCAAGGGTGTCGAGCGCCCTTGTGCAAAACATATTTTTGCACGATTTGAACAAATAATATTCCTTTACCATTTTACTCAAAATATTCAAGAGAGCCAATATTTGCAAAACATTTAAAAATGTACTGTCGCGGCCTTATAATTTCGCACGATTTAATTTTCCGCTGTAAATAAGGCTTTCTTTGACGTCTTGTCAAAAATAATCATTTTGAACGTCAGATTTCAAATGTAATGTTAAAGTTGTAGCACATTGCCAAATCACGTGCTTTCTGAAGGAGAGAAGGGTTTTGCAATTGCAAAATTAGCTGATGGTTGGTTGCTACTTTTATTCTGTTATTTCAGTTCTAATACTTCATCTTAATATCCTGTTGTTCTTAAAATACATATAACCAAACAATCTGACTTTTGATTAAATGTCTTTAGTGTCAAAATTGAGGAAAGAGCCTGTTCTACTAAACTATAATTTAGAGAAATTCTAGCTACTTGATAAAAAATCGTGCGAAATTTTAAGGCCGCGATAGTACATGCGATTTCCGTGTCTGAAAAACAAATCAACACAGTTTACATTACATACTACAGGGAACTGACAGTTGTTAGGTCAAAAAAAAAGAAACGCGTAACAGAATAGATGTCACAGATTATTACGCGAAAAATGTTTGAAAAATTCTATGGAATGGTTTATAAATGAGAAATTTTCCCAAAAACGATATTACGCCAGTGTGTGTGTTTTCGTGTTGTAGTGATTTATTTGCCAAAGCAGGTGATGAAAGTTGTTATCCTTATTTTATAAATTTGTACCGAATTCAGGTGATTCGCGTGCATTTGCCAATATTTTGAAGTTCGTATTTCAGCTGATCATTAATTCCGTTTAAAGGTTAAAGTTAACGTCCAACGTCGTAATAATCATAAAAGTATAAAAAAACACTTTTATGACTGTATTGCATTTGACTGCTGTTATTTCTTAACCAGGGACGAATCGTACTTTTGGGTATAGTTTTTGATTATTTCTCGAAAATTGAAGTACATAGATTCTTTTTAACATTTTTCCCATATACTCTGAGATACTTGTACTTTTATTCATTATGCTGAAATAAAGTTTACAAAGATGTTCGTTGTGAATAATTGTCTTTCTTATTTAAGAATCTTGAAAAGTAGTTACTACAGCCACATTCGATTCGCCGATTTGGATCGATTTAAATCGATTCAAAAAGAATTTACGTGTTCGATTCGTGAAGGTTTCACCATAAGCGCCAACGTCAAGAAACTGATCCAAATCACTTCCAAGAGTGATTTACTGATAGAATTGAATTTATTTCGGCTGCGAATCGAATGCAGGCTATTAGTATCTTATTAACCAAACGTCAAAAGATTTTAATTCAAAATTAATTGAAGGCATTATTCCAAAAACCAGACAAGTCCAAAAATGATGGTTTTTGCAGGAACAAGTGGGACTTGTCTTGTTTGCATAGAATCGCACATATTTCTCCGTGCAAAACATGTCCATCGAATGTTTGTTTCATGGCGAAACAAATTATACCACTAGATAGCCATTGTCTTAAAAGTATGTATATAAAATAGCGACAACTTATAAACCAGATATTTTGGACTTGTCTGGTTTTTGGAATAATGCCTTCAATTGAAAGTTCATCTGTCATGAATGTAACTTCTCAAAACCTTTCATTAGATAAGAATAGTTCATTTGAAAATTCTATTTTTAATTCTTCTAATAACACTTACACTTTCAACAACACCAGTTACTATTCATTCACACCAACTGACATCTCCTTAAATGGACAAAAAAATTAAAATCTCTGAAGACTCAAAATACTTAGGAGTGTACTTTGAAGGAAATATGACATGGTCAACCCACATCAATACCTTATGCAACAAACTCGCGTCAGTATGTTTTGCTATACGGACTCTTAGCCAGCATACCGGAACACCAGTGCTTAAAACAGTTTATTACACAAATTTCAATTCCTTGTGTCAGTACGGGATAATTTTCTGGGGACGCAGTTCTAAGGTCAACAAAGTTTTTGTTCTTCAAAAGAAAGTGCTTCGCATAATCGTACAAGTAAAGCCTAGAACACAATGGATTTGCATTAAACGCTGTCATAACACATAAGCCGTAAGAAACACATTTGCTTTGTTCTCGTTACGGAGCTATTATTAATAATAATAATAATAATAATAATAATAATTTATTTCGATCCGTTTAACCAATTACATGGTTTTGGACATAGTCAATTTTAAAAGATAAATAAAGAATAAAATATATTATAGGTAACACATTAAAAAGTGGTGCACAAAATTACTTCAATTTAAAATGAAGCATCTTCCAAAAATTCTTTGAATGTGTAATAACATTTTGTAATTAGGAGAGTTTTCATTTTTGCTTAAAAAGAGAGATTTGTAGTCATTCGAAATTTTATTATAAGCTGTAATGGCTAGGTATTTTGGCGATTTTTTGAAAAAAGTTAATTTATGGCGCGGAATTTCTAATGACAATCCATTTCGAGTATTATAACAATGATAATCATTTACTTTTGTCCACCGAGATGTATTTCCGTGAGCATAAATTTGCCATTTTTTAAATATGTCCCTACAACTTGTCTGCCAATGTACGCCTTCCATAAACCGCAAAGCTCTTTTTTGTAATTTAAGGATTCGTTCTAGTTCAGATCATGCTATTATGCCGTATGATATTAGTGAGTGAAAACAAGAAAAATAAAATGTTCTTAATGTTTGTTGGCTTACATATTTTTTTAGGTGTTTGATTTGTAGCATATAGGTGCCAATTTCTTACACAGTTCATCTATGTGTCTTGTCCACTTACATTTATTATCTAAGATAACGCCTAAAAATTTAACATGGTCAACTTGTGTAATGCTATCATTGTTATGTCGAAGTAATAAGCTGTAATTTGGATCATTTGATATCGTAAAATTTATAAATGCTGTTTTTTGTGCATTTAAAGTTAAATCATTTAGTAAATAGAAATTCTGAGTAGATAGTAGACAAGAATTTGCCGCTAAAGTAGCTGTTTCGTTAGTGGCCGCCTGAAAAATAGTGACGTATCATCTGCAAACATTACTGCGTTACTTAGTGGAAAATCGTTGACGTACAGTATATACAAAATTGGCCCTAGAATGGATCCTTGTGGGACTCCTTGGTTTAATGGCGACATGCCAGATTTAGTTTTATTAACCTCGATATAATGTTGCCTTCCCTTTAAATAGCTACTGAACCACTGTAATGCTATACCTCTGACACCGTAAGAATGCAATTTAGTAAGTAATTTGTCATGATTGACAAAGTCAAATGCTTTACTAAGATCAAGAAAAATGCCTAAACTTGTGTGTCCTTTATCCAAGTTAGAATATAGTTGGTCTAAAAAATTTAAAATAGCTAGGGTACTTGAGCGTCCTTTGCGAAAACCAAACTGGATTGGATTAAGCAAATTATACTTCTCTAGAAAGAATGTTAATCTCACGCTCACAATTTTTTCTGATTTTTGAAAAACAATTTAACAGGGAAATAGGCCGGTAATTTTGAATTAACTGTTTTGATCCTTTCTTATGTAAAGGTTTAATTTTTGTAATTTTTAAACCGCTTGGTGTTACAGCGAACTTCTTTACATAGGTCGAATTACTGTTACGGCTTATGCCTTATGTCTTATGTTTTATGCAAATTCATTGTGTACTGGCCTTTACCAGTGAAGGGTTCCTGCCGAGGCGTGTTTCGCTCGAACAATATATAAACTATTTACGGCATGTTTATATTCAGATGTTCAATTTTCATAAGAAGCAAAATCATTACTTCCGAAAATATGAAAGTCAAGAAATCAATTATTATTCCACTCGAAAAAAAGACCTATTTGTGTCTTAAAATTTCTTGTTAATTTAGAGCCTTATTCCTTATCAGACTTTATTGTCTAATGATAGTTTTAGACTGTAGCCCTGTGCTGTTTTTGTGTTGATGTAAGTTATTTTGTAGTTTTTTTGTTGTTTATTGACGCCTTTTCTAACACTTGTATTTCACCTCAATATTGAGTTTGTTAAACAATTTGTTTTGAAATAAAGTATATTATTATTACTATTATTGTCTTCTGATTCTAATTTTACACTATAGGGGCATTCAATAAACAAATGATTGATTACAATCAGATTGAATCGATTTAAATCGATTCATGAAAACACTTAACGGTGGCGTGACCGGTATAACACTACTTTTTATAATATTTGGTATTTAACTATTCAACAATAGCAATATCACAATTTTAGCAGTGCGGTTAAGTTATTTATCTAATAAATCCTTGAAATAAACAATACACTGTTATAAACAACTCGCACACATGACACAAATCGCAACGCCATATTTAATCGCAATTGAATCGCAAATTTTTACGATGAACATTTTCATGATCGATGTTGAATCGATTCAGATGCGGTGAACGCTAAAACGTATGCAATCATAAATCGATTGTGAATCGATTGTGTCCGTTGAATGCCCCTAACATTATTCATGTCATTCGGGTTATTTTTACACATCAAATTCAGTCGCAGAATCATTTATCAACAAAATCAAAACTGAAATATTTGTCGGTTGTAACTTGGGCGATTAATGACGCAGAGGTCAACTTCCGTGAATTTGATATTCGATTGTTTTACCGATTTTTAATGTTCTTGCTAAGTGCTTTAGATTTTGGGAATCCCCGTCACTTTTATTTATGAACATTTTTAAGCATCGAAAAAAGTAAGTTCGCAAACAAGTGTTTCTAAAAATAATTATATTTTATCTTTTAAACAAAAACATATAAAAATATATTCACAGATTATTTATTAGCAAATTAAAAAGTTTAATGTTTCGATCAACAATATTATTTTTAACGTAGATACGTATGCCAACAACTAAGCTGTCATCCTCAGGACACAAATAAATAAACACTTTATGGAATCTTTGGCTGGTATAATCGGAGGATATTCTCCTCACCAAATCTCCACCGGTGTGTTTTTTCTCTTTTATCTTGATCAAATAAATATAAAAAAGAATAAGTATTATAATCTAGAAGAATTGTATGTAGATTTACAGTCTTAAGGCCAGTTGTACAAAGTCGATTTAAACTCAACTTTAACTGAACCAGGTTCAAAGTAAACAAATTCGCATAGGATCTTAAGGAAATATGGCAATTAATGCACTCATAAATAAAATTTCAAATTTTGTTCACTTTAAACCTGGTTCAGCTGAACACAGTATACAGTATGTCCATCTGACAATGAGACATAGGGATTTAACATGGAAAAACAGAAATTGCTTTATATTATCTACCTGAATAGATATATATATGAAATTGTTCGTTATAATCGGAAAGATTATTGCGTTCAAAGTGTTTTGATACTAAATGTGTGCAATTTTAGTTGTTAATTATTTAGAAATTAAGGAAAAAAGTTATTATTTTTATCGTACAAGATTAGTAGGTATTTAACGGAGAGTTTTCAAACGGATCTCGTGGCCGAGGTAGTTTGTTCATTTTTCAGAACCGTAAGGTCACGAGTTCAAATCCGAATGAGGACACTTTTTTCTTTTTTTTTTAAACATTTTTTCAGATTTGAAATCACTTAAACTCTTAAACTAGTTTATTATTTTATTTATGTTTCATTTTAATATTAATTATGTTCCATTTATGTTTATGTTAAACCTATAAATAAAATAATAAACTTACTTTAAGAGTTTAGGTAAGTGATTTCAAATCTGAAAAAATATTTAAAAAAAAAAGGAAAAAGTGTCTTTATTCGGATTTGAACTCGTGACCTTACGGTTGTGAAAAATGAACAAAATAGAGAGATATCGGTAAAGCGAATAACGTTATGCAGTATTTACGCTGCGCTAATTTGACATTTGAGACATGCGCGATTCGATTCTTAACGACGAAAACGTTAATACCGTTACCGCACGGAGTAATTTACGAGCAGATAATTCCGTGCGTTATTTGCATAACGTATCAGTCCCGCATGCGCACTGTTGTAACTTTTGACGGCAGGCTTTTGTTTACATTTGTTTATCACTTAGTTTTAGACAAAAAGGCTAGTGTTTTTGAGAATTTAATTAAATTCATATGTTACACAAATATAAAAAGTTAAGTTAAAACTTATAAGATATATTTGTGTATCGCGGTATTCAATGTTCCGATAACTGTAATATAGGAAGTAAATACTGCAATACGTTTACACACTACTGCTTTGCGTAATTTACGAACGTAAGCGTTATACGCTTTACCGATATCTCTCTACTAACTCGGCCACGAGACCATTTTGAAAACTCATCGTTAAATACCTACTAATCTTGTACGGAAAAAAATAATAACTTTTTTTCTTAATTTCTAAATAATTAACTACTAAATATTGCACAAATTTAGTATCAAAATACTTTGAATGCAATAATCTTTCCGATTATAACCCAGAATTTCATATATATGTACTCAGGTAGATAATATAAAGCAATTTCTGTTTTCCCATGTTAAATCCCTATGTCTCATTGTCAGATGGACAAACGGTATATAAGTAAATTACCCAGTAGCGTCACTTAAACGTCAGTGTCAAAGAAAGTGGCCATTCTATTTGATACCCTTATGGAAATGCAATGTAATTTACAGCTGGGTAGGTATCAAACAAGAGAACAAATGTGACACTTATACTCGAGTGACGCTATTGTGTGATTCTTAAGCTAAGTTCACATGCTTCGCGGATAGGCAAAATTTTTATTGCGGATCGTTTCTAATTGGTTCATTTGATTAATGAACTTAGCTTTATACTGTGAGCTGAACGTCAGTTTAAACCTTCTTTGTATACTGGTGCTTAAAAGTATTCGGACGACCGGCGTGACCGCCTGGCACTGTGGAAGTTTACCATAAGGGTCATATTCGAACGATTTTATTGCTTTTCATTTGGATACTTTTAAGCACCAGTATACAACTGGCCCTTAAATGACAATTTCTAGTTTTCTACAGTTTTTTTAAGCTCGTATGCAGTTTTTCCGTTAGACAGAGTTGGCAACACTGGCCTATGATCACACAGTAGCGTCACTGGAGTATAACTGTCACATTTGCTCTTTTGTTTGATACCTACCCAGCTGTAAATTACATTGCATTTCTATAAGGGTATCAAATAGAATGGCGTTTTTTTTTTGACACTGACGTTTAAGTGACGCTACTGAGTAATTACTTATACTGTATAAGCACTAACTTCACTTTGTTTATTTCAGACCGGTCAAAATCACGTCAAAATATGGTCAAAATGAATTGCAGCCAGGACAGAAGTTTTAAGGCAGGTCAACATCTAATATTAGAACTTTGTACGGAAGCACTTCAAATTGAAGGAGAATATATAGGGGGAAGTAAAGATCGCATAGAATTAATAAATGTAATAGCTTATCCCAATGCTCAAAAAATTAAGGGACCTTTGTCCTACTATCGCTCTGAAATTACATCCATTCATGTTTTAAATGAAAGTGCAAATTTTGACGATGATGAGGATGTCCTAAACACAGAAGCCAATGGTGAATGCACAGAAAATACCATTAATGGCAGATCGCCAACAAAAGTTATCAGTATAAACCAGGCTGAATATGAGCGTCTAAAATCTATGTCACAGAATTTTATATACATGACTACGATAGACAGTAGATATTATTCTGCAATGGAGCATGTTAATAACTGTGAAAATGTCGGAGTAGTTTGTATCACTACTAGTTTGGGTAAAATGGCAAGAATAAGTTTACTTGTTCTTTCTACTTGGGATCAAGTATATATTTTTGATATGATAGCGTTTAATAAGAAACAGTTACCGAGAGAGTTGAAGAGCGTGTTTGAATCAGATCTCGTGAAAAAAGTGATGCATGACTCTAGACTTATGGTCGATTTATTTAGTTCGTGTTATAAGATTAAAATTCAGAACATTTTCGATACACAAGTTGCAGATCTTTTTGTTAGAAAGCAACGAAGTGATGGTGAAGTGCCAACTCATGTAAAAAGTATTTCTGAATGTTTAGTTGACCATTTTAATTTTCCAGCTGTTCTTTTGGAAAGGGCACAAGTAAGTACAATAATAATTTTTGGTGTAGTTTTTATATTGACCAAGATTCACACTTTATAAATGAAGTCATGTTAAAAGCTAACTATTAAGATGGATTTATAAACTTTGGGCTATCGTTGCAACTGATGTTAAATTATTGTAAAAGCTAGAATCGTTTATAAACTAAGTTATCACTGTCACTACTGAGTTCACAATAATTTAATATTTAGCATCAGCTGCAACGATAACACAAAGTTTATATATGAAAACGTCTTATCTTCTGCTTCCCTTCATTTATTTTGTATATTTCTTTTTCATTTCAGCAAACAGAACTGAAAAAATTTGAACATCGTCCACTGTCGACGTCAAGACAATATAGAGCATCGCAATTAGCAACATACTTAATAACTTTAAAAAATCATCTAGAAACTGTTCTACTTCAGGATTTTTATAAAGCTGTTGATGTACATTCAAAGAGTTTACTCAATTGTACAGTTATTGAATCTCAAAAAAAGATCAAGTCTACGAAATTGAGCGATATCTTTAGTAAATTAGAATTAAAAGAGTTGTCACCTGAAGAATCTTTGCCTAGATCTTAAGTACACAGTTTTTATAATCGCGCTCTTTACATTTTTGAATGTATTAAATTAATAAAATATAGTACAAAATCATTTGTGTGTACGCAAGTACATACACATGAAAAAAAGTTTTTTGCATTGTATAAGTAGAATAGGTACATTTTCTTCTCGATTTAAAATGTAACAGAATTATATTTTTATATGTACTCATATCACTACATGTGTATTATTATTTGAAAGCTACTGACGAATTATTCTTAACGATGGAGTCATGTGTATTCACAAAAGGTGTTTTTAATCTCTATTGAAATAATTTCGCATTTATTAATACTTTGTTTTTGTAGTTTTTTTCATTCACATGGAATGGTAATATGCTATTATCTTAATCACGTTTCTGCTTGTGTCCTTTTTATGTTTTAGGGTCGAGATTTCCATCTCCTAAATTATTAAAGTTAATCGACGAATAACTTGATTTTTCTAAATTGTTGATCGATTTTTTATGAATTGTTTCCATGGTAGTTATTCATCTAATAACTATTAGCCAATTTTTTAAAGGTAGATATCTCCGCCCTTAAAATAAATATTAGGAGTAATTATATTGTAATAAAGGGTGTCTCAGAGAGTTTTGCACTTTTATTTTGTCTATAGCTTTAAAGTATGTTGAGATATAATTGCCTGATTGTTTGCAATGAGTAAAGCAAGTCTTGAAATTTAATGTCTGAATTGACATATGTCACAATGGTACGGTTTGATGTCCAACAACATGCATTTTGTGTTCACAGATTTTATGAATTGAATCATTCTTACAGTTCGGCGTCACTTTCGTCCTTTACGCTCTTCGCAACGTCGATCAAACACCTAGTACCAATCTAATCAAGTTCTGGATACAGAAATGTGAAAAAAGTGAAAATATTCGCTCTCCTGGACTCCCGCGAAGTGTGCCTAACGGAAAATGTAAGGCGTAAGGCATCACTTGAAAGAGTGCCTGCGACAAAATAGGCGACATCTAGATGATATAATTTTCCATACATTAATTTCCAATAAATGTAGTTTTAAGTTCTAATAAAGTTCGTAAAAACTGCATAACTCTCTGAGACACCCTATATATATATCAACTGACTGATGCTGTACAGTTTGATTAACTTAATTAGTGTTTTCAGATCGCTAACTTGAACTTTGCAATTGTTGATGGTGATTTCTAATTTTGTTCTTCTTTTAACTGTGTCCTCTTACATTTAAATTCTTTTATTTATTTATTTTCTTGACATTTGTTTTGTTGATTTTGTAATCTTAGCAATAGCAGTACATATTGTTGAAATCAATTTGAAATTATATTCAATTTTGTCTTATTCCGAATATTTTACTTACTTACCTGCAACCTCTTGTACCACAGGTGTCGAGATAATGAACTTTCTCCATTCTTTTCTGTCTAGTGCTTTCTTCTTTGCCTGGGTCCAGTTGAGCCCTTCCTCCTCTAGTATTTTAGCCATATTTTCTTTTTTGCTCTTCTTTTCCCATCTACGCCCATTTCCCATAGTATTGTTTTTATTTTTCTACTGTTATCCATCCTAACCACATATCTGAGACATCTTAACTGTTGTGTTTTTATTTTTTTCTAGGATTCCTATAACCTTTAACGAACTTCTGATGTCCATATTTCTTAGTTTGTCTAGTTTTGTCACCCTTACTACCTTCCTTAAGATCCTCATGTCACAAGCTTGGATTTTACTTTCCAGTTTGTCATTTAGGATCTAGGATTCACATCCATAAATTATCTTCGTGTACTCTAGTCTTTGTTTTCTTAGATACTTCTTTTTTATTGAAGGATGATGTGAATATTAATTTAATTTTTCTTTCTATGTATCCATTCTCATTCATTATTGCTCCCAAGTACTTCATCAGTTCATCTGTTTCTCTGATGTGTTCCTGTTCAATTATTATCCCGGATTTTACCTTATTCTGTGCGATAGGCATGTTGTCTATGTTCTTTATATTAATCTTCAATTGATATTCCTTTAACCCTTCAACCTATGTTTATGAAACTTATTACTTTTATTACAGATTTCATATTTAATCTGAAAATTTGAGGAAATATCTTGATTATCTCCTATTATTTGGTCTTACTAAAATATATAAAACACATCAAGCATATTTATTAAATATGTATTACAAAAATTTGTATAAACTTTCTTTTAAAACGGCATTTAATTAATGCTACACGTGACTTGACTTTATAGTATGTATTTATATTAAACACAGACAGAAATTAATCACTTTTTTGCTTAACAATATTCCAGGCTCCTATTCGATACCTCAGCCAAATAAGAAATAAATCTCTTCCCATTTGAATCCAACTCCAAACGGGGGTAATTTTAGATCCATCAATTTCTGTCCAATTAACAGCCACCTCGGCAATGGGAATGTTTAATCTTTGTGCTATATATAATAATTCAACATCGAAGGCCCTGAAATAATAAAAGGAGACTCAGACACAAACATTATACTTTTTGCGTTTTAAATGTGAACTGAATTCCTGAGAAAAAAGAAGTGTTAATACACATCCTCACAGTTTTGTTGTTAAAGTGAACTCAGAAAAACTAAAGACTTTCTTGCATTATATAATTTACTTCAACAGTAGTCCCAAATAATCGAGATTAACAAATTATAAACTGCGACTTCTTAGTAAACATTTCTTTCGATATATATTACATTTTCTCACCATCTTTCAACATGCATGCTTTCAAAGCATATTCTTGCCGCTTTCCTCGTCAACAATTTGAACCCGCACTGAGTGTCCTTGATATTTTTAACTGCAAAGAACCAAACGAGAAAATGAAACCCGTACATCAAGACTGTGCGAAAAGAACTTCTAGTCGCGATGGCTTCGTCCTGCAGATGTGCCCTTGATCCAATTGATATAGCTAATTTCTCGGCTGCTTCTTCTGGCTTTGCTGAAAAAAAAAGTAATTGACAATTCATTATTCATAAAAACACTCCACGACTTTACCTGTTTTCACTAATTCAAATAAGCTGGCCTCAACTTTGCTCAAATCAGAAAACTTTGTAGCTCCATCTGCATCGGCAAAAAGAAGTAAGCTCCCTCTCGCACTCTGCATACCCTATTTTATAGAAATACAGATTATTTACTGTTAATTGCTAAAAATAAATTATTTTTCCTAAGTCAAATTGGTTATCGCAAGGCAGCTTTTAAATATAAGGACATGAGCTATCCGCAACAAACCAGGTGTTTTTTTAAATAAGTGCAGAAATTTGAGGTCGTAAGTGTTTGGTTATAGTACAAAACAATCACCATATTATCACTCAATCAAACAAATTACAACTTATTTTGTTTAAATAAATAAATTGTCTTTAAGACAAAGTTTGCAAGAATGAGAACTTCAAAATCAAAGCAACTTATTAAAACAGCCCCGTCAGGTACCGAGCTGACTGCTTTCAAACAGAGTAAAGAAATAAGTACCAAACGCACGGCTCCTCCTTTTCCACGGTTCGTCTCCAAATTCAAAACACGTAGCTTTTCTACACCCAATTTCTTAGAATACTCATTAGCAACGTCAACAGTTTTGTCAGTGCTTCCATCGCTGACGACTATAATTTCATATTTAGGCATTAATTTAAACTTATCCTCTAAAAATTCAATACATTCATCTAACATAGGAGGTACTAAAATGATAATTTAGCGATCAGTAATGCCACCAAGACATATAATTCTTCTGTATAATTACATCTAACTTCTTCATTATATGCTGGAATAATTACACTTAGCTCCTTAGAACTTGCATCATTTACTGAAGGAAATGGAATGCTTTTACCATCAGAAAGGTTTATAAAATATCGCTCTTTCTTGCTTCTGGAAACAACGGGATAAACTTGCGAAGTAGCTATTAAAATAACACAGAGCTGCAATGAGAAAATAGAATAAAACGATGCTGCACTCCTCGTACTTTTCGCAAGTGTTTTACAAAGAATTTACACCTACAAACAAGAATATTGAAGCAGCAAATGCCGAGCCGTAAAAGAAGATTGCCAAAACACTTAAATGCATAATTAAAATTATAAATTCTGGTGCATTAACTATGGTCAATTATTAGACGCATTTATTTGTAGAACACGTAGTATATTTGCTGGCAACATTAACTGACACTTTGGTCACTTTGGTTAGGTGCATCGTGTCATGTCACTGTCATGTTGATGTGTTAAGCAATGTTGCCAATAATCACGCATGTGTACCAAATGCCCAAGAACGAAGAAAATTCTACTGAAAATCTACTAAAACTCCCCAACCTTAATCTGCCTTAATCAAAACCACTGCCGCCAATTTAATGATTCTCACACAGTCAACTTCTACAGGGAGATCGAAATTGATTGTCCTGATCCTACACTACTTTTCGCGAGCTTGATATCAATATTTACCTCTATCACAAGAAGGTTAGAACGAAAAGGAGTGCGTGCATAAAATACATGAAACTTACATTCAAATCTAACCCAATTAATAAAGAACATAATTGTGGTTTAATCAAATTGCTATTATAGGCGCCGTGCACATCTCTGCGTTCAACGCCGCCTGGCGTGGTTGTTTGTGAATTAGTGATATGAAAATACACTGCGCCAATAAATTAGGGGAACACCAGAGAAACGCAACTAAGAACAATAATATCTTTTTATTGCCTTAACATAATGAACTAAAAGTTTTTATAGCACTTTATTTGCCAAACGATAGTAATACTTCGTTACTCAAGTGGCAATAATAAAGAAACTCAACGGAAACAATTAAGAAAAAAACAATTTGTCAGCAGTCAATAATTTTAAAAACAATTATACTTAAACAGGTGTATAAATTTAATATCGAGTATGACCCCCACGAGCTTGAATAACAGCTTGGCATCATCGTGCCATACTTTTAATTAACCTTTGGATGTTTTCTTGAGGCAAGTTAACCCGGCAGTTCCATTGAATTATTATTATTGTCACTTGAGTAACGAAATATTATTATTTTCTTGCAAATAAGGTGTTATAGCAACCATGTAAAAACTTTTAGTTCAATACGTCGCGTCAAGGCAATAAAAAGATATTACAGTTTTTAGTTGCGTTTTTCTGGTGTTCCCCTAATTTATTGGCGCAGTGTATTTCTTGAGACACATTGCATGGGAATAATATCACTCTTATGACAATTTACGATTGTAGTACATAATTCTTAAGCTTCCTGGTATTGAAATACATTACAATATTCAAGTTCAAATGTACACTAATAAT
This sequence comes from Dorcus parallelipipedus, assembly GCA_958336345.1. Lineage (NCBI taxonomy): Eukaryota > Metazoa > Arthropoda > Insecta > Coleoptera > Lucanidae > Dorcus > Dorcus parallelipipedus. Next base: position 19,195,309 of record OY284481.1, read on the forward strand.
TTGAAACAACTTGTATTTTCATACCACTAATGCACAATATGGTCATTGGTGGCGCTGGCTTCACATGTGCATGGTTCCTATAATGAACTAAAACATTTTTTGTGTATGAACGGCAATGAACAGTCAACAAAACCTTGGCATATCTAAGGTGAGTTCGTTAATGCGCTCGGCGATTCGAGCAGAGCTAGATAGTAAGATTTTAATCAGCTGATCACAGAGTGCTCCACATGAGCAAATTTAATGACGAACGATTCCGAGCAATTGGAGTGTAGATTCTGACAGTTGAGTTTGTAAATAAACATAATTTTATGAATTCTTCTCTTGAAGACAATCTTAATATTTGAAATACTCTATTTTCTTCCAACAATCAGTTTTATTATTCACTTTTAGGAATTGGTTGTATTCTTCATCATCAAACACTATTTCTTGAAATTAATTATGCTCATTATAATGTTGAAATTCGTCTTAATTTCGTTATTTTACACAGTACAACACTAAATCGTTTAAATTAAACAACGATTACTCTTAATTCATGAAAATATATAAACATAAACTACTTGACAAGTTCTAAATCTGAGAGCTCCTCCAAAATATTCGGAGCTGAGCGAGCGCGATCTGATCTGTATTTGTCGAACGCTCCAGATCTGTCAAAGTAAGCTCGACTTTTCATTACCGAACGATTCAGAGGTGATTGATGAAAAAGATTGCATTGCCGAACTCAGCTCTAGTAACTTGCCCAGATGTCCCCTATGTTGCTAACTTCATTTTAATAGTTGTGGAAAGCAGTGTAGGATCAGAACAATCAATTTTCATCGCCCTGTACATATAAGTTTGTTTTTACTAGGAAGGCTAACAGTTGCCGGCCTGTGGTAGGTAGAATGGCGTTTTCGAAACATAACCGGAGTAGAAATGGGAGAGAAAACGTTTAGAGATTTATAGCTCGTGAGAGTGAGAAATATAACCAAATTGTCTTAAATGTTAATAAATCTAGGGAATTCTTGACCCAATATGAGGGAAAAACGACTGTCAATGGTAGTCAATAGTTGATCTGTGAATGGTTGGCAACACTGGGTCTGAGTCTGTGGTTTGAGTGATTTGTTCATCAGAAATAATTACATGTAAGTTTTCTGTAAAGCATATTAGTTTATCGTTCAGATATACTTATTAAAGACAGATGAAAGCACAGTTTTATTTTTTAGATAATGAAGTCTTTTAACTTTTATTGCACTATTATGTAATTGCATAACCTATATTTTTTTCTGCCAACAGCAAAGATGGGTCACGGTTTTGGTGGACTGTTTTATCTCAGAGGAATAATTCTGTACCGATTGTCTCCTCATGAGCAAAGAGCTTTCGCTGGTTATATATCACACGCAATACCAAATACAATAAGAAGACTCAAAGACTCTTTTCTATATGTAGTGCCACGTAGGTACATGATTGCATTCAGTAAGCACTCGTTTTAATTTATTTCTCCTTATAGCTCTCGGGTTAGGGTATTTAGTGTATGATCAAGTGGAGAAGAAACATGAGCAGTTAATGCGCAAGGACCCAAAAGAATTTGAGAATGACAAATAAGTAGATGGATGTCAAAGATTTTAATTTGAAATTGCAGTGTATGTTAATAATTTAGGTAATAAATATTGTTTTCTTTAAAATCCAGTTTGTTGAGTATCTATTATTTCACAACGGTTTTTTGAACTTTTAGTCGTGAGGGAATTATTTTATTTAATTTAAAATCTAAGTAAAGAATATATAGTTTTAGTACCTATCTAAAATTGACGTCGAAAAAAGGTCCACTTTTTTGGCCATGGCTGTATTTTTTAACAAAACAATAGTCCATTTACTTAACATCCACACTGTCAATGTCAAAATTTGAAAAAAATGCATGATTTTGAGTGTACTTATACATTGAATTACTAACATATCAGTGGATAAAAGCCAGTATGGCCTACGGCGTATAAACGTTAGAAAATATTTATTTGCTCTCAAAATTAACAGCACCTGTTTAAAATGTAACGCGTGATTTTTTAAATTTTTTATTAACTCGGAATTTGCACGGCATGTCGTATCTTTACTGTAAAGCAACAAAAAGGAGTGCAATGACGGACTTTTCACTTAATCTAAGACATGCCATCCAGATCTCATGGCAAGAGGATAAAAAATTTAGAAAATCACTCGGTATTAATTAATATTGATTATGAATAAATTTAAAAATACTCATCAATAAAAGTCACAAGTGTGCAGTGCTGCCAACATACTATCATACTGTTTGATAGTGCGGATGTCAAGTAAACGGACTATATATTTAAACGTATTTTTGTGATATAAGAAAGAATTTCAAGAAGCTTTACATGTAAAAATTCATGGAATGCAGTTTTATTTAGATTTTTTTTTTAATACGAGGATATAATAATGTACAGCTACGGACAGAAAATTTCGGATGTCATTGTCATATGTCATTCCACTGACATCAAAATATAAAACAGATCTTTACTGACATTTTTATTAACGTATGATAATCTCAAAGCCAACACAATTTAGCCGTAAGTAAAAAAGATCGCCTATTATTTTACGATAGATCAGCCGCGTTGGCAGTCCTGACTCCTCATCCCGATCACTGACCTGTTCAATCCTTTGCAATTCGTTAGTCGCAAAACACCTACTTTTAAATATCAAGTATTTTTTGCATCTGCACAAGATACAACGATGGATAATGGATATCTTAGAAATTTCCAAACGGAAAAGAAATTTCCTCCATTGCAAGTCCCTATAGGCGCCATGCACATCTCTGTGTTCAGCGCCGCCTGGCGTGGTGATTTGTGAATTAGTGATATGAAAATATTTCTTGAGACTCATTGCATGGGAATAATATCACTCCATTATCACTCTTATGACAATTTACGATTGTAGTACATAATAAATACTTGAGCTTCCTGGTATTAAAATACATTACAATATTCAAGTTCAAATGTACACTAGTTTGAAACAACTCGCATTTTCCTACCACTAATGCAGAATATGGTCATCAAATGGTCATCGGTGTCGCATGTGTATGGTCCCTATAAATTACAATTAATAAGAACAATATACAATGAGAAAGAAAAGTAATGTCTCCCAGTCTCCCCCAATAAACTTTTAAATCGCGATCTACAAGGTAAACAAGCACAATATGTTGAATTTTACTTCATGGTTTTATTTTGTGTTTGTTTCCTGCTTGCTCGTTAGCTTGTCTGTTTACTTAGAGTGATCAGAAGAAATTAGGTCCTAATTTAAAATAGGGGAGACGTATTACTTTCTTGCTCGGTGTACGAAATACTCGAATTGATTGTGCGCCAGTCTAATATTTGTTTGCAACGTATTGTCATAATATCCGTCTCTTTCTGTAACTCTTTGGTTATAGCTAAGGAAAAAGATAGCGTTAGTTTCCAGAATTTTCTAGAATCATCGCGGACCTATGTTCAGTAGCATTCGATCTGCAGCTAATGTCACTTCATTGAGTTCGCATAACTAGCCGGTTGTAGTGTGGAGTGTGATCTGCAGAAAAAACCAAAACGATTAGCTCCAGTTCATTCCAAAACGCATTTATTTCTTAATTCGCGCTGCGTTCGTGTCGAATTCCCTTCGCGTTCCCCGTGTGATAAATTTTAAACAAAAGTATGGCCGCAATGTCAGTTATAGGAATCGACTTCGGGAACGAGGCGAGTTATGTTGCGGCCGCAAAAGCTGGTGGAATTGAAACGATTGCGAACGATTACAGTCTGAGGGCGACTCCGTAAGTATTTGCCGTTGCACTCGTCTCAAAAATTGTTCGACTTTGCGTTCGCTGTCAAACTTGACAATACAACTTTAAAAGACAAATCACATGGCAGAAGTGACCATTTATAGCAGCTAATAACCTACGATTTCCAAATTTGGTCGAACAGCTTACGCTTATGACTAACACCACTCTGCCTGAACAGTAGGTGTAACGCTAAGGTTAACTCTTTTTTGCTTATTAGGACATGCATAGCTTTTTCCGGAAAGAATCGGATTCTCGGTGTGGCAGCCAAAAACCAACAGGTGACCAACATGAAAAACACAGTATACGGACTGAAACGGCTGTTAGGTAGGAAATTCAGAGATCCGCAGGTGCAGAGGGAACTCAAATATCTGCCGTTTAATGCAGTGGAGGTACAAAATGGAAACATCGGCGTTAAAGTCTGTCGCAATTCATTTAGAAGCATTTGTATTTTTAATGTCAATGATTAACTTACAGGTTCATTATTTAAGTGAAGAACACATATTTTCACCTGAGCAGTGCTTAGCAATGTTGCTAACTAAACTCAAGGACATTTCAGCAACTGCTTTGCAGACCCCCATCAATGACTGCGTCATTTCTGTTCCTTCTTATTTTACTAACAATGAAAGAAAGGCTCTGCTGGATTCAGCCACAATTGCAGGTCAGTATATTTTGTGTAATAATTAAAGCTCGTGGAATTTGTATAAAATGTCACGAATGTTTGCCCCACCAAATAGACAACTTGCAGTTCAGGTTCGTTACGGGCAAATATTGCTGCTGAGCTGTTTCTCGTTCAGTAGTGGGGCGAATTTGAACATTTTTCATGCGGCCTAGTAATAATATAACTCAACCTTCCACAAATTTCATGAAATCTCTTTCATTCAAGAACAACACTTTTTGGAGTTGACCATGACCTGAGAAAACATATTTATTTTACCTTGGGACAATTTATATAAATTAAAATTGTCTAAATTTACTGTAAGGGCGAGGGCAAGGGAGTGGTTAAAATGACAGCTGAAAATTAAACTAATTAAACTGAATTAATTAACAGGGGATGGGCAGCTAAATTGCGGGTTTAATAACATTTTCGATTGACCAATCAAGAGCACTCTCAGAATATTCTCATCTTATTTTAACGTCATGTAATAATAAGGGATGGAGATATTCTGAGAGTGCTTCAGAGCAGTAAATCAAAAATGCTGTAAGCTTAGTTTAAACTTGAACTGGAATTGTACAATTGGGCCTTAATGTTGAATCACAGTATAAAAATCTACACAGTAACGTCACAACGTCACTTGCGTATAACTGTCACATTTATCATTTTGTTTGATACCTACTGACATGCAAATTACATTCACCTGTATTCTGTAAGCACCAACTCATTTCAATTGATACCCAACAATAATTGAAGAGAAATGAATTGATACGTAACCATAGCAACCACAGCAATTCACCAATGACGATTCTATATGCCGTAACAATCAATTGAAGAGAATACGGTTTTTAGGAAATCAATTGTTATGCTTGTTACATATCAATTATAACAAGCATAACAATTCATATGAAATGCTTACAGAATAGACCCCATTATGTCATATATGTACAGTGCACCAATAAAGAGATGGCTCCCCTACCGAGTGCAATAGCACTATGCTGAGTAGGCGGACAAGCGAGTGGAAGGAGCTTAACATTTTAGGGGGGGAGACATCTCTTTATTCGGGCACTGTACATAAGGGTATCAAACAGTATGGCGTCTTTTTGACGCTGACGTTTAAGTGTCGCTACTGTGGTTGTATTACAAATTGTGATAATAGTATAGACACAGTATAAGTAATTATCCAGTAGCGTCACTTAAACGTCAGTGTCAAAACAAAAACGCCATTCTATTTGATACCCTTTTGGAAATACAATGTAATTTGCAGCTGGGTAGGTATCAAACAAAAGAGCAAATGTGACAGTTATACTCGAGTGACGCTAATGTGTGATTCCTATACTCGGTCTGTTTGTTATCCTGCACTGGTGTACACTAGTGTACACTTTTTTTACGAAATATACTTTAATGCAGCTTAAATTCATTGATAATGTGTTAATACGAATCATACTTATTCATACTGACATACCACACAAACATTTCAAGTTGCATTAAAGAGTATTTTGCGAAAAAGTATGCATTGATGTACACCAGTGCAGGATAACAAACAGACCTATTGTTCCTATACTGTTATGTTCGTTTGTATTGCTCGGAGTTACTCTAAAAATTCGTTTCTCTCGGACCGAAAAAACTTCGAATTTGAATGAAAACTTCATTTGACAGTTTTTAGAGTAACTCTGAGCAATAACCTGTGAGCAACTAAAAATCAGATTAGAGTCGGCGGTGCAAAGAAAATGTATGTCTGTGATTAACTGAATTAACTAATCTAATACATTCATGAACTGTCAGACCAGCCTAACACCGAGTTAGTAACAGACATACTTTTTCTTTGCACCGCCGACTCTAATCTGATTTTTAGTTGCTCACAGGTTACAAACGAACAGACCTATGGAGTTCCAATGGTGTTGCAGCATCAAAGTGCATAAAGTTACTACATTAGGTATAATGTATAATGCTTGAAATGAAAATTTTCTTATATTTACATGCAGTGTCAGGCCACAGTGTCTTGTTGGCATTACATCTGTTGCCAATAGTTATTATTTAAGTTGTAAATGTTAAATGAAATAAAACATAAAAATCATAGTAATGGGCATGGTATTGGCTTTATTGGAAAGACAATTTTATGCCATTAGTGTTTAAATATGATTTCGGGCATATGGGCGCCGCGGCTGGCACGAATGAAGCGCAATCTCGAAGTACAATTCTTTACCACTTTTCGCGCAACTGTATATCGCCGTATATCGGCAATGACGCGGTGAATGTTGGCTTCCAAGTGGTCCAACGTCTCTGGTTTATCGGCGTAGGCTAGCGACTTCACATATCCCCACAGAAAATAATCCATAGGTGTGATATCACACAATCGTGGAGAGCAATTAACAGGTCCATTACGCGAAATTATGCGCGCGACAAAATCAGTTTATTGCAGATTGCGCTTCATTTGTGCCAGCCGCGGCGCCCATATGAACAAGGTCATATTTAAACACTAATGGCATAAAATTATATTTCCAGTAAAGCCAACACCATGCTCATTACCATGATTTTTATGTGTTTTATTTCATTTTCAATTTCTATACCTCTAAAAAAACACCCTTTAGTTACTTTGGAAAAAGATTAAATTTACTGTTTTATGCTTTATTTTTGGTATAACTCATATTTTAAAGTTATTATCATAAACCTACTATTTATAACTAGACTTATTATTTATAGAGAGAGAGGAGTAAGAATTTCAACATGGGAAAAGGTTCTCCAATTCGCTCTTTATAGGCATAATTGTTGGAATGTATTAGGAAAAAAAGTTTTGTGTTTTGTTTGCTACATAATAAAAAGTGAGCAACAAAAAATCAGATTAGAGTAGGCAGTGCAATGTCTATAATTAACTGAATTAATTAACGTAATACCATATGTCCAAATAAATTTCCGATAAAGGTAGGTCATGGAAGTGTAAATCAACCCGTAAAATGTGGCAAATTAAACTTCAATTTTACTTAACTAGAACTAGACAATATTTTAACTAAGAACTAGACAATATTTTAATGTAAATAATGTAATAATTTATCTTCCAAAAAAATTATTTGGACATGTATTACATTCATGGACCGTCAAATCTATTGACTTTTTATTTAAATCACAGACATACGTTTTCTTTGCACCGCCTACTCTAATCTGGTTTTTATTTGCTCACCGTTTATAACTATGAAAAGTACACAAAATATTTAGTTATTCTGAAATTATTTTAGTTTTTGTACTAGAGCTGATCTAAAGTGTACTAGCGTATTCTTTATATCCGAATGTACTGGAAAAATACAATTGTACTAGATATGGCAATCCTGTTCTATTGTTTGGCAACTATGAAAAGTACATGTACCGTATTTAGTTCAGTTTATAGGTTAACACCCAAATGCCCTGCAATATCTTTTTTTGTACATTTTACATATTTTAATTTAATTAATTATTTAATTATTTTTATCCACTCTCATATTATACTTGGACTTTTTTCCACATTTATGAAGCACTTTAAGTGACCTACTATCCACTAGTGGAATAAAGTTACTTTATTCCACTAGCGGATAATAATAAACAACGTACCATAGCAACCAGTAGGTATGACAAAGCCTGTCATGTTTCATTTTGCGAATACGAATATTTTTTAGTTAAATTTCACTCATTCTGATTCCTTAAATGTGGTGATTGTGGATAAAATGTTGTATTGCGTGCGTGTTTTAGATGCATTTTATCCACTTAAGAAAATGCTATCTAAAGCACTTATACAATAAAAAACTATTTTATGTTAATAATAAAATATTTCAAGGAATTTACATATGTCTGGAAATTGAACGCATTATCTGTGATTCAAGGACATCTTCACTTTGTTTCAAGCAACTTATTTCTCATTATTCAAGAATTATTGCGGTTGCATCGTCATCAGAAGTAATAACTATGTGATTATGATTACTATAACCGTTATACTAGATTAAGAATTATGTAACGAACATTTTTTCTTTCATTTTGCAATTTATTAAAATTTAAGGCGTCTTGAAAATTTTTTCCAGAAAAAAAAGACGCATATACAGATGGACTGAAAAGGAGGAAAAACTTTTCTATTTTCAACTTAGAGAAAAATGTTATTCTTTATAAAAGTTTTTGCTTGTTCTAAAACCACTAATTTTCTAAACAAAATCCAGATATTGTTTTTCTTAAGTAAAATAAAACAAAAAATTTTCTCTTTCTTATAGCGTTTTCCACTGGCTGCACCAGTGTGCACTGAGTGTATTTTCATCTCGGTTCAGCTTTATGTAATAAAACGAGATAGAGATATCCGGATTGTACACCGGTGCAGCCAGTGGAAAACGCTATTAATGTCATGCATACTACTTGCTCTTTCAAACTTTTGAATAAGATTGCGTGAAACATTTATGGAGACATGCACATTTGGAAACTCCACGTTAAATTTCTGTATTGATGAGTCACTTCTTCCATCTCATAACACTCCAGAAGATAAATTCTTTGTTGATAGGTTAACATTGTTTCAGCAATTATTAAATTTATCACAGTTCAGTTACTCTGTTTATTGGTAACTAACTGACATTTGCGACCTACGATACCTTGATTTTATGGAAGCTACCAAATAAATTTTTCGTTTTAAAGTTTTTATTTTACCTAAGAAAAACAATATCTGGATTTTGTTTATAAAATTAATGGTTTTCGAACAAGCAAAAACTTTTATAAAGAATAACATTTTTCTCTGAAGTTGAAAATAGAAAAGCTTTTCCTCTGTTTTCAGTCCACCTGGGGACACAGTATAATTCTTTATATTTGATTTTACGTTGTTGAATTTATTGTTTCCTTGCTGTATGGGATGGGATCGTTCAAGTTTAATGCAAAATTATGAGAAGTTGCAACCCTACAATTTAATAATAAATTAAATGTAGGTACACCATTTTCCAAATTAACATTTTTCAGGTTTTTCTTCCAGATATTTTAGAACTGAGTGCAAAATGATGAATTCTTAAATAAAAGAGATAAAATAAGAGAATATAGCCTTTTCTATTTTAATGTGATACTGTGCAACCTAAGCCAATTTTGATCTACGCTTTTAAAAGAATATAAAGCCGAATACACACTTGAGCAGGAAGTAAGTAAGTCATGATGCGACCACACCGAATGCGTCGCCATACTTTCGCGAAGAATTTTAGTTACTGACGTATTAGGCAATATTCGCCTCTGTTTCAGTTGTTTGAAGTTATCAGCAACAGAAAGAGAGCTTTCAAAAATTCTTCGTGTCCGCCTTGAGATACGCATATTCATATCTTTCTTACTCCTGATGAATTGATGATTAACACGTATGATAGTTAACATATTTCGTGTTTCACTAATCTCTTTCAAAACGTTTAAATCTTATTACCATAGCTTTGAATGCGCGATTTCCTATAATACATTTACGTATGTATATCGAAATAATAATAATAAAAATAATAAATACTAGCCTTCTTGAAGAATTGAAAATAATATACTCGTTAATCAACAGACAAACCGTATTTTCAAGCAATATATCAATAACGATATAATTGTGCACAACTGGTATATTACTCATATCGTCCTAAGCACACTCTGGGACAACGATATGATTAGCATAACTGACTTGTTATTCATATCGCTCTATAAAAAGTAGGTACGCTGGTTACTATGAATTATTTATTGATTTGTTTACTTGCTTAAAGATATCTCATTTTTTGTATTCGTGTAAAAAAAAGTAAACTTACTCGGCTTCGCTTTATCCATTTAAATTTCATGCGCTTTCAACATTTGTTATGATTATGAAGTACACCTTTCTCTGTAACATTTGTCTCTAATTGAAAAACACGGTAAACTTAACTCTGTACAGCCCATATTAAATGAAATACAGGGAGCACGACATTTGGGTGAATGACAAATGGGTGAACGACAAATGGGTGAAGTCATTTGGGTGAACGACATTTGGGTGCAAGCGACAAATAGGTGAATGCGACATTTGGGTGAACGACAATTGGGTGAACGACAATTGGGTGAATGCGACATTTGGGTGACCGACATTTAGGTGAACGACATTTGGGTGAACAACATTTGGGTGAACGACATTTGGGTGAACAACAATTGGGTGAATGCGACATTTGGGTGAACGACATTTGGGTGAACGACATTTAGGTGAACGACATTTGGGTGAACGACATTTGGGTGAACGACATTTGGGTGAACGACAATTGGGTGAATGCGACATTTGAGTGAACGACATTTGGGTGAACGACAATTGGGTGAATGCGACATTTGGGTGAACGATATTTGTGGGTGAACAACAATTTTGTAGGCAGTCGGATGACCGCCTAGCCCTTTTCTTACCTATGCATTAAAACTTGATCCAGAGATGACGCTTCGCGCATTCAGACAATATTTTGCGCATGCGTATAATAAATTTTTTGTCCGGTAGTAGAAATTAGGTCTTAAATGCATAAAGCAAACATATTATGCCTTATTCATAGAAGATAATAGTGACTACAAGATTTTTTGCCAATATTTGCCTAAACGAAAAATAGCTGAATTTAGAAATTTTTGCGTTTTTACGCATGTGGTCGTGATTGACGACTACAAGCGTAGATAAGTATATTTCAAGTAACAATTTATGATAATTGAATTCTATTTTTGTAACATTTTGTTTTCTGTAATTTCTGTTGTTGCTTTAAAATCATAATTCGTTCTTTCATGTTTATATTATTTTCATTATGGTTTCAATTAATATTTTGAAAGTTTACTAACTACAACTTTATTTGTGACAATTGAAAAGTTGAGTATAAAAACTGTTTCGTAAATTTTTCAGAAAATGTGTAAGCCTTATTTTTATATTGATATAAGTATTCCAATTTCTTTCGTTCAGCTCCATTTCTATAATAAAACAATTGTTAAAGCTAATGTATCTGTTTACAGATAAGTCAAACATTTTTACCGAAAAATAGTAGTTGTTAGATACTATAAAGTAGCAGACTCAATTTTGCAAAAAAATGGAGCTGCCCGGTTTTTCCACACAGCCATTTAATAATTACTACAACTTCTTCTTGATGAGAAAAGTTTGGCGAAATTTTATCAGTCGGCAGAAATTTTTTTTAATTTGAACTTTCGATCATAAATAAAGTGTCGAATCTCTAAGTATTAATAAATGATGTCGTAAATTTGAACGATATTAATTTAATAGTAATAAAAACATTTCCAGTGCCAAAAAGAAAACCATCCCTTTACCTACGCCTATGGTTTTAGTTATTCCGGTTTTAACAGAATATTAAATCTCTAAGTATTAACAAACGATATAGTAAATTTGAACGATATGCACTTAATAATAATAAAAATATTTCCAGTGCTGAAAAAAAACCCTACTACCGTCATACTGTGCGCCGGCGCAGTGGGTCAATGGCGCAGTCAATTATTTTTGTTCCTGTATAAATAGATGTGTAAATAGTGTATACTTCATCTCCAGCCTTTTCTGCTGTTGCATATTGTCATATTAATAGGATTTGCATTTATTCTGAGCGAAAAAAATTAGAAAAAATTGAAAACACCATTTTGTATATGTCGTAAATGTTTTCAATCTCTATTTGCCAATAACATAAGTTTCTTTTGGTTGCTTACAAACTCTGAACTCACCCACTAGACAACAAAGATAGATTTATACAAAGTTCTTACTTTTGCTGTCAAACAAGCATACAGCTGTCTCTTTTTTTGGTAACAAGAAAGAGTCGAAAACTGCTTGCTGCTGAAGGGCAAAATGCTTTTTGAAAAAAAAAAAGATAATAAATAAATGGTAATAATAGAGAAAGGAAAACAATAAAGAACATTAAGGCCCAGTTTTCCTGTTAGAGCTTAACTTTAAACTTCGCTTTATTAACTAAACATAGTTTGAAAATTAAAAAGGATATAGAAATGTACTCCAAGGGTACGCCACTGTAAGAATGAATGAATTAGTTTAAAATATGGCATATTTTTAATACGAAATGCTCGAGCAGGCAGTCATTTGTCAAGTGACGTATAGGGACCATGCACATGCGAAGCCAGCGCCACAAATGACCATATTCTGCATTAGTGGTATGAAAATACGAGTCGTTTAAAATTAAATTATTAGAGCAACATTTGAACTTGATATTGTAATGTATTTCAATACCAAGAAGCTCAAGTATTATGTACTACAATCGTAAAGTGTCATAAGAGTGATATTATTCCCATGCAATGAGTCTCAAGAAATATTTTCATATCACTAATTCACAAATCACCACGCCAGGCGGCGCTGAACGCAGAGATGTGCATGGCGCCTATAGCACAGCATTATGACATACAGCAGGTTCACTCTCCTTGGCGGGAAAATTTCCCGCGCAAACTGAGCTGCCATATTCCGGATGGAGAATCTGTCTAACCTGTATTCGACTGGACGCACGGAGTGTTTCTTTTTCTCACTCTTATATGCACTGAAACGCAGTCGCTCTCCCTCACACTTCTGCTCATTGCGTGCATCGAACATTATGTGGAATGCGTCCTTAAATTGCACGAATACGATCAGTGGTGGCTCGTGTAATTAGCAGCATAATAGGTGCTTTCGATTATGCATGCTGGGGTAAACTTAAACTCTAGGCTTTCAAGTAGTGATCGGATAATAAAAATAAACTGTCATCCGATTATCAAAATAACTGATGGCTTTTATAAGACTGGAAAATGTAGCTCGCCTAAATTACGTTCACCCAAACTCGTTAAGGCCAATTATCGTTCACCCAAACGTCGTTCACCTAAATGTCGTTCACCCAAATATCGTTCACCCAAACGTCGTTCACCTAAATGTCGTTCACCCAAATGTCGCATTCACCCAATTGTCGTTCACCCAAATGTCGTTCACCCAAATGTCGTTCACCTAAATGTCGTTCACCCAAATGTCGTTCACCCAAATGTCGCATTCACCCAATTGTTGTTCACCCAAATGTCGTTCACCCAAATGTCGTTCACCCAAATGTCGTTCACCCAAATGCCGTTCACCTAAATGTCGGTCACCTAAATGTCGCATTCACCCAATTGTCGTTCACCCAATTGTCGTTCACCCAAATGTCGCATTCACCTATTTGTCGCTTGCACCCAAATGTCGTTCACCCAAATGACTTCACCCATTTGTCGTTCACCCATTTGTCATTCACCCAAATGTCGTAGACCCGAAATACAGACTCAGTGTGTGATAATTTATGTCTTTAATAGTTTAAAGTTATAATAAATTCTAAACACAGAATTAAAAGAAACCGTCAGCACACTTATATTTTTTGATTATTTGTGTATTTAGGTAATCAAGATTTTATTCTCAGAATTGAATATGTCAGATAACTAATAAATAAAAAATAATTCGTAGAACATTATCTGACAAATAAATCTTAATAAGTAGGGCTAGCGAGAAATGTTAAAATTCGCCCCACTACTGAGCGAGAAACACAGCCCAGCGGCGTGTGATGTCGTGTTTCCGAGCGCTACGCCGCGCGCCGCCGCATTAGCGGCAATATTTGCCCGTAACGAACCTGCACTGCGAGTCGTCTACTTGGTGGGGGAACATTCGTGACGTTTTATACAAAGTCCGCGAGCCTTACTAATAAGTCTCGTGGAAAAGTTACTTTATCGATTATTAATTTATTTGATTTATTGAATAAAATCATTTATACAAAAGTATAGTTTCTGAACATCCCAGTTAAATATGGACTAGCATTTTTAAAATTTGTTTCCATTGATCAGTAATGAATAAGCATCAGTCTTCTTTACAATCGACAAAGAGGTGTATAAATGCTGCTTGACACTGAAAAAAAAAAATTAACACACATTTGAGTACGATTTTAATATACGCTGCAACTGTAATAGAAGAGTTACCTCCAAAATTACGAGTGTGGATTTAATTTCTTATCAGCCGCTTTTCATGTCTGTTGTTTACCATTTTAATTGATAAATAAAATGACGCTTTTTATTGCTGCTTTAAATGTAAAGCATCTTTAGTGTTACTTTTCTGTTATTATGTTGAATATTTTGGTGAAAAATTTTATAATTTAGCAGAAGTTGGTCCTTCTAAGACTTCCAAACTCTGAAATTGAGTATATTATGAATTGATTTGATTTCTTTACTGCTAATAAAACAAACTTTACAAAGGCAACCAACTAGAAGAACTGTGTAACCTCAAATGGTTAATCACATGAACCGTTCACATTTCTGTAATTTCTCAGAATTGGTTTTCTTGCAGGATTAAACGTGTTACGTTTGTTTAATGAAACAACCGCAACGGCGCTGGCGTACGGCATTTACAAACAAGATTTACCATCTCTGGAAGAGAAACCCCGCAATGTGGTATTTGTAGATTGCGGCTACTCGTCTTTGCAAGTGTCTGCCGTTGCATTTAATAAGGGAAAATTGCGAATGTTGTCAACAGCTGCGGCTTCTGATTTAGGTGGTCGTGACATAGATTACATAATGGCTGAATATTTTTGCAAGGAATTTTTAAGCAAATACAAAGTGGACGCTAGAACTAACGCCAGGGCTTTTATACGTTTGCTTGCCGAAGTAGAGAAATTGAAAAAGCAAATGTCGGCCAATTCGACTTCACTCCCTCTTAACATCGAATGCTTCATGGACGATAAAGACGTGCACGGAGAAATGAAGAGAGCCGATATGGAAGCGCTGTGTGCACATTTGTTTCAGAAAGTTGAAACTACTTTAATTCAATGCCTTGAACAGTCAGGTAAGAAAACTTTTTTTTTTGATAAGTATATCTTTCATTTAATTGTAAATTAAAAGATAAGACCACAATAAGACTCACTACAAGGTAGATACCACCCGATTATACTCGCATTCTTAGGGTTAACAGTTGAAGATATCCATTCAGTAGAAGTTGTCGGGGGTTCCTCAAGAACTCCCGCCATAAAACAGCTTATCGAGAAAGTATTTCGGCGGACTCCGAGCACCACATTGAATCAAGATGAGGCTGTCAGCCGAGGCTGCGCACTTCAGTGTGCAATGTTGTCTCCCGCTGTCCGAGTCAAAGAGTTCAGCGTGACCGACGTGCAGGCCTTCCCAATTTTTATTTCATGGGACGCCAGTTCTGACGGAGAAGCTCCGGGTGAGATTGAAGTGTTTCCAATCAACCATGCCGTTCCTTTCTCGAAGATGCTTACGTTCTACAGGCAGGAACCGTTTTCTCTTAGAGCTACGTACGGTGGACATATTCCTTATCCAGAGAAAAGAATTGGTAAGACTTTACAAATTACTAATACCTATTTTTATATTTATAACATTTATATCACAAAATCTTTAAACCGGACACTAAGTAGCGCACAAAACACCAACTTTAAATATAACATTTATATTTATGTTTTGAGTTTTAACTTTTATTGCCCTAACAACAATTATTTTCCTAATTGTTGCTGGGAACACACACACACACTCACATGCTAAAAACACTTCATGGAAATCTTTGAATGGTGTAAACCGGAGGATATTCTCCTCACCAAATTTCTAGAGGAAACGCATTAACATGATTTTCTTTTCTCTAAATAAACGTTTTTATTTTCTATAATTCTTTCAAATAAATGAAATAAATTTTAGGCACTTGGACTATAAAAGATATTAAGCCAACTGCAGACGGCAAGACACAAAAAGTCAAGGTGAAAGTACGCGTCAATTTACATGGCATAATGACAGTCAGCAGTGCTTCGCTCATTGAAACCAAAGAGAGCACCGAACCAGAACCGATGGAGGAAGAGAAACCGGAAGAAACTGGAGACCAACAAGCGCAGCAACAGCAAAACCCTCCTGAAGTGAATTCGACTGCACCTGAGGTAGGCTCCAGCTGGACGAAGAAAATATCAGCCTGGTTCGGCCGGGTATGCATTAGACCTGGCCCATGCCTGGCTATCAAGTTTCGTTCATTTTGTATTATTTCTTCCTCATTTTTATTTGTGATCGTGTCTAGTGCAACCCTTTTTCTTTGACATGTCTTTAAATGTATTTGTTTCGATGTAAATTTTTTCTTGCTATGTTGATACTGAATTTCAGGAAGGTGAGGAGAAAAAGGAGAAGAAGAAGAAGCATATTGTGAAGAGCATCGAATTACCCATTGAATCCTTGACGTACGGTTTCTCTCAAGTAGAATTAAATCAGTACACTGAGCAGGAATTCAAAATGATTGCAGGTACGTTAAAAAAATCGTCCCGCATTTAATATTTCATTAATTTGTTTCTTTTCTTTTTAATAATAAATGGTTTGAAGAGTTGCAAAAACAATTTATTTTTTAAACTATAATTAACCTCCTCTTACTTTTCAGAAGTTAATAGGTGGTAGTAATAGAGTGACAGAAATTTTTCGTTTTCGTTTCAGCTGATAAACAAGAAAAAGAACGTGCAGATGCAAGGAATGCCCTCGAAGAGTATGTGTATGAACTGCGAGGCAAGTTGTCCTCAGATGAAGAGCTGGCTCCTTTCGTCCTTGAAAAAGATCGAGAAGATTTAATTAGAATGTTAGATAATATGGAAAATTGGTTATATGAGGAGGGCGAAGACTGCAACAAACAAATTTACCAAGATAAATTGTCCGAGTTGAAAGCGAAAGGCGAACCTATCCAGACAAGACGCATTGAATTTGAGTTGCGGCCTGCAGTAATAGAAGATTTTGCTAGATGCTTGCAGTTAGGGATGAAGGTACTGGAACAGATGCAGAATAACAATGCAAAATTTGCTCATCTTAACGAAGAAGACGTTCGTAAAGTAGAGCAGGCCATAACTCATTCTTACCAATGGTTGGAACAAACTCGAAGCACACTTGCAAGCGCTCTTAAACATTTACCACCTCCAATTACCATAGCTCAGATTAGGCAAGAGAAGTCGAGCTTTGAAAATATTGTAAACCCCATTGTTAACAAGCCACCGCCGAAAGCTCCGTCTCCTCCAAAGGATGAAGCCGAGGCTAAACCAAACCAAGATCAGCAACAGAAACAGCAGGGACAGCAACAACAGCAGTCGTCCCAAAACCAGCAAAAACAGAATTCCTCAGAAACGCAGGAAAACATGGAATGGTCGTCTCCTTAGGTAGAATATTAAACAAAATGTTAATTATAATCACTTTTGTGCTTAGTTTAGATGGTTTTGGTCCAGAGAGAATTTTTTAGCTCGAATTTGAAGTAATTCAGCATTAAATCATATGTAATAGTCTAATTTATGTGTCATTTCTGCCTGCAGAAAGAAATTTTCTCGTGGATTCAAAACTAGGCACTATTAATTATTTTTTTTAATCGTACACTGTCAGTGACCTCCCGAAATGTTAAACGTAAATTGGAATAATGTTTGTGTATTACTTTCTTAGGTTATGCAAACGCCTCAAGCTTCATTCCACCCATTTTTCTTTTTGTTATCTGAAAATTGTTTCTACGCGTTCTGCGTTAGTAAAATAATCATATATTTACTGTTGTTTTATTTCAACACTCCTTTCAGTAAACAAATTTAAAGTAAAGTGCATCAACTTGTTCTTTAGAATATATTAAAGTAATTTAATTTAGCCTGGACTCAGCCTGGAGTTACATAGGTAATACATGTAATATAATAATTTTTATCACAAAATTTTGTGATACAAATTTCATCGGACAAGAACCAACTTTAAACAGTAATATAATAACTTATAGCGACATTTCACGTCGCGTCGATCAAATTCAACACTTTCTTCACAAATTGTTTTGAAAAATTAGTACTATTAAATTGAACACTCGTGAAAAGTGTGCATACAGCCAAAAAAATTTAGAAAAGCAAAACAACATTGACAAGAATGAATACACAGTGGTATCAGTACCTATACAGCACAGTTAAAAAAAACCATCAAGAGTATGAAATAAGTGAAGACATAAAAAATCATTTACTCGACGTTTAAAAGTATTAAAGTCATTTGTATGTTTCATATGACCAGGTAGGTGATTGAAAATGCGAGCTGCTACAAAACAAGGAGACCTCTCAAAAAGAGTCATACAGTGTTGATCAGTTAAGCAAACCACCATATCTCGTTGGGTAGCCATGCATAGTATTGTCACTGAACGGCCGTCTGTAAATATAAACATATCCAAATAGAATTGGTAACATTAATTGAGTAGGTACGTACATATAGCTGGGTGGTCTGGCTTAAAGCAATTTTCAACTGCAGTTTGGATCACAGTAGAAAAATAAGAGGCGAAATGATTTGCTATGATAGATTCATCAGTTACTTTTTGTTCACCAATCATAATTTCTGTTCTTTTGGTCTTTTTTGAGAAACCGCTCAATTGCGAATTAATTAAATTTCATATTTCATTGGAGGGATTAGGAACATTTTTTACCTTTGAGTCAAAAAAATCCTTCCTAGCATTATTTAGTTTAGCTTTAAATTTGTTCTTAGCAATTCTATAAGAGTTCTTAAGTGTCGATTCATTCAGATTATACTGTAGCCACCAAAGCTTTTTAAGTTTATCGTTTCCAGCAATAATGTCTGGGGTTCGCCGAACCCTTCTCTTTTATTTTTGTTCATTTTCAAAATTTTCATTTAACTTCTGAATTAATCGCCGTCCCCTTTTCGCGAGCGGCTGTTTATATATTAAAAATTCCTGGTGCGGGTGATATGACACTGTAAGGAAGAAGTCCCTTCGCCTAGAACCCCAGGGGACGATCGCGAAGCCCTAAAGAAATATTGTAAGAAGAGGTTATCTGCTGCTAAGCCTCGAACTCCTTAAAGGCAGGAACTATTTACACCCCATTGTATGGAGTTTTTCTAATTAATATACTTAATATTACTGACCCGGTATAGTTCTTTTATTTTGGGTATATGTTTGCATTTTAAATCATTTGCTACAGCATTGAGTCCAAGGACTACGTCCTCCGATAATTAACTTACAAATAAATAAATGAGATTAATCTTTAGCAAAAGTACAAGGGTTCGATGTCTTTTCATTATTTTAAATGTACTAGATTCATTATTTCTATCTCTACAAGTCAATAATGAAAAGGCCGCGGAATTTGTTTTCCAAAACAAAATCGGTTATTGCGTGTTTAATTTCAAATAACAAACATGGTGTTCGGACGCTTCGAACCGTACGCTGTAAAAATGCGACCGGAGGGCGCCGCACTGTCCCTTTCAAGAGGATGGAACACCCAGCGAGTCTTTAGAATTCTATAACGTCGCGTCGGGCACCACAAATTGCACTACAGTCTCACAAACATCGTAAACCTGTCATAGAATAACGTTTAGCTTTGTGTTCGTTTAGATTTTGTATGGTTTGAGTCGCGCTAAAATTGTAGATACATGTCACTTATAAAGAAGAGATCAAATTACGTTGCAAATTAAAGTATTTCGCTTTAGTCTGTTTTGTTTCAACAAGTACAGGATGTATTGAAATTCCAGCCTGGTCACTTGTACCGTTAAGTAGTTGCAGATGGTGAGAGACCACCGCGAGGCTGTAGGACGAGCTAATTGGGGTTGCTTAATTTATGAAGTGAGTTGAGACTAGAAGCAGCGATTATCATTTTCCGAGGTTGTTTATCCTGCGAAGTCCGAGGGGTTGGGTTAATTTTTAAATGGGAAGACAGGAGCGCGAAGACAGAGAGGATTCAATCTCTCGAAACCACCAGCTGTGTGATTTGAAGTCAGTTAGGTCGCTCCGATATTCGAAAGTGAAATCTGTTAAGCGAGTTTTACTGTACTTCCTGATAACCGTAATTTTGTTTCTCTGTATTGTTTTAACGCAAGGGTTTTTTCGCTTCATTATATTAGATCCCTCAGTGGCTGATACAAGGAGTTTTTACCTTTTTTTTTGCAATAAATAATTAATTAAATCTAGCTTCCGCATTTTTATTCAACGTAATTAGTTCCTTTAGTCTCTCAAGTATTCACCGACGCACCAAAAAGAACTGAGTTACAACAACGTAAGTCCAGATTTGCAGCGATTACGAGCCGTATTAGAAATATTATTATTTTATTGCGGATTCCTCGCAAGGATCACAACAAAACGTAAACAAATAAGTAGGTTAACAGAATAGCGCCGGCCCATAAATCTTAAGTAGCAGGTAGCTGTAGTCGACCCAGACGGATAGGATTGTGCATGACTAATTGCAGTAATAAACCGTTGTGTGACCCTTCTTGGGAATATCCCCGCAAGTAAACATTGTCGGTCCAGTTATTTAATTTGTTACAAGAAAGATCCTTATTTTGGAAACGGCCCCAGATTACAATATCGATATTTGGCAGCACTATGCTTACTAGTGCTAGTGAAGGCTGTATAAGCAGCCAATCAGCCATCTTCGCGCTTTTTGATGAAAAGTTCAAATGAATGTACATAAAAAGTTAACAAAGTTCACACCATGTTCACACACAGCCACACTGAGGTGCGCCCCCCCCCCTTCAATTAGGAATTTGCAATATTTTATAATTTCACATATTGTTTGGTACTTTGACTCATTCAATAGAAATTGGTTTTTGTTGTAACCTTACCACATGAACCCGCCTCTGCCGCATCCTCTGCACTCCTTTGATTACGCCACTGGTAAAAAGACAATTTGATCAATTGTTAATTTAGTAGTAGTAGTTTATTCACTAACGGCCATTTGCACTGCTTGTGGTTAAGTTCTAGTTAAAATTTAACCATAATTAAAGTTGGAATTTCTTTGCACACGTCAAATAATTAAGGATTAATCGTTTAATTATTAGTTATTGTTAAGCCGTACCTCGGGTAGAGTTTAAGTTGTTTGCTAAAGTCTACGTACGACCTGTCGTAAAAAACAGCAAAAACTATAGAAAATAACGTGAATTGTCTATTACATGCCGAGTAAATACAAAAACTTGACGAAAATGATTTAATTGTGTTCAACTCATGTTCATCTTTATTTAGTTTGGAATTCCTAGGCAGTGTATGAAAGAGTTATTTTGAAATAATAACGATGTTGCCTTTAGAAGACTTCGTTTATTAATATTTTAAGTGGAAATTGAGCGTTTCTTAGAATTTCACAAATTTTCGTATGTTAAATCTTGTAAGTTCATACTTCCAGATTTTTTATTATCAGCAAAAAAATTTTATATTTGCATTTTATTACTAATTAAACATAAGTCAGGATTAGTTAATCCAAAAGTTAATTTTAAGCGGTGCAAACCAGTGTTACATATCTAACTTAAGTAACTATTTTCAATAAATGGTCGCAATTCGCAATACATAATAATTCGTAAGTAACTACTGCCTACACATATTTACACAGATATTTATTTGAAAATAATGGTCCTCGGGCAAATAAAAATGAACGTATGCAATGATACTTCAGAATAAAAACAACAACTACACAAATGTTGTAACAGATACAATTTTCAAAGTATCTAGATTCAGATACAGATACTTAGCCTAATTTGAAACTCGTTACATTTACATATACTTCTTTTTTAAAAGTAACTAGATCCAGATACATATATACATATATACTATATATGTATCTAGATACCTTTCAGATACTTTTAGATAATACATAAATGTGTTACATAATAATAAAAATAATAATTTCAATAAAAAAAACTGACAAAGCAACAAAGTTTGAAACTGATAAATGTCAAACAGAAAGAACAATTATCGTTTTATGACATTAACAAAATTACACTGAAGAGTAGAAGGTATATACAAGACATCAAATCAAACATTAGACAAGTTCAAAGTAGATTACGTTAATATATTCTTCAACTAAATATGGCTCCAAACTTTAATAGTAGTCAATATAATATGTATTTCCGTGCAAAAATTTCTACTGCTGGTTAAGCTATGTACTCAGTTAAGTAGATAGTGTTTGCGGCTCTCGTGCAGCATTTGTGATTGGCTCATTCAAAATCATTCAGAATTATAGCCAAATATATCACAAATGCTGCACACTGGCTATAATTTTGAATGAGCCAATCACAAATGCTGCACGAGAACCGTAAAATACTATTCGCTTAGCTGACTGAGTAGGTAGCTTTACTGATTTATCCGTTGTGGAAGTTTATTATAAAAAAATATTGCATAATATAAAGATTTTTCATTAACGTTTAGCCTGTGTATTGGAAAACTGTACTTTTAGTTTCTTGTAACATAATGTGAAATGGCATTTTTATTTTTATTTAAAAAATGTATCTGTGTATTTAAATGCTCAGATATATACATAAATGTAACTAAATACAGTTACAGATACGAAGTACTACAATGTAACTAGTTACAGATACAGATACACTGAAAGTATCTAGATACTGTATCTAAATATTTGTAACTAGATATGTTACAACACTGCAACTACACGTAAACTACTAGTAAAACACGAGTGGGCTGGAGGAAAACAATTAGGTTTTACAAATCGAATTACTATGGTTATAACTAAAGATCGGAATTACATATTTTGACGTCATCAATTTGAGGACGATTGATTTGATTATAAAAAAGAGACAAGTTTATTTTTAATTCGTTTTCAGTGCGCGATCCTTTTCGGAATAATCTGGGGAGCGTCCGGATTTCCAAAGCAGTTCCTCAAAGTGCGTCATAACAACATAGATCGCTCACATGATGACGTTCAAATATATGTAATACTAATAGCAGTAATAACCAAACTGTTTCCATCCGTTTCAGACGCGACTGATGAGTACAAACTGCTTTTGTAAAAATAAAAAGTTTTTACCCAAGTTGTTATTGACTTTTTACCCCTCCTTCTTTTTCTCAGTACTATTTGAGGTTTAAATTCAATAAACACCCTGTGTAAGCTAGATATGAGTGAAATCGTAACATTCTATTTCTTTTATCCGTTCGCACGAATTATTTCAATCACGCGTTGTGGAAGAAATCGGTTGAGCGAGACCTAGAGGCACAAACACTTTTTCAAAGTAGAGATTTGATCAAGAAATAATTTCGGCATTCGCATTTTTAGACATGATACAATCAAAACATCCTGCTGCACTATGTTGGCGCAAGTAAGTGGGAGTGGCATAGGTGGTATAACCAGAACGACAGGTAGAAGAAGTTCGCTGGTGTTAACATAAACAAGTTTAAAAGTCTGTTGCTCCACGTAAGTTTTTGTGTTTCACGTCTAGAATTTCATGCCACAATTAAATAACTTTAAAACACTTGTAAGTTAAGCTGTAACTGTTGCGCTAACACGTGGAATTGTGGAAATAAGAATTTTTTCTTATTGTCGCAATTAAAGAGGATTAAAAGAGAGCGGGCAGTTAAATAGCTTTAGCAAGACGTAATATTGTGATGTATGTATGTTTAACTTCGTAGAAAAAAATCGCATCGTTTGTACCAAGGACAAGGTTTATCGTAAAAGTGGAACAGAGAAAGTAACGCGCGATATTTCTGCATTCATTGTCAACGCGTGAAATTTTTAATTGATTTAAGTCGCGACCAGAATACAACTTAAGTTACTACGTAATACAAACGTAGTTATGACTAACATTGCGATTTTTGTCTAGCGTTTAAGGACAAAGTTATATATTGTTCTCACAAGGTAAAATTATGTATGTTGTCATCACCGGCAAATAGAACAACGAAGACAAGTTTCAGTAATCAATTAACACTTGCGTAGTATTCTCGCGTTTTGTATGTAGTACTACATCGCACAATTCGCTTTCCAGAAGAGAAGAAAAACGACGAGATGGGGTTCGGAAGGAGCATGGACGGATGCGGAAATTGCATGAAATACAGCATGTTTATCGTTAACTTTTTAATATTTGTAAGTACAGATTTTGTTAGTCATTATTGCTCATTGTTGACATTCTCGTGTTAGTTAAGCTAATCGATTTACGTGGTCAAGAAAAATTCTACGTACTTCAGTTTAAGTGTGGAAAATCGTTACACGAATTCTACAATAAATTTTGTATCTACCTCTACCCAAAACAAAAAGTCGTAAAGACTACAGATTATTATGGAACTAAATTACTCTTACAAAATTAAAAATATATATTTAAATGTGCTTAAAATTAATAATTAAAGCTGGTTCTTGTCCGATGAAAATTGTATCACAAACTCTTTTAAACGGACACTAAATGACACATAAACACTTAACGTTTCGCAGTCGTCCGACAGCTTCGTCAGAAGTAACATGTTTATTACTGCTGACGAAGCTGTCGAACGACTGCGAAACGTTAAGTGTTTATGCGCCATTTAGTGTCCGTTTAAAAGAGTTTGTGATACTTAAAATTAATCGTGAAATTCCATGTCAATATAATTTGCTTTTCTGGAAATAGTATCATACGTTGACGGCATAAAGGAAACACAAGATAAACAGCTACAATACAGAGTGACTGTCAATTAACCCGACAAAATGAAACCACGATAAGAAACGATGTCCGAGAGTATGGGAAAAAGTCCTTTAACATTCTTCTATAGAATAACGCTACTGTTGGAAAAACGTGACGTAGTTATGGAGGAAGGTTAAAGAATGTTTGGCGAATAGTTAGTCTGTTCGTATTCTACGTTTATAAAACTGGACCTAAATGTGCTCTTAAAAGTATGCTAAGGCCCAGCTGTACAATGCCAGTTTAAATTTAAGCGAAAGCTTAAACGCATGACAACGATTATTTTAACAATTGTTGTATAGGATTTAAGCTTTGGCTTAAAATTAAGCTGGGCCTAAGTGTGATTTTGTAACATCTCAGCATAAACCTGGTTATTTATTTTCCAGGTTGGAGGAATAATATTAGTCGGTTTAGGCGTTTGGTCAATAGTAGACAAATCCTTTGCGAACCGACTCCTAGGAACAAATCTGTACGAAGGAGCAATATACGTGATTTTAGCAACCGGAATCCTCGTCCTTCTCATATCCTGCTTCGGTTGTTTCGGTTCTGTAAAGGAAGTGCGATGCTTACTTGTAACCGTAAGTGAGCAAATACACATATTGTTGACTTTGTTCTACGCAATGAAATTTTTGTAGTATTTCATAGCGGTTTTCCTAATTTTTGTCACGATGCTGGTCGGCGGTATATTAGGATACGTTTTCCGCGAGAAAGTAACGACCACACTCAGGAATGAAATGTTTTCGTCATTGCGAATGTATGGTAACGAGAGGGCGTACACGGAAGCTTGGGACACGACCCAATCGAGATTACAGTGTTGTGGAGTATTTTCGCCGGACGACTGGAAAGGGCAGCTTCCAGATTCTTGTTGCAGAGAACCGACTCCAGGCAAAACGCAAAGGTGTCAACTTCTTGTACAAAATCAGAACGCTTTTACTTTATACCAGAAGGGTTGCTATAATGTCACTAAGGAATTCGTTCAGGATCATGCTACTATTATTGGTACAGCAGGCATAATAGTCGCATGCCTTATGGTATGTATGATGAAGCAACATCTTTACAAATTTATTGTAATATATTTTGTGTTCCAGGTTTTGGGCATGATATTCTCGTGTGCGCTGTATAAAATGATAGACGAATAATGCCGTAGCGCTCAAATTAATTCGTTACCGAAAGATAAATCGGTACTAACAAACTACCGTATGATTTTTAAAATTTTAGATCAAGGGAGACCAAAACGTATGGCGTAAATTAGCAAACACAACAGTTTATTCAAAATGATATTTACAAAACTTCAAAATGCATTCATAATTGAACGATATTTTCCCAGTGGTGTTAACCAAAACGTACGTATGAGTTAATTTAAGCTGTATGTTTTCCTCTTCACGGCTTCCCTTGATCTAAAATTTTTAAAATCATACGGTACATATATATATTTTCATCTGCACGTTTGTAAAATATTGTGAAAGAATTTATTGTACTTAATATATTTTGAACGAATTTACATGTTTGTACCTGCATTCCCATTGTAACAACTTGAAATGTACTCAATATCATATCTAATATAAATTTTATTAAAATTTTTGTTTAATTTTTTTTGCTTGAGACTTAATTTTAAATTCAACTTATATAGAAAAATTGCACTATGGTATGTATACAGGGTAATTCTTAAATGTACTGACAAAGAAAAAATGGTGGAAGAATAAACATCACATCCTCTATATTTTGTAAATCAAATCATCAATTATAATATATTTATAAATAAGAAATCAAGTAATTATTGTTACTATAAAAAACAAAACGGACGATAATTTCTAAGTCTCAGAGGATTACGTGCACCAGAATTCTTTTGCGCACCAACTACTCGGTATAGGGACCATGCACATGCGAAGCCAGCGCCACCAATGACCATATTCTGCATTAGTGGTATGAAAATACGAGTTGTTTAAAATTTTTAGTGTACATTTGAACTTGAATATTGTAATGTATTTCAATACCAGGAAGCTCAAGCAGTATGTACTACAATCGTAAATTGTCATAAGAGTGATATTATCAGACAACGGACGGAATGATGGCATTCAATGTCGTTCGCATAAGCGGCGCGCCCTGCGCGGTAACTGGTTGTCTTAATATCCCGAGCGTAAAATTTGGTATTCGCATCACTACAGTTTAAATTCTAAATAAATATAGTAATCCTTTCAAAATAAGAAATTATAATTTACGGATTATAACTTTATGTTTATTATAGCATATTAATCAATTTTTTGAAAGTAATATACACTCGTGGACAAAAAATTCCGGACACCCAATTTAATTTCTGTTATCGTAGGATATCTGTTATCGTTTTTGTTTTGTTTTTTTTTACAACATGTGAAACATTTACAAACTAAGATTGGGAAATAAAAAAGGGGTAGTATACATTTGATTTATTTGCAAAACTTAAGACAAACCAAAACTGTGCAAAATTATCTTTAGTCAAAAAATCTTAGTGTGCTGTTTATTCAGTTTTCCTAAGTTGAATTGCTTTTGTCGAACGCGCATTTTAACTGTCTAGAGTGACGTTATTATTTGGAAAAAATGCGACCTGAAAATGTAGCTCGAGCAGTAACTCTAAATGAAGATGGACGCAGCATAAGATACATCGCCAATGTGTTGAATGTTCCTCGAAGTACCATCCAAGACGTAATCCAACGATATCGCCAAACTGCGGAGTACACGAGAAGACCAGGATCGGGAAGACAACGCATCACAAACCGACGACAAGGCCGCTTTTTGGTGTTATTTACACTACGCGACCGTGGTTTACCATCAACAGTTTTATCTCGTCAAGTGGAAGAGGTACATGGTACTGCAGTTTCAGCTCGAACCGTTCGCCGAAGATTGCAGGAATACGGATTGACATCAAGAAGACCTGCTGCTTGTCCCCTTTTGCTCCCAGCTCATCGTGTTGAGCGACTACGTTTTGCACGTGAACATAGACATTGGACAATGAAGCAATGGAGCTATGGAGCTCCGTATTGTTCACGGATGAGTCTCGTTTTCATCTACGTTCACCAGATGGACGAGAACGTGTGTGGAGAAGGCCAGGTGAACGGTTTTCAGATTGCTGCATAATGCCAAGAATACCATTTGGTGGTGGCAGTATAATGGTGTGGGCTGGTATTTCAATGCACGCGAAAAGTGAGCATGTTCTCATTGAAAATGGTGCGATGACGGCTGAAAGGTATATCAACGAATGTTTAGCTGATCACGTCGTACCATTTGCTGCATTCTTAGGTGAAAATTTTACGTTAATGCACGATAACGCACGACCACACATTGCACAGGTGGTTACGCGCTATTTGAATGAAGTCAATATTCATCGATTACAATGGCCAGCTTGAAGCCCGGACTTGAACCCAATAGAAAACCTCTGGGATTGATTGGGGCGACGAGTTCGGCATCGACAGTCCACACCAGTAACAATTCAAGAACCAGAGTAGCTCTTGTTGAACAATGGGAAAACATCACACAAGAAGAGGTCTCTAACTGTTTTCTAAGTTTACCACGCCGTATGGCAGAAGTCATTACAGCTCGTGGAGGTAGCACACATTATTAGTCAACCAAAATTTTTTGTTAACGCAGTTCTGAAACCTAGTCAATAAGCCAAATGAATTTTAGTTATTTTTTACACTTTTCTGTTTTTCAAGTTTTTCTTATGAAATAAATGTTTAGTTCCTTTTTTTATTCCCCATTCTTACTTTAATTGAACAAATAAATAGGTAATATTTCATAATTTGTAAAAATAAACGAAAACAAACTTTTCCCCTTATGATCACATAAATTAAGTTCGGTGTCCGGAATTTTTTGTCCACGAGTGTATATTGACCCGGCTTCTGCCCGCCGCTCATGAACTTGCTACTTTACGTGCGCGTTGAGTCCTCGAGGCGAAGTGACCGTGAACAGTCATACAAATGTCCGTCCTTTGGATATTATTCCCATGCAATGAGTCTCAAGACTGTTGATGATATGTGATATCATATCTGTGATATGTTTTCATATCACTAATTCACAAATCACCACGCCAGGCGGCGTTGAACGCAGAGATGTGCATGGCGCCTATAACAAGACTCTAAATAATCGAAAAATGATTTGTGCGGACTTTCCTTTGAAGTCCGTCGCAACTCGCTCCTGACAAGCTTCAGTCTTTCTTCCATGTGACTTACACATAAATCTGACAAATTTAATTCCTCGTACAAATTCTTCACGATCAAAGCGGATTCTAGACCGAATCTTCCGTAGTGCTTTTTGAGAATCTCTTTCTGGGTGTCTTGATGGGCATCCACCTTTCAGTATATCGGTACCTACCGATTTCTCCATTAAGAAACAGATTATTAAAAGCATCTCTAAAATCATTTTGAACCATTAAGATATAACCAATCTCCATTAATACGGGGGTTAGGTGATTATATAGTTTTAGATCAAACTTATCAGCGAAGTACATGCCCAAAGCAATTGGAAAATAGAATGGGAAATATTCGGCTTTGTATTTGCAGAGTAGGACTTCATTGTGAATACATTCGAGTTTGCTCTTGCCTCAGCAGCTTTTACAATCATCTGCCCGTATACGCCTAGTTTCAAAAATGTAATGAAAGTTTGTTTTATCCAAGAATAAAATCTTGTAATTATGTACAAGCCCAGAATCATATCATTTGGCCCAAGTTAGGATTTCACAAGTCACGTTTCAAATAATTTTGTTTTACAAACCTAAAGAAGTATTTCAGATTAATGTCTCTTAATCAATATTTCAAACAGTTTTAGCAATAATAAAAGTCTATAAATTAAATTAACACTTACACTGTCCATATAGCAATTTCATTTAGATCTATATGTCCGCCACAAAGATATTCCAGCCCCATATATAGGTCACGCGACTCTTTTAAAATTATTTGAAATAGAACGGTATCAGATATCTCAATAATTTTTTTTCAAATGGTCTTCTTGAGTCCCTTGAAAATCAGATGGTTATTATTTTCACGTCCAAGTAATACATTTTTAGAAACGAGAACCATGATTCTGACCCACATAAATATGAGTCACGGACTTGTGGTTCAAGAGCAGCATGAACCACATATGGATCATTGGATAGTGAACGTATTAAATTATTTAAAAAATTATCTGTAAAAAGTAAAATGGGCCAAACGATATGATTCTGGGCTCGTATGAGTAGAACATTCTTTTTTTGAAAATACCTAGTTACGAGATCTAAATTTAATTTAATGGAATTATTTGGATGATATTGCGTCTGCAGCAAGAACTGAGTAGCCGAGAATAACAAAACGCAAAGTTTTTGACTTTGACTTTTAAAAATTACAGTCGCAAATGAGTATAATGGATATAAAGTTAAACGCCGATGTAAGTTAACTGCAATTATTAAATTGCGCATTGCGCTTGATGTTACTTGCCACTTTTAGGCCTCGAAACACGAAGGCGGTGAACCGGATAAATTCAAAGCGCAAAATTCCAACGAATCCGTTGCGTCCGTAATTTTTCCTTGGCGAGTGCAGCGCAATGACGCCCGAAGACCTATTGTATCGAGAAATGAAACCGGAAGAACTATTACGACCACCGGCTTTTATATGTGCATGATGTCGGTTATGCTATTGGTAAAAACTTAATTATTGTAGTTCGTAGTAACTCCACTTATGAACAGGAAAAGATTTATAAGTCAATCAATCCCCGCCTACTCGTTTGTAGCAATTTTAGATATGTTAAGGCCGCTTTACAATTCGCAATTTTCATTGCTGGCAATAAATAATTGCAGCAATGAAGAATTGAGCAATTTTTATTGCGTAAAGGCCGCTTTACAGTTCGCAATTATTTATTGCCGGCAATGAAAATTGCAGCGATTTGTATTGCACACATGCGTGGTATTTGCATTTTGTATGAAAATACAACACTGCGCATGCGTGCAATACAAATTGCTGCAATTTTCATTGCCGGCAATAAATAATTGCGAGCTGTAAAGCGGCCTTAACACTCTACAGATGGCAATAAAAATTTCTGATCAAGTTTACAACTTAATAAAAAATAATCATTTAAACCTAAAGCCTTTAAGCGAAACTAGACGTAGAAACCACCTTTCCGCCCTTTCAGAATACTCGCAGAAAGACGCGACCAAAACTTTTCGATTATGAACATGCCGATGAACCTATTGTGGATCCAAAACAAAACTTTAAAATAATTTTTTTAAACAGAATCATTGACCAAACGTTAATCTCCTTGCAAGACAGATTTGAGTTAATGTCAACTTTTAATGATGTTTCTGGATTCTTTAAACATCCCTACGACCTATTGTCATATATCTTTGAAAATAATTTAACATCAACAAGTTAACAATTTCTTTACTTCTTACTCTTCCGGTGTTAGTGGCATCAGGTGAACATTCATTTTCTGATGAAGTCGTATTTTTCGGATAACAGATAAATAGCATACTTTACATAGAGCTCATAGGGGATCTCCAGAAGTTAATAGTTTTTAAATGTAACCATTGACTTTTTCCTTTGTCACCTGGCGCCAAATGCAATTTTCTTACGATTTTGTGTTTGTATGTTTATCTTTAATGGTTTTCAAGATTTTTATGTATAATTTATTCGTTGTTAAATATTTCCATTATAAAAACGCAATTTTTTATTAACAACGGAACTGGTTTAACTGATTTTTTATAGTGTTGTTCACAATGTTATCCATTTATTAATAAGCACTTTTATAATGCTAGATGAAATGTTTGAAAATCGTTGAATAGGATGCGATGATCATTGGATTTGGCCTGCTAGATCAGCCGATCCGTCTCCAGTAGACTTTTATCTATGGAGTAAAATAAAGATGCAGGCTGGGTTGCACAAAACATTTGCGCAACTCAGCCAGAGTATACCAGACCCTTGTAAGTAGTAGGGAGGATCTGTATCGAAGAGTCAGAAATGCTTTTGAGGACAAGAATGCACAAGAAATTGGAAAAGCAAGTTTTTATAAATCCATTATTTAATAAGGAATAAATTATGCATAAATATCTTGAAAACCATTAGCGATAAATAAAACATAGACAATTCTATTTGGCGTCTGATGGTGCAGAAAAAAAGATAGTGGTACAAGTTATTCACTGCTGAAAACTTTCAACTTCTGCGGATTCCCTGTACGCTCTATGTAAAGTATACGATTTATCATCTATCAGAAAAATATTATTTTACCTTTATGATCAAACAGTGAAATGTACAATTTTCTAATTCTTTTTTTTAGTTTTGAAATATTCCAATTTATTGTAACTGCTGCAAATTTTACAAAAAAATTAATATCCTCAAAGCAATACATTTTAGCCTGGATGTATGTGAATACTAAAGATGTAGAATTGAACGGGGGATCCAAAAATGTTACAATATACGGGCTGTTTCCTTTAAAATAAAAAAGTTAGTATTTCAACGATCTGTAAGGCGCAGTTTCCTATAGGTATATTCTAATAGACCATTCACTGTGAATATCCCTGTATAAGCTGTTCAAATTCTACGCTCACTTGTGCTTTTATAATTGGACCCCTGCCTGCAATTTATAAACACGTCATTCCTCTCTGGTTTGCGAGTCCATTCGCTTGGTTGTAACAATATTACAGGACAACTACAGAACTGGCTTTTAAATTTAAACATTTCAAAAATGTATATAAATAGCAAACGTACATTTTTTAAAAATTTTAGACAACAGGAATTGGACTAACTGCTGTATCCGGGTGGACTTTAATCTACAGAATACCGTACGTTTACCTATCTGGAGGATCGATTTTCCTCGGCACGGACAGCTTTACCTTGATAGCAGGAGTTTTAAGTTTCCCGTGCTGCTGGATTGCCTGGATATGTCATAATAATAAGAAGTACTACACCATTTTGCCTGTGGTGAGTGAAATAGATTATTTTATTTCTGAACTTGCTATTAAAACAATAGATTCTTGCCAATATCGTCCAATAGAAATCAAAACCGGAACATTTTATTCAACACCCTGCAAATCAGTTGGAAGAAACAGAAAAACAGAATTATCTGTGTATACCTATTTCAGTAATTGATTTAATTTTACTTTTATCACTTATTGAAATTACTAACTTCTTCCACAATTCCTTTACTTTAAAGTTCTTAAACCACGCATGCATATTTTTTTTTTCAAAATTAAAAAAATTTGGTTGGGCAAGTAATCAAATGCTCCTCCTGATAGACCCTCTACAATGTAAGGGTCACGAGCTGCTATCGAGGTCATGCTTCTTACTGCTCGATAGCAGCTCGTGCTCCTTACTTGGATAAAATAGCTCCTAATTTCACTATAAAAAAAGAAATTACGCGGAAGCAGACGTCAGGTTCGAACTGAGCGTCCTCAATTCCCTACGATGGCACTATTTTTACTTGCCTCTCCGACCTTGACTCCGTGCAACTCCCCTTGTAAGAAAAAAAGAGATTATTACATATGTAAAAATTAGATAATGGGTTACAATTGCCATCGTTTTATTTGATTTTTAAACCACAATGATATATACAGGTGTTCATAAGTACCGCAGCCGCACAATGGAACGAACTAACATAAAGATTTGGACATTAATCTAAAACTCAGGTATCGACTTAAAGAATTTAACTTTATAGTTAATGGTACTACTGTCGTTTGCCATATGTATGTTGTCGACGGGCGTGGGCATCGCTTTCGTAAACAAATCAAAAATGAATTTTAACCACACCGAACTCCCTCCAACGCTCAGCGCTGGACATTATAGATCATTTTTGAACGAGACCATGACATCAGCTATGATCGAATACGACGTGAATTCGAATTTTCGCTGGAGCTGGAACTCGGTACAAAAAAGGCTGAGATGCTGCGGCGTGAACAAGCCTGAAGACTGGCTTGAATACAGGAAGTCCATACCGAACTCTTGCTACTCAAGCGAGGAAACTTCAGAATCAAAAATACCGTTTACACGAAACTGCTTGGACGCTTTGCCTTGGGAATTGTCTTGGGAAGTCTGTTTCTTAATCGGCGTGAGTTTCATCTGCTTGAGCGTAAAAGTCATTACGCTTACGCTGGTGATTTCGGTTTATATTTATCACAGAATTTCTGGGGGTAAATAGATTGATCCACTTGATTTATTTAAAATGTGTTGGAGTTACGTTTTTGGCAATAATAAAATTTCGTCATTCAGACCGCATTTTTTTTTTAATAATATAAAGTATAAATATAAAGTTGAGGGCCACAAGTAGTCGAATTTAAAAGTAAATTTCTTAAACTTACCAACGTTCAATTTCTTTAGCAAATTTTACTAACTATTTAAAATGTAATATGAAGTGTTTTCCTTTTGAATTTTGCGTAGTACACTCAGAATATATTCTCATCTTGTTTTAAGTTTATGTAATACTAGAAGACAGAGACACTCTGAGAGGGTTCTGAAATCGTGAATCGAAAACGCCAGAAGTTTTTTTTTATGAACGACGTAAGTTTTGAAATTGAAAATGAAGACTTGCGTGAAACTGGATGTTAAAAAGAGTCAATGACATTAAGAGTTTTTGGCGAGTAATTTTAAATTACCCCTCCCAATCTACGTGTGAAACCTCAGTTCACAGTAGATAACAATTAACTAGTAGTTTGCTAGTAGTGTAAATATATTAATTAACAGCATTTATTTTTTTAGTTAATTGGTATGTTATGGATTTCTATATGCCTAATGTCAACGACCCTAGTCATCTCCTTCTTCGACAAGCTTAGCACAAATATCCAAGGCTCAGAGCTCCATATCAAACAAATTTTGAACGGAACGATGACTTCAGCTCTGAAACTTTACGACACGAAATTTCGGGCGCGTCTCTCCTGGGACATCGTACAACGCCGTCTAAAATGTTGCGGCAAAGACGGACCTGCCGACTGGCTTCAACTACGATCGTTGCTGCCCTGTTCTTGCTTCTTGAACAACGCGGCGTCTTCACCGAAGGTCTTGTTCGTGCAAGGCTGCCTGGACAAAATAATACGAGATTTGATTTTGGAAAACAGTTTTCTGATTGGTATTTGCCTCGTTACAATGAGTGTACACGTCGCGACATTGGTTCTGGCAGCCTTGATGTATATGAGGAACAGACTTTCACGAAAGAGCACTGTCAAAACCGTGTCTTAATAACACTGAACAATGCAATGTATTATTCGGTTTGTGTGCATTTGTAGAAAGGTTGTAAAAAATTCGTGAAAGACTTGCATTATTCGAGATACCACAAGTTGGGTAAATTAGGACGAAGTTGTCTAAACTCATCTTAAAATAACAGGTGTGCATAATAAGTACTTAAATTTTCCACGAATCTTTTATAGCCTTATTTATTTAGAATTAAAATTTTAGTAAAGGTTAATTATTTTCTTGACTAATTACAAACAACTCTGTCGTTGATATCCATCACATCATTTTATGCAGGGATAATTAACTACAAAGTCGTGGATCTTAAATGCGTATATATTTGTACAACCTGAATTCGAATTTTAATAAATCTTACATTACTTTCACAATTTATGAATATATTAGTTTTTATATCATAACGTCACAGTTACATGTTTACTGATTATATAAAAATTTCCAACTTCTCCCTTGATGCGATTCGAGCCCTACAATTTAATGAAATTTCTACATAATCATTAAGGATTGATTATTCAAGATTTGAGCAAAAACTGCTCGAATTCGATTGTTTTTACAATACCCGTTCGTTTTTTTCTTTAATGGAATAAAGCAATGAATACAATAAATATATACCCTTTTTATACACAGCTGCAAATAGTTGTACACGTTTTTTTATATGTATAAAAAAATCAGATAACTTAATTTTACACGACATGCAATCACTTATGCGGTATAAAATACTAAAAAATAAATAGAGCAGCGAAGCAATAGTTCAGCTCTTTAGAATATTATCATAGTCCTTAAACATGCAAGCCGATTATCTTAAGTAACAGCAATGCGAATTTATTTTTTAGAATTTTATAAATAAAATTTACACAGAGATATAATCATATGAAAATAAATGAATTGGTTCTTGTTGGTGGAAAAAAAAATCTACTTGTATAAAAATTTCGAGACTAATTTGAAAATAAAAATGAATTATCACAGATAAACAGATGCCACGGATGAAATTCATCGGGGGAGTCTCTACTCAACTAAACAAATATGGAAGTTGTGCTCATTTAAAAACAAACTATCGATTTACGTAACGTCACATACAAAATGGAAGAATAAAGTTTGTACTGAACTGACAAACTTATGGAAAGTACTTAACAATTTATAAAGTCCAACTTAACTAAGCCGTGACATCTAGAGAAACACATTTGTCAAACATAGATGAGCAATAAAAAATACATATTTAACGACTTCTTCTCTCGTTCTCTGTTGATTCCTGATCCAGCTGGGCTATTTTCGGTAGCAGGACAATGCTAGCGATACTCAACGAACAAAGGCAGAGCGTGATTGTGCCCAATAGAATGTAGACGGACGTTATGAGCCAGAAAGCAAATAAATACAGACTTTTATTGCAATATTTGCCGTTTTCCTGCGCTGGATCATAATTAGGTTCGTATTCTTTATATACCCACACTGAACCTTTAAAAAAATTCAAGACGTTACGAAATAACACAAAAAGCAAAATTTCAGCGTTTAAAAGTTTCACCACAACACATAAAAAGTGAGCAAATAAAAATCAGATTAGAGTAGGCGGTGCAAAGAAAATGTATGTGTGTAATTAACTGAATTAATTAATGTAATACATTCATGGACTGTCAAATTTATTGACTTTTTATTTAATCACAGACATACATTTTCTTTGCACTGCCTGCTCTAATCTGATTTTTATTTGCTCACAGGTTATATTATATACATATACGGCGTGTGGCATTTAATCGGGTTTCTTCAATAACCCGTGTCTGTTGATTATATGAAAAATGTTTTATACAAAAGTTTCATCTTTTCAAGCTCTGCATAATTTAAGATTATTTCGAAATTTACAGGATTTGTCTCAATTTGTCTGTATGATGTGTAGTAGTTTAAATGGAACACCCTACGTCATTTTATAAAGAATTTGAGTTTATTATTTAGTTTATTATTATTAGTTTATCATTTTAGTGTTTTTCATGCAATATTATTTTGATTTTTTGACTGACAATAAACATTGATGGTATTCGTGTGGCCGTTTTTTTTTGTATATGCAGAAATCATTGATACCAACTCCATTACAACATTAGTCGCGTTACTTTTACATCCATTCTAAGAAAATCTTACTTCACTTCCTCTTCCTCACTTAAATTACACGTTCCATTTGCTTGAAGTGAGGTAAGCAGAAGAGAAGAAGTTGTTTCCCCCCTTACCGATTTGAAGGAACCGCAAACCCTTCCTCAGTAATGAGTGTGCGTCCCTCAGTAGTGGGGGAAACTAATAATAAAGTTTTTACACGAAATACTTGCCCTAAAAAGTTTCTTCTTGAAGTAGTTGCCAAACATTATATCATTTAGCTAAATAAAACACGTTTCACGAATCCTTAAATTACTTATAAGTATTATAATATTTACAAGTTTTGACTTTGAAATTTTTGACATTTCTTGACGTAAGAACTTCCTCAGTTTTTTCCTCCTCATGTCAGGTGTTCTACTTAGACAAATTTTCATTCATTTTTTATGTGAGATGAGCCTCTAGCCTGACTTAGGCTGGGTTGCATAAAAGATTTAAGCCACGATTAAATTTAAGCCTACCTTAGAATGTGACACACAATATGCTATATGTCATAACAGTATCACATTCTAACTTAGACTTAAATTTAACCCTGGCTTAAATCTTTTATGCAACCCACCCTTAGTCTATCCTCAGTTGATTTGTGTAAAAGGAACACAACTATTTATTGTCCATTTACTTGACATCCGAACTGTTAAACTGACAGTATGTTGGTATCACTGCACACTTGTGACATTTATTGTTTTATTCATCAGTGCTTTTAAGTTTACTTATAATTAAATAATTTTGAGAGCAAACGAGTATTTTCTAACGTTAATTATGTACTATACCACATCTAATCAGGCTTTTATCCACTGACTGTACAAGTACACTCAAGACCATGAATTTATTCCAAATTGACAGTGACAGTGCAGATGTCAAGTAAATGAGCTTATACAACCAATAATTTTTACACAGAATTTTAACGAAAGTTCCTATGTAAAAAGTAAGTCTGTTCGTTTGTTCTGCACTTTTCTACACTTTTTGCATGAACTGCTCTTGAGAGAGTGAAATGTATATAATATAATGTAAGTAGGAATGAGAAAAGTAAAGTAAAGGAGTTATTAAAAGTGTAGAAAGTTCAGAACAAACAAGCAAACCTAGTGGCACATTACCATGATCATAGGCACACATATTAAATGACTTACCGATAATAAACCATCCCAACATAAAACAATTAAGTAAAGTCTGTGTCGGAGACTGCCTCAGTTGCTCCTGTTCTCTCTCCTCTTCTCTCTGTCGTACTCTTGTTGATAGATGTAAAAGTTGTTTCAAAATACCAAAAATACCTAAAAAGCACTATCTGTTTGATAAAAGAATTCAAGCAAGTTATAAACAAACAAAATAAAAATATATTTTAAATATTACCTCCAACCAATAAATATACTGGAATATATTCGCCTTGAGGACAATCGTGTAAATATATAAGACCCATTACTATCATGCAGATTGGAATAATTATGGTTACGCCTAATATAACAGTGCATCCGACTAGAAATTTTAAACGTTAACATCTTGTTTTATAAACTGCACCTCATTTCACTTACCAGCACCTAAAAGAATTATCAGAACATTTCTAAAAAAATCAAAAATTCCTTTACTGGTTTTTCTAGCTTCCCGTACTCTACCAAACAAAGTGTCATACGAAGGAGGTGGAGCTATAATAATAACGACTTATTGCTAAGAGGTACCTTATTATCACATTGATTTACCATTTGGATTTATTGCCTCTTCGTAAGACGGAGGTTCACCGATGTCATGAGACGTGGACGCCGCAGTGCCCCTTTCTATGTTGTGATACGGCGGAGGCGTTATTCCATTTGCTTGGGTGGCGGAGCTGCTCATTTGGACGAAATTTGTTCGATTGTTGCTCAAAAAAAGCATAATTTTTTGAGCTAGCAGCGTTTAAAACGTCACGTAAATTGTGACATTGACAATCATACATATCACCATTTTTAATTCTTGACATTGCGCCAGGTTAACCAACGTAACTTGCTCCGAGTTGCCAATAATGTGATCACG
Source organism: Dorcus parallelipipedus (assembly GCA_958336345.1). NCBI lineage: Eukaryota > Metazoa > Arthropoda > Insecta > Coleoptera > Lucanidae > Dorcus > Dorcus parallelipipedus. Next base: position 19,234,373 of record OY284481.1, read on the forward strand.
AAATCTACGTGAAAAATCGAGAAATAGAAACTTTTTTATATAATTAAATAAATTATCTATTGTTCTTAAACTATTACAAGTAAGTTGTAGCCTTGTTGGTAAAATTACAGCAGTTAGAAGTTAGAGTGACACTGGTCACGTTCGGATAAACGCTGCTACGCTGTAACCTGGCTGCAACGCTTTGAATAAAGTGTAATTCGAAAAACGGGAAATCAATAGATGGCGCTGTCGTGATTTCAAATTATGAAGAAAAACAAAGTGCAGTGTTTTGAAAATTTTAGATTCACAAAATACAATAATGAATAATCCAAATTATGGTTATTTTGAGTTTGAAAATACTAATATAAAAAAATACATGTTTTGTGAATCGAATATCTATTATCAAAAGACGTTTTGCTCAAATGTGCAATATTAAAATGTCATCGAATTTTGCTAATAAACGCACGGATTTTGCTCATTTAAACGACAGTTGTATACCTATACATAGTTTTCTAGATTCATTAAATAGGATATAGATCTGTTGATTTCAATACTTCTTAAAAAATACTTATAAATAAAATATTAAAAATAATTTTTAGTTTCCCTTGACATTTATTTATTTTCACTCCTGATGCATCTTCTGTACAGCTGTTTCGGACCTAGTTGGGGTCTCGTCAGCAGAAGCTTCTGCTGATGTATACAGTCAAAAATGTGTGCCTATGACTTACCGCGACCATATTTAGTGTCCAGATTGGGCAAGAAGCTAAATTAGTATGACTTTCCTGATATTCTTAACTTGTTATTAAAGTCGATTGGTTATCGGCGTTAAGGTTCCAGCAGCAGTTTCTGACTAGTTTGGAACCGTTAAAAACTGTTGCCCACCGAAATAATGACCCATTTTAAAAACGCCGTCAATTTTGATGACTGCATGCTTTTGACAGTTTCGAACTAATTACGAACTGTTCCTGGAACAAACCTAATATTAAGTAATGTTACAACAAATTGGTAATAAGACATAATATTATTGAAATTATGCGTATGCTAACATAAATGCTAACGTATCTGGTAATATTACCAAGAAATATATTTGGTAACTTTACGTAATACAACTTATATTACCAATAAAATTACCTTGGTATTATTACAGAGGCGCATGTGACATTTTCTTTGCAGCGACTACTGTAGACAGAGTTCAAAATAATCATGTGTTCAAAAACTCCCACGTTTGGAACTGGCGTTGATTCGGTAAACGTACGTCGGTGCTGTCTAATTATAACCAATTAGTCCCACTTATTTTATTTGGCGTTTTAATACAAGCGTTAAGTGAAGACATGCCGTGTTTGTTGCTATCTCAAGCCAGGGCCAACTCCAAACGTGGGAGTTTTTGAACGCATGATAGTTGTAACACTGCAGAACAATGCTAAGCAGTGTTGCCAGCTTGCAGGGAAAATCCCGTTTTGCAGGGAATATCTTTAAAAAAAGAGGGGCTTTCACTCAATCGAAACATCATCGCAAAGATTTTAAAGTTGCAGCTAAAATGCTGCAGCCGTGAATTTGAAGATGAACCAATCCAATCACGGTTTCATTCGTCGTTCTCGGTTGGTTTTGAATTCAGGATTACGAAGGTTGGGGTTTATTGGTTACTCGTTTCCTAGACAACATGCCTGCAATATGCGACCTTGCGCGCATAGCTTTTGATTGAAAAACATGGACAAGCTAAGACTGACAAGTGACAAGTTATAAAAAGTAAACAATAACACAAAAGAAACTTGCAAAGAATAGTAATTACATTTTGCCTATTTTTAAACCCCTACCACAATGAAAAGATATAAAGTATATAAAAAGGGAAATTAAGTTACAAAAAGGGAAAATTCGACAATTTATTAGGGAACCTTTGTGGTAAATACGTGGCAACACTGATGCTAAGTTGCTTTATGTTTTATTTAAAGCTCTGCGCTTACTTTAACACGGCCATTATAAAACCAAATGATAATTTCATTTCATTCGAAATTAATTTGGCTTGCTTAGACTATACATTTACGACTATACAGGTGTTATCGATTAAAGTTGCAATAATTATACTATGTATAGCGGACATCAAAATATTGCAATTTCACCTAATTTATCTTCATATATCCAAAAGTTTCGCCAGATTAATAGTTTTCGAGATATTCAGCGCGAAAGATTACATTACTTCAAAAATTCGAAATTTAGTAAACAAATCAAATATGTCTTATCTTAACTTAAGATTAATTGCATTCTTTCACTGCCATAGATGCATAGATTCTCACCAATTAATTTTTTACATGTACATAGGTAAAACTGAATGTTGAGCAGCAACAGTTTGGTGAACTGAAGATTTAAGTGTGCTGTTCAATAAAATCGGCTATTCTTTGCTGCCATTGAAATTAATCAAATGCAAATCAAAAGTTTTGATAGTATCATTGAACTTACATAACTAAATAACTTTGAGAGAGTAACTGGCGCGAAAATTTTAAATAATTTTTCCTAATTGAAACGCACACGGTAGGTAGGCAACCAATATAACCAAGTACTTCTGACGCTTATGCAACTAAACAATCTTCTTTTAAATTAAAAAATATCTATTTAGGTGCGCAACAAAAATAGCTCTTCAAACTGGCTATTGAATAAATCAAGAGCGTTCTCCTCGGTAGAATACAAACATTTTTGTCTGCCTTTGAAAGTAAATTAACGGCATATTAATGGACGCGGTGTTAATGTTCGATGTGCTGATGTACCTGAACTGTTATTATTATCCTCTAACGGCAATATGTCATCCGGTTATGATCATAGCGAAATTTTTCAGCCCGAATTTTACGACGCCCGAGAGAATTAATATAGACGCAGGCATGGTAACGACCCTAATAATTGCGGACCTGTTGAAATTATTAATATACAGGAAAGTCAGAGAGATCAGGCGAGGTGAGCGCATTTAATCGTTTAGCTATTTTTAACGTCTCAATGTAACAATGCATTATTTACAGTTCCGAATTTAATTTGTTTCCGTATGTTTTTTAAAAATAACTGACATTTCCAATGTTACAAACTCGCATCATTTTAATAAGCCAACCTGAATTTTTATACATTATTTAATTTTCCTTTATATTTACATTATACGTAATGGACTTTTAAGTTCAGAGTTAAATATTTTGACGTCGATAGCTTTTAAAGTAATCTAATTTTAAATACATAGTTTATCTCTTTATATCCTATAAATTTTCTTGCAGTTATTTTGTAATGTATTAATATTTTGTAAGAATTATTGATAGAAAGGAAATCTAAAGTAAATCTAATCAAAGAAAATTTATTCAGTACAAAAACGTTCGAAGTTTGGACTGCTGATCTATTTCAAAATTCAAATCTTATTTGGAACAATAAAATAAATTCATTTGGCACTGCAAAATCGTCGGTTTTCTACTTGAATTAATATGCATATCGTGTAGTTTTTTTCTGCTCTTTGTTCGCTTCCTGCTGGATTATCTAATTATTCATATTTTGTAGACATTTCTATTATTCTTTCTCCGAATAAAAAGATGTTAAACTTTGTTCTTTCAAATTATTTGTAATTTTTACACGTTCAATGAAGTCTCATCGATTTTTTTTAATTTGACTGTCTTCATTTGCTTCGTGTAATATTTCAGTTTGAAATTCGATAGTTTTCAAATCATAAAATAAGTTCCTTCATAGATTACACCTAATTACGGCCCTGCCGACAAAAAGAAGACGATGATTTTGAATAACCGAGGATAATTTGAATTTACCGCCGTACCAAATTGTTATTACGTTGGCAACGCCCGATTCTGTCATCCACCTTTGTCATTCTTCTGATATAAGAATGGTAATAGCACATATAATACTAAAATAAAATGAAGTAAAAGATCAAAAATGCGCCTGCGAAAAACCAAACAAAATAAAGTGTCGCCATGGTGAAATGGCGCCAAAATTCAAAGTATTCTCAGTCATTAAAAATCACACTGTATATAGATACTGTAATTAAAAAAAATATCATTTTTTTCAATTTCTCTTAATATAAAGTTATTTCAATAGCCAATTATGCCAAAAAAATTTAAACTTACATTATTTTTTCAGCTATCGCAGTAGTGATAGCAGTCTTTCTCACGGCTGTATCATTTTCGTGCATCGTATACTTTTTTGCCCAGGAGAGTACTATGAAAATGGAATACATACTGTGTTCGACGACGTCCATCCTTTACGTGGCGGAACTGCTCTTCGGCATCCTTCAGCTCTTCCCTTGCTGTAAAAGAAACGAATTCATATAAATTGTTTTAACAAAGCGTGTTTTATTTACCGTCCTAGGCTTTTCAAAACTGCAGCCAGCACAAAGCGACTGAAATACTTTCCTAAATATAAGTTGCAATTAACGGTCGCGAAAAATCTAAAAATAATTCCGATTATTAATTACAACCTGTGTGCAAGTTCAAAAATGATAGTACATAATAATAATAAAGCGAGACATGGATGCAGAACTTATGTTCGAAGTTCTTTTATACTTGAACGTGTATTATTTCGGCGTATTCTGCGTCAGTGAAGTTTTAATCGTTCTGGCTAAATATTTTAGTCCAGCCCTGTACACGCCCAATATTGATACGGATGGTGCAGTTTTGAGCGTAATAATTTTCGCGGAGTTTGCTAAACTACTCTTTTTTAACAGAATTCGAGGAAAGAGCATAGGTATCTTTTAACTTGTTTGTTGACCATCGGCTTAATGTATTTTAATTCTTTAGGTTTATCAAATTTCTTGGTGATGGTTACGACGTCGGTTTCGATTTCCGGTGTGCTGTATGTTTTGGTGATCCAACACCCTGTCCTAAGAATGGAGTATATGATCTGTGGAATAATGTTGGCCCTTCTGACAACCATAATCGTTTATGGTTTCCTGCAATATATTCCATTTTGTCAAAAGAAACAGTACAATTAATATTAAACATATTTTTTTATATTTTAGTTTAAAATTGTTAAATGTTTGGAATTATAATTGAATTTGAATATAATTATACAATTCAGAAAATCAAGTAGTTTGTCAAACAACTTTAATAGGAGATGGATATCTCGACCCTACATTTAACAAATAAGATCCGCGCTACCTTGTCTTGTTGGTCGTCGGGATTGCAATGCAGTAAGGGTCTAATTAGGGCCAAAATAGCTATATACAGAGGATGCTTGGCTGCTCGGGGGCACCATTGCAATTCAGCCGACTTGCAGTCAAGATTCTAGAATTGTCAATTGTATTCTAGACACCGGAGTTCTATCACAAAAGTACTTGGAAGGGACTTACTTAGCTACATTACGCTTGATGCGCTACTGATCATCGAAAAATTCCAAAACTAACCTAAAAGTCGTTCACTTTTTTTCACTGACGACTGTATTGTTGTATCATTCGTATGTACTAAAGAGTGTTTTTTTTTAAATCTGGCGTTGAAGTTGGCCATGAAAACTTCATTGTGCACCATCATCGCCATGACAGTAACTGTCGAAACCTCGGAAAGCAAGGTTAGGAATTGCAAGTTAAAACGTCAAATTGACAACAGTTGTTAATTTGACGTTTTAACTTGCAATTCCTAACCTTGCTTTTAACTGTTGTTAATTTGACGTTTGAACTTGCAATTCCTAACCTTGCTTTCCGAGGTTTCGAACTCAACGGTACGATAGAAAAATACAAGAATGTAATCTATTGTAATAAACGAGAAACGACAAAAAGAATGAGATCAGTTGTAACAATGAAAACAGTCATAAGAAAATAAGATTTACAACAAATAATCAAAATTGTGGTGCGTTCACAATAAACACCTTGTCACGACTAACTTCGACGCCAAATTAAAAAAAAAACACTCGTTACTAATCACAGTTGCTAAATAAACACAGATACGAACAAAAAGCCCTGGAGTTATTTTTATTTTTAATCTACGCATGTCAACAAACCACTATATTGGAGAAACTGACCTACTCCAAAGTGTTAACTTCCGTCAAATGTAATTGCATTCTCCAATGCCGTATCTTCCCTCCTTGGTAGAAAGTCTAGTAGAAAGCAACAAGCAAATGAAAAGAAGATTATCGGTAAGTTTCAACAGATGGCGCTATTGAATGTCTTATTACAGAGCGTTTTCCACTGATTGTGTTATACAGGTGCCCATCTTTTAAATCGTGAGCCCTGAAAATTTTAAGAAAAGCAACCCGTCAAATCAGAAATAACTTCGTGTTCGTGTTTTCACAATAAAGAATAAAGTCAGAGTATGGGTGCGTTTCGTTTGCGCACTTACTTGCTTTGAGCACTCATAAGCAGTGCTTAAACCATTCCTTTTGGCTTTGCAAACGCTTACAAACTGCTAGATGACGAAGCAGCAACGTCATTATGACGTCATAGTCTTCGCTCACGATCGCTTATCCCATCGAAGTAGGGCAGCAAAAGCGTAAGCGCTTATGTTCCAAACGGAACGTATTCGGAGATCAGTTGATCATAGTCAGGTTATAAAAACATGTTATAAACAAACGTTACACTTTGGAAACAGCTGCGGAAGCTGTGATAGGATTAATTTTACTATTAAAGTTATATTTTTAAGGTTATGAGTTCGTTGTGCAAACAATAGTCAAAAGAAACACTTTTGCTTATAGCAGCTTAAGCGACTGAAGGCCAAATGGAACTACAGAAAATAGCGCTTGTAAGCGTGAGTGCTTAAAGCGTGTGAGCGTGCAAACGAAACGCACCCTATAAGTAATTACTCAGTAGCGTCACTTAAACGTCAGTGTCAAAAAAAGTCGCCATACTGTTTGATACCCTTGTGGAAATGTAGGCCACTTTTCAGAATTAATCGGTTACTCCACTGGTAGACATTTTAAAATTCTAAAATTCACTGTAAAGCTATAACATGTTATTATAGCTATAATAAGTATATAATAATACAGTTATTGGGCCAGTTGTACAAAAGTTGCGTTCGTTTATTCAGTTCCGTTCACTCTATTTACTCTTTTCACATTTTTATCTTACTCTTACTTGTATTAAAACTTATTCGCTTTCACTCTTTAGAGTGCGAAAAGGGTAAACAGAGTGAATGGAGTTGAATAAACGAACGCATAGGAATTCGCATAGGATCTTAATGACATATGGCAATTAATGCATTCATAAATAAAATTTGATGCGATTTTGTTCACTTTGAACCTGGTTCAGTTGAGCGTTAGTTTAAACCTCCTTTGTACAAATGGCCCATAGTAAGTTAATAACTTAGTGTAGCTAAAATAACATATTATAGCTTTACAGTGGATTTTAGAATTTTAAAATGTCTACCGGAGCAGTAACCGGTTAATTCTGAAAAGTGCCCGTAATGTACTATCGACATCATAAAATACTAGGATCCAGTAGCCATGCGTTACCATTATTTTATTATATTTGTGATTATATTGAATCTTACTTTTCTGTCAAGTCAGTACCTGTATTTTCGTTAACGCTAAAATTCTGAACAATTACTGTAACTGTGACATCCTTTTCTATGCAAAATGCTCCTTCCTCCCCTCTATATTCAAAGATCACAGTAGGAATATTCGATTTAGATGACTTGGACTGGCCCAAGTAAAGATGTAAAAATACCGTATTTTAAAATTTTTGTATAATACATTGTATAATACGAGTATTATACCGTATTTTATCCTAACCTTAGTTTATCAGCTGACTACAACAAATTACTTATTTTAAAACAATATTTATTAAGTGCTTTCCATTTGAGAGCGTAATGTCCGTGGTGTTTAGAACCCTGGGCTTCTCGGAGCTGCCCTGAATAGTTCGGAAATGGAACCAGAAATTTTACGCGTGAACAACTGTCACCTTCAACATAACCAGTTTGGATCAATTAAATTTGATTTTTAATATTTTCCGCAAAAAAAGATTAGCACAATTTTCAACTAGTCAAATATTAGCATTAGTAATTGATAAAGTTATTCCTGCTGTTTGTAGCCATAATTTAATATTGGTAAATTAAATGCCACAAGAATAGCATTTAATTTACCAATATTAGCATTAGTATGTATTTATGTGTCAGATAGAGCTTCGTATAATCTCAAAAATTACCAAAATTGTCGTTGGAACTTCACGCCTTTAGTCAAAAGGTGGTTCTCGAGGGGAAAGGGGTAGGAACTCGAACGAGACTTGACGCCACGTCGCATTTTTCAATGGAACAGAGGATGTCGTGTCAGTTGTGTCACAGAGCAGCTCGGAGCTACTCAGGCAGGACAATGGAAAGCACCTACTGTAGGCATGATTGACAATGATAGCGTTCAGGTAGAAAATTAGTTGCAGCCTAGCGTAAAGTTGTAGCGCTTGAAATTACAAGAACTAGTTTTCAGTTGTAGAGGTTATGAACTCATTACGCTGCAATGCAGCGATGAAATGTAGCGTATACAGACTGCGCTTGATTAATGGCGGCCGCTTGAAGAAAGCGCTGCAAGCAATGTCGTCATATGCACCTCGTTCAGGTTTACGCTTTATTAAAGTTCTGCAGGGCTGCGGTTACCTGAACGCAGCCATTGAGTGACCATTTCAAATACTTTTAAATTTATGGTCGGTAGCAGTTTTACACAGCTTAAAGTCTTGTCCTATTATCAGCGCCGGCTCCAGAGGTTTTGGCGCCCCGATGCAAGGAGTGTTTCAGCGCCCCAGAGGATATTTAATTAAATTTTTTCCAATATCCGTAGCAACAAACAATTGAAATAAAACTAAAAATTAACGTTAAACTGCGGCTGACGAAACTAGACCATACTTTCGAGTAGGTGCGCATTACGTCAACACCAGCGTTGCCGTAGTGGCAATTAAAACGAATATGTCAATGTCAAATCCGGCAGGCCAAAAATCTAATAGCGTTTTCTATTGACCGCACTAGTGCGCACTCAGAGTATCTTCATCTCGTGTTATTACCTGAGCTTAAAAGAACATATATATAAATATATATAAAACGAATGCACATTTCGTTGACGTAGGTGACTTGGGCCTAGAGATGTAAAGTTGTATTATACGGGTTTTATACAAGAAATAAAATACATAAAATACCGTATGTATTAAATTTATTTTATACCATTGTATTTTAACGTGACTTTAACAAGTGAGGTTATGAGTGATATTCATACAAATTCTTTTTATTTATATTAGTATTTGTTTTTCATTAAATTTAATTAAATAAAGAATTATTGTTTATTTTCAAAAATTACTTGCTAAATTTATTTTCATGCTCTAGGTTGCAGAATTTGATCATCTCTATCTGCTTCAGAATTGCCTTGTCTCTTAAAATTTAGTTTCAAATATTTTATTTTCCATTTTCCGCATTTTTTTTATTTTGAATTTTAGAAATAATAATCGATTTTAACAACACTTGCAAGAGTACAACTTTCATGAATGCATGAAACAACGCGAGCAAAGCTATAATATTCACAATAATTTTCCTCCTCTTGTTAATGTAAGCGTTATTTTATTTTCAAAATTATTCTCTTTACGTAGAAAGACAAATAGAAAAAGAAATCGCTTTTTATAAGACCAGACTCCAAAACAGCAAGATTACCCACTTAAAATTTTGATTCTACAGAAATAATAAAGACTGTTACATTAAATTATTTAATAAGAATAACGGCCAGTATTATCAAGAAAGAAAATTTAGAATTTAATGTCCGTTTCATAACATAATACATATATGTACAAATAAATATAAGCTGACTACAATAAATTACTTAATTATGATAAACAGTAAGTAATTTGTTGTAGTCAGCTGATAAACTAAGGTTAGGATAAAATACGGTATAATACTCGTATTATACAATGTATTTTACAAAAATTTTAAAATACGGTATTTTTACATCTTTATTTGGGCCAGTCCAAGTCATCTGAAAACGAATGGGTGCGTTTTTAAAGTGTACGAACAAATGTTCGTGTACTCGAACATGTAAAAAGGCGTTTCTAAATACAAATCGAACAACTTAGATATTAGATAGCGTTTTAAAATTTCCCGAGTTGTTCGAACATAGTGTTCGTGTTCGAGTTGTATTCTCTTGCACCTACTCGGCAGGAAGTGCACGAAGTACAGTGGCGGGAACACTTGTTCGTACACTTTAAAAACGCACCCAATATTCCTACTGTGATCTTTGAATATAGAGGGGAGGAAGGAGCATTTCGCATATAAAACTGGTCCACGATGGGCTTTGCATGTGGCGGACAAATATTTCCTGTTAGCAGTAGCGTAGGTACCTGTTATCCTTCATTGGGCGAGTTTTTAATTCAGCATTTTGCTGTGATAGGTGTAGACAGTGATATAAAAGACTGAATAGAAATTCATCTGCGTTAGATAACAATCGATTTAGGTGATGTAGGAAATGGCAGTAATAACTTTTGTCACTACATTTCCACATCGTTATAACTATGCCTATGACTTGACTGTTGTTGCATTTATAACCTATAATGTAAATAACTTTATTCTAAAGAAAAACACACAAAAAAAGTAAGTACCTAATTGTAATACTTACTAATGAAACGTTACTCCTAAATTCGAAATAAACTGCTATTACACCGTTAAATAGAATAATTCGTGTTCGCACTCAAACGATATAATCATCAAATTACCGTTAAAATGGGTTTACAAGATGGTACTTCCGTCTAGCGTTCTTTTAATGATGAAAATCATAGCCTTCTAAATGAAAAGCGAGTTCTAACTGGCCTGGGCGTTTTTAAAAATTTACATTGAATTTTTGTGCTCGAGAAAACGCCAAAAATCGCCACTCTGGCGCTGATTACGGGGCACTGACGGCACTGAGTGAAGTTCACTGTCATTACTGTCAATCAAAGTGACTTCACACAAAATTAATTAATATGTTGTACCATAATACAACATAATTTATATGGTACAAACTTTATAGATTCATGCACAAATCATTTGATCACGTCGGAGTGAAGTATGTTTGCGAAATAAAGAAAAACTGTCATTTTAAAAAGCTTTCGTGTTATGAAAAACGTGTTAAAAAGGGCGATGTTAATTACGCACAGTGAGAAAAGAAGCTTTATTATACATGTTGTAACTTACCACAGAAATTCTGAGTATATGCAGGTAAGATTTTAATCTAAAACCGTAATAGTTTAATGCTAAATTAAGTTGTCGAAATTGGACATAAATACTCCACTTTATTCCAACGTAAACAATATCCAGTATGCTCAAACTTTTACAATAATAACATTAATTGTTCTTACACGAACTCATCCACCATTCACATGTGACAGCACTGTCAAGATTTTAGGTTAAGAAAGCGCCCCGTAAGCAGTGCTTGGCGGAGCACGCCTGAACTACACTTTTGCCAGGCCAGATAGAACTCGCTTTTCATTTAGAAGGCCATGATGAAAATAATAAATGCTCCTTCCTCCCCTCTATATTTAAAGGCTATATATATACAGTACTAAAAGCACAGAAGTAGAATGGGTTGCCTACCTACAATTCTTAGGGCGCCACGTTTAGTTTAGCACCATGTATATCTTGATTATTTTGAAACTAATAGCCCTTTCGATTCAACGCTCTAGACTCTAGAGCACTCTCAAAAGTATCTCCATCTTCTATTATTACATGAGAAAAAATTTATGTGCTCAGTGCTCATGTGTTTCGTACTTATACTTAAAAGGTTGGCAACGTTGGCTAAAAATACTGTCTATACTCTATTTTAGTTTAAATGTGGTTTAAATGCATAAAAGCTTGCTCGGTGCGCTAATACATATGTATTAATGTAATTTGAACGATCGTTTAGAAGACAGTTTATAAAGCCAAAATTTGTCTACCCATTTGACCCATTTCAAAATATAGTTTGCAGTTTCATCTCCAAGCTTTAATCACATTTAATCACACGACAAGGCCAGATAATTAAATGGACCGTGAAGTGTGATACCCTTTTACCTAGAAATAACATTTAAAAAGTAACATGTCGGCCTAACTGATAACTAAAGAAAAGTGGCAACGTGTTATTTGCTAGAAAACACAAGACCTTGAAAAAGTGCATGCAGTTGCATACGCAAACGCATTTCCTAAACTAATGATAATCAGCTGACAGTTGAGTGTTGAGGTGGTTGAGTTATTTATGTCTGGTAACCTTGAAATTCGCGACAATTTTATACAAAAAGATGCAGAAAAACCAAGTGGAACTCATGTACTTAAATGGCTCTCATTATCGTCGTAGACGTTAACCGTGGTTATCGAGTTTTAAACAAATTGCATTGTCCAGTTGGAAAATGCAAATGAGTTAAGAAACGGTGCGGCGAAAACGTGAAAGGCGAACGAGAAAAAAAAATACGTCTCTTTCGTACTTTGGACCGACTGAATTAAACTGCGATTGACTCTAATTGTGGTTCTTTCTCTCTCAGCATGGCTGCATAATTTACTTAAGATTATAAAAGTTTTATGTTTTAGTAATCTATAAACCATACAAGTAAGTGGTGTTGCTTTTAGATAGGTTACAATTTTTTACTTACTGCATGTTACTGATAAGTAATACCGCATATCATTTTCAGAATGACAACAGTAAGGATAGTATTCGCGATAGCAAAACAGAAACTTCAGGAGAATTTATTAGTAGATGGTCAGAAATATGTAAGTAACAATATTCGAAGTAATTCACTTATGTCTCTCTCTCTCTCTTAATCTGTATTGGTAAACTGTATTGATGTTCAGTTATAAATGGAAGCTTTTTAATCATGCTTTAATCTATTCTCAATAGATTTTTCAGTGGAGCAATTTACTTAAATTATACTCAGATTACGTATTTTTTAGAGCATTCACATAAGTTAAATGATTAACAAAATTAAAAATATTAGCGTGTGTTTAAGCAAACAAATGGGTTAGCTGTACAAATCCACGTTTCCTGATTCCATTGCGATGTTATTCACATTACTAGTATTTTTACTAAGGCCATTATAAATTTAAGTTTTTTGTAAATTTACAATTCATAATTGAAGGGGTCAGTGGAAAAGTTGCCTATTCCACAAATTTGACAAAATCGCCATACATTATTCTGCCCATTATATCATAAATACAAATATTTGTATCCGACATTTTCTAATCATTTAATACAGTATATTAGGTGCTGCTAATAACCCTTTTTATGTTTTCTTTATAACCATCTATTTTACATTTTATTCTCAACTTTTAACGTTTTGTTCTCGAATCTACATCAAAGTGGAATAGGCACCTTTTCCACTGACCCCTTCAATTATAATAAAGAAGACACAATGTAAGCAAATTTAGAATTTACAAAGCAAACAATTACAAATCACTTTTAATAAGCAGAGAATATGTATAGGAAATATGCAAATCGGTTTGTGATTGTTTGCCTTCCGTAGTATTCATATTTTTTCAATATAAATGTGAATCAGTTAAATTTCTGGAAAAGTTTGATAACTTTCGTTGATCCTGGATTCACACAGAGTATCTAAACTTCATAATGACCTAAAGTTTATGCAACATTAGAATACAACTTTAGCGTTTTTGCCTAACTGCCCTAGAGCACTCTCTGAGTATCTTAATTTCGTTTTAACCTCATATAATAATAGGAGATGGAGATAGTCTTAGAGTGCTCTGGAGCAGTCAGTCGAAAACACTATTACACTATGGCCCCATTTTTCTGTTGCAATTTAAACTTATCTGACGATTCTGCTTGTTTAATAACAATTGACTTATAGACTTAAAGATCTTACGGTTGCTACAGATATGAGCAGAATCGCTCCATAAACCTCCTGTTTATTCCCATAGTAACAATTATAAAAACAATTATTGTTCCTAAGGCCCAGTTGTACAATGCCGGTTTAAATTTAAGCTGAAGCTTAAACCCATAACGACGATTATTCCAACAATTGTTGTTAAAGGTTTAAGCTTTGGCTTAAAGTTAAGCTGCAATTAAATATTGAAAATGATATGCCCTAAGTCACTATAAAACTAATAATATCATGGATAATCCTTTAAATTTAAGCTGCAATTGTACAACTGATCCTTAGGGAATAAACTAAATATTAAACTGTGACTGAAATATCAGGCCTTAGAATATAATTTTATTTTATTCAACGTTGCTTTAAACATTTTTAAAAGTCTATTCATTATAGTTTATTCAGAGATTATGCCCTTTGTTTAAAACATAAAATCCTAATTCTTTTGTAAACGTTCTCTGATCTTAGCATAAGCATACAATAGTTTAGGTCACGACATTTTAGACTTAGCAAGATATTAGCATAGTTTTAGTTTCACTAGGCAAACAGGTAATAACACCAGTTTGCTAATTGAAGCTTTGTGATTATTGCTAAATCAAACCACAATTTAATTAGTTGTGTTGAATCCAAAAAATGGCATTCGTCCTTGCTTACTGTATGGGGTTTTCTGGCGAAAAGGTAATATAAGTTGTCAGTTTCTCAATTTATTACACCCTGTGATCAACAAAGATCAAGCGTCTTGAATTGGTTTGAAATATTTTTCTGCAACAAATTTTTATAATTGGATATCAGATATAAGTTATAAATAACAAAAATTTATCCAAATTCCTTGTGCATGCTTACTTTTTATTTTAAATCGCTCGATTTGTTGTTTAAATAATGTAGTGTTTTGCATGAGAAATGTTTAGAAGTAAATAAGTTCCAGATACAAAATCATAATTAGGTTAAAATGACTAAACGTCACTTTTTTTATTATAAGAATACATAATAATAAGAAATAATAATTCATGACATAACCTTTACAAAAAACTCATCATGGACATTTTGTTTGTGGTTTCTGAGATGGATACGATGTTCTGTAAGCATCACAGTCATCATTTATTATTGCGACTGTACATATATTAAGTTTATGTAAATGTTATTAATACTATTTTGTAAAAAGCTTTCTAAGTGAAATTGTACTAACAAACATTAGAAAATCAAGATTTTGATTGCTTATTGCTTGCCTCATTAATTTTTATCGTTACAATAGGTCTGTTTGTTTGTATTGCTCGGAGTTACTCTAAAAGTTATCATGTGTAGTTTTCAGTCAGATTTGTTTATCTCGTGCTGAAAAAATTGACTGAAAACTACACGTGATAGCTTTTAGGGTAACTCCGAGCAATACAAACAAACAAACCTAATAAGTATAAGTTGCTTTCGTTTAATAGATTCCGACTTTGATTAAAATTTGTACTGTAAATTACAGTAACATGAGTTAGTGACTTCGAGTTGCGAATTCGAGATTCGACGAAATAATGGTTTAGGTATCAAATTAACAACTTTATTGTTCACAGTTTTAACAGATTAAAAACATACTAAACCACTCACCGAGCGAGGTGTAGTACTATTTTTATTTATCAAAAATCAGTTAAAACAAGTAAGATTTGTACAGAACGTTCAAAAATGATTGAGAGACATTTGAATTTCCCGCTGGGTAGCTAATTTGCTAAGTTGATAAAACAGTTTATTAAAACAACGTTTAAAAGTACATTATTTTTATGAATTACGCTGATGTTTAGAGGAATTTGACGAAAATGTGGAAATCACAACGTAGACGACAGCTCACTACAGGTGAGTCGGCCGCGCGCCTGAAATACCAATGGTATAAAATGAAAATAAAATGCCTTTTAATCATTTATGTACACTCTGTATACATAATATGCTAATTTCAAAACCACTCATCTATTAAGTCATTTATTAAGTTATGACAGTCATATAGCGATACATAATCTTTAATTTATTGTTTAACTACTTATTTGAGATTAACAGATTCAGCTTTCATCCTATTGTTAAAAAAAAACTGAAATTTTAAAATCAGTAATGTAATGAGTAAATGACTAAACGTTTGTTCGTTTAAAAATTGAGAATATTTAATTTTTGCTGCACTTTATAATTACATTCCTTTTTCTACGTGAATGTACAATTTATGACCTTGTTGTCGTTACTATTCGCTACAGAGACGGATTTACAATATTGTTAAATGATTAAAACTCGACTTATTTTATAAGAACAAATAAAATGTAACTGATTTATCAAAAGAAGTAACAATTTGACAACAAAGTTAATAATCAAATTTCTGGAAACAAAAAAATTAGTGTTCAGCGATTTGAAAAAAACAATACGTTTAGAAATTTCACCCAAAATTCTGAAAAAGAGTCTATGAAAACAAAGTTAAAAAATCGATAAAAAATCACAATAAAAAATCATAAACTTTTTGAAGCTGTATAGTTTTTTTTTTTGTCGATAAAATTTACATTCAGTTCTTGTATCTAACCTACTCGCTAAAGGGCCTCGTTTCTTAATAATAATAATAATAATAATATCTTTATTAAGCATAAGCTAGTGTAAAATAGATACATATTCTTTACAGAAAAAGAGAAAGAGCTTACGCTTAAATGGTTCGGGATCAGTGCGTATCCACACAGTTACAAATTGTATTATTTTAAATAAAGAAATTAATTATGTCAATTTAATTTTAAAAAATTTAAGCGTTAGTCGTTAAAATGAAATGAGGTCAGTTGTTGACTTCATAGTCACACACTAACATTGTAGAATAGGGTACGAGCAATCCTAAAATTTTATTATAAGTGATAAAAACTTACAAGATTACAAAATATTTATTTACAGTTGATTTAAATGTCAAGTCGACGTTCCGCTGTACATTTTAACAACTTCTTCAAGAAAAATAACTTTTTTAATTATTTGAAGGTACGTAATAAAATAAATGGACAGACACTGTTAGCCATTACTTATATCATTAGCTATACAGTTATCACCATGTTTACAAAAAAAAGATAATAAATTATAGGAACTTTTCCAACACAAAAAGTAAAAATTAAATTACAGAAACTTGTTGAGTCAGTTATAGAAAACGTAAGCGTTTTCCAGTGATACATAAGTTTTCGTTCTTTACCTAATTTTAATAAAAAATGTAGAAATTGTATTATTCAACTTAAAGTTAATAGCTTTGTTCGTACAGCGGCTTTTGACTAGTCCGAAACTGTCAGAAGCATGCGCCGATTTAAGTTTCACATTAAAGTGATTAATTCGACGGGCGAATATATTTGACAGTTTCAAACTAGTCAAAAATGCTGTACAAACAGACCTATTGTATCAAACAAATGTTGGTCGTAATGGAATTTAAACAAATAATAAAAATCGCAATTGGAAACTTTCTTAGATGCAAGTATAGGTACTAGAGAAATATTGTTACGAATTTGGGTGCCAAAATAATCGCTTCCAATTACTTTAAAATATGTAGTTTTAAATTATTCACTTGCTGAAAACGATAAAGCAATAATTTAAAAACAATTTTTAATCGAACCGAGACAAGGATGTTAATATATGCGGTGTTAATTAGTAAAACTACTTTTTACAATACAATTAGAAAGAAATTTGTACATTTGTGAAAATTTTTTATTTGTGCATAAATATATTTCTTCTGTATAGGTGAACATTGCAGCAACTAGCGCAATAATAAGAAAATTATCCACGAAAGAAGTAACAAGGAATATATCTTTAATAAGTAATGAGGACAGAGATGTAAAAGTAAACAACTTACAATTGACCCCTCCTCAAGAGAAACCGTTAGTAATAATGCCCACCTGGTTGATGGCTAAGAAAAAACATATAAACAAATATGCAAAAATCTACTTAGACCAGGGATTTGATGTTATGAATATCAGTATTACACCGTGGCAATTGTTATGGCCTGTAAAGGGAACGCAGGTATGTATTGCCAAAACAGATTTAGAATTCTTAACATGCTGATACAATATAAATAATTAATTTGTGCAAGCAGACATTTAAAACCAAAGTGTTTAAAAACTAATAAATATTATTACTACTGTTCAGAAAATTATGCAATTGCCTGTGTTTATGTAAAAAAAATGTCTTTGAACTTCAGCTAGTTTGATTAAAGGGTTTTTGAGATAAGGTTACCAAACTCCCTATTTTTAAAATTACTGACAATAACACTTAACTTACACTTTCCGTTTTAGGTTGTAGCAAGAGATATTCTGAAATTTCTAGACGTAAATAAAAGTTACGAACCATTATTACTACACGGATTCTCGGTTGGTGGTTACCTGTGGGGAGAAGTAATGGTGCAAATGGCGGCCAAAAGATCACGCTATGAATATCTAATCAATAAAATAGTGGGCCAAGTTTGGGACAGCGCGGCAGACATTACAGAAATTAGTATAGGAGTGCCGATAGCAGTGTTTCCCAACAACCAAGTTATGCAGAGTGCCTTACGGTCGTATATGATGTCTGCCGCATTCCAGATGAACTTAATGGGAATATGTCAAGATGTTTTGTTTCAGTTATCACCTGAAAACGTTCGACAAAATTGCTACCTGCCATTATGTGCGCTCTAGTCAACTTTTTCATACAAACATAATTCGTTCACCTGCCCTGGTATTCTGTAGCAAATCGGATCCAGTCGGTGCTGTAAGATCTAACCAGAGGGCCCGTGAAAGCTGGGAGAGCAACGGCATGACGGTAAGTGAACAGTAAAGATTAATTCAGTTTTAATTGTGTCGTTCTGAATTATCAGGTGTACTGGAAATGCTGGGATAAGTCACCTCATGTTGGTCACATGGCTATGTATCCAGATGAATATCTAGCAGAAGTTTACAATTTCTTAAATAAACTTGGTTTAGTATCTGTGCGCGAGAAAGTTAAAGCAAAATTGTAGAAGTTTGCATTAAATGAAATTGTACTTTAGGAACCAAAGCATATAATATAGGGAAGTAATAATAAACAATGTAGATTTACTTGACTTACTCTAAATATATAAGTGTTGATACTAAAATGGAATATCATAACGGTATGTATATTACTTTCGAAATAGGCTCTGCCTAAATGAATAAGTAGTTTAACTTGATTTGTGGTGACAAAATAAAGTACGAAAATATTTTGGCAAAGCAGTTTTTTTTTTTAACTGAAAATGCTGAAGTCTTGAAGTTTTTTTTTAACTGAAACTGAAAATTAGAGTTTTAATTTGAATTTGAAATGTCAAATGACGTTTGTAAAGCAACGGCTGTCAGTGTCAAGCCATCAACCACCCATCAACAACCGGAAGCACAGATTTATCAAGTAGCAGATTCCATGTAGAGAAAGAGGAATTGATATTAACTTAAGAGTGAAATGGTATATACATCCGTCTAAAAAACATTGTTTATTCTAAGTCACGTGATCTAGGCTTTGAGTGGCATCCTTGTCGCATATATGAGCTAAAATTCCTCGCAGATATTCGCTATTTCACTGATATCAATCGAGAATGCAGGAAACACTGTGCATCTACCCCTTATCAGACCATTGACCGGAAGTTACTCCAGTTGTACCATTTAAAAATAAAATTCAGCACTGCCAACTCAAACAGTGATTTCTGACCACTTTGTACTTTACTAATAGCGTTTTCGATTGAGCTGTATTCAGTGCGCACTGAGTTTAGATTTCGTGTTCGATTGGTGATTTCAGTTCAAACTTTCTTCGTGTTTTATGTTCGATTGAAATGTTAGTGCGCACCAGTTTTACACTCAGTGCAAGAATTTTGGAACTGACTTCGAAGGTATATAGTGCAAGCGTTTCAGTGCAACTTTTCTGTCATTTCAGGAGAAGCATATTACAGATGATTTATTGACAGATGACAAAAACAATTTATTGTATCAAGAAATTGTTAATAATTAAGTTATTTGCTAAACACAGTTTCTCTAGTGCATAGAATCTTCGTCCGGGGTGAATTCCTTAAGAAGCGAATATGAATAATTAGTGTATTTAGGATTTTTAATTTATTATAACAAATAAATATTGCATTTTTATATTTCTGGCAACAAATGATAATTTTGAGGTTACGGTTCAGTATATTTCCCGCTCAATAATTTTGCTCCCAGATCACGTTTGTATTGGATTGAAACACGCACTAGTTTCGTTTTCTGGCAAAACTGACTGAGTGCGTGACGTAATATCAGTGTGACCCGAACTCTTCTGGTGCAAGTGAAATGAAAACGCTATAAGGCTGCGTTTAGTTGATAGACAAACCGTCAAAGTTTAACGAGCTCGGGCGGACTGTTTTCTAAACGGTACTCATACCCACCGTGGTTGCCTAATGGTCGTATCTCAAATCACGACCACCGTGACCACTCTACAATTTCAACGCCCTTTCACCCTTCAACAATTTTTGACTTCTCTTGTAGAATTATTGGTGAGCCTTTTTTAATTGTAATAGTCATTTATATAAAATAAAATAAATGTATGTAGGTTTAGTGAAATCATTGTAATATTGTATTGTATAAATAAATTTTCGTCCATATTTAATGCCGTGTGAAAATAACGCGACTTGTGTTTACAATAAATTTTATATTTCTCAAAGGAGACGAAGTTTTTCTATACGTTTCTTTATTGGCGACTAGCAGTCGCTGATTCGCTTCGAATACGTGACGCTTTAATTGGTAGGTACGGACACTACGAATAGATCTGACTGCAGTCACCCCAGTGACAAAATCACGGGTTTCTGTTACGGTGATTTTTACGAAGCAGTCACATGTGGAGCCATGATATAAAAATCACCGTTTTGTGCATCCCTACTCCGAGCAGCTCCAGATCAAATTGCACATGCGCATATAGAGCGAGAACTTGCGGTGGCGTATTCGGATGGCTGTTACTCTTTTATAGATCAAAAATTGGCGGATTCGATTGAACTGGATTGCACGTAAAGTAGGTATCTGTGGAACGCATCAATCACCGTTCAACGGAGCACATTTAATCCGATCAAGTGCAATTCTGTCATGAATTGATCTGGATGGGTGCTGTTGCTGCACTAGAGCGTAGAGCGGATTAGGACTGATCTCAACCGAAAATGCCATAAGTATAAGTTTCATGGCGTTTTCGATTGAGATCAGTCCTAATCCGCTCTAGTGCAACACCCATCCAGATCAGACGATCAGTTCATGACAGAATTGCACTTGATCGGATTAAATGTGCTCCGATGAACGGCGATTGATCCGCTTCACAGATACTTTATGCGCAATCCAGTTCAATCGAATCCACCAATTCTTGATCCCTAAAAGAGCAACAGCCATCCGAATACGCCACCACAAGTGCTCGCTCTATATGCGCATGTGCAATTTGATCTTTAGCTGCTCGGAGCTTATGGCGTTTACGAAAAACTGATCGGAGCAGGTAAACTGTAACTGATGTTTACGAGAAATTGATCGGAGCGGATAAACTGCGATCGTAAATGTGAGCGGAGCACAACCGATCAGTGATCTGGTGACTCTGCTGTTTAAATAGAATCACTCAGATCACTGATTGAGGTTAGTAAACTATAATTGAATCGGTCAATGCAGAATAAGTATAGGTATGTCCATAGTGAAAATTATGGACATTGTGCCCTTTCTGGATTTATCGATTCAATTATTAGTGGGCAATAAAACCCAATATAACCTCAGATAAGGAATAAATACTACTAACCGCCAACAAACTTGTTCGGAAATTAGTTGATCTGATTAATAATCCCAATTTACTCTGTCACGTGACAGGGCAATTCTGATCACTAATATGGATCAATTTTTCGTAAACGCCATTAGATGAAAGAAAATTAGATGTCAAAGCCAACGTTATACGCAGAGTAAGGTATATACTAGAGAGATATCGGTAAAGCGTATAACGCTTACGTTCGTAAATTACGCAAAGCAGTATTGTGTAAACGTATTGCAGTATTTACTTCCTATCATAAAGTTATCGGAACATTGAATACCGCGATACGTAAATATATCTTATAAGTTTTAACTTAACTTTTTATATTTGTTCCAAATAAAATTTAATTAAATTTTCAAAAACAAAAGCCTTTTTGTCTAAAATTAAGTGGTAAACAAATGTAAACAAAAGCCCACTGTCAAAAGTTACAACAGGGCGCATGCGGGACTGATACGTTATGCAAATAACGCACGGAATTAGAGAGATATCGGTAAAGCGAATAACGTTATGCAGTATTTACGCTGCGCTAATTTGACATTTGAGACATGCGCGATTCGATTCTTAACGACGAAAACGTTAATACCGTTACCACACGGAGTAATTTACGAGCAGATAATTCCGTGCGTTATTTGCATAACGTATCAGTCCCGCATGCGCACTGTTGTAAATTTTGACGGCAGGCTTTTGTTTACATTTGTTTATCACTTAGTTTTAGACAAAAAGGCTTGTGTTTTTGAGAATTTAATTAAATTTATATTTTACACAAATATAAAAAGTTAAGTTAAAACTTATAAGATATATTTGTGTATCGCGGTATTCAATGTTCCA
Organism: Dorcus parallelipipedus; assembly: GCA_958336345.1. NCBI lineage: Eukaryota > Metazoa > Arthropoda > Insecta > Coleoptera > Lucanidae > Dorcus > Dorcus parallelipipedus. The sequence continues at coordinate 19,256,664 of OY284481.1, forward strand.
ATAACTGTAATATAGGAAGTAAATACTGCAATACGTTTACACACTACTGCTTTGCGTAATTTACGAACGTAAGCGTTATACGCTTTACCGATATCTCTCTATTATCTGCTCGTAAATTACTCCGTGCGGTAACGGTATTAACGTTTTCGTCGTTAAGAATCGAATCGCGCATGTCTCAAATGTCAAATTAGCGCAGCGTAAATACTGCAAAACGTTATTCGCTTTACCGATATCTCTCTACTAAATCAACATACTTCGTATAGAGGTAACGCATTTAGTGATTTTTATATCTATCCTTGTCGCACATTCCTCTCATCTAGGGATAAAAAACAGTTGGAAATATTATTTGAAGTGACGTTTGTCAAAGTTACTGTCAGTGATTAAGAAAATTGAGCTTAAATATCGCATCCCAAACTTTTATCGCATGACATTTAATGATTCCGCCCTTTTCGTAAAAGAAACATTCTGCATTTCTCAAAATAACAACTTTTTGATTGGTAAATAACTAACTAGACATAACCTAACACACTTTTAAATTGAAACCAGTGACATTGCGGTAAACAGAATTCCCTAAAACTGTTGTCTTCCTTATTGCACTTGCGACAATTATATTTGTTATCTTTGTTTCTCAATCCTCTCACGAGAGGAATGGGATTGCATTACCTGTACGGAGTGTTGATTTAGTACCTTAGTGTGACGTGTTTTCGAGCGCTACGCCGCCGCTAAGGCGGCAACTATTGCCCCGTAACGAACCTACACTGCGAGTCGTCTATTTGGTGGGGGAACATTTGTGATGTTTTATACAAAGTCCGCGAGCCCTATTAATTATAAATTAAAGGAGAAATTGAATTAACACGCTTCTGACAGGCGCTTTAAATCAAAATTTAAATAAAAAAGTAACCATGGTACGTGCAAACCTGCAAACATTACAGATTACTTTGGTTCTAAATATAGTGTCATCTATCGGCCTGGGAGGAATTATAAATACGTTTGAAACCATGGTATCCAGGGTTGGGACGTAGATAATGAGACGTATAAATACCCATTAATTACGCGTAGATTTTGTAATTATCTACGTCAAATGAACATTCAATTTTGAGGTTAGAAATGTGACATTTCACATAAACTACGTCGTGTAAAAATTACATAACTACATAAATATTACGTTTAGACGTAATGTAATGTAGAAAATATTTTTTACATGTAGTTTTCCCTACCCTGCCCAAGGGTAACGCCGTTCCGCTCTGAGCTTTAGAATGTTTCGAACACTCCCCTAGTGTTTAACAAGCTGGCAACCCTGAATCCTGAATGCGGGCAATGTATTTCTTATCGAGTACATCATGACTCAAAAATGTTTTGTTTTCAAATCCTAGTTAGGCAATTATTTGCGCACATTTCCTTGTTGTTGTTAGAAGTGCGGTGACCGATGTCATTCGAAATGTGCGCACTTTGGTTAACGTCTGTATTCATTTCGCTATTTTTTATCAAAGCTCAATCTCAAGTATTTTACTATCAACCGGAGCAAGTGCATTTGTCTTACGGTAGAAATGCTGCAGAGATTGTCGTCACTTGGTCGACTTTCAACGACACAAAGAGTTCAGTCGTCGAATATGGAATTGGTGGAACAGTATTACGAGCTGAAGGTTCATCGACGTTGTTCGTAGATGGTGGACCGAATAAGCATTCACAGTATATACACAGAGTTACGTTAGCTGATCTAACTCCTGAGAGCAAGTACGGTGAGTATTGATGGTAAATTGTTAAAAGTCAAAGGATGAAAGGCAGTGTATTTTAGTTTATCATTGTGGAAGTGACTTCGGATGGTCCGATCAATTTTGGTTTAAAACACCGCCTGAATCCAACTGGCAACCGCATTTAGCAATTTTCGGTGATATGGGAAACGAAAATGCACAGTCTTTAGTGCGGCTACAGGAAGAAACTCAACGCGGTCTCTATGATGCTGTATTGCATGTAGGTGACTTCGCTTATGACATGGATACTGTAAGTATTTTCATTTTAGAATTTTAGATTGGAAACATCACCTTTTGCAACCTGTCTGATCAAATTATAATTAACAATTTTGTGAAAAAATATTTAATTGCAATTTATAATTTCCTTGTAGCAAGATGCATTAATAGGAGATGCTTTTATGCGTCAAATAGAATCTATTGCCGCTTATTTGCCCTACATGACATGTCCGGGAAATCATGAAGAAAAATAGTAAGTAATCCCAAAGTTTTATCGTCTTTATTAAAATTTGGTGTATCAGGTTTGCAGTTTATTTTTGTCCCATTTTTGAACTGTATATTTTCAAGAAGTGTTTAAAGTTCAAGTTCTGAACTTTGCTCCTGTTTAGTTGCTAACTTAGCTAATACAAACAGTGCTTTGTTGATCTTCTAGAGTCTTAAACAAATGTAGATTTATTCTAAATACATACATGGTTCTGCACTTGTAAAATATTACATAATACATGAACTTAAAAAAAATTAATTGCTCTTTTACTTTAGCAATTTCAGTAATTACATGGAACGTTTCTCAATGCCAGGAAACAGAGAAGATCCATTTTACAGCTTCAATATTGGACCGTTGCACATAATATCCATATCTACAGAACTTTACTATTTCGTTAATTACGGCCTGAAACAATTGATTTTTCAGTACGGATGGTTGAAAGATGACCTGCTAAAAGCCAACTTGCCGGAAAACAGGGCGAACCAACCGTGGATAGTGGTGATCGGTCACAGGCCTATGTACTGTTCCAATGCGAACACAGACGATTGCACCTTTCATGAAACCATGACTCGAGTTGGTTTACCGTTCTTGCACCTTTTCGGTTTAGAAAAGTTGTTTTATGATTATGGAGTTGACTTGGAAATATGGGCGCACGAACACTCTTATGAGCGTTTGTGGCCTCTCTACGACTACAAGATATATAATGGAAGTTACGAGGAACCGTATGTGAATCCTGACGCGCCAGTACAAATTGTCACCGGATCAGCGGGCTGCAAAGAGGGCAGAGAAAACTTTAACGCCACCAGGCCCTATTGGTCAGCTTTCATAAGCCGAGATTATGGCTATACAAGGCTAAAAGCGTACAATGTAACTCATTTATATTTAGAACAAGTATCTGATGATAAAGAGGGTGCAGTAATTGATTCTTTTTGGATCATTAAAGACACCCATGGCTCCTATTCAAAATCCACAGTCGATTGGACTAATCTGGATGACTTAAGGTTGAAGAGTTTTACACAGCCTGTGCTTTGACCTTCTATGTTAAAAGTTCATCTAAATATTTAGACGCATTTATTAGTTGATAAGCACCAGATAAATTATACAGTAAATATTTTTAAGTTTGACTGCACCAAATATATTTTATTTTCTAAATAAATTATTTATCATTTCCTAGCCTTTCTTTTTGTTTCCTGCATTTGTCAAACAGTCGATAATTTTTTGTTTGTTTTTAATAAAAACCGCAAATTGTTGGTTGAAAGGAAAACGCCCATTGAGTTTTTAATTGTTGTGTTGGGCGATATTAAAGGCGTTTACGAATAGTCGCTCGGGGTGTACTCTTTTTCATTGATGCTTATCAAAAGTAGTTCAGAGCGTTCGTAATGCTTTACGAAAATGTGCTCCGTGTACTCCAAGCAGTGCTCGATACAATTTGATACAAAATTTCTATAACTTGAAGGTTATGACCTGTGGTAGTGGTTAATTGTTTTATAGTAATGTATTTGAATTTCTGAGATTTTTAAACTATGAATGAAGAAGATTCCGTACTATATAAGTGCTTTTTCTACACAACAACATCAAGAAATATCGACAATATATATGAACACATCAATTTAATGCATTTAATAACTCAATTATTTCTCCATCGTCATCCTCTTCAAATTCATCACTAATAATTTGTAATAATAGATTTTAAAAAGAATTTATTACTCATATTAGGTTTCGAATTAAACCCTATAGGTTATGGTTATGATACATGTACCAACTGTCACAGATTACCAAATAGAAATGTCTTACGAAAACTTCATCAAATTAGAGTACCCTATCACGTGATTAATGTGCTCCGAGCGCTCCACTGTAGGGCAATTTTCGTAAACGCCTTATGTCCAAATTTGCGCTCTTTTACTTAAAAAGTTGGCCATCCTGACGCCAAATAACAGCAAAAATCCGAATGCGTCTTGAATATAGCGGCCATTCAGCCCTATGCTGTATCATCTCACGTTAACAAGTCGTCAATCAAAAATTTATCTGTTTTTTTCTTCCTTGAAAATACCCATTTTACCCACGTATTTTTTTTACCCACTAGGTTGCTTAAATTACCCGTAATTCAATTGCCCGCACATTGGCAACCCTGAATATTTGAGTTAACGTCAATAACGACGTTATTTTGAGGTTAGGCTTAAAGTTAGGTTACTAATCTATAGATTAGTATTCTGTGGTTAGGTGTTGAAATTACGAATTTATTATGCAATGTACGTTTCTTGTTCATTGATAGCTTTTACAAAATAACAAAATGATTTTTTTATTTATCCTGAAGAAGCGGTCAAATGAATAGCGAAGCGCAGATAAACGTTGTCCGAAAAACAGTTTTTACAAATTTATTTGTTATATTTTTTTTAAATAGGTTATGATCGTTTCGTTTGTAAACCAACGCGTTTACCACTATTTTCAGCTCACCAGAGTAAACCGCTGTCCATTTTTTTGGTAAGTTTGCGGTTACAATAATTGGAGACTTACGGTACATACCTTAAAGCCCGTTCACAATGACTTAACGTAACAAAATTAAATTAAGGAAATGTTGACAATGAAAGAATTTGTTGTTCTTTGCATGCGCAAGTATTTGCAAATTGTTAGTGTCTATGTTAATAAAGGATAAAATTCTTTTGCTCAACTTCAGGACTCAAAGACTACACTCACTATACTGTTTTAGAACGCTGTTGATTGAATGTACTTAACAGAGTTTACCTAAAAATGGAAGTTGTCAACTCAAGAAAAGTAAATTAATAGAATTAGCCAATTAGTACGCTTACATTTTTAAGAGTGTTTCCAACTTTTATTAAGTGATTAATTTTGTTACGTTAAGTCATTGTGAACGGGGTTTTAGTGTGCGCTTACATTAAGTAGGTAACTTAAATTCAATTAATTAATTCAAATGGCTCTTGAATTACGCTAATAGTTAATGTTGGCAATATAGCGTTTTTTTTTAAATAAGAATTTATTACTATAAAGTAAACAACTTTTTCCAAGCATATTGTATTTTATGAACAAAAATGCAAGGAATTTAAGGTCTATATGAAATTGGATAGCAATGCATGTAAAATAAAGGTTATTTTTAAACAAAAACTTTTATTTTTTAGCCAAAACCATTAAGTAAATACAAAAAAAAAATTTTATACTAATTTGTAAGTCTCAACGATCGGATTTCCTCGTCCCAGCGAGGCATCTTTTTCTGTAACGATGCAACTTATATTTAAGGGTTTACTGCGAGCGGGACAATTGTTTAAAAAACATTTGCTCGCCAATTTATTGAACGTGTAGAACATCTCGTCGTTACCGCCGTTCGGTCCTATCAAGAAGTCGCACTGAAATTGGTCAAAATCCTGAAGGCAGCACTGCATCAGTTCCGCGTGAACAGCGTAATACTTATTAAGGTTTAAAAATCGAACTCCCAATTTTCGAGCCAGTATTCCTGTTACATAAACATCGTCGATCCAAAAATAGGGATCCAATTTTGATTGAAACACCAAATTTCGACAAAATTTTATGGTGGTGATGTAAAGCCAACCGGAAACAAATGTTGGATAATGTGATGCACTGTATTCTTCTAAAGTTGTGTACCACTTGTTGGCCGGTTCTCGTATGGGCACCATTCCTTTCAGTATGTAACCACCAATGTAATTATCCGAAGGTAATTTCATCCCTTTTATCAGTTTCACAGTCCTATGCATATCGAAGACAATATCGTCGTCCATTTTTACCACATATTTCACGTTAGAACAAAATTTGTTCACCCAGCGAAGTCCCATTACATGTTTGTAAGTCAAATTCCTGTAGGCCTCTTTAAAATTTCCTTGGACGATATCACTGAATCTTAGCGCCTCATTCTGAACGGCCGACTGCGATATATATCGGTCATCCTGTATAGTGCCTAATAAAAAAACCCTCCTTAATCCAAAACCTTCGAGCGCATCGTCGGAAAAAGCGCGTCGCATCGCGCTCCTTCTTTCTACATTCGCGATGTAAGAAGTCACGATGATGACGGCCAAAAATTCAGTGCGATTGTTTCGTTGGCACGTTTCACTCTTTATAATATATTCGAAATTTAAATTATAAAGTTTATCTTCGTCGGCGGCGAGGGTTTTAACTGCATCGTTATCAAAATTTAAAATTTTAACGTACAAGTCGTCGCGTTTGTTGGCATTCCATAGAATCAACAGAATCGTGGTCACTATACCAAAACAAGCGATGGCACTGATGTGTTTACGCGTAATCATTATTGCAATTTAAGCCATTTTATAACGAAACTTTGGAATGTAATTTATGTAAGAATGTAAACTGTTTGTGCTGCAAATTAAGTACGTATGTACCGCCCATCGCGACGTGCAGTCGAGAAGGAAAACCCACACTCACGCGTTATTAAGTGAAATGGTCGGTTCATGGTACAGTACGCTGAGTGGATGAGCGGAGTTGCATAACTTCTCGCGCAGCTCAAACACGAGAACTAAGTAAACACTATTAAAGAATCCAAAAACAAATATGTATTTTAAAAGTTGTAGAGTTACTCAGAGAATGGAAGAAACTTTGAGCCTTGATTCCGTAAAGCTGAAATCATTCCTAAATACATAAGTTCATTAAAAGTCTTTATAGCAACTGTTGCACTACATTTATTCCTGATAGTTTTCGAGGTTCTTGGTAAAATCAAAGTTTTATGCTTATAATAGTGATACTAGTCGATTGCGAAAACCTTTTTGTAAGTCAACATAATAGTATAAAATTTATTCCAAAGTGAAAGATTGAATTACATATATTTAAAGGTGTAATAATTTCAGTAGATTTCTTTATATGTAGTTTTAAGATTTTATTTTGTAAAGTTTGTTTATAGTAAATTTCTGACATTACTATAAGTTCCAGCCCAAGCGATGATACCATAGCTGCAATAATTGTGAAAAAGTGCATAATAAATTGGCATAAGTAATTTTGCTGGCATAATTTTAGAGAGTTTAGCAAATATGAAAAGCAAAACTTTATTTCTATTAATGCATAATAAAATTTGTGTTCATCCCATTTGAGACTGTAATCTATTTGAATACCTAAAGATTTACAATATTCAACTCTTTTTATTTGCTCCCCAATCATTTCCAAATTTATGGGATGAGTCCCACTATTACAACAGCGAGTTATCGCAAAAATCACGTTAACTTACCATAAATGTTAAAATTACGTGGCCCCATTCATTTTCCATTGGATCACATGATTTTAACGTTTACGGTACGTTAACGTGATGGTTGTGATAACTCGCTATTATTATATCGTTGGCTTAATCAGAAAAACCCGTAAGTTCAGTTTTGGACGAAATTGGGATTTTTACAACATCTGTAGGAAAAAATTCAACCAACAGGTGGAAGAAAACCCAGTAAATACAAAATATTAATAAGAACGCAATTTACGATTTCATTTTCCGCACAAGTCCCAAGTTGCTCCAGGCAATTACGTAACACGTCTCTCCTGTAAAATTTTGCTTTTTGGAGTTATGGGTTTTTCTGAGTAAGCTGACGAAATTCCAAACGTTATGAAAACTGTTTTAGACAGGTTGAGTGACAATTTGGTTTAAAGCTAAAAAGCTACTGACCTTCTTAAGGAAAAGAAGCATTTGATTTTGAGCCTTGGCCTAAGATATTCGCTCACGATAACATTATCATCCGCATAAGACAAACCACAACCTGGAGGTAGGAGATTCAATAAATCATTAAGGTGTAAAATAAAAAGTAATGGTCCTAGAATTGTTCCTTGAGGAACACCAATTTTACTAGTATCAAGCGTGCTATTATTTGCAACTTTGACAGTTTGCATTCTGTGACTTAAATAACTTTTTTAAACTTCAACGCCATGCCACGGTTTCCGTTGTGCGTGATATTTTCTGTTTTTGTATTTCATTTTATTTTTAGAGTGCAGTTACCGTTTTGCAGAATTATCGTAACACTAAATTGAATTTCTTTTTCTTCTTCTTCTTATTTTGGCAATTGGTTATAAACTATGGGCCAGACACTCAAGTTGTCAGTACTTGCTTTTCTTCTTTTTTTCTCTCAATAATTTAAATTCATAATTTAATTTTAGATTGCGTTATGAACAAAATTAGTTCCTTAACTCTGTCTATATTTAAATTTGATAGAATATATGTAGCATTTAAAGGAGCCGCTAGCCCAGTCTTAATAAGATTTAAATATAATTTAACAGAATTTTCTTTTATTTGGACACTGGAATAAAATGTGATCTAAGTCCTCTACACTCCCACAAGTGCAGTAAGGAGAATCCAGGACTCCTATTTTATGCAAGTGGGATTGAGAAAGGCAATGATTGAAGCGCATTCTGCATATTGTTGTGATTGCTTTTCTTGATATACCAATAGATTTAAGCCAAGGTTCATAAGAAACCTCAGGGGAAATTTTAAAGTACCATTTGGCTTTTGTTCTTGTGAATATTTCCCAGTTTTTTTGCCAGTCATGTAAAATGGTTTTTCTGAGTAGTGTGAAAAAGTCGCTGTATATAGATTTTACTGAATTTAATAATTGTCCAGAGAAATCTCCTCGCTTTGCAAGCATATCAGCTCTCCCACTATGCCTTTATGCCCGGGGATCCAAACGAAAACTATATCAAAGTTTTGTTCTTGAAGTTGAAAATATTGCTTCTTAATTTCTAAAGTCAACGGGTCCGATTTGGCAAAAATTCCGGCGTTTCTGATTAACTGCAATGCACTTTGAGAATCCGAGAATATCAAAGACCTGGTCCACCTATTACATTCTATTATTTTTAAAGCTTCCTTGATTCCCAACATTTCAGCTCTACAAACATTGTTTTGCGAATTAATTTTTAGTTCCTTTTCATAATTTGTTTGCGGACAAAATATGCCGATACCTGCACCTAACGAGTGATCTGACTTAGATGCATCTGTGAAAATCCATTTTGCATCATGCCATTGAATGTTTGCTGATGCTGTAAATACTTTTTGAATCAACGGAACCGGAAATTTGGTCAAATTAAATCTACTAGAAAAGGATAAGTCTACATTTACAGTGGTCATTTGATGTTTGTATTGATGTATAAAACAAGGAAGATAAGATGTTTCTTGTATCAATGTTGTTAGGTTATTATACTCATTGAAATCTTGCAAAAGGATAGGGGGAGGCTGTCGATTCCAGATATTTGTCCTGCGGGAAGTTATTAAAGTAGATAATTCTTTTAACTTATCAGTGGTAGGGCTGTTGAAGCTACATAACTTAAAAATCATTTTGGCTGCTAGGAATTTGCATCTATGTATTAAAGGAGGTTCTCCTGCTTCCGTTAATAGGGCAGCTGTGGGAGTCGACCTCATAGCTCCTAGACACAATCTTAAAGCTTGGTATTGAATTTTGTTCAGTTTTTCAGTTTTGGATTTATTTCTTGGGAAGAGAAAAATTCCTGAGTACTCCGATGTGAGAACGTATTATTGCTTTATAAATGGTAAGTAAGGTTAATGGGTCAGTGCCCCACCAGGTTCTACAAATAGATTTTATAACGTTAAGTGATGCAAAACATTTTTGGGAAATATTCTTAATTTCAGTTCCAAAATCTAATTTTTTATCAAGAGTGATTCCAAGAAATTTTGCTTCATTTTCAAATGGGATGTTATTTATCCCTATATGTAGTTGTCCTGTGTTTTCCAATATTCGTTTTCGGGAATATATAACTGCCCTGCATTTACAAGGAGCAATCTCCAGGTTTTTTTTTCTTTTTAATGACACGTACATTTAATTTGTTAGTAATATTGACTTTTCTAGATTGGCACGAAATTCAAAATCTGTCTTTCTATCGCTGGAAATCCTTTACCACTAAAATTATGGATAATGACAGCAAGTATCTTCGAGTGAAGTACTGTTTCGATTATTTTTTTAAATAAAACTTCGTCTCCTCTAATGTTCTCTCTTTAACACCAATTTAAACATCCAACATGGTCTACTGTGTCGCATACAAATCAAATTAAAAAAATTTATTTTAATTACTTATTTTCAGCAATGAAAGAGCAATACCTATCCACAGTTGCAATGACTAATTTCATATGTTCACCGCTATTAGTATCTTTCCGATTTCCACAGCTAAAATGTAACTCGAATGTAGGTCCATAACTTGTGAAAAACTGAAATTAAAATGTCTTAATACAATGTAATAATAAAACAAACGTAAACCAATTATCTACCTGGCTATTATCTGGAATATCATTGTTCAACGTTTTCCCAACAGCTATCGATGTAAGGTACGTCCAATAACGAGCAGCGTTTGAAAAATTGTAACCACCTAAATTCGTGAGCAATTAAATAAGACTTATCTAAAATGCAGTATTATAAATTAGAGACCTCCCCCGAGCACCAGACATGGAACTCCACAATTTAAAATTTGATGAAAACATCTTCCCATTGCAGTAATGGTTACGTTACATTGGCCTAATGGATCACCCTGCAGTATATCACCTCCACATTGTGCTACGATAGCTGAAGGACGGTATGCATTGTAAACTCTAACAGAATAAATATTACAAAACCATACACATAGAATTAATTTAATCTTTTTACTTATGAAAAATTTCATCGAACATTATGGTATATGTTTGGTCTCCTATTCCTTCTGAGAATGGCACATTGATGGAATAATATGTACCATTTTGTAAGCCAACTTCATCTAAAGAACCACTTCCTGGATAAAACCCCGTCTCATATTTATGAAATGACAATGTAAGTACTTTTTTACTAATTTCGAAAGCATTTTGGACTCCATTTCCTAAAATAAGTCTAAAGGTTAAGTCATCCTTCACATTGTAAATTGTTAGAATTAAATATGTTAAAAGTAGAACCTTATTCAAATTAACAGAACTAAATGAAACAAAAGCAAATTAAGTTTGCAGCAAAAACCTTCACATATGAAAGCTTTTTTTTTGCCTTTTATAAAACCTTTCAACTTACCATGATGAACATCCAAATCCACATAAAGAATCTTTTCGAACTTCTTCTGCAGTTTATGTATACCTAGCACCACATCATTTATGTAGCAGAACCCTTCCGCTTCATCTCTAAAACCCTTTGCCTCATTTTCTAGTTATTTCCAATATATTTAATGAAGAAACCTTTGTGCATGATGCCACCCACCGAACCAGTTAATCGCAACATTACATTTATCTTGACAAATTTCATCGGCAGCCTTTAAAGTTCCTCCAGCGATGGTCCTGACAAAGTGATAGCTATTTTCGAGAAGAGGACAATCATAACCTAATCCGTATTCCAATTGCTCTTCGCCGTATAAGTCTAAATCATCAGATTTGCTAACTCGTTGTATGAAATCGATGTACAAGCTGGAATGAAATGATTTCAAGTCTTCTTCACTGGCTAGTTCACTTTCTACTACATTAATGTTTTCTAAAGATAATAATTCGTAGGATTCAATTAGATCTTGGACAATGGAAGCCTGTAAGTGCATAATAGAAAATAAACTATAAACATGACTTTTTAAATCACACATTCATACTTACCTCAGAATAGAGCTTTAAACTCTCGTTAAACTGTAAAATTCTTCTTTTATATTAGAAGTTCATTTACATTTCATTCTCTGCTAATAAGCCATATTTACTTACAAGCTCTTTATTATGTATACTTTTACATTTTTGTTGTATGCTGTGAATTCATTGTTTAATCACTTAGGTAGTACAATTATTTGAAAATAAATGTGAGGATTTAAAGCAGTTCTATTCTGAGATAAATAATATGTACAGATACAAAGAAAAATAACCTTACCCGTTTTAATAACGTCGGTAAACGATCACACTGTACCTTCAAATTATCATCGTAAATATACACGATTTTATTCATTGACATTGTGTAAAACCTACATGAACTCCTACAATTGTGCAAAATTGTTTAAATGTTTGAAAATATTACCGGTAGTAATTTTCCACTAAATCAGTGTAGCCAATCGTTTTTGACACCATTCCTTAAAATAGAAATATTGATAGAACGAATTTTTATACAAAATTCCATGTTTCTTATTTTTTAAGGAACAGAATAGCAAAAGTTTGGATAATTAAAATTAATTTATGCAGACGTCTTGTATACGAAAGCCTTGTTCAGTGTTGCCAGTACTATAAAACTTTACATATAGATCTTGGACGAAAAATGTAGTGAATAAAGAATAACAGCGTTTTCGATTGACCGCACTAGTGCGCACTCAGAGTATCTACATCTCGTGTTATTACATGAGGTTAAGAGAAGATGAAAATACACTGAGTGCAACCCGTGCACGTGAATCGAAAACGCTATTAGTGAATTCTGAAGTTAACGTATTTCACATAAAAGCGACTTTTATGGATATACATATTAACACGTTGAGTACCGTATGAGACAACGTTGGTCTCGCGTCTTTTTGGGACATAGTGGCCGCGCGATACAGGGGCGGTCTCGCATTTACAAAACATTTATTAGGCCATGTCGCACCACGATGGTCTCGCAGAGTATGCTAAAATACATTCAGTCGGCAAGACTACGGCCAGCTGGACCTTTCTACATCTTTAGCCTGCTAATATGAGACCAACGTGGCATCACGCGGCATGTCAAATTATATTGGAGTGGTAAACTCATAAAAATTATATTTTTCATATTTTTATTAGCAAAATAAACAAACTAATACAAGAATAAGGATTTCTATTTATTAATAAAAGAAATTGTAATTTCTAGTAAACAAAGAACCTGAAATATCATAAGATATTTAGCCGAGAAAGTTTAATGTAAAATGCATTTTTTATATAAATAAAAAACTTTAATTGAAAATGCATTTTTTATATAAATAAAAAATGCCTTTTACATTAAAATTTCTCGGTTTTATGCATTTCGAAGAAACAATCTAAACAATAATGTTGATGACAAACAATGCATTTTAGTGCAGTCTGGGGAGTTTTCCTTTCTTCGTAAGACATGATGCACCAACACACATGAATCGGCGCATCTAATACATGAATCGGCGCATCTAATGCGGCATGCGCAGATAGGTAACGCGTGCGGACAGTTTTGAACATGAGGTGACACATTGGACTCACGTGGCCATACAAGACTTACGACACCACAGCAGGCCGCGTGAGACCAATGTGTCACCGCAAAATAAAATTTGAAAAAAAGGGGTAAAACATACTTGAAAAAATAATGTGTAACGACCTCTAGCTATAAGCCTGTATATATATGCATTTTCAGGAAAAAAAAAGTGGTGGCCTACGGGACCCATTTTTTTTAATACATGGTGGCACTCAACGTGTTAAACATATTCCCAGTTTTACTTTTGCCGATTGAAAACAATAAAAATAGTAATTAAGTTGTTTTATACATAGGCAACCAAACTTACACTTATGGTAATACCTACAAAAGGAGTCAAGAATCATTGGGCAGATTCAGCAGAACATATCAGTACCAGTTCCCGCTCCCACAGTTGAGACTGAGCACCCATTTCTGCTGAATGAAGTTCACTCATCATAACATGTTCCAATGGGTAGCGGAGAAGTTACGCTACAAAAAATGGCGACCACTCCAACTCACCCACTTGTGAGAGGTCGCTTTCAGCAGAAATTTGGAAACAGTTGCACAACTGAGTCTGCTGAATGCGCCCACTATTTGAGTCAACGTTTGAGTTGTATTACATGCCGCCAACATTTTATAAAAAAAAACACAGCTTATTTTAATTAGGAATTCATTTGAAGCTACGGTAGTAAAAAAATAATCTGTAAATACATATAAGCGCGCGATTAATGATATAATAATGCAGGGCTTATCTTTCGAGATCTTGCCTATAAAGTATTTTTCATAAGAGAAGATTTATAAATGGTCGTGTTCAGAAAAGATGTGTGCAGCGTTGTAGCACAGCGTAAAGTTGTAGCGTTTTAAATTACCTCAACTGGTTTTCAGTTGTAGGGGTTATGAATTCATTACGATGTAATGCAGCGCTGCGATGTAACGTTTTATAAAGACCATGCTTGATTAATGGCGGCCACTTGAAGGAAGCGCTGCAGTCAATTACGACACATGTACTTCGTTCAGGTTTTCGCGTTGCAGCGCTGCGGTTACCTGAACGCAACCATTGTTTGTAGCGTTTTTCTTAAGCGGCCAACAATTAATCAAAGATGGTCTTTTATGCTACGTTTCCGGGTTGCACTAAAGCACAACGACTTCATAATCTCTACAACAGAATAGCGGTTCAGGTAGTAAAAAGCGCTACAACTTAGCACTGTGAAATGACCCGAAGTTGCGTTACTCGAGGAGAGTTGGGCCTAAAAGACGGACCTGCGTATTATTTTAGAATTCAAACGTATGAAATTTTGGTCTTGAAGTACCAAAGGACTACACTAATTTCCACTTTCAAAACTGTGCGGATGTCAATCGAATTGCTTAATACATATTTTGATTGGCGTCCATTTATATATAGGTACCTATATTTTTCGGCAGTGATAACTACTTAACTTAAAAAAAATGGTGTAATTTAGTTTGTGGAATCTCTAACTTATATGATCTACTGATAAAGATGTAGACGCCATAATACCTTTTTAATGCGAGTTTAATGCCAAAAAATATTTTTATTTATACTTGTTTTACAGTGTGTTTCCTGACCTCGACGCGCACTTACCTCAACTCACGCGATAAACAAACGAGTTCACAAAGGTTAACAGACGTAATTCTCACAGAGCGAATGTGCGCAAGCGTTCGACTCCTATCCTTTAAAATCGTTAGCGGCAAGTGCAGGGCGGCAGGCAATGTTCCAGTTCGGAGTTGTTTTCACGGTAGAAAAGGTGCAACAACCGTCGGAGCACACGTAAACACCTGCACGCCGCCGCTCGCCCGCAATTCGTAAGTTCAAAAATAAATCCACGAGCACATGTCACAGAGACCGTGATGATTTTTGTCTAAACCTGGCAATTTATAAATAGACTCAATGCAACAGTTGCGAATACTTTTCTATTTATGTTAAAGTGGCTAATGCATTTAAATTTAGAGCCCCCGGTTCTCCAAGGCGATTCTCCCTCTCATCTATATGTATAGTTGAGAGAGGCGAGTTATAAATTTTGAACTAATCGCCCGCCCAAGTGAACTTCGTTTGCCCTTGTTGAAAAACAAGCCAGAGCAATAAATTGTTATTCTTTAATGATCTCAAAAAAAAAAATTGACAGGCGACGATAAAAAAGTAATAAAAATGGCACGCGACTGCCGAAGATTCCATTGAGGAATTGATTTTTGATCACGTGCGAGGTCTGATGCCCGCGATAACGCGAAGACGCCTCCCCATTCGGTCATTGATTAAATAAAAAGCATTCCGCGTACTTTAGAATGTAGATTAAGATTTGGTGTTGATGATCGTTAGTCGCCGCTACAAAGTTCGATCGACCTCCAGAGATTATTGGCGGCGCAGTAGCTTACACAAGTGCCTGCCCAAAAAAAAAGGAAGAAACTTGTAGGTACGCGACAATCCGAGGACCTCGCGTGAATTGGTATGTTTGCACTAACCGAATATATCAACATTATTATTTGCACCCGAGAAATTTGTTAATTGGAGCGTAACGGGCCGCGTGTACTTTTTTTTGTTCTTGTTTGCGTTTCGTTTATCGCAAATTTATTTGGACTTAATTCGTGTTGAATTAAAGACTTGCGTTACGTAAAGAGTTGCGTATTTATTCGGCGGTGGATTGAGAACGTTCGGTTCACTATTGCGTTTTATTAATGTTTAGAAGTCGATTCGATTGAGTTTCGGACGTTTTTCGAGTTCTTAAATCGGAAGAAACTCTGCGTATTTCAAATTCCAACATCCACGACCCGTCAAACAAGTAGGTATGTGGTACACTCACTCTAATAATGTTATTTTTGTAATTACTCATTATTGGCGGCACAAATGTTTTGATTGATTAAGATTTACAAACGCACCTGGAAACGTATACATTGATAACAAATCAATTCAATTGATATTTCGCGCACGTCATATTCATGCGTCTGGCTTTTTAATTTACTACAGAGTGAGTAGCTATTTATGTGCTTTGTGTTAAACAAGGATTGAACCACCTGTCTGACGTCCTTGGTATGTTCGAATTTATATTACATTACATGAGCAATCTGAAGACCTGTTCGATAGCTATGCACTTTTCTACACTTTTTGCACCAACCGCTCCTGAGAGAGTGCGATGTATATGACATAACATAAGCAGGAGTGAGAAAAATAGAGGTGTTAAAAGTGTAGAAAGTGCAGAGCTTTCGAACAGACCTTGAAACATCTCTATAATAATTCAATTCATTTGGTAAAAAAATAGGAGTTATGAAATTTTTAAAAATGGAATGTGTATTAAAAAATATTATCACCCTGTACTTTTATTAAATTACATTTTTTTAATTATGTTTTATAGATTTGTCTTAAGCAAATTATTTATCAGCACTATTGTTATTATTCTTTAAGATCTTATTTCTGGATCCTAGTTCTAACAAGTAGTTTAGCGTAAAAAATTGGAATTTGCGTGAGTTTGCTGTTTACAGAATGACGCGCGTTTGAATTTTTTTAAATCTTGTTCACTCTCGCCTTTGCCCTAAACATATACAGGGTGACTGACTATTATTCCGCCACAGAAAAACCACAATAAGAAGCGAAATCCGAGAGTATGAGAAAAATGTTAAAAAAATTCTACATACTTTAGTTTTCGAGAAATAATTAATCAAATATTGCCGACGATGTGCCCCTGCTTAAGGAATGGTAGCAGATAAATGCATGCAAATCAGCTGAAGTAAAATTCTGTACAAAAGATAATAATAATATTTTAGAAAGTACTTATAATATATCGCGTAAAAGAAACATAATTCGAACGAAATTGACATGTGTGTCAAGATTGCATGGTGTGTGGTCAAGTAGTCAATAAAATAATAATCGTAAAACTTTATATTCTAAAGCCTAGTCCACAATTGCCCGGGAACGAAAACGAGAACGGGAACGTTAAAAAAGTTAAATCATTTTATAATCGTACAAGTGTCGATAACCGTATTTACCGATGTTAATTTGTTAGTGCAATTATAACGGCGTTGTATTTCGTACGCAGTACCGCAGCTTGCTTTTAGGGTAAATTTTTTTAGAACATTTTATAACCTTCATTTTCCTGCTCTCTTTTGACGGAATAATTGTCAGTCACCCTGCATACAAAATCTGCTGCGGTTTTCAACTTTGTTCTATATTCGGTTGTTACAATGTACATACTGTATCATTTCATAATCAGAAAGATATGAGTTGTAAGTTTTTGTAATTAGAGAAGAGTAGAGGGGCGCCAACTAAAATTTTGCATACAATTTTGCGCCCCTGATTATCTACTTAATTAAAATTTAATTTATCTTTACAGGACAATTTTCACTATAAAAATAAAAAGTCTGACATGCCATAGTACGAGTAATAGTAAGTATAAAGAAATGCAAGAGAAAAATAAAAGCAAAACTAAACATACTGCCATGAAGAATGGTAAATCAAACGAGGAGAAAAGTAAATCAGCTAAATTGAATAAAATTTATGTTGTATCTAAATCCAAACCAATAAAATCTCATTTATCATTGGAAACAAATTCTGAAAATGCACATTTAGGTTTATTTCGTGAAGAACGTGACGTGGCAAGAGGACGCAAAATATCAAGGAATTTCTTTAAAATGTGCTTGTTCACATTAATTTAAGTAATCAAAACGCTCACTATTTTCTGTGGCATCCGGGTACCATTTGTTACTATCACAATGTGGCAACTCTGTTTGTTACTGTCCCAATGTGACTGTGTCACATTCATCCCATTGTCGCGGTGCATTCATGCAATACCAGCGTGTGCAACACCAATATAAGATTACAATGATTGTCAGGAACGGTAATAATTTATTCACCGAGGACCCCAGTCCCCTGGTCCCCAGTGCTCTTCTTTTACTCAACTCTTTAGTCAATACAGAATTCAAACTAGTGCTGCAGTGCGTTAGCACGATTTCCCTCAGGAGGGACTTCTCCTGCTGAGTACTTCTTTTCTGAGTCCTTTGGTGGACTCCTCCACAATACCTTGGGCTTCAGTATATCGCTACGACATTCCTCCAACATATCAGTTTAGCGGTCAAGTAATGTGGTATTTCCCAAGCTTATCGATTGTGGATTTGTACCATGCAAGACATATTTCAAGCTAGTTTCTTATTTAGCTAGAATAACTTAACTCTAAAGCGTACTGCATTCGTGGTTCTACCAGCATGGTGCACATCATTTATTTGCTAAACTTCCCTCGTATATTATAATCAACTCGTACTTTTAAAATGTGACTTGGTCAACTTAAACGCGTATCTTGAAAATTATTTTCCCTCATCTTTAATACCCGTAATTAACATCAAACACACACAAATACTTAATTGTTAAAAAAAAAAACTTAAGAGCTGGAATCCGGGAATAAACTCACTTCATAGCAATTGTAATTCGTCTGGGTCAGGGATCCTCAACGGGGTCGATGAAAACGTGCAACCTGTGGGGTTCGATGAACTATTAGTGGTCGATCAAACTAATTGCAACCTTTTGCTGTTGATATGAAGCTGTCAAACGATAGCGAAATGTTGAGATTTGTTTGATTTAATGTTGTTTATTGACAAGTTATAAAAAAATTGTACTAAATAAATAATGTGTACCTAAACACTAGGCGGGTCTAAAGCTCTAAAGGACCCATATTACATCAAACATTAAAACTTAGTGGCCCAGGAAAAAATGTCAGTAAGACCTGTGCAAAATACTCAATACTAAATGCAGCATAGATCTTATCTAATCGAACCTTAGTTGGACAAGAATCTAGTTGAATTATATACAAATCATTAAAGTAGATTCTTGTTCGATGAAATTTGTATCACAAATTCTTTAAACGGACACTGAAAATGCGCACTTAACGTTTCGCTGTCGTTTGACAGCTTGTTTATATTTTTTGACTTCTGACGAAGCCGTCAAACGATAGCGAAACGTTAATTGATAATGTGCATTTTCAGTGTCCGTTTAAAGAATTTGTGTTTTATGCAAATCGTTTTAGAGTTATAGTAACAAATAAGTCTGAGAAGGGGATGGATGGAATGTTTCCCTTGTAAGAAATCGATGAAGGGTTCCAAACCCCTGGTCTAGGAGAACGTAAATAAAACTCCACACATCCTAGGAAAAACTTTTAATTTTTAGGCTCTACTTTCATTTAGCAATAAATCTCTAACGGAAAATAATTTAAATATGTATCTTCGTTATCAAATAGGTAAACGTGCTTTTAACATAATGATAATGATACAGAAGAATTATATACAGCGGCCAAGAAAAGAATTGGAGATAGCTTAGTCTTCTTCTACGAACTACGATATAATAATAATTTAAACAATAATAATTATCTTGGGCGTGACGTTTCAAGGTCATCATAATTTTTGACCCGAATTAAATTAGGCTGAGACAGACGCGACGCTCTTGATAAGTAATACGTATGTATACTCATCTTATCACACAGCAGTGATAGAAGAACTGGCACTGAATACAGTGTGATTTTTAATGATTGAGGATACTTTGAATTTGGCGCCATATTTTTCAGTGTATTTCACGTTTTAATTGTGGTGGCGATGAACGAATATTGATTATTCAGAGTCGTCATGTTATTTTGTTTGGTTTTTAGCAGGCGCCGTTTTACTTCTTTTATTTTATTGTGTAATCTCCATTCACTTTTATAATGAGTGATTTTTCTGTTCTTATGTTGTCTCACAATTGCGATTGGTATTGGTTTGACACAATTTAATTGTCAAATGCGTAATGCAATTTTAAAAAATTACCCGGAAAGCCATTACGAAACAAACGAAGAATCACATTTAGGTATAATGCATTCAATAAAACTTGGAAAAGCAAGGAGAAGGTAGCCAAAGATCTAAAATAACAGCACAAAATTGAAGCCGTCATAACCTAAAAGTAAAAATAAAAGTCCCATTTACACGATATGGAAACTAAAAGAAGGCGGGTTTTAACGGTAAAAGTTACTAAATCATGTAACTTTAGTTATCCATTATAAAAGTGAACGTACAGACGTGTTCAAAAAGGTGTTGTACAGCTACTTTTAAATATCTTTGCTTTTGAGTGGCAATTGGTTTTTCTATTTTTGTGTTCAATAATATTATTATTGCCAGAAACCGTATATGTAACAAAATTTGTACAACAATTTTTTGAACTTCATCATGAATGCACATACAAGTTTACACAGTACAAATTCTGTACAACACTTTTTTGAACACGACTGTACTTCATTAAAGATATGACAAAGGTGAGTGACAGAACCGGACGTTGCCAACGTAATAACAACTTAGTATGGCGGTAAATTCAAATCCTCCGTCATTAAAAATCACATTGTATATTCAATCTTCGATAATTCGGCAATTCGCTAATCCGGGATACCAGGATGCTTTTTTTAAACTAAGAATTATTTATATTATTCAAGTACATATAAATATCAGTGACTTAATGTTCATTACTCGTTAATTTATGGCATTATTGATAATGATTATAATTTGGTTTCATTTTTTATGATAATTAGTAGATAACTTTTTTCTTGTAAAGAACGAATTAAAATTATATGCAATTTTATGTTGTTCGATTATCCTTAGGTATATGCGTTTGAATTGAATAGATTTTTTTTAAATAAGAGACAGGGTGTTTCACCGCCGATCCGCCGAATTTCAAGTCATTCTAAACTAAAAATAATCCTGTAACATTTTCTGTCTTAGTTGCTGAGATAAATATTTTTGAGAAAGGGCCCGTACAGTTTGAGTGCCTCTATGTGTTAATTCATTTATATACCTTGAGGTGGCTGTTGATGTTGATCTACCCTAAGTGCATATTTATTATTAGCCGACATATAGAGCGGATTTATAACAAAATTAGTGCCGATAATCGATAATCGAAGAAAGAACTGAAGAAAATTTAAAAAAAACTTGTGTCAGAGCCAGGAAAGTTTGATTTACATATTTATAAACCAAAAGAAAATAAAGTACATGATAATGAGAGACACGCAACAATAAGCAGAAGATCATATACATAAGTACATTTGATAACATGAAGAAAAAAATATAAATTTGAGAAAGTCAGGAACTTTGTTAGCAATAGATGACAAAGGAAAAGAATAATTGAATCTGAAGAGCAGGATACCTTGCTTCGATCTTCAATGAAAGCGTCTTTTAAAGTTTGGACACTACTGCTTAATTTTGACATTAAATAAGAATAACAATGACCGATTATTGCCATTATTAGTGGTCTTCTGAAAGTGAACATTAAACGAGCACAGATTTGTTCAATGACGTTTTTATTAGAAATATAAATTAATAACGCTGATATTCTTCAATATTTTATTGGCATCGCGTTTATTATTAATAACATGTGATAGTTATTAATTCAATTTAAGGTGTATTCGTTTTATCTGACCTTAATCTGACCAAAGTGAATTCAATGAACGTAAATTTGAGCATGAGAAGCTAGTTATATTAAACGACTTCGATCATGGCCAAATAGCGTCGTCTATACAGGATATATTACGATCTCCGACAAATAATCACACCACGCGATTCTAGGTTAAAAACTAAACAGAATATTATACATAGTAGGTACAGCCTCAATCAAAAACAATGAAACGTTCAAAACCGAAACGCTGTAGTCAGAGTGCAACGGTGCCGAGTCACAGAGAGCGCAACGTATTGTGGGGTTCCGAAGGAAACATTCGTTCGCCACAAGGCTTCATCTCACTCGGTATCTTCTCTCTCAACGTTTCATTACTTTTGATTGAGGCTGTACATACCATTTTCCTCTTAGCTCTCTGGTTATGAAGGTGTGATAAATTATACCTGATATCGTCAAAATTATATAAAACTAATTAACTAAATATTGTTTTCGCCTTTTGTTTCCTGGCTTACTTATAATTTACATTTTATTAAGATAATTGGTGCAAGTCTTGTGTTTTATAAATTGGGATTATATAATAATCCAGGTAACCGGTAAATATTCACACCACCTGGTGTATATAAACACCCTGTATAACATCCAGGAGGAATAAAGTCATTACGGGTTTATCAAATAGCTATAGAAATCAAATTCGTTCTGGTGTGATACAGTTTCAAACTTGTTAATGGTTTTTCACTAGAATTTGAAAATACATAGTTGAATTAAGAAATGAATACTGAAACAACTTAACATCGAAAACATTATTTTTTCTTAAAAGTATTCATTGAATTATTGTTCACTGGAAAATGAATGTGATATTAATAATGTTTAAGGAGTTTTATTTTATTTTTTACGCAGAGCTTATTTAAATGAATGAAAATAAATTGGATGTTTCTTGAGAGGGAAATATTTTGAGGTATGGTAGTATATGTAGGTCACTCTATGTGAACTGTTATTATTCCCAATATCTTTTCAGATATAATTAATTGATGAAATTGGAAAGGTGATTAAAACATTTAACCCAATTATAGATATCATCAATAGAACACAAACACAAAAGTCTTAATAAACACAGGCTCGAATATCAACCGTTTCCGAGATAGGTACAATCACAATCATCTCTGTAAAAAATAAATTTTGCTTGCCAACCGTTGTCGACGTTTCAGTTGAAACTAATAATGGTGTTATCAAAAAAATCTTGATTAAATTCAATTACTGTAGATGTTCTATAAATCTATAGCATGTCCTTTCAGTTCTACGTATACCGTATACTCATCTCCGTAAAAATGAAAGCAACTAACTGTGTTATTAAACCACTCTCATACTCATAGCATACGTTTTGAATTTATTTTATTGATTAACACCGACTCTTTTTTAAATATCCGCCGCAAACAAGTTCTTCCAAGTCATAATCAATTAGGCAAACACTATTAACATTTTTATTAAACGTTTTACTTCTAATTGCGCTAACTATTCATATTTTTATCGTGTAACTGCAAAGTGTTTGGCGCATCAAAATTATGAGATCTCTCACGTATTGGTATAATCAGAGAATACGTGTTCGTGTTTGTCAAATAATTTTGCGGCGCACATTGTAATAAGTAATAACTCTTCATGTCCTCTAAGCGTCGCAATTTGTTTGGCAAACATGCGACATTGGCATGTTTTTATTCTTCGTATTTTTAGCAACGTGCAGGGAAAGACAGATTGAGAATGAATTACGACCGCCGCCGTCCGAATATAATTTTGTTTTCCTTCCTTTCCAGGTGAATTTGTCTACCGAGTCAATATCATTAAAGAATTAGTCGACTGACACAGGCAAGAAAGTTTGTGAAAGTAATTATCTTAATGTCTTAACGGTTTACCAAACAGACATCAGTCACCTTCTGCCATTGTGTATCGACTTTGAGGAAAAACGAATTCATTAGTTTGTTATAGAAATTGTTCTAACGATATGAAAATATAGCTGTTATGAATTAAATTGATCTATACATATTTTAAAATTCGTAAAGACTTTGGAATCACCAAGTACATGACGTTTATTAGAAAACAGATTAAGATTACATATAGTATTAATTTTGTTTTTTCTTTTCAGTCCAATATCGACAATAATCCTAGTTAATCCAAACGCAACAAAGAGGAATTATTGGAGATGGATGAGAATTCTTTTTTATCCTTGAGATAGGCAAAAACAGTAAACCGCGTGATGCGAAATAATGATCATTATGTTAGGAGCACTTATGTTACAGACAAAGTTTACATAATACTTGAATTATCATTATCATTTCCCTCGTATAAGTACGTCTGTCCAGATACGCAAAAAAGATTACTGAATTGCGAAGATAAAAAATAATATTTTCGTAATTTCATACGTATACAAAACACAATTATCTTGAGCAATAAAAATTCCTTTTCCGTAAACTGGAAATTATTGGTTTGAAGTGTCTCGAATTCTCTTATTTAATATTATTAAGTAATTATTTGATATCAGTCTTAAAATATTTTAATTAATAAAATTACCACACGCGCAAAACGTTTTTAAAATATGTTAATTTATTCCTTTTTAAAATTTATTTAGCAGTTAAATATTATGTCAGAGTTTCTGCACGACCTTTTTCGTTCAGAAAATAAATTACTATTATCGAATGGACATTTTTTACTATGAAAAGGTTCAACTGTCACTACCTCAGCAACATGAATTTAGTTTATTTACAAACCACTGAAGTGAAAACGTACTTCCTCTAACATCTTGGCGGCACAAGAATGGATGTGCACGTTAAGTAAAAAAAAACCAAGGTTAACAATTAGTAGCGTTTATTATTGATAATTAGTAACTATTTTCAAAATTTATTACTGTAACTTGTACACGAAATACATATTCTGAAATGTAAAGTGAGAAAGAAAAAATGTTTGAATGTAGAGCTGACGACTGTAAATAACAACGTTATTACAATTACAATTTACAACACTAACTTTCTAAGAATTATGTAGTAAGTACATACAAGACCGCAATAATTACAAAGGTTTTATTGATGCATTGTGCAAGAAGTTTCAGATCAATTTAATATCGGTATTGCAAAATGTCGCTCTAAGTTTTCGTCAAATCTATAAAGAAATTTTAAATTAAACTATTGGCTATCAATTTAGTCACTGTT
The DNA here is from genome assembly GCA_958336345.1 of Dorcus parallelipipedus. Classification (NCBI taxonomy): domain Eukaryota; kingdom Metazoa; phylum Arthropoda; class Insecta; order Coleoptera; family Lucanidae; genus Dorcus; species Dorcus parallelipipedus. The sequence goes on from OY284481.1 coordinate 19,281,566, forward strand.
TTTATAATTTGTTGCCACAAGATATATACGTAAATTATACATTTTTGAATTTTGAAGAGAAAGTGAGGTAAAACTAGTTTCAGGTCTCGAGCAAGTCCGAGTTTTCTTCAGGAATGTCGTTCTCTAATTGGTCAGGTTGAGAATATTATCGTTTCAAGAAACGAATTTGTTTGGGTTAATCACGACTTAGTTTTTTTTTTAATACTTTTAATACTAAATAAGTAAAATACAGAGTTGTTCATTAAAGCTGTTCACTAAAAGTTTTCGTCAAGGAAGAAGTTTAGATATATATTGGAGATTTACAGAGCGGCTCGTAAATTTCGGGGAAACATGTTTGGTTATGAAAAGCCGATAAAATTCTGAGTACAGAGACTACAGTCACCTTCCGGTAACATTTTATTGATTGTATTATTGTTTTGTTCTAGATAAATAAGCAGCAACAATGTTGGTACGATTGGTCTCAAGTAAGATAACCCGTGTCCCGAACACTTGGTCCGGTCGTTTCTATTCCACAAAGGTCGAGTACAAACCAATTCGGAGCGTCCTCGTCGCCAACAGAGGTGAAATCGCCGTCCGTGTATTCCGCGCTTGCAATGAATTAGGAATCAAGTCGGTCGCCATATATTCCAAAGAAGATAGGTCCCACATTCACAGGCTCAAAGCCGATGAAAGCTACTTAGTAGGCGAAGGCCTTCCTCCAGTACAGGCCTACCTCGACATTCCCCAAATCATTAAAATTTGCCAGGACAATGCAGTCGACGCCGTTCATCCTGGCTACGGTTTCTTGTCTGAACGAGCTGATTTTGCACAGGCGGTTGTAGATGCGGGCATGAGATTTATTGGGCCCAGCCCGAAAGTTGTGCATCAGATGGGGGATAAAGTGGCCGCCAGAGCGGCGGCAATTGGTGCAGGTGTACCAATCGTGCCCGGAACCGACGGACCTGTGACCACTAAAGAAGAAGCCAAAGCATTCTGCGTGAAACATGGATTGCCCGTTATATTTAAAGCGGCTTATGGTGGAGGAGGCAGAGGCATGCGCGTCGTTCGTAAAATGGAGGAAGTGGAGGAAAACTTCCAACGGGCATCTTCAGAAGCACTAAGCGCATTTGGAAACGGCGCCATGTTCATTGAAAAGTTCATAGAAAGACCAAGACATATTGAAGTGCAATTACTGGGAGACAAAGCTGGAAATGTTGTACATTTATACGAACGCGATTGTTCCGTACAACGTCGCCACCAGAAGGTCGTTGAAATTGCACCTGCCCCTAACCTTGACCGGAAAGTTCGAGACACGATGACGGATTATGCCGTAAAACTAGCGAAATACGTGGGATATGAGAATGCGGGAACCGTCGAGTTTCTAGCTGACGAAAAAGGCAACTTTTATTTCATCGAAGTCAACGCTAGACTTCAAGTGGAACACACTGTTACTGAAGAAATTACAGGAGTGGACCTTGTGCAATCTCAAATTCGCGTGGCGGAAGGCATGACCCTCCCGGAATTAGGTTTGGAACAAAAGAACATAACGACGAACGGCTTTGCTATCCAATGCAGAGTAACAACGGAAGATCCCGCCAAGAATTTCCAACCTGACACCGGGCGTATTGAGGTGTTTCGATCTGGAGAAGGCATGGGGATTCGTTTGGACGGGGCTTCTGCTTTCGCCGGGGCCATCATCTCACCATATTATGACTCGTTACTGGTTAAGGTTATATCACACTCTCGGGATCTTCAGTCTGCCTCCGCGAAGATGAACAGAGCACTGCGCGAATTTAGAGTGCGAGGTGTGAAAACCAACATTCCGTTCCTGCTCAACGTACTCTCCAATCAAAAGTTCCTCAATGGCGCCGTAGATACTTACTTCATCGATGAAAACCCTCAACTTTTCAACTTCGCCCCCACACAAAACCGAGCCCAGAAACTATTAAATTATTTAGGTCAAGTTTTAGTGAACGGACCGTCCACACCTTTAGCCACACCTAATAAACCCGCCGAAATTAAACCACACGTACCAATGGTCTCGCAAGGTAAGTTCTAACGTCAACCCTCCACCCCAATTCATATAAATGAAACGAACAGTTAAGATCTTCAATTGAAGTTTCTTTCAGCATACGTGGAATCAGATGGTCGCGGTGTAGGTGCGTGACCCTCTGAAAACTTTTTTTTACCGGTTGAACGGTACCCTTAGCTTTTTGTGTTTCATACACCTTTATTTGCTAGATCAGTAACTTTGTATTTTAGTACCGAACATCTCATATACATTCTGCTCTGTGTCGGAACGGATCGTTTGAACAAATTCGTGCTTTGAGAGCTTGGGTTTGCACTAAATCAACGTGCCCTATTTGTTACCGTACTAATAATCCTTGCCGGGGCTTACACAAGCGTCGGTTAAGTAATAATGCCTTTGGCTGCCCACAGCGACAGCTTCAAGAAACTAACCAGCAATTATATCTGTCTAAAAAAGTCAGAGAAGTAGAATAGGAGAGGACCGTGGCCAAAACTTAAAATAGTGAAATTTGCTTGAAGATTATTGATTGGGATAAAAACACGCAACTTTGTTCTAATTTAACCAACTTCGTATCTTTTAAGATAACCGAGATCCCCATGGTTAGACTCGAAAAACAGACACCCTGTATATTAGATAACATTCTTTAATTACATTGATCCAGACTACCACACTGACGCGCTGTATCTATGACGTATAAAAGAAATTGACAAATTTTTCGTTTTTTCTTTAAAATAAATTAAAAAGTTGGTCAGCATTTGCAGTTTATGTATTATAGAATGACTTTTCCTCAGATCCTCGAGTATTTTTAATAATTCCACCAAATTTAAGTTTATTTCGTTTTAGTATAAAGTAAAAACAAACTCTCAAACGTGCTAAATCACAAAGAAGAGTTTACAAATGATATTAAATGCAATATTAATTAACTCCTATACAAAATAACCCACTGCTTTCTTCAATAATTGTTTTTTTCAAAGGATCTCTGGATATTTGAAGGAATTTTATGTTTATAAGCTGAAACATAAAAGAAAAGCTTTCACCTTACCGGCTACCTTTATTTTCACATTTTCTGCAACGTAAATAAATTTGTCAAGTAAGATTAATAACAAAGTAATATAGCAGTAAATACTCGAACGATCCGTAACGATACACTCATTCATACGGAATGTTTACTAAGCGTTGTGGTCTTTTTTAATTTCTCAATTAATATACACAATTTAAGTAAATTAAAGTGCCTTGCAATTCAAGATCTTTTCATATAGAAGAAGACTAAACGGTGAATAAGTACAGTGAAAATCAAAAGTAATGTTTCCCTTATGAAAGCTAAACTGCAGCAACTGCATTGTAGTAACTAGGCCGACAAACAAGCGATTAAACAAACACAAAATAAAAAAAATAAATTACAGTCCTGAAAGAAGAAAAACCTATTACATACTTGCAGTAATTAAAAGAAGAGCTCCGTTAATTCATGAATAATTTCCATATGAATATCACAAATAATTTCTAACATGCAGTCATACAGTGGATACTTAATAACATTGTTTCGTGATTGCATTATTATGTTTTGTGTTTAAAACTTTCTTTTGCGTTGTACCAGGAAGAACCTGCCCACTGTATTTTCAGTAAAAACAAAAACATATGTCTTAGCATTTCTGTAAAGTTGGAATTCGGCCAGACATGTAATAAATAGAATTTGATAAGACAGATAAAATCATAGCCAAGAGCGCTGGCGAGTCAACTACTTCATTCTTTCATTTTTGTACAAAAACATATTCATTTGGCAGTAGTTCCGGACTTTGTTATGATTTGTGGAAAAATAAATGTTTACTAAATTGATCAATCTAATTATAAAGAAAAAAAAATAGGGTAATGTCACCAAAGAAGCAAGTATAGGGGAATTTGGGGCAAAGCAGAACGCTAAGTGTTTGAAAGTAAACAGAAAATCAATCACGAACTTTTTCTTAATAAATTTGTAATCCACAGTCGGTACGGAGTCTTAGTTATTATGTGTATTTGATTAAATAGTCAAACAATATTAATATACAGCATACCTAAGCTATAAAAATGAGTTCAATTGAATATAACAACGACCAGTACATATATTAGTAAAATACATATTTATAATTATTTTTTAATGTTATTACCTGCAAGGAGCTATCACTATCACTAGCTAGTTACTATCAAAGTTTGTAGGTTCTAGTTTAGCTTAAATATGAGACATTAAAAAAGAATGCAGCGCTTAATGAATATACCGTACATAATTATTGGTGGTTTTTGATCACACGTACATCCGAAACACACCCAAACACTGTAGTTTAAGTTATTATCTTTTCCTTTTGTGTTACAGTTCTTTCATTAGCATGCTTTGTTTTTCCCCACAGCGTACCTCAGTGCCACCGCCGACGAAAATCCAAGTAATTCACATTTTACTTTTTACTTGCTTACTATTGTCGCTTAAATGCTTTCTTTGGGCTGCTTCGAAAATTTTTAGAAAATTTGCAAAAGAAAATTTGTGCATTTACGTTTTCAGATTTTCTGAAAAGTTTCTGTCACCAATTGCTTAATAATTGCTCACGCAACGATACTATAATATCTTCTAGTATAGTCATGCTGCACGTTTTCAATTCTGAAGGCGTCTTGATAAGGCGAGTTTTGTAGTTGCACGTTTTGTAAGTCGTACTTGTTGTCCTGCATGTATTTCGTGTGCATAGGTTGGCGCAAGCAGACTGCTAACTCACCTATCCCCTAGGTGTTCACCCCCCGAAAGGATTCAGGGAGATATATAAGGAGCAAGGTCCGGAAGCATTCGCGAAAGCCGTCCGCAATCACAAGGGACTCCTTCTGATGGACACGACTTTCCGAGACGCCCACCAGTCGTTGTTGGCAACTCGCGTGAGAACTCACGATCTACTTAACGTGTCACCATTTGTGTCTCACAATTTCAGCAACTTGTATTCCATGGAGAACTGGGGCGGAGCGACGTTTGACGTGGCTCTGCGATTTTTGCACGAATGCCCTTGGGAACGCTTGGAGGAGATGCGTAGACTTATTCCGAACATTCCTTTCCAAATGCTCTTGCGTGGAGCAAACGCGGTTGGTTACACGAATTATCCAGACAATGTGGTCTACAAATTTTGCGAATTGTCGGTGCAATCTGGCATGGATATTTTCAGGGTGTTCGACTCACTCAATTACCTCCCCAATATAATAGTTGGCATGGAGGCTGCTGGGAAAGCGGGAGGCATCGTGGAGGCCGCAATTTCTTACTCCGGAGATGTCAGCGATCCTACTCGTACGAAATACGACCTCAAATACTACTTAAACCTTGCCGAAGAACTGGTAAAGGCTGGCACGCACGTACTTGCCATTAAAGATATGGCGGGTTTACTCAAACCCAGGGCTGCAAAGATTTTAGTTAGTGCATTGCGTGACAAATATCCAGACCTTCCTATCCACATACACAGCCATGACACCAGTGGTGCGTGTGTTGCTTCTATGCTGGCTTGTGCCGAAGCTGGAGCCGATGTTGTGGATGTTGCCGTTGATTCCATGTCAGGTTTAACGAGTCAACCAAGCATGGGAGCTATAGTTGCTAGCCTACAGGGCACTCCGTTAGATACTAAACTACCCTTGAACATGATTTCGGAATATTCCGCCTATTGGGAACAAACACGTACCCTCTATGCTCCATTTGAATGCACTACAACTATGAAATCTGGTAACGCCGATGTGTATACCAATGAGATTCCTGGAGGACAATACACGAACCTACAATTCCAAGCGTATTCTTTGGGTAAGTTTTTCTTTTCCGGAAACTGTTTTCCCAAAAACATTTAAATTGGTACCAGGAAAAATTTTTAACATGCCGGTCGCAGCCACGACTTTAATTTAAATAACTGCTATAAAATATTTTTTTTGAAAACGTTTCTGTTACATCAGTTTTCTGTATAGGTATAATCTTATTGATAAAATTTTTATGCATCATAGGTCTCGGCGATTTCTTCGAGGATGTCAAGAAAGCCTACTCAGAAGCGAACAAACTTCTCGGCGATTTAATTAAAGTAACCCCATCTTCTAAGGTCGTCGGCGATCTCGCTCAGTTCATGGTTCAAAATAAACTGACCGCGAAAGACGTGGAAGAAAAAGCTGAAGAATTATCATTTCCGAAATCCGTGGTCGAATTCCTTCAGGGATCGATCGGGCAACCGTACGGAGGTTTTCCGGAACCCCTTCGCTCCAAAGTACTTAAAAATATGCCCCGCATCGAAGGCCGACCGGGTGCGTCCCTGTCTCCCTTAGATTTCGGCAAAATGAAAGAGGGACTGCAAGAAATATTCAGCAGAGTTTCCGATCGAGACGTCATGTCGGCCGCTCTGTACCCGGAAGTAACGAAAGAATATTTAGCTTTTAGAGAGAATTATGGACCAGTAGATAAGTTAGATACGAGGATGTTTTTAGTAGGGCCTAAAGTTGGAGAAGAGTTCGAAGTTACTATAGAGAAGGGCAAGACTCTGGGTATCAAGACGTTGGCCATGGCAGAGGATTTAACTGAAACAGGAGAGCGCGAAGTGTTCTTCGAACTCAACGGAACATTGCGATCGGTGTTCATTAAAGACGCCAAAGCAAGAAAGGAGTTGCATATCCACCCGAAGGCGGATAAAACAAATAAGAACCAAGTGGGTGCGCCCATGCCAGGAACGGTAATTGACATACGCGTAAAAGTAGGTGATAAAATAGAGAAGGGAACTCCACTAGTCATTCTTTCCGCCATGAAGATGGAAACTGTGGTGCAAAGTCACGTGGCTGGCACCGTCAAGACCGTGGACGTAAAAATGAACATGAAACTGGAAGCGGAAGATTTACTCATCACTGTAGAGTAAGGATTGTTTAGCAAGGAGGTCGAGTACATCACAAGTTGAAAGTACCTAGAGAAAATTGGCTGTGTTCACAAGTTGTAGGAGCTACTTAATCTGTAATTTTGTTAATTTATCGTACGGTATGTGATACGTTATGCAGCTGTGAGGGCGGTTCTTGTACGCATAGTTGACAAGCATTATAATATGTGACATGTTTTTCAGTTCTATTATCTCTACGTACGAATTTGTTTATACTGATCTTATTTTGTTGTTATTTTTTCTGAATATATTTTTTTATATAGAAACTGTTCCTAAATTTTAAAACGAAGACCCTACTTATTCTACAAAAATATACTGTTCGCTTCAAATTAATAAAAATATGAACGTAATATTTATTAACATCATGATTATAAATATATAACTTATGTAAATTACAATAAAAAGAAAAAAAGATGGAATATTTTTCAGATTAACAACATCCTGAATCTTGATTACTAGAACCACTATCTGTATTGGTAATGGCTATGGCAACCGGTTTCGGTATCATTGGTTTCTGATTTTTTAATTTGTGTGCCAACGTAAGGAAGATGGCTTCTACATTATCACAGTGAGAATCCAGTCTGGCCGATGTTTCAAATAACTAAATACAGAAAAATTAACAAATAAACGAACTTACCGGTTTAATAATTGGATTAAAAGCGACTGTTCTATTGAAAAGTTCATCAAATTGATTTTTAGATGAGAGAAGAAAAAATCGAGAAACAGTTTTGCTTATAAATTAACACAACTTAAAGTTAATCTAATTCAAAACCTGCTTCACAATGTTATGAAAAATTCAAAGGCTACTTGGTGGACTTTTCAATTGAACACCTGATTGTAAAGATATTTAAATGATTTATCTTTGGTCTTTTGTTTGAGTAGATTTCTAATTTTTTTATTTATTATTATTTATTATTATTTATTACTGTTCTAGATCACGTCGCGTCGTTTACACTCACCCATGTTTAATAAAATCAGAGATTGAAAAATATTCAAAGGATTTCATTTAAACATTAAACTTTTTGAAATCCAGTAATGTTACTTAACCTATCTATAGAAACAAATTACGAAGTACTATACAGGTTGCCTCTAAAATGTACGGACATGACTTAACCATAAATTCCTGGGCTTAAAATAAGTAGATTTAACTTATACATATTTGAATATCCAAAAGTGCTTTGTTAACCAGTATTCTGGCTTCAAAGTTCATGCAAAAGAAATTATTTTTTCTTATAACAAAATAACGCTTGAAATAATATGGAATATATTTGGTATGGTCCACATCCAATTATTAAAATGAAGTTAGCAACATTCGGAGGTCTGGGGAAGTTACTAGATATCCCAAGTTGACAATTCATTGCCGTTCATTCATGAAAAATGGTTTATTTCATTGTTATAGCAATATGATTAAACAATAATTATGTTCTTTATTCATTAGGTTAGGTTTGGATATAAATTTCATGAATGTTCTATGTATGTGCTACTTTTCGTTCTAACATTCATGTGATGGAAGTAAATATGTATTGATATCAAGCTCACGGAAAGTAGTGTAGGATCAGGACAATCAATTTTGATCTTCCTGTATATTCAATTTAATTCAAGCATTTTTCTGCTACAAGAAATTTTTTCCCTAAGAACACTGCATGTCCAGTGTCCACACATTTTAGAGACACGCAGTATATATCAAACGTAGAAAAATCATTTCAATATTTTAATTATCAACAATTCTTGACTAATAATAAGTAATACACAATAATAAACTTACAGGCATATTGTACTGATCAGCAAATCTCTGCGCCGAATTTGTATTGACTGCAGCATTTTGATCGCATTTATTACCAACTAAAATTCGGGGTACATCCGTAAAACTATGTTTGTTAACTTCCTCTATCCATTGTTTTAATGACTGAAATGATGCCAAACTGGTGACGTCGTAAACAAATATAACAGCATGTATATTTCGGTAGTAATGCTGTACCATGGATTTTCGAAATCGTTCTTGACCTGCAGTGTCCCACAACTGGAGCTACAATTTTACTACAACGTGATTTTCTTTTCTTGAAATGTAACAGAACAATGTAACTGACCTTTATTTGTTCGCCATCGATTTCTAAGGCCCTCTCTCTGAAATCAACACCGATAGTTGCCTCGGGTGCTTCTAAAAATTGGCCTTCGCAAAACCTGTAAGTCAGGGATGTTTTACCAACGTTCGAATCCCCAACTACTATAACTTTAAACACTTTTAATAGATTTTTGTTGACGTTAACAACTTTCTGCACGTCTGTTGATGAGATTTGTGGATTTGACATTACTGCAGCAATTTAAAGGAAAGAAAAAAATACGAAAATGTTTCATTAAATTTTAAAATCGAACACTTTTAAACCTATGTATTAATATATCACATTACGCAGTGATAAATGATCATTACAAATCATAGTTACACGGCTGCTTTGCTTTGCACTCATATACACATAACTGACATAACACATGTTAAATGTCAATTGCATCTAGGGACCCTAGACTATGATATCATATGATGGGTGCGTTTCGTTTGCGCGCTTACTTGCTTTAAGCACTCATAAGCAGTGCTTAGATCATTCCTTTTGGCTTTGCAAACGCTCACAAACTGCTAGATGACGAAGCAGCAACGTCATTATGACGTCATAGTCTTCGCTCACGATCGCTTATCCCATCGAGGTAGGGCAGCAAAAGCGCAAGCGCTTATGTTCCAAACGGAACGTATTCGAAGATCAGTTGATCATAGTCAGGTTATAAAACATGTTATAAACAAACGTTACACTTTGGAAACAGCTGCGAAAGCTGTGATTGTATTAATTTCACTATTGAAGTTATATTTTTAAGGTTATGAATTCGTTGTGCAAACAATAGTCAAAAGAAACACTTTTGCTTAAGCTTAAGCGACTGAAGGCCAAATAGAACTACAAAAAATAGCGCTTGTAAGCGTGAGTGCTTAAAGCGTGTGAGCGTGCAAACGAAACGCACCCGATATGTCAATGGTCGCGTTCACCAGAACCGTGACCGATCTAATTGCTTGCAAACGGTTGGCCAGCTGTTGCCAATTTTTCTCACAGATTTATCAAGTAGCCAGATTCCCTGTAGAGAAAGAGGAATTGATATTAACTTAAGAATGAGATGGTAAATACACCCGTTTAAAAAGCATTGCTCATTAAGTCACGTGACATAGGCTTCGAGTGACATCGGATACATGAGCCAAAATTACTCACAGATTTTCGGTATTTTAGGCTGCGTTTAGTTCATGGGCGACGTTGTCGATTTCGTTTAGTCCGTAGTTATTTTACGTTGTCTGACTAATCAGCTGGGTGGTCACGGTGGTCGTGATTTGAGATGCGACCATTAGGCAACCACGGTGGGTACAGTTCCGTTTAGAAAACAGTCCGCCCGAGCTCGTTAAACTTTGACGGTTCGTCTATCAACTAAACGCAGCCTCACTCACATGCTGATATCAATCGAGAATACAGGAAATATAAGGCACTATCTATCTACGACCTCCCAGATCATTGATTTTTCTGACGAACGGGTGTTTATATCGCAAACATAGGCGTTTACCCGTTAGCTCTGAATTTTGCGCACTAAACTGTACACTAAACACAGTTGAGTGAGTTTTAAACCCATGAGCTTCGAGTACAAACTTACGGGAACGTATTTGTAGAGGCGTGACATACAAAATTGAAAATGAATTTTAAAAATTGTTTAATTTGTGTTTTGTTAAAATATTTGACAGTAATTTTTCAATAACACGTATTTCGTATTTGTTTTATAGTCATCTTGTAGACACCGTATCAGGACAGAATTCAAGGTGGGGGAACATGTGTTTCGAGCACAAAAATAATAGGTGGCGCTTGAGAGGGCAGGGGAATAAGGTACTAAATCAACATACTTCGGGTGCGTTTCATTTGCGCGCTCACATTCTTTAAGCGCTCATAAGCATTGCTTAAATCGTTCCCTTTGGCTTTGCAAACGCTCACAAAGCGCCGGCTGACGAAATAGTAACGTCATTATGACGTCATAGTCTTCCCTCACAATCGCTTATTCCATCGTGGTAGAGCAGCAAAAGCGTAAGCGCTTATGTTCCAAATGGAACGTGTGAGATGCGTATAAGGAGATCAGCTAATCATAATCAGGTTATAAACAAACATTACACTTTAGAAGTAGCTACAGCAGCTATGATTGAATCAATTTCACTATTGAAGTTATATTTTTGAGGTTATGAATTCGTTGTGCAAACAAAAGTCAAAAGAAACACCTTTGCGTATAACGGCTTAAGCGATTAAACCCCAAAGGAAACAATAGAAAACAGTGCTTGTAAGCGTGAGCGCTTAAAGCGTGTGAGCGCGCAAACGAAACGCACCCTTCGTATAGAGGTAACGCATTTAGTGATATTTTATATCTATCGTTGTCGCACATTCCTCTCATCTAGGGATAAAAAACAGTTGGAAATATTATTTGAAGTGACGTTTGTCAAAGTTACTGTCAGTGGTTAAGAAAATTGAGCTTAAATATCGCATCCCAAACTTTTATCGCATGACATTTAATGATTCCGCCCTTTTCGTAAAAGAAACATTCAGCATTTCTCAAAATAACAACTTTTTGATTGGTAAATAACTAACTAGACATAACCTAACACACTTTTAAATTGAAACCGGTGACATTGCGGTAAAAATGACTTTCAGACCCATGTACATACGTACAAGAAGGCTATTCATATAAAACGGCTACATAGCTAACTTTCTTCTTTAAATTTCCACAAGGTGGATTACATTAGTAAAAGGAGTTATAATAAATCAACAATAAAATTCATAGGTGCTCTTAAAAAAAATTAAAACTAAAAAAAAACGTTTGATAGAACAGTCTATATTTTTGAAATATTATTTACTTTGCACGTATGTAGCAGACAATAAAATCCTAACAGTACTCAAAATTATTTTAAATAACGTAAGTGTATCTTGTTTGCAAACTTACCTCATCTACCGGTTTACTAGGGGTAATAGAAACGGTTTCGTTGAAGCATAAACAGGCACAGTAATGCCTATTTGCGTCTATATCTGTAAATACTGATACGAAGAACCTCGGTTCTTGTCTGTCTGTTGAAAGTGCCCATCCTTGCGGTTGGCAAAACTAAAATCACACAAACTTTAAACTGAAGCTCCGAGCGTAAAGTCATCAAAGCCAACCCATTCGATTCCTTCAATCGAAAAAGTTATGAGCGTAAAACGCGAACATCGAAACGTCAAATGGAAAGTGCACTTCGCGAATTCTTAGGCTTTTGGGCTCATTTGCGTGCGCAAAGTGGGTAACGGGAAGGCAGCTATTGAAACGACAATTGGAAAGTGCGCTTCGCGAATTTTTGGGCTTTTGAGCTCGTTTGCGTGTGCAAAGTGGGTAACGGAAAAGCAGCTAATGTTGCAAACACGATTGCAATCAGACGCCATTCTTTTAAGCGTAAACAAATTACAAATCGAAGTAATCGTTCACCAGACAGGCAACAGCAATCACAAACGTATCAGAAGCGCATCACAAGGTGATTTGTTCTGGTGAACGCGACCAATGTGACATTTTCAATTTTTTCCTTCTACATACATAAGTAGATTGAAATACTTATTTATAATTCGTTCTAAATAGACATCTAATTTAAAATTTAATTATTAAAATTACATAGATAAATACTGATTTCTAAAGAAGAAAAAAAACTGCCTTCATGCCGTTGCCTAACGTGTAACAATAAAAGTTACTAAATCTGAACCTGAACTGGACCAATAGTTTTTTGGATAAGTCAAAATGGCGTAACGATTTGTTTGAAGGAAGATTAAGTTTTGGGTGTGGCCTTGCGCGTTAATAATTGTCAGGTTTGCTAGTTATAAACAAATAGAAACTTGCGCGTTCGTAATTGAAAGTAAATGTCCGTTCCATCACTTGACAGAGTGTGCGTACGTCAAACGTCAGTATCTTAGGTTAGAGATTAGAGAGCACTTCCATTCTAAAACGATTGTTCTCACGTTCAGCATCAGTGACAACGCATTCACTATTCATCTAAAATGCTGCTGATATTGAGATTTCAGAGAAGCAGCTCCAGAAAACATAGAATTTGAGCATAATGTCACGACTAGCTGATTACTTTGTTGTTGTTGGTTATGATCATGAAAAAGAACGTAAGGTCCTCACTTACTTCTTCTTTTTATTTCTCAAACTAATGTTCATTTCAGGCAGTGGAATAAGTTGTGGTATTATTTTGCAAAGGTTTCCCGAAAAAGATTGGAGCGATACACCCTTTATTGAAGGAATCGAATGGGTTGGCTTTGATGACTTTACGCTCGGAGCTTCAGTTTAAAGTTTGTGTGATTTTAGTTTTGCCAACCGCAAGGATGGGCACTTTCAACAGACAGACAAGAACCGAGGTTCTTCGTATCAGTACTTACAGATATAGACGCAAATAGGCATTACTGTGCCTGTTTATGCTTCAACGAAACCGTTTCTATTACCCCTAGTAAACCGGTAGATGAGGTAAGTTTGCAAACAAGATACACATACGTTATTTAAAATAATTTTGAGTACTGTTAGGATTTTATTGTCTGCTACATACGTGCAAAGTAAATAATATTTCAAAAATATAGACTGTTCTATCAAACGTTTTTTTTTAGTTTTAATTTTTTTTAAGAGCACCTATGAATTTTATTGTTGATTTATTATAACTCCTTTAACTAATGTAATCCACCTTGTGGAAATTTAAAGAAGAAAATCAGTTATGTAGCCGTTTTATATGAATAGCCTTCTTGTACGTACATGGGTCTGAAAGTCATTTTGGACTTAAGCTAAGGAGTCATACTGTCGCAATAAGAAAGAAATTCATAAGAAGAAGAAAGTTATGTCACAGTGTACACATTGATTTTAATTTTTAATTCTCTTTATTCACATTAAAATTATTTTTAATTAATATATTGTGCTTGAAATGTAGCAGTACAACTTTTTTTTAATTCACATGTCTTATAGCATTTTCGACTGACTGCTTCAAAGTAACGAGTGTCTAAATAAAAATCTGGTCAAGTAGGTTGTGGTCGAAAATTTTTTCGTTGCATGCATGTCGTTTCTAAGTTCAACGGCTAAGCTGTCAAGTGTAACGTCAAAGTGATTTTGCATTAAAAATAGTTTTTCTTTTCACAAACTACTAAAAAATGCCCTTTTCAATTGAAGAAAAGACATTTATGATTGAAAGTTACTTTCGAAACGGTCGCAAAATTAACGGTGTCTGGTCCTATTCAATTCAAGACTGTTTGGAGGAATTCCTTGTCCAGTTCCCAGAAATTGTTTTTTATTATAAACAATTTCTAGAGTGTCTAAATCGAAGTGTGGCATTATTTCGACAAACTGAACGATCTTAGAGAACGCATATTTGATAAGTGTCAAGAAATCAACAACTCTCCGGATTTACTGCAAAATGTTGTTAATGGAATTAAAAACAGAATTACTAAATGTTACCAAGAAGGGGGTGGGCATATTCAGCATATTTTATAATAAACGATTTTAAATTTCACGTTTTCACGTCTTTTATGGCAAAATCACTTTTAACAAGGAAATGATAATTCAGTATCAATTTTGACGTTACACTTGAAAGGTTAGCCGTTGAAATTAGAAGCGACATACATGCAGTGGTTAAATTTTCGACCACAACCTACTTGACCAGATTTTTATTTAGACACTCGTTACTTCCGTCCCCTGTTATTACATTAGTTGAAGATGGAGATACTCTCAGTGTTGCCAGGTGTCTACCACAAAAATTCCCTAATAAAATATCAAATTTTCCCTTTTTGTAACTTAATTTCCCTTTTTTTTCAAACATATTTTATATTTTTTCATTGCAAAATTTTTGTTGTAGGGGTTTAAAAATAGACAATATGATAAAACAAAATATTTATTAAACATAACAAAATAAATATTGGATTCAATATGAAAACATATATGTATATAAACGTATGTTAAGCAAATTGCTTATTACATGTTATTATTATGTAGCCCCAGCATTCCATCAGTTATTTTAAAGGAACAGCAGGTGATATTATTATATATAGCCACCTTTAGCACAGTACAATATAAATCTACACAGTAGCGACACTCGTGTATAACTGTCACACTCGCCATTTTGTTTGATACCTACTGATTTTCAAATTACACAAATGCATATAGATATCAAACAGTATGGCGGTCGAATTTGACACTGACGTTTAAGGGTCGCTACTGGGTAATTAAAATCTTTAGTATGATGATGTTTCAATTGAGTGAATGTCCCTCTTTTCTAAAGATATTCCCTGCATCCCTTTTTGTTCGATTTTTCCCTGCAAAACGGGATTTTCCCTGCAACCTGGCAACACTGGATACTCTGAGTGCACTCTAGAGCTATATACAGAGTGGCCCAACGAAAACAGTCAGACTGAATATCTTCCAGGAAAATTTTTGTTTGAAAAAACGCAAAAACAGGTCGATTTATAATCCAAGGGGGACACTTTTCTATTTTATACCCAACTATGTCATCCCCTTCCCTTCCAGCTCTCTTAGCAATAGAATTTAAATAGGGAATGTACCATTGAAAAGGTAATTTTATAGAGAATTCAGTAGTGTGAATATGAATATCTGAGAATTTTATTTTAGCGCCCTCTTTCGGGGAAAAAATTGTTACATTGTTACACAAAGTGTGACAACTTATATGAAAGCTAATTTTAATAGTAACTCAATGCGCGAATTGAAATTACGTAAAGATATTGAAAACTGACTAAAATAACTAAAAATAAGGATAGCAAATCTGTTAGGAACCCTATTTCTAGTTATTTTAATCAGTTTTCAATATCTTTACGTAATTTCAATTCGCGCATTGAGTTACTATTAAAATTAGCTTTCATAAGAGTTGTCACACTTTGGATTATGTAACAATTTTTTCCCCGAAAGAGGGCGTTAAAATCAAATTCTCGGGTATTCATATTCACATTACTGAATTCTCTATAAAATTACCTTTTCAATGATATGTCACTCATGGTACATTCCGTATTTCTAATTCTATTGGTTAGAGAGCTGGAAGGGAGGGGGATGACGTATGACAGTTGGGCATAGCATAGAAAAGTGTCCCCCTTGGTTTATAAATCGACCTGTTTTTGCGTTTTTTCAAGCAAAAATTTTCTTGGGAGATATTCAGTCTGACTGTTTTCGTTGGGCCACTCTGTATATATGCTATTAGAAATTATTTATTGGAAAGTATTTGATGTTCTTAATCTAATAATAACACACTTAAAATAATTATGAAAATAATTTTGAGTTTTGAATTTTCTACCATTTTTAAACTGAACTTGAAAACCAAAAATGTGTCAGGGTTTCTGAAATAACTTTACACCTTGAAAAATACTTGTTCTTGATTGAAAGCTATAATTAAATCATTTCTTTTGTAATCATCTTTAATGATAGTTGATTAATTTATTATAACCTTGAGTGAATATTTCTTTGAATCTCTTCATTGAATGCAAACCTGTGAAAGATTGCAGTTTAATCATAAAAATAATACCTGATGTGTATTAGAGATTTTTGAAAAGGACATTTCTCATGGTATACATATTTATCTGAACATGTACAGGGTGGATCAATTTCGATGTCTCTTATGGGCATCTCTGTAACTATAAGAGATAGAAAAAAACTAGTGGCCAAGTCTCGATCTTTTTTTTAGAGATAAAGTCAATAGACAAAAATTGGCTATCTTCTTTTGTTTTCGAGTTAAAGGCAAAAATTGACATTTTCGTCAATCGCGCATATCTCGTTTATTTTTACAGATATTAAAAAACTGTTTTGACATTATTGGGACACTTTTTTGAATACAATTCAGTGGTGGAGTTGGTTTTTTGATATTTGGTGGGCAATGCCACCGTTAAATAGAGATTTTTTTCTGTTTTCAAAAATATATACTTTGTTGGGTTCATTTGTTACAATTAATAGAATAAAACGCCTTTTTTATTATTTTTAGGTGCATTCTATTCTTAGTAGGCTGGTTTCAACAAAGGTCGACATTTTTTTTGTTTGTTTTTATCAAATATCAACTCTTGTTCAAATACTTTGACAGTTGCAACCACATAAAGATAAATTGCTACCCAATCATCAAATCTTTGTTATTATTTAATAAAAACAAAAGAAAATTGTCGGCTTTTGTTGAAACTAGCCTACTAAGAAAAGAATGCACCAAAAATAATAAAAAAAAGGCTGAACTGGTTGAAAATAAATACTTCCGAATTTTTTTCCTATATTCTTTTTATTTTCAACCAGTTCAACATTACAATGCCTAATTAATGGATATGTCACAATAAAAAGGCGTTTTATTCTATTAACTGTAAGAAATAAACCCAACAAAGTATATATTTTTGAAAACAGAAAAAAAATCTCTATTTAATGATGACATTGCTTACTATGATTTCCATTTAAAAAAATATAACTTTATGCTATAACTCGAAAATTTAATTAAATATCAAAAAAACCTACTACGCCACTGAATTGTATTCCAAAAAGTGTCCTAATAATGTCAAAACAGTTTTTTAATATCTGCAAAAATAAACGAGATATGACTGATTGACGAAAAGTCGAAAATCTGAATTTTGGCTTATAACTCGAAAACAAAAGAAGATAGCCAATTTTTGTTTAGTCTATTGACTTTATCTCTAAAAAAGAGATCGAGACTGGGCCACTAGTTTTTTTCTATTTCTTATAGTTACAGAGATGCCCATATGAGACATCGAAATTGATCCATCCTGTACATTTGTAAAGAGTGTACAATTTTAATTTAATTTAAAATTTATTTGTATATTATCATTATAATCTATTGATTAAGGTTTATGAAAAACGAAATTATTTTAACAAGAAATACAATAAACTAAATAATTTTTTAATAAAAATTTTGTTTAACCCTGTAGCTTGTAAGCTACATAAACTTTAACGCGCTCGTTTTTGTAATTCTAAAGAATTCTACGGTGTATTTTTTTAAAAAGGCCATAAAGGTTGGCCATGAAAATTAAAACTCATGCCGTAGCTTGGCATGTAACACATGCCAAAACTGAGAATTTAAAGTAAATGAATGGAGCTAAGACATTAATTTTCTTTTCCACAGCCTTAAGGCATTTTAAAAAAAACACGTAGTAGCTTTTATAAGCAGTGTTTCCTGTGAGCTATAGTATTTTTGTAGAGGTATATATGTTGTCGCCATCTGTGGGAACAATATTTGACTATATATTCAAACAGTATCTGTCGGTAAGTCAGTTTTAAGTCATATATGGTCATATTTGTAAAACAATTTTCCATCATGCTGCCAGATACAGGGTTAAATGCACCAAATACGTTCAGAACATTGTTTTTCAGCACAATTAATGTGCTTGTTTGTAACTGATAACAATTTTTACTCATCTCGTAATGGCAAGGTGTTTTAAATAAATACAATAATTCATTTCCATCACAGAGTGTTATAAAATGTACTATAGGTGCGTTAGCAAGAACGAGTAAATTTGAATGGGGATTTCTACCAGATTTTTTAAATATTTTTTATGGATATAAATGAGTAAGCTAACTATTCATAAGAGTTAATCATCAAATGCCCATTTACTGTACTGCTTCACATTTTGAACAAAACTAAGAAATGAAAAATTCTATTATGCTTTAAAAAACTTTGTCTCAGTACCAGAGACACATTTTGCAATAACTTTTTGGATCCTATTAAAATTTTGTCTGACATGTCCAACAATTCCAAATTATAACACTTTTTTAATTTTTGTATTTTAAATAAGTACCATTTTTAGTCACACAAAGAATTGCTTACCAAATCTGTCCTGCTTATATTTGGTTATCGAACATGCACAAACTATTGGGACAAAAAGTAAAAAAAAATTCAATAATAAAAGATTTTCCCATATGGTGCGAACTTTTTGTTGGTCACTGTATATTCACTCAAATTTTTGTGTTTAATGTGAAAATATAGATTCAGATATTCTAGGATGAAGACAACATAGACAGTGATGCTCCTTTAGTAAGGCCAATACCTGCAATTTCCCACCATAGTATAATGTATGCACCTAAATGTCTCGTTCTAGTATCCAGATTAGATTACATAGAAACTTTTAAGGTAATCTATTCCGCACTGATTTCTTCTTAGACTTACTTTTTTTTATCTTTAGAATTGCCTCGGAATCATCTACACGGTTTACATTGAAAATGTTGGAGTTCCTTTAGAAACGTTAGTAGGTAACATACTAGGTTGCATACAAGTGCCACCGCCCGGAGGACCTCAAGTTCGCTTCAGCATCGGAGCAGGAGACCGACAGTCTTTACAACCACCGATTAGTCCTTCGTTGCCTGTGACGCACACATCTGTTAATTTATTATTCCACCAGTTAGGAATTAGGAACGTGCTAGTGTTATTCTGTGCCATAATGACTGAACACAAAATACTGTTTCACTCAAAGAGTTATAATCGATTGACGGAGGCATGCAGAGCTCTGACAGCTTTAATGTATCCATTTAGATATACTCACGTGTACATACCACTTCTTCCAGCCGCTTTGGTTGAAGTTTTATCAACTCCGACTCCTTTTATTATGGGTGTACATTCGTCATTGAAATCTGAAGTAGCAGAATTGGTAAGTCAAATATCTTACTAGAAGCATTTACTAGAGGAACAGAAAATTAACTGCAAACCTATGTTTACTTTTCGTGTGAAATTAATGAAATATAAAGTGTAAAAAAAATTTCAGATGGATGTGATAGTGGCAGATCTGGATGGAGGTTCTATAATAGTTCCTGATGGAGTATCATTGCCTCTACTTCCAGAACCTCTCCTAAGTAATACTCAAGAAGCTCTAAGTTTAATTCTTCAACCAGAATTGAATTACGCGGATCATGCCTTTCCTCCTCTTGCCGTTCGCGCTCCCCAATCAGTAATGCTAGACAAGGAAATCAGGGCAGTTTTTATGAGAACGTTCGCCCAGTTACTTCAGGGCTATCGCAGTTGCCTAGTTTTAATCCGAATACACCCGAAACCGGTCATTACTTTTCATAAAGCTGCCTTCGTGGGTGAGCGTAATCTAACCGACTGTGATTTTACGACCAGAGTTTTGGACAGTATGTTTTTCACCAGTTTCGTCTCAGAACGTGGGTCACCTTGGAGGCCCTGTGATGTATGGGATGAATTGTACAGTAATTTTAGTGAACTATCGAAGAGCGAACACCAAGACGCCAGGATATTGTTGGTGCATATTCAGGAACTTTCGCATCAGCTGTATATGAACGAGAATCCTAATCCTCAGTCGTACGCTCAAAAGATACCTGTGCCACCGGAGGGAGCTTTCGCTCGAATACATCAACCGCCGTTGTCTCTTATTGATCCTCTACAAGTGCAGACAATTATTGATGAAGGATTATCGCAAAATAATATTAAATCAAGGTGAGTTTTTTTTTTAACTTTCATATAAAAAGTCATTTTATATTTAAAAAAAGTGAAACCTAGAGTAGATATTAATTTATTTTATTTATTAGATCATTACATTGATCTTTTTAATTAAAAAAAAGGTTACGTTTTAGACTTTTTTTTTAAATAGTTTCTTCTCAAAATAAATGAAGCTTGCCTTTTGAAGAAAATTACCTGTATGTGTTTAGATAGGGTGTCATTCATGTAAATGTAAAATTGGAAAAAAAATCATATTAATATGATATAGTTCAAAAGAACTATTTTTATACAGAGGATACTGTGGTAGTCTTAAAAAAGAATTGTTTTTCTAAAAGAAAACTAAATGGGGGTAAAAAGGTGAAACAACAGCAAGAAGCAGGTAGACACGATTCTATTCATACAAAATAAAATACACTACTTAGCATTCCTCCAACACATTAAGATTAGATACCCTGTACATGCAAATGCAATTACGCGCTTCACTTTAATTTTTTTTTCACGTAAATATTATTACATGTAATGTTTTTTTGTTTTATGCTTGCAGCGGAGAATACAGTTGGTAAGATTTTCTTGGTACCTGAGCATGATTGTTACATGAGCAATGTCTTATCGTTTATAAATTGTCACAATAAATACACTTTTAAATAATTAATAGACCATAATTTTACCGCGCCGATTAACAGCAGTAGTATTCATTTTAACAATAAATATTCTGCTTTAGATGTTTAGACATTTTTAAAAGTT
Source organism: Dorcus parallelipipedus (assembly GCA_958336345.1). Classification (NCBI taxonomy): domain Eukaryota; kingdom Metazoa; phylum Arthropoda; class Insecta; order Coleoptera; family Lucanidae; genus Dorcus; species Dorcus parallelipipedus. The sequence continues at coordinate 19,302,699 of OY284481.1, forward strand.
AGGGGACGCTTATATAAAAATAAGCACAGTAGATAAATCGTCTTCTACGTTTTATTAATTTGTCTCACGATAACTTGTCACCCATTTATGTTTTAGGCTTCAATCATTAAGGCCAATACAACCCAGAATTGTACCAATGGGACCACACATTTCAAATTTCAACGAGAATAAAAATATAGTTAGCAACTCCGCAAGGAAACTGGAGGTACCACCGCAGTCCCTAGCATGTTTAATTTTTTATTCAGTGAAACTGTTACTAGGTGTTAAGAAACTGCATAAATTGCATCTTCGAGAACAAAATTTCAGATGCTCGAAAGACATTCCCTGCAGTTTTACGGGCTCTCCAGTCAAAGCAGGCCCGTCTGGCTCTCTGCCATGAGTTATCGCAGCATGTAATCGGTAATAAGGCGATGCTAGAACATCAGCAGTTTGATTTGGTCGTTCGGTTAATGAACTGCGCCCTTCAGGACGACTCTGCAATGGACGAGTACGGGGTTGCATACGTGTTATTGCCCTTGGCCACTGCTTTTTGCAGGAAGTTGTGTACCGGCGTGATACAGTTTGCTTACACGTGCATACAAGTTAGTGAATTTAATTTTTGAGAGTTAAGGGGGGGGGGGGCACCGACTCCTGTCTATTTCCACACTTCCATTTGTACGTTTTCCTCAGTTCTTCCAATTCCCGAGGAAAGAGTACAAACATAAGGATGGTCTTAGGCAGATGTCAGTGCCCCAATTTAAATAGTCGTCTACAACGAATTTAATTGTGATTTAGTACAATCGAATGAAAAAAAAATATTGCTCAGTAATACTTTGTGTGTTACAGGAACATGCTGTATGGCAGAATCAACAATTTTGGGAAGCGGCTTTCAACCTTGACGTCCAAAAAGACATCAAAGCGTTATATTTACCGAGGACGGACAACTTGACACCTACCACCCGCTTAAGCAATGACCTCATACTAAGCCCTACATCTCCTAGGGACTCGAAAGATTTTAACTGGCAAAACAGACGCTCAGTTTTAAACAGGGTGCAGGAGCCGAGTGCTTTGGAGATTGCGGCCGAACAGATGAGAATATGGAACACGATAGATGTAGAAAAACAAAAGGAATTGATAACCAGTGAGGAAAGCACCATGTACAGTCAGGCTATACATTATGCAAATCGCATGGTGTCTTTGCTTATTCCTTTGGATATAGGAAATCGTTCAAGTAAACAAGATCATATTTTTGATGATGAGAGGGCTAGTAACAGTATCACAAACAGGTATGCATTATTATGTGATATTGGATTAACAATTATTTCAATATTTATTTTGATTGAATTTTTTTTAGTGTGGCTGAAAGTGACAGCGCAGATGCAGAATCCGGTTTTGAAGAGCAGGAGTCTGGTGAAACTGGAGCATCGGTTATCCGTGCCGTGTCTCGATTCATAGATAAGGTCTGCAATGAAGGAGGCGTAAGCAGAGAACACATAAGGAACTTGCATCAAATGGTACCCGGTGTAGTGCACATACACATAGAAACGTTAGAAGCTGTTTATCGAGAATCAAAGAGGCTACCTCCCATACAGAAACCAAAGATATTGGCACCGAACATGTTGGTCGGTGAAGAAACCATCATGGAAGGACTGCGTGTTTACTTACTGCCTGATGGTCGTGAAGAAAGTTCCGCCAGTAATTTGGGAGGGCCCATACTTCTGCCGGCAGAGGGTGCTATTTTCCTTACGAATTACCGGATAATATTCAAAGGAATACCCTGCGACTCATTTTGTGAGTACAAAATGAATTTTTTAAATCAATTGCTTCTTACTTTCAAAATTTAGTATGCGAGCAGATAGTTGTGAGAGCGTTTCCTGTCACGTCGTTAACTAAAGAAAAAAAAGTCGGTGAACAGTATTTGGCCCATTTGAATCAGTGGTTGCAGGAGGGGTTGCAATTACGTTCGTGTAGTTTCCAACTGATGAAGTTGGCTTTCGACGAAGAAGTCACCGCAGAAAACATCGACACTTTCAGGAAATTAATACATAAAATTCGACATCCCCCGGATGTATTTCACCATTTCGCTTTCACCGGTCAAGTGCTTGTTTCTCAAACACCCCTGCACAAAGGAAAAGAGAAAAATGCGACTTTACGGTAAATAAATGTTGCTCTCTTCAACGTCCTCTTGGGTTTAAGTTGTTTTTAATTAATTTTAAAGAGGTTTCGCAAAGAAAACTTTATTGAAGACAGCTCGAAAAGCCGGCTTTAAACAGAAGGCTACTTCCAAGCGTCAAAAATATGTCCTGCCGAACATGGGTGTGACAAGCAACTCTAAATACATGACGTCACCTGGTCGTATGAGTCTCCCCATGACAGATGATTATAACCATGACGATGACCTATCCATGGATGACTTCGAATCAGGACCGCCTTCCACAGTTGTACCTCCGGCTCCGACGGATGCCAAAACTTTGGAACGACTTGCAGAACGCAGTTACGTGCGTGATTGGCAACGATTGGGTCTGTGCAGCACGAGTACTTCGCCCAATTCGAAACAAAATACGGAGCAATTTCGGCTTACAACCGTGAATTCTGTGTATATGATGTGCAGAAGTTATCCAGCTTTACTGGTCATGCCACATGGGGTTACCGATGAGTCTGTAAGAAGATTTTGTCGTTCTTACAGACAAGGAAGGATACCTGCGATTACTTGGAAGCATCCTCGCACTAAAGCCTTGTTATTGCGAGGTGCCGGTCACCATGGTAAAAGTGTCATGGGAATGCTTAAAAGTCATCCTACACCTGCCGCTTCTACAGACACAACATCATCCTGTGAACAAGTAAATGCTTTAAAATTTATAATGTGGTTTACTCAATTCTTAGGCAAATTTGTTTTCATTAATAGGTAATAAACATACATTCCACAACTCAATAGTTTAGAAATAACAGACAATTTTAATTAAGAAAAATAAAATGAAATAAATTTTTTCTGTTGTTACTATTGGTTCTTTAAAAAATACAAAAGTATAATGACATATTTATTCAGACTTTAACTTTTTTACACTTTCTTACAGGAAAAGTATCTTTCCGCTTTAGTATCTTGTACTCCTGTATTTGCGTTGAGACAAGGAACTGGCTGGGCCATGTCCGACAGCAGTTTAAGCATCGATTCTTTACTACTTGCTGCAGAAGATCCATTATCAGGGGGAACTTTAACGCCAGAAGTAGCCAGAAGGGCAAATCCGTTCAATAAAGCAATGGGTACGTTGGGGTGAGTAACTTGAAATTACAATAAGCCGTGCAAATCCTAAAGTGCAATAAAAAACCTCGTCTTGACAATCTTTAAGTAATTGCTAATTTTGTACTTGGATTTCATAATTATTTTTTCAGTGTTTTTCCTAGGTCGAGCGGAGGTAAGGGTCCAAAGAATTTTGGTAGATGGGGCTCGTTGAAAGATCGACGGCAGAGTTCTCAAGCGTCATTGAATAACGTTCAGCAAAGCAGAGCTAATATCAGACATTCCACTGACATTGATTCCACTGCGGATGGTGTTCATACTTTCCAGAGGGCAGCGCTGTATATATTAGGTATTTTCTACTGTCAAGTTATGTGTAAATTATTCTCTTATTAAAATTTGCAGGTGAAAAGGCACAGATGAAGGGCGTAAAAATCGATGGCTCTCCCATGACTGATTTTATACCTGTTGAGTATTATGATGTACGCCACACTAAGGCGGCTTTTAAAAAGCTCATGCGTGCTTGCATTCCTAGCTCTCAGACAATTCAACCAGAGCAGAGTTTTTATAAGTAAGTTTGCAAAATTTACTATTCATTATTAATTTCACCTTACATCTACACAGTAAAAAACAATGCATTAATAGAATTACTTTTGATATTAAATAATAACTCCTATTTTTCTAGGTTAATTGAGAATTCCGATTGGTTGCAACAGCTGCAGAATATAATGCAACTGTCCGGTGCCATTGTAGATCTGTTAGACTTGCAGGGATCGACGGTTGCCATTTGCCTCGAAGATGGGTGGGATATAACAGCCCAAGTCTCGTCCATCGCGCAGCTGTGTTTAGATCCACATTATCGAACGATCGATGGTTTTCGAGTTTTGGTCGAGAAGGAGTGGATCGGTTTCGGACATCGATTCAGTCATCGCAGTAATTTAAATGCGAATTCACAAGCGAGTGGATTCGCACCCACGTTTCTACAATTTTTGGACGTGGTTCACCAGGTAAAATTTATATTGTTATTGATTTTCATCTCTTCACTCGTTAGAAGTAACTTCTTTTACACTAGTTCTATGATAAACAGTGCAGTTCTGAGAAAAAATGTTCTCTTAATTAAGAAATTAAATTATAAGTCATCCAAATCAAACATGAAAGTCAAACACTACCACTACAAGCTCTGGATTTAAATATATTAGATAATTTCTGAGGTCTCATGAAACAGTTTGTAGATTGCTATCCATTAACAGTTCCTTAAAAAAATCAGCTAATCATATTAGAAATAATTAAAGTATCAAACTTTTGATGACAGAATCTTTGTTTAGTCAATTTAAGGCTTGTATACAAGCTGAAGAGAAAGGTTTTAGACATTTCCTGTAATTTTTTATTAACTTATTTATATATTTATATTTTCTTAGATTTGACACATACTCATATTTTTCTGTTTGTTTAAAATTGTTAACATTCAACATCTGCAGTCGCTTTTCTTTGAAAAATGTTGTCGGAGAAACAGTAGATTGAAGGAAATTCATAGAAATTTTCTATAATTGACAAATGCAAAATGTTGTTTCTATTACCTCATATAAGATAATAAATTTCTGAAAGAAAATATACGTATTATACATTTCCAGAATCAAATAAATACAAATATTAATATCATTCTTTTATCTTATTACCTCAGTCGTACCTTATGTTTGTTAACAAGTTTATTAATCATTTAGCAATTTATTAATGTTTCCAGATACAGAAACAATTTCCTATGGCATTCGAATTCAATGATTACTACTTGCGTTTCCTTGCGTATCACTCAGTATCTTGCCGTTTCCGGACATTTCTCTTCGATTGTGAACTCGAAAGGGTTGAAAGTGGCGTTGCAGCGGTTGAGGATAAGCGCGGTTCACTTACGTCTCATCATAAAAGCGTCGACACGTGCTCGGATGATGAAGGAGTCTATCCCGGAGGAAGAATGGCTGGGATATCCGTCGGAACAAATTTGGGCCAGAGTGTTTTCGATTACATCGAGAAGCAGCACGCCAGGAATCCCTTGTTCTTTAATTTCATGTATACACCAGATTTTGAACATCCAGTATGTGTTATACTATATTATTGACGTGGTTTAATTGGATTAAATTTGTAGGTGTTACGCCCTCAATCATATTTACCATGTTTAGAATTGTGGCAATATTACCTAGACGAGGAATTATCTCGTGGCCCCAGTTATGATCCGGAAATTATTCAAATGGATTCCCAACAAGAAGAAGAAGCTGAAGCCGCCGATGGTGTTTCCAACAAGTCTTCCAGGAAAATGGTGACGTTAGGGTAAGTAGCCAAATCTGTTAAGCAATTAATTCGATTTGGAACGGTTATTTTATTTTTTTTTGGTATTAGGTATGATAGTGTCAATAGGTACGTCCCAGATGCATTCACGCATCTCTTGGAAGAAATACATAAACTTGAGACCGAACTGGGACATTTACCACAAAAATGGAAGGTCTTATGGGATAAACTGGAGTTACCCAGCACCGATTCACTCACGGTAAGAATCACGTCAAATTAATGTGCGAGCTGATTTGGTAATGATTTGTTTCCAGCGTCATGCATCATTTAGTACGGCTCTGGTAAGATCACACGGAAGGTTGGTCCATAAGAGATCTACCCTTGAGATCTTGATGCGAGGAAAAATGGTCGGGGCTGCAGAGTCTGCACTTATATACTCACATCCGCATCGTTTCGAGCGGTACAACTACACCACTCTCACCTATTGTGATTATTGTTCTAGTGTTCTGTGGGGACCGGTCAAGGTAAATAAAAGATACATCGTGTAATAGAATTTAATTGTAACTAATTTCAGACTGGTATGAGATGCATGGATTGTGGTTATAGTTGTCATGAGAAATGCATAGAACGCGTACCCAAAAATTGTACGAAGTACAAGGCTGTGACTGATAGTAATATTAATCAGACAATCTCGGGAAGCGGAGGAGACAGTGCCTCTGTTAGTTCGGGTAATTGCATTTGCTTGGTTAAATTTTGATTACAAAAGTTAGTTACAAAATGTTATGTTTTAGGAAGCGCAAGGCAAACTTCCAGTCAACAATTTTACGATCAATTCTCATCTAACGTCGCTGAGAATCGAACTCATGAGGGCTTTCTGTATAAACGTGGGGCTTTACTGAAGGGTTGGAAGCAGCGCTGGTTTGTTCTAGACTCGATTAAACACCAACTACGTTATTATGATACTATGGTAGACTCGCATTGTAAAGGTTACATCGGTGAGTTTTCATTTATATTTAAAAAAAAAAATTAGATGTGTTAAAGTTAGGAAAGTGTTTTAACTTTTATGTTCCTAATGAATCGCATACATTTCTTAGATCTAGCTGAAGTTATAACAGTAACTGCAGCGCAACCGGCTCCGGGTCCACCAAAGAAAACCGACGATAAGTCCTTCTTTGATGTAAGCATTTCTTGATTTTGTGACTTGTCTTATATATGCCGTTTAAATTTTAGCTGCGCACAAGTCGGAGGACCTACAATTTTTGTGCTGTCGAGGCAGCTGCAGCACAGGAATGGATAGAAAAGCTACAGGCTTGTTTACAATAAATCTCTTTATCCAAAGTTTTTGTATAGTCACATTATTTTTTTACGTAAGTCATAGACAATAAATGTTATATATTATTTGTTTTAGCAGTGTCATTTTTATTTTTTGTTTTATTATTTTTTTTTTACAAATTTCGACGTTTTGATTAGATTATTCGACATGTGCAAATAAAGAGCTTGATCACGTCATTTCTTTTAGAATGCATATTTATTTTACTGTTTTTTCGTTTCAAATTTTGTATATTTATTATTTGTAAGAAGAAAAGGACTAGACAACAATTTAATAGTTTTCTGCTCAAAGTAGATTTCACTGACAAAATTTGAGATTGGCGTTGTTGCATTTTAATGATTTACTCCTCTACACGGTACTCACAAGTCGATCATTTTCGAATCTCACATCTCAAATTTAGTCACACTCTAGAAAAGTATTCATTGTTACTATAGATCTCTATAAGCGTTTATCTGATAATTTTTTTTTGTTATTGCCAGTTGTGTTTTATGTGATTGATTCTATGGATGTTTAATTATATTATAACTGTTAGCAATAATTGAATGTTTATTGTATACTCGTAAATGTCTTCTTGGATCGTAACGTAAACGTAACAGTTAAGGTTTATTTCGTTGCTCTCTATTTACTGGTAACGTATATTGTGCATATCAACTACTTAATTATTTTTGATAAAATATTTCGACGAATAAAATAATTTTATGAAGGCAGTTCGCTCAAATTAATGTAATTTGGTTCGTAACGAAATTTTAGTAGAAATACTTTTAGAAAGCCGTTTATTGTATCCATTGTGTACTTTAGTTGTTCTAATTGCAAAAAGTCCTGTACCATATATTATCGAGTTAAGTGTAAAACAATTCAATAACCGACTGAATATTTTTTAATCTCATTATTTATTCGTTTTTCCTTAAAACTTTTTCGTTTTCTTCAACTTTCGATGTTTATTTCCACTGCATATTTTGGAATTTTCCTATAACTAATATTGAATAAAACATGAATTTTTAGACTTTTTATTGTTTACTGTGAATGGAGTTCTTATTTGTCAATCATCTAAAAGTGTACATATTTAAAAATGACAAAAAGTAATTTCTAAATCAATTTAAAAATATCATTTCTCTTAATTTAAGCATCTTTAATTAAATTAGTCTCCATGATAATGGCTTAATGAAGTTTTCGCTCCCACAATAATTATCCACCTGTACATTCCCTGCTATTTAGAAATAATGAAATCTTTCGTGATTTGTTTCGCGCAAATTTGTTTAGTAATTGTTATTGAAAATAATAGGCAATCAGTGGTTTCCCTAAGGGAATCCAACATTACACGATTCATTTTTAACAAGATTTATGCAAACGGCATTTTTTAAATAAAACAACGATCCTTAAATAAAATCTTATGTTAATATTACAATACGTAAGTAATTGACTGACGTATTTTGTACTACATATTTAAATATAATATCTTCTTTTCTAGAAATTAAATATTGTTGCTAAACAGTAAATAAAACGCATGGAAGGTTTTTACGTCTTAATATGTAATTAATTATTTTTTTGTATGATACACAATGGTTATCTATTACATTCAGATCAGAAGTATCACGTAACACATCGTACATCTTATTTTTATATTTAAATTTTGTTTACTTGTTTCAAGCAATTTTGAATATTATAACGTTAATTTCCTATACTTTTTCTATGATAATTATTATTAATCGATGATATGCTAAAAATGATCTTATTTTTTAGCTTCACGTCTTATGTTATTAATTTTATTTTCAGAGAAACTTCCAAGAAATTAATTCTTGCCTATGTTTTTTTCACTTAACATTTAAAGAAAGGCAGTGCATCGCGTTCGCATTAATTTTGACTGATTGACTGAGTATCTTGCAGTATTAAACTGATTTTTAAATTTGTTCATTTTAAATTAGCTGAAAGTAGTAAAATCAGTGAAAACCCTTAGTTTTTTTTTTTTGTTTCACTTATTTTAGCAAAACTCAAAAGTAAATCATTTTAAGTATAACTTAAGCTTTGTTCGTACAGCAGCTTCTGACTAGTCCGAAACTGTCAGAAGCATGCGCCGATCCAAGTTTCACATTTAATGCAACTCGGTGATTTAATACAAGCAGTGAGTAATTCGATGGGCGAATATATTTGTCAGTTTCAAACTAGTCAGAACAGGCCTTTAGTTTTTCAAGTTCCTTAGATTATTTTACATTAAGGAAATTTTTTATTTTTCTGATTTTCATTAAAAAAAAATGTATTGAACCACCATATTAACTTTTCTTTAATTTAGAGCAGCCCTAATCTTTTGATTCTTCAAAAATTCAATATTCATCATGTAAATATGTAATATTTCATTTTAATTCTATTTCAATAACCAGTAAAATCGTTTATAATTATTTTTCGAAAAATTACTGACGTTCATATTCTGCGCCGATAAATTATTTTTTATCAAGTTGTTATACACATTGTAATACTTGCATTAATCTTTCAGGAACTTGCTTTATTGGTAACTCTTTGTATGTGATATATTTCTTGTATAGGTTCCTTACTTTTGTAAATTTAAATGCTTCACAGCTTATGCGCGATTATTCTGTGGGTTAACTGCCAAAGTCATTAAGTCAATAAAGAAATATTTACGATATGTGTTGTTTTATTATAATTGTCATTACTACACAGGCTGGACGTTTACTTTTATAAGCAATTGGTTACCATCTATAAATCCTTGCTCTATGATATCCTCTAATAATGCAAATTCTGTGTAGCCGAAGCCTTTGGGATTTATATCTTGCACGGGTCTTTTGAAGGCATCGAGTTCAGGACGTGTCATCATAGTTTCTTTTATGTTACGAAAAGACTGCCTGCAACAAATTAAACAATAATAAAGATGTTTAATTTCTAGAATATAAAAGTTCTCTATTAAACGTAAGGTTTGTTCAAACCACATGTTCTGACCAGTTCAGAACCGTTCAAATCAGTTGGCCTTCGAAGCAGTGAACTATTTTGACAGCCCTTTGAGAAGTACAACTCTAATAAGTGCATGTTTTGAACGGTTCGGAATTAATTCGAACAGACTTATATATTCACTTCCTTAAACTTTTTAATTTTATATTGTAAAAATACTACTTACATGGGATGAATAATTGACACAGTTATTCTACCACTGAAGGGCCAATCTAATGTGTTATCATGGTCCGTTTTCATCATGTGTATTAAGACGGCAATGTAATTGGGATCCCTTGGAGATAGATTGAAACGAATGCACAACCTAAAACAAAAAAACGAAATTTTCAATTTTGGTAAAAGATGGAGAAATGGAACCCTTACTATTTTTATTATTTTATTAGAACCAACTTTAAATATTTTATTATAGATTAGTTAATGAGTTAACGTTAACAGAAGTCGGTACAATTCAGCCTTAGTTTTGAAATTAAAATTACAACCATGAAATTGACATTTTAGAAAAAAATATGATTTAATTTCAAGAATAACTTTCAAATTTACCTAATACCGCAATTAATAGGTCTGTTTGTTATCCTACACTAGTGTACACTTTTTTTACGAAATATACTTTAATGAAGCCTAAATTGCAGGATAACAAACAGACCTATAATGATTAATGAAATTTCTACACGACTTTAAAAAGTCCTTTAATCCTATCTAATCTTTTTAACAGCAATCAAAAATGGTTGTGAGTTTAACTTAACAAACGGATTATTTTATCGGTGAAAGACGGGAAAGGAAAAGAAACGTTTGGGCCAATCAAAAGTTCGTTATTTATCAAAAAACGCGGGCCGATTTTCAATAGATTTACAACATTTATATTAATAAATAAACGATTATTACTTTTTAAAACTAAAACAAATTGGTGCTGCCATCTTCGGGCACACGGCGTGACCTAATCGTTAGCGGCTATTACAGGTTCCATTCACCGATGAGTTCATCGGTGAACGCATCAATGAATTCATCACAAATTCTTTGAAACGGACAATAAATATGCGCACTAACACAACGTTTCGTCGTCCTTTGACAGCTTGTGATGAGTTTAGTGCGCATACTCGGTGTCCGTTTCAAAGAATTTGCGATACAATTTTCATCGGACAAGAACCTATTTGAATGATGAGTTCATCGATGAACTCATCGATAGGTTTACCGATGAGTTCATCGATGCCTTCACCGATGAACTCAAAATCATGATTTAATAAAATTTGTTTACAAAATTTTAACGAAATTTTACATTTTTAATTCCAAAAGTAAACCGCTGAAGTAGTAAACATTTAAAACAAAAAAAAAATTACATTTTTTCAACAAGTTTCAGTAGGCACACAAGCGTCCACTTATCTCTTTTTCTCTGTTTTTTTTTTTTAATTTATTTACATTTTTCGTTTATTATTTTCTTTACTTCTCTGTTCAAAATTTTGTTAATTCAGCGTGTTTGTTTTATTTCTTATTCCAAATGTTTCGATATTAATTTGGTTTTGATTCAAACCAAAGAAAATTGTATCACAAAATCTTTTAAACGGACACTAAATATGCGCACTAACACTTTACGTTTCGCTATCGTTTGATAGCTTCTTCTGAAGAAGCACGCTGAATTAACAAAATTTCTTCTGAAGAAGCTATCAAACGATAACGTAAAGTGTTAGTGCGCATATTTAGTGTCCGTTTAAAAGATTTTGTAATACAATTTTCATCGGACAAGAACCTGCTTTAATTAAAGAAAATTGGTTTTGATCCGAACTAAAATTGATTTGGTTGTGAAATTAGATAAAACTGAACGGCTTCCGAATTTTAGTTTGGCTTTGAATTTGAATGTTTTATGACATTTACGTTTTTTTTTAAATTTATTTATGTACGTCATGTACTATAAAAATACCTTTACTACTTTTCTTATTTTTTATTTAGATAGCTGATCTGTCATTAATTTGGTTTTTGAACTGAACAAAAAAAATCGGTTTTGATCTGAACTAAAATAGATTTGATTTTGACCTGAACTAAGATAAAACTGAACCCCATTCAACTGCTTTAAAACTTCACCGTTTCCATAAAAACAATGGCTCGCCTTTTAATTTTCTCTGATTTTCCTCCAGTTGAAAATGAATCAAAGAATAAAAAGATTCTTACGATTTTTTCTTTGTTTTTTTTTTTGTATATGTTACGAGCAATAAATTAAAAATCCTATATTTTTCTTATTTTTTTATTCAGTCGGTAATTAATTTGGCGTTCATCAAAACTAAAAAAGGATCTAGTTTTAATTTGAACTAAAATAGATTTGGTTTTGATCCGAACTAAAATTGTGATCTTAGATAAAACTGAACCGTTTTCGATTTTTGATTTCAAAACTTATTTTATTTTATTTATGTATTTGTCTGTCACGTGCAAGAAAAAACAGGCACTTTTTCTTATTTTTTATTCAGATAGCTGATCTGACATTAATTTGGTGTTTATCTGAGCTGAAAAGGATGATTTGGTTTTGATCCGAACTAAAATTGATCTGGTTGTGAACTAAGTTATAAACCAAAGTTTAATTCTTATTAATGAAACACTTTTTTTACGGAACACGCTGTATAGCACTTTATTTTTGAATACTGCTAAGCTGAATAAATTTGGCCGGATATCCGGCCAAAGCACTATCCGCTGCATCTCTACTCTACATACATTTTGGGAAGGTCAGATTTCCATTATTAAACCGAGGAAGGCCAGACTTACATTATTAAATCGGGAAAGGCCAAATTTCCGTTATTACCGTTAAACCCGGGAAGACCAGCCTTCCAATACTAAAGCCCCGAAATTGTAACAAAATATATGTGTGTCTGTGATGTTTGTAAACGGAAGGAAAATATATGTACAGTCGCGGACAGAAAATTTCGGATGTCACTGTCACTCATCTGACGTATACATATAGGAATTCCTTAACTTTTACGTCAGGGTTGCGTTCAAAAATAAACACCCGGCGAGGTGTTGTGACGTTTCATAGTGGAGTGCATACCGGGTTGCGTTCAAAAATGAACACCCCGGTGTGAGGTGTGACCCGGCGAAGTGTTGTGACGTTTCATAGTGGAGTGCACACCGTACATGAACGCTTGGGGTGCATGTGGTGTGTCATTTGAGGATAATTTAAAGTTAAATGGACATATTATCAGTCACCACTATCAGTAATTTTAGTAGTTTTTAGTATTTAACGGTTAATAAAATATTTTGATTACTAAATAGAATTTACAGCGGATTTAATAATAAGAAATTAAGTAATCGAAACTGATTTTCGCACGCTTGCTTCACATTGCGCATGACGGTAAATTGTTCCCCTGTCGCGACCGAGGAACGAGGAGTGCACTCAAAGTGTACGCCCGAATCTGTATTTGAACGCTTAGGGAGTTTCCTTTAATTCATTTTTGAACGCTTGAGGTTCGCCTAGGTATCACTCTTACCCCGGGGTACGCCATTTTTGAACGCACTCCGGGAATGACAGTGACATCCGAAATTTTCTGTCCGCAACTGTACGTAAACGTGAGTCAAGTCGAGCACAGGCATGTTTACATTTAACAAATATGTGATTTTTGAATTTCATAGAAATTCATTCAGTAATTTTTAGAATTTTAAATAAAACATTGCTTATTTCCAAAGCTTCCGGTTTAACGGTAAAGCTCGGGTGATCATCCTATTAATACCTACTTTAGATAATTTTAAAGTGTATGATGTTTATAATTCGTAAAATCAAATTTAATATGTATCAAAATGCAAGAGGCTTGTTCAAACGTGAGAATCGCTAATTTCCGTTTAAAATGTCAGGTAATTTAAAACTGACCACATGAATTTAGTAACAGGCGTGGCAGTTGCGTTCAACGTACTCATCGATTGATTCAACTACTCCTCGCACTTACAGTTCGTTTAAAACAACCCCAAATTAACTGAATTTATTAAAGAAAGCGTTACAGTACCGTTTCATTCTTTGTTTTTGTGCATATCTGATTTTATTATTAACGAACGTCGGCTCGTCTAACCTTCACTCACGCAAGTGCTACGTGATTGAACGCGGCCATTTTCGGCATACAACGGAAACGGTGTTTGTGTGTAAGTGTGCGTGCAAGTCGTGAAAACAAGATTGGCAAAGTTGTTACATGCAGCAAATGTGACAATGACGGAACAAACGATTATTCCACCTCCTGTAATGTGGGCGCAGAGATCCGCCGTAGTTTTTCTAACCGTGAACCTAGAAGATATTCAAAACGCAGAAGTAAAATTTACGAAGGACTCGGTACACTTTAAAGGAGTCGGTGGTGTTGAAAAGAAACTGTACGAAGTGACAATTCCTCTGTATAAGGAAATAGATCCGGACAAAAGTAAATACTTTGATAGAGGAAGATGTATGGAAATGGTGTTAGCCAAAGTGAATCAAGCGGAGGAATACTGGCCTACGTTGACTTCGGATAAGAAGAAACATCACTGGCTTAAGTGCGATTTCAACAAATGGCAAGACGAAGATGATTCCGGTGATGAAGGGTTAGGTGGTATGGGTGAAGGTGGTGATTTCGAAGAGATGATGAAACGAATGGGCGGACTTGATACCGGTGGTGGTGCTGCTGCCAAACCGTCATTCGATGATCTGGACGAAGATTCAGACGATGAACCCTTACCTGATCTTGAATAATAGATATTTGATTATGTTCAGCCAATTCGTTTCAATCGAATACACTATTTGAAATATAATTATAAAAGGGGTATTAGTAATATGAACATACATAAGTGATGCGAAAAATTTTAATCATAACCCTAGTATTCATCTAACTATTAGTCATCATAGTAAATTATTAGTTTAATTTTAGTCAATAATTTAATTTACGTTTTCCAAATTTTTCAAGTGCTTTTCAATTTACAATGTATGGTATTATAAAAATGTCCAATAAAGTAACATTTTCATACCTGTCTTTATATCAGAATTTCAACTTGTCTTCTATTTATGAGTAACAAAAAAAAAATTAATTGTATTCAGGTGATTTCAAGCAAAATAAAATTAATTTTGTCACCTACAGATAAGATGACCAGACGTCCTCCTTTTATAACAATTGTCCTTCTCTGTTTTGTCGTCCTGAGTCCTCCTTTGATGTAGGTTCATCAAATAAAATCATAAAAGGTATAGGTTTCCTGTTACATTAAATTGTATATAGTTTTTTTTTAAATCTGGCGTCGAAGTTGGCCATGAAAATTTAATTGTGGACATCACCAAAATGACAGTTGTCAACTCTGCCTTGAGAAATTGTTGGCAGAATGCTTCAAAACAATTTTGTATTGAATACTGCCACTCACCATCAACTGAGTGGCCGTTTTGAAAATATGATTCCACCATGAAAATTTTCTGTTCTTACCAAAAAATCATTCTATTCGAAAAAAAAAATTAATTTCAAAAGAAAGAAATTGATAGTTGTTTAAAGATTGTGGTGCGTTCACAATAAACACATTGTCACCGCCAACTTCGACACTAACTTTAAAAACACCCGATATTTAATAAATTATTTATTTTCTATGTGGAAATGAATTTCATGTTACAATAGTGTGTCCTCACAAGCTATTTTCAAATTCTGGTCACCTTACTACAGATGTAATGCGGTCCAATGCCATCAAATTCTCAGAAAAATATGTATTATTAGAGCCCACCTATTGATAAACTAACTGATGAATAACTACCATGGAAACAATTCAAAAAAATCAAGTTATTTCCCAGATAATGTTAACAGGAAGATGGAAAGACCGGCCCTTAAAGAATTAAATTATTTGTCCTTGAATATTCTTTTCTTGAGTGGTGATTGTAAATTTTTAATTACTTTAATGAATACTCGGTCATCGTGGTTTTTGAGGTTTTTTATTGTTTGCAAAGTACTTTCAGGCCCAATCGGGTCCTTCTTCAGTGCGATATTAATGTTCTCAACGGTCTGGCAGACAGAAGGGAACTCATATATAGTTCTTGCCGTCGATGCAGAAAGAACAGTCCTTTTGTAATAATGGACGAAACGTCGCCGATGGTTCCAACGGAAGATATAGAGAATATTAAAAAGAAAGTCGACAGGTAAAAGTACTAGCTACGTACTTCCTTAGGGGGATTAAAAAAGTTAAAACTGAAATTCCCGATCTTGAGTTGTTTTACGAGTATAACTAGTTGATAACTAATGATATAAAAAACAAATTCACATACTTCTTATTAATGACTTACCTATACTGCTCAAAAATTTTAAAATTGTAAAACATTAAAAGTGATCAAAAGAACAGCAGTACATATCTTCCAAAATTTTCAGTATTTGATTTTTTTAAAAAGAGTAAAAAGCAAGCATAAAGAAAAGATGAACCTTTTTCTGCTTTCATTTTTTATACAGGGTTTAGGTGTCGACAGTGGATCAGTCGGGCACAGTGAATCTGTATGTAAATCGAAAGACAATAGAATATTCTGTGTAAAGAACAACATTATATATTATATATATATATATATATATATATATATATATATATATATTATATAAATATATATTATATATTATATATATACCTTGACACACATCTCAATTGATTTGACTACACGTTTAACTGGTAATAAATAATTATCGCCACAAAAGAATGATTACTGATTACATTTGTAAAGTTCATCGCCGACTATAAAAACTTTAATGTACAGCAGTTTTAAACGTCGTTGGTAATATGCGTCCAGTTTCTAATGAAATTTCGTACTGAATGAATGTAACAGATGTTCATAATTAATTAAGAATTGAATTCAAAGTGAAAATAATGTGTACGGAAGAACGGGGATTGATTTACAACCAATGCGCCAAAAACACAGGATTAGAACTTGTAAATACGTCTTGAATTTGTTAAAGTTTTAATAGATCTGTCTTACTGACTGAATGAGTTTACTGATTTATTTGTTTACCAGATGTTCAAAGTGTTGTTATTCTTTTTGTGGAATAATCTACTTCAGGTAACTTGCTATGTGCGTTATTTGTCAAGTAAATATTTTCGAGTTCGTATTTCACGTCGGGCGTTGACCTAAAAACAGAGTTGTGAAATTCCATTTAAAGGTCAAATTCACGAAGCCACGCCGCAATATCATAAAACTATAAAGAAAACTTTTACGACAGCATTTATTTCATTCATCTGCTCCTCGACCAGGGGCGCATCGTCGTTTTGGAGCAAATCTTTGATTAATTATTTCGTGAAAATTAAAGTGGAAAGTATCTTTTTAACACTTTTCCCTTACTTCCAGACGTCGCTTCTTATCGTGGTTTCATTTTGTCGGGTTAATTAACAGTCACCCTGTATACATATAAAATTAACGAAAATTTTGCACAAACATAAATACTGCAAGAAGTATAAGCACAGTATATTCTCTAAGCAGTAGTCGCACTCCTTGTCGGCACCTTTGAAGTTTGTGAAATTAGTTGAGCTCTGCGCAGGTTACTGCGCAGTGAATTTAACGCGCCAAACATGTCAAATTTAAATTCCACAAGGGGAAATTTTATACTATCGATGACTTTTTTTTGAGTCATTTTAAAAAATTATAAATTATTAATACGAACATACAATAAAATTACCTCGAGTAAGTCTATTTAAATGAAATAAACCAATGAACATCAAAATAAACACAGTTTTATTCTACGAAACAAAAATTTCACAAATGTTGCAAATTAATTAATTTATTACATTTTGTATTGCTTTTCTGAGTTTTGAAATTTAAATTAACAAATTTTAAAGTATAAAATATTCGTACTCTTACAAATAAGGAGAGAAGATAATCACTCGGAAAATCCTGACATAGACTTTCAAACGGAATTTCACTCAAATATGATTTTTGAATATACACTCGTACAGTCAGATACACAGCACTTCAGTTTCATTTTAGTTGTTTATTAACGTATTATTAACTAAAATAGGATGAAAATAGGTCGCACCTAAGTGTACGATTGACAGAAGACTGATTGAGTGTGACACGTGTGACATCTGCGCAGTAACTTGCGCAAAGGATATTTGGTAACATCCGATTGTGTAGAGTGCAACTACTGGGTAGAGAATATACTGTGGTATAAGTATGGGTAAAATAAGTATGACTTTCATTATTCATTTTTTAGTACAATTACATATCTTTAATTTTACTTAAGTCGTACAGACTTAATTGTATGTATTATTTATTTTATTTCATTTAAAAAAAATCGTATGATTTACGTATGAAGTATTATTTTATTGTTTTTAAAAATACGGGAATTGCCGAACGTGGATACTCAGTGATAATTGACGAAACTAAATTGATAAACTGATAAACAAAGTGTAAAACAATAAGAAATTGCATGTAGTGAAACCAGGTGACTGCTCAACCGTTCCCTTTGTTTGAAAATGTTTATTTTAAAAACAATCCAACAGCATGATGAAGTAGAGAGCTATTCCAACAGCATTATGAAATGGGAAGTTCTTATTTATATCGCATTTACAATTTTATTACCAATTTTTTACTCAATTGTCAGCTTGGTAATAGTATATTATTATAGTTACAAGTTTCACAAGAAGGCTTATTGTAACACGAGTGGGGTTGGGGTACGACTAGCGAAGCGTAGCGAGCTAGGAGTGTCCCAACGGAACGAGTGTTACAATGCCTCTTGTGAAACGTGTGTAATATACTATTTTTTCTACTTTGCGTCACTTATTGAACAAAAATATGAAAAATATTGGATCTTCTTAGTATATGGGGAATTTTAGTTGTAATGCGTGGCAACACTGAAAACCTTTCGTTTTAATCAAAAGTCACATTAACAAGTTATTAATTTTTCTTATCCAGCTTCATTGTGAGTATATTGTTAAGTAACAAATAAATACTGAGTTATTTTGTAAAATCTATTAAATATTTTCAATTAAAAATTACTAAAATTTCCCCAAAAACAGTGTCACAATGAGTTTCATTGTGAAACTGTTTTTGGTGTCACAATGAATCCATTGTGAACGCAAAGTAGAAAAAAATATTTTTATATCTACATACAGGGTTTTCAACAATGTCCGAGCCCCACATGATCACCCAAATTACCCAACCAAACTTATGATAATACTCAAAATAAAATTCCCCAACTATAATCAGTGGCGTAACACAATTAATTTTGTCTCGACTTAACCCTACAAATTAAATATAAAAATGTAAGCTTAAATAATATAAAAATTGTCTTAAATAATATAAACTTAGTACGTCCAAAACAAAAAATAAAATTTACTACACTGAAACGTCGTGAGTAAGTACAAATAGACGAAACACACATGCATCAGCACAATTTAGTTCCTAAGGCAAGGAAATACTTTACAGTGTCGCCAATCTGCGGGAAATAAATTTTCCTAGAAAAGTAGTTAATTTTACAGTAGCATAACTGTCACATTTGTCATTTTCTTTAATACCTTGATACCTACCGATTTGCACTTAAACGTCAGTGTCAAAAAAAGCGGCCATACTGTTTGATGCCCTTATGGAAATGTAATGTATAGCGTTTTCGACTGACTGCTCTAGAGCACTCTCCATCTTTTTTTAACTTCATGTAATAAGATGGGATAGAGATACTCTCAGAGTGCTCTGGAGCAGTCAGTCGAAAACGCTAGTAATTTGAAAATCGGTAGGTATCAAACAAAATGGCAACTGTGACAGTTATACTCAAGTGACGTTACTGTGTAGATTCTTATACTGTGCTACTAGAGGTGTATTCTTTCAATCTGAACAAAGTGAATGTTTTCAACTGAACAAACTGAAAGTGAATAAATATTCAGTTCACTTTCAAACTGATCAGCAAAATTATTTGTGCAGTAAAAACTGAATGTAATCACTGTGAATGAATATTTCGTTCACTTTCACTTTCGAACTGATCGGCAAAATTACTTGTTCAGTAAAAACTGAATGTAATCACTTATTTCACAAGAGTGGGAGAACTGAACACAAACGAGAAAATATGATCAATTTCCAATTGAATATTTCCACTTTTGCTGATCGTATTCACTTCGTTCACATCGAAAGAATACACCTTAGATAGGTAATTACTTGAACTGTGTTAAATTAGTCATGTGACACTTGAAAATTTTTGAAAACTCAGTATATAATATATCTATATTGGAATTTAAATCTGTATTCTGTGAAAAAAAAAAAAAAAAAAATTAACATACTTGTATCCATTTGACGATGAAAAAAATCCTGG
This sequence comes from Dorcus parallelipipedus, assembly GCA_958336345.1. Classification (NCBI taxonomy): domain Eukaryota; kingdom Metazoa; phylum Arthropoda; class Insecta; order Coleoptera; family Lucanidae; genus Dorcus; species Dorcus parallelipipedus. The sequence continues at coordinate 19,322,710 of OY284481.1, forward strand.
ACTGTAATGCATCACGTGGTGATTATTTCTCATTACATTAATTTTATTTTTGAAATCATTTATATACCATAAGTAGCAACCGTTACAATAACGCAGTGCTAACTTTGTCATAGTAAGATTATTAGCCGATATCTGTTGTGACATATTTGCGATGATTATATCTTGTTCCCTGCTCTTTTGTTCCAGGATCACAATTTTCTCGTACAGGGACCTAAAACACACTATCAAATAAAATAGCATATTGCGAATTCAGTTACCTACTTGAGGAGATTCTCCACAGAATCGTTCGAAGCAAAATTCGAAATATGTTCGCTCTTTGAAGGTGGATCCCAAAAGTTTGCCTGTTGCGCTATTGCCGATGCACTATTTGCTGGATTATTAATTGCTATTTTACTTAAAGTCTGTGACATCAACTGCAACAAAGTATACAGAATGTGGTCATATTCTCCAGATTATTCTTGACAGAAGGAAAATTAAAATACTGCTATACTCTCACCCAAAAGCAATTTAATTTACAGGCAAATTCCTTAAACCTGCATAACAGAATATACCTAAAGAACGTTATCAGCCTAAACTTCATTAACAACCAAAATAAATAAATGATTTCTCTTAATAGTGTTTTTGAAATACTGCTCTACAACACTCCTCAGAATATCTCCATCTATTATCTTATTACATGGGTTAATACGAGATGAAAATACTCAGAGTGAATCTAGATCAGTGAAGATATTATACATGTATAACGGAACTTTGATTTAGTAAAAAATTACCGTTAAATGTTTCTGGATTTCTTGTTCAAGGTGTCTTTGTCTTTCTGGTTCATCTTCAAATTTCGCATCACAGCCCACATCGACAAATGTACATCGTAGTTTTTCATTATCAGGCAACTCAGGTGGCCTAAATTTACAAATTTCTAAATGCGCCTCAACATCTAAAGGTGAAAGTTCCTCGTAACAACCTCTGACAATATTAGGACATTTAGTTCTGTGCTGTGAGATTTCTCGCCTTGTAAAATTATCAGGAAAAATATCACTTGCTTGCAGTTTCATATTGTCAACGGGACAAGTTGGATTTTCCCTCCTGGAAAACACGAATTTGAATTTAAATAAAAGGTTAAGAATCCTACTGTAAATAGGAATTACTGTAACCAAGAGTGAATACAATTTCTGCAAAATCTGTGACCGCACGATGTTAGTACAGGATCCCTTAACCACTGAAGACAAATGGGGCACTCAAATCTGGCCTCTGGTGTATACACAGCATCTGCAATGGAACTTTCTTGTGCGAATAACGCCTCGTTTTTAGCAGAATTTGTAAAATTTGCCGCCATTTTTGCTTTACGAATGAATATGGAATTCAATTAATGAGTTCTTGATATCATCGGCGTAGTCGCTACCTGCATTCTTTTCCATTGACGAAACAGGTGTCAAAGAGCCGTGTCCCCACCATAAATTACCTACATGGAGTTACGGAGTTACGCCAACAGTAGCCACTTGAATGTAAATGTGTGTAAATTATTTATGAAATGCTTTGTTGTAGTATGGTGGATAAACTTCTTTGTTAGTAGCTTAGTAGTCTGTAAAGCATGAGGTAATTTTCAAGCGAAAACGATTATTTATAGCGTTTTTCACTGGGATTAAATTGTGCACTGAGTGCGCACTCAGAATATTCTCATCTTATTTTAACCTCATGTAATGAAACGGGATGGAGATATTCTGAGTGCGCACTCAGTGCATAATTTAGTCCCAGTGAAAAGCGCTATTAGTAAGTATTGAATTGATTGGTGATTCATTCTCTTCACCAATTAAGGCCCAAAGAAACCTCACTTGAGACACAGAATAAAGATTACACAATAGCGCGACTCTCATGAAAATATTAAATTCGCGCATAACATCCCGCGCAAGGTCTGAGTCACAATCTCGGGATGAAGAGCTCATTCATTTACGGCTCTGGTGCCGAATGGATCTTTATAATTATGTTAATACACATTATTTATGCCTTGTTTTTTTTTTACCATGTCCACTAAACACTACAATCCGGCCCTGGTGTGTGAGCACGTGTGAGTTTACAATTTACAACAAAATCGCTCACACTTAAAGCAGAACAAACAGTTCGACACATCCCCTTTAATCTACTCGAGGTCAATGAAAAGAGATCAAAGTACCGACAAACGAGTTGCGCTATTGTATTCTTTATACTGTGCTTGAGACTTGAGTGGAGAGAGTACTCCGCTCACAATTCAGAAAAGTTTTAATTTTCATTTGAATGATTTTTTTAAATTTCTATCGTAAATCATGTGATGATCAAGTATACAGTGAGAATTTTTTAGCGTAGAACATATGCATCCTTGCTACAATATTGAAGGTGAGTTTTTTAAAATCGAACATAGGCTTAATATGTATGTGGGCTTCGTTACTATGGTTACCATTCGTACTTGTTTGTCTAGCACTGAAGCTCTTTTTCCGAAATAGTTAAAAATAATCATTAATCAGTTTTCTGGAAGTTTGAGAACATATCCAAACAGTCATAAATATTGTTAATTGCATTAAACTGAATCCTGCTCGATACCTGTTGTAGATTTGTATCCTTTCATTCGTTGAATCACAGAATAATAAGTGACCAGAAGTACAACTGGCTGTCGGCACCTTTGATGTTTGTGTTCGCTGTTTAGCTTTAAATTATGGTGGGAGAGTGGTGACTGGTCCGCGCGAATTCAAAAATGACAACTTGGAAGAAAAATTAACAATTGGTTTTCGTATGTTTCACAACATTGTGCTGTTCGAATAAGTTTGAATTTATTAAATCATAAAGAAAATTATTTGTTATTTATAATGTAAATGGACAGAATTTCCATTATATTCTCAATTATTATAACAATTAATCGAAAAGAAAACTACATACAAAACTAAGCCTAGTTCATCGTAGAGGCACAAGATGGCACTGTTTTCATGCATGACGTAAGGCACTCGATCTCTGTCTAGGGACACAGGTACTGCCATCATATGTTTTTGACAGTGACAGTGGCTATTTGACCTTGAACAAATTGGTTGTCATTGTGACGGTTGTTCCATTCAATTTTAAATTCTTGGAGTAATAAATTTAAAAACAGCCTAGATAATGCCTAAAGTATGTTGTGTTGCCAATTACAGATGAAATACTGCAAATTTAAAGTGTTTAACATTTCTAAAGGTACATACATACAGCTTTTCTTTTTAAAATATCATAAGCTCGTAATAGATACATTTGTACATTTCATATAATATATAATTTATATTTTTTGACTTAAGACACATTTTGTTGTTTATTTTAACTAAATTTGTTAAAATACATCAGACATTGTTTTTAAATTTGATCTAAAATATGTATAGGTAAGTATACGCAATTTTTTTTGTAAATGAGAATTTTATGCAAGAAAATTTGTACGTAAACCAGTTAATTTGTCGCTAGTAAAGCTAATAAACATTAGTAAAAAAGCCTAGCACATTAATAAGTTAACTTTTAGTTTGGAATATCTCAGGTATGTTCTTTTGGTTAGTACTTACAGTTTTCTAATTTATTTATTTATTTATCATGTCATATTTTCCTATAAACGCTTAAATTTACTGTAAACTCATAAAATGAAAATTCAAAGTAATTTGCGCCTTGATTTACATAGAGTATTCCAGTTTGTCATTTTTGACAACTAATTTCTTCAAGGTCAAATAGCCACTGTCAGTGTCAAAAACATATGATGGCAGTACCTGTGTCCACAGACAGAGATCGAGTGCCTTAGCATGACGTAATGCTTTATTCACGTGCAAATGCCAAGACACCAAGTTTACGCGTTCGTTTCTTCTGATGTTATAAACAGTTTTTATCAATAATAACGCTTGCATTACTTCTGCAGCGATCTTAAAAAGTCCAGGGATGCGAATAGATATATTATATAACTGATAAATTCTATTTAAGACGTCTCAAAAAGTATGATTGTGAACGTACCTTGACCGTAATTTTTAAATTTGCGGACCAACTCACGCATGCGCAGTAAAAAATTTCAGTTAATCTTCTGGTCGTTTATTATTCTGTGGTTGAATTATGTGTCAAATGTGTGAAAGAAAAATGACAACTAATGTTAACCATATCCATGGTTACAACGTACTTTTCGGCCTATGTTCCATTTTAAAAAATTCAGTAGTGTCTAAATAAAAATCTGGTCAAGTAGGTTGTGGTCGAAAATTTTTTCGTTGCATGCATGTCGTTTCTAAGTTCAACGGCTAAGCTTTCAAGTGTAACGTCAAAGTGATTTTGCATTAAAAATAGTTTTTCTTTTCACAAACTACTAAAAAATGCCCTTTTCAATTGAAGAAAAGACATTTATGATTGAAAGTTACTTTCGAAACGGTCGCAAAATTAACGGTGTCTGGTCCTATTCAATTCAAGACTGTTTGGAGGAATTCCTTGTCCAGTTCCCAGAAATTGTTTTTGATTATAAACAATTTCTAGAGTGTCTAAATCGAAGTGTGGCATTATTTCGACAAACTGAACGATCTTAGAGAACGTCTATTTGATAAGTGTCAAGAAATCAACAACTCTCCGGATTTACTGCAAAATGTTGTTAATGGAATTAAAAACAGAATTATTAAATGTTACCAAGAAGGGGGTGGGCATACTCAGCATATTTTATAATAAACGTTTTTAAATTTCACGTTTTCACGTCTTTTACGGCAAAATCACTTTTAACAAGGAAATGATAATTCAGTATCAATTTTGACGTTACACTTGAAAGGTTAGCCGTTGAACTTAGAAGCGACATACATGCAGTGGATAAATTTTCGACCACAACCTACTTGACCAGATTTTTATTTAGACACTCGTTATGTTCTACGTAAAAAAATTCTCACGGTATATGTACCTATACAGCCCACTTACAGCCTGTGGCATTTAACCGGGTTTCTTCATTAATGCCGTTCTTATTGAAAATACGGAAAAATGTTTTATTATACAAAAGTATCATCCTTTGAAGCTCCGCATAATTTAAAATCAATTTCGAATGTACATGCTGCCCCAATTTGGCTGTACGATGTGTAACTTCGTTGTTTTAAATGGGACATCCTATAACGAATTTGAGCTTGTCAGGTTATTTTAGGGTAAGTTTGGTAAGGGTTTCCTGTAGAGGGTGGGCCAAATTTGACACTTAATGGGAAACTGCTATTTCTAGAGGATTTAGATAAAAATGGACCTCTGCGGTGCCTGGAGTTCGATTTTTATTACTTAATTAACTAATTAATGCTGAAGACCGCATTTTGGTATCTTGTACCGTTTCGGAGCTACAAGGTGTTTTTCGAAATTCTGCAATTTCTAAAAACCATCGTAGCTCTTTTGTTTATGAAAATTTCTGATTTCTGTAAAAACTTTTTAAGGCACTTTTTGGCGTAGAATTCATTGCTCTTAATTACAATTTTCTGAAGCGCATAGTTTTCGAGATATAAGCAAAACTTCCGAATTTTTATATGGAACACCCTGTATATTTTTACATATCCGAAATAAAAATTTAAATTTAAAAAAGATTTACTTATAGCTCGAAAACTATGCGCTTCAGAAAATTGTAATTAAGAGCAATGAATTCTGCGCCAAAAAGTGCCTTAAGAAAGTTTTATCAGAAATTTTCAGAAATAAAAGAGCTACGATGGTTTATAGAAACTGCAGAATTTTGAAAAACACCTTGTAGCTCCCAAACGGTGCAACATATAAAAATGCGGTCTTCACCATTTAGTTTCTAATAAAAATCGAGCTCCAGGCACCGAGGTCAGTTTTTGTCTAACTCTTCTAAAAAGAGGTTTTTCCCATTAAAAGTATCAAATTTGGTCCACCTGTACCTAAGTCCTATGCAATGATGTGTCAAGTAGTTAGATTACCTGTAGACAAAGAGGAGTTGATATTAACTTAAGAGGGAGATGGTACATACACCAGTTTCAAAAGCCTTGTATAGTCGCGCGCAGCTTAAATGCTACAATTTGACAGTTCTGTGACCCTTGTATCACAAGGTTTGCGTGCGGGAGGTGCCACTTAAGGTGCGCGGGACTATACATCCTAAATCACGTGATTTAGGCTTTGAGTGGCATACATACCATCGTGATCATAAAAATCGACTACACCGAAATGAAAGCTGCATTCGATTCGAAGCCGAAATCAATTCGTTTTTATGTTTATCAGTAGATCACTTAGAAGTGATCTGGATCAGTTTCTTTACATTTGGCTTATAGTGAATTCTGCACGAATCGAACATAAATTCTTTTTGAATCGATTTAAATCGATCCAAATCGATGAATCGAATGCAGCTAATGTCGACACATCCATTTTCAAAAAATTCAGTTGTGTAACATTAGAGGCGTTTTCGGAAATTCGATCGGAGCAGTCAGGTTCTTAGAAAAGCGTTCGTTTATTAAACCTCGTTACTTGTTCTGCATTCGAAAATTAGTACAGGTACGCAACCCAAGTAACTCTAATAGTCATTGAGTAGAGTTACATAGATTCTGTTATGAGATTATGTTCATCTGCTTCGTTTTTTGAAGTTTGGGTAATTTGAAATGTGTGACATGTACTAACGAATAATTTGATTTGTTTTAATTAAAGTGTTTAATTATTTGTGAATTATTTTGCACAAAATGACCAGTTTGCCAAATTTGGGTGTGGTTATTGTGATACTGACCTGACAACCACATTCGCGTTCGAAAATTTACCAATCTGACTACTAACCTGCTAGGGTCTGTGGCTAGGGTTAATCTTTGCAAATCAGAGTTATTTTCCGAAAACGCCATAGGTTTGACACCATTTGTCAACCTATAAAATCTCATCCATCTCATTCGATTCCAAAGAAATAAATATTCTCTGATTACTAATTCAACAGCAAATTCAGTTGCAGTTGCTCGAATACTGATTCCGTCTTGCAATCGCGTTTGAATGATTGCCTTCTGAATTGCTTTTAATTGGGGTATTTCTATTTAATTTGTCAAAATAATATTAATGTCAAAATGACAGAAGTTCATTTTAAAGCATGCTTCAATTAACTAAAATTTCGAGTGTAGTCGGTTTTTCTGATTACGATGGTACCTACGCATAAAATTACTCAAATATTTGCTGTTTCACTCATTGCTCACATGCTGATATCAATCGAGAATGCAAAAGAATGCAGGAAACATAAGGCACGGTGTATCTGTGGGTGTATCTAGTAGCGTTTTCGATTCACGTGCACCGGTTGCACTCAGTGTATTTATATCTTCTTTTAACCTCATGTAATAACACGAGATGAAGATACTCTGAGTGCGCACTAAGGTGGTCAATCGATAGGTCTTATCACATCATTGGTTAGAAATGTCATATGGTGGTCATATCGTCATATGTCATTGTATTCGCGAAGTAAACGTTTTGCAATTAACTTTATAGTTAAAAAAATTGTTGAAGTGTGATGCTTTTTTCCTTATACATAGTATTATGTAATAATGTGATGTGTTAAAGAAATATAAATTTTGCTTTAGCGAAGTGATGGTATGAAATTAACCAAAGTTGAAAATGAGCTTTCGTTTTCAATTGAGTTACATGAACCCCTACGATATTCACAAAGTTTTAATAAATGAATACGTACTTCAAAGATCTGGCGACACTAGGCTTCTGAAGCGGGATACTTCTCGAGACAAAACAGATCATGATGTCCTAAGGGAGAATCACAAATTTCTTTGGGGCGATGACAAAGTACCGGACACATGGGAGCAGCAGTTTGCCAAGAAATATTATGACAAGTTATTCAAAGAGTACTGCATAGGTGATTTAACGCGATACAAAGAAAACAAGGTTAGATTTTCTATTAATATAGATTAAAACATTTTTAATAAATAAAAACGGAGACTTTAGTCCAAGTTTTAATCTACACACCAGTTATATAAATCCGACTAGTTTCGGCTTTTCACCATCATCAGGGGATACATCGAAAATCTAGAAGTTATTGAAAGAATATAACATATCTTTTAAAATTAATGCATATTAAAATTAATTAAAACAATTAAAAATTATAGTCGGGTTTATATAACTGGTGTGTAGATTAAAACTTGGACTAAAATCTCCGTTTTTCATTTATCAATTATTATCTACACTATAATCGATTTCCGTCAAGAAAAAAAAAACATTTTTATTTAATCGCATAAAAAAAAATCCTGTAGCTTAGGGATGTAAAATTACGCAGTTGTTTGGACATCATATTGAAGTGTTAAATATTTTACTTTGTATTGAGATTTATTTTACTATCATTTATATTAAAGAGACGAGATAAGGATAAGTTAAATTATCACAGAAAACATTAATTTTGCTTATGTATTTACTTTGTGAATACATGGTATAACAGTAGCCAAAGAGGAAAATAGAATTTGCCACATATGTGCATTAAGCTGCATGATTACCAAATCTGTTGTTGAATTAAGAAATTTTACTAGTTTTCTTTTAATTCCATTCTAATAAAGTGGTCTAGTGCTTTTTTTATTTAATAAAATTGCAACTACAGGTCATTCTTTAATATATGCCCTTTGATCAGTCGAAGAACTATCTCCTTCTAACTTCGTGAAACATCCTCGCTGCTTTTGTCATGTCATGTCATTTTGTCGTATAACTTCTTAACTCAGATCTATACGATTGGTATACAAATAAAAAATGAACTTCAGATAGTATTGTTACTGATTGATTTTCTTGAAAGGTAGCTCTACGATGGCGAACTGAACAAGAAGTTATTGTAGGCAAGGGGCAGTTCACTTGTGGTAACAAGAAATGCTCCGAAAAAGATGGCTTACGCACCTGGGAAGTCAACTTTGCATACAAAGAGGATAGTGAAAAGAAAAACGCGTTAGTTAAGATACGTAAGTTATGGTAAAGAACAAAGAAGTTTGCTTTTGGTGAAATCTTTCGAAATTGTAGGCTTGTGTGCAGGTTGTTCAGAGAAATTGAACTATCATACAAAGAAACGTGAAGTTAAACGGTTGAAGCACAAACACGTCAATGATAAAAGAGAAGACAATAAATATAAGAATGATTCATCAGTAAAACCTGGCCCTAGCAGAGAGGACACTGCAACAGTAAGTGAAGAACATGATTCAGAGCAATTCGAGGAATCACCGTGGGATAATTTGAAGCCTGTGGAAATGAAAACGAGGGAAGAAGAAATGGAAGACTATTTACAAAATTTATTACTGTAATTAAATCATTGCAACTAGTTTGTAAGCTCGCTTATTTCAGTTGTGCTAATGATCTCCAGGTAATAAATTTATTAATCAATAATGAAGATATTTAATTCATTTAAACAATAACATTAGATGTTGTTCAGTACAGTAATATAAAGGATGCATTTTTTCCAGATTTTTAATACTCATGGAGTGTAATAGGTTAAAAAAATTTAAACTATGTTGTCCTTAACATATTTTAAATGAAATTAAATACATAGTTAAGTCATTTTATTATCATCTCTTTTTGTATAAACATGGAAGCAAACTTACATCAGGCAATTTCTGTTTTTGTTTACAATTAGCAGACTTCTTAAAATCCACGAAATAAAACAAATTATGTGTCAAGTCCTGCCGAGTTTTACTAAACCCAAAATGCTGCACGTCTTTAATGAACGCTTCGATGCCATCACCGAACCGACTCTCAACTTCGACAATTTTCAACACACCTCTGAAAGCAATAACAAAAATTGCCATGCAATTATGTGCAATTCATTTAATCTTTACCCTATTTTTATAACTCTGTTGGCTTCAATGATGTACTCCTTTAAGTTGGTCCCCATCAACGACAAGCAGAACACAGCCACATCAATGCTTTCGGTTTCCAATGGAACTTTAGCCATATTACAAGCAGTTACGTGCTCGTTAACTGCAATTAAATCAAACGAATGTACCTTACATTTTACGCTTTGAGCCAACCTTGCATCTCCACATCCGAAATCAGCAATAACATAGCTTTGAGGTCTGCAACATTCAGAAATAAATCAATAATAGGTAGACATGAGAGGTTTGAACATTCAAGACTAAATCAATAATAGGTACATGTTAAAACTGTGAAACTTACAATTTTCCTATGCTTTTAATGATGACATCTAATGGATTTAAAGGCCAGCGAGATATTTGTTGCTTGAAACCATCATGGTAGGCCTTAAATGAGTCAGGATCTTTTTGAAAATAATTTTCTGCTTCCTTCCCTGTGCTGGTGTACATGCTTTCGTTTAAAAAGCGAAAGCGTGATGCTTTTAGTCTTTCCATCATTCTCTGTCTCAAGGTCAAGTCTTTCGATTTTCTTTGAGCAGTAAATCCATACACACTGTTTACTTGTTGTAATTTCATGAATTTTTCTTTAAACTTAGTTACCTTTGATTTATTTTTAACAGAATTTTCTGCTTTACAATCATTATTTTTCATATTTTTTTGGTTTTGCCAAGCTTGACTTTTAGAATTTTTTAAATCTGCTTTGTTAAATGAGGGCTGTGAACTAATTTGAACTTTCATCTTTCGCTTTATTTTCCGTTTATCTCGAGTCTCAGTTTGAATGGGGGTCAAGCGTTCCTGTTTAACCGTGTTCCTATTTTTAACTGCGTCCTTTCTCTCGCCCCATTTTCGATCTTTGTGCTTTTTCTTATCTTCATTTTGGAACGTTTTTTCTTTAAGTTTTCGTTTCTTTAATTGTCCCTTCAGTTTCCTTTTATTTATTGTTCCTAACTAACAGCGTAAATGGCAATCACATGACAGGTTTGAATGCACCCTGTATTTACTTACGTTAAATAAATCTTTGCTTCTTTTATCTCCAATCACATTTGATTCCCAATCAGGCGTAGTAAAAAGGCTCATTGTAACAATAATCAGTAGTCAATAATAGTCAATCTAAAAAATGAAATGATTCTTCTTCTTTCTTGGTCTCTTGGCAGAGCAACTTGAGGCTCATTTGCCAGAATTTAGGATCTACTCACATTTAACCTGCAGACTAAAAAAAAATGAGGTTATAGACTTATAGGTCGCGACAATTTGGCGTAGATTACAATGGCGTCAAAGGGTGCGTTACACATAAAACTTTTTCTTTAATCATGTTGAGAATAATAAACTCAGTAAAATTATTCACTTTCTCCAGTAATATATTCTTGTAGCTTCTTGATCTGAGTCGTCATTAAAGAGAATGATTTTTATTTCTTGAAATATGGAATAAATTTATGGAAATTTATTATTTAATTTTATTAAAGTGAATTTCCGAAGAAATGAATAAACGTTGACTAAAATTTTGGGGTACAGGAAGATATTAAATACTTTTAGGATAAGTTTATAGGCTTTAAATGTTCGAGATTGTTCGGATGTGTTGTTTTACCGTTGATTGAAGTAAATACTTCAATCAACGGTTTTACTCTAAACGCTCTGCATGTCACATGACCAAGTTCTACTCCAATTCCACTCCAACACCGTCATTACAGTCCGAACGCACCCAAAATTAAATTTGTCTAATTTAACATCAAAGCTAACTTACTAGTTTAAAATCATGGTCTACTCTGATAACAAATAGACAAGGAACGGATAATATCTCCGACGACTAATCTAGGTAGACTGGGCAAGCGAGCTTTAAAATGTAGCTAACAAGTTCACAGGGGTGTTTACTGAGACTAACTTAGTGATTGGTTACTTTCAAATTGCACTCGATAATTTTCGGCGGATGTCGTGTAACGCAACAGAACTCATAGGCGTACATACTAGTTTTATTGCGTGTATTTGAATTAATTCAATATAATTAACTGATTAATTAAATTAATAATTCTATTTCGTAATGAATAATCTATTATTATTTCAATTATCAAGTATATTTTTTGTAATATTCGATTTTTATCTCTATTTAATGAACGCCGCCTATGTGCACTAGGGACGAGTAAACAGTACCCCACCTTTCCCTCCCTCCGCAAGATCTGTTGATGTTGCTTTCAAACAAACCGTCCTATTTTGCAATGGCATTACCAGTCTATCTTGATTAGCCGTCGACGGATAATACCTACTTACAACGTCATTGCAAAAAAAAGCGGCCATATTGTTTGATACTGGGCGCGTTCAGCCAGAACAGCGCTGAGACAGCAATTGCTTCTTGCTAAGTTACAGCAGTTGTGAACGGCTGAACGACTTAGTCTCTTTATTTGACAGTTTGACAGATGTAGCGTCAGAAACGGTATCGTGTGTTAGCTGTCTTTACAACAAAAACAAGAAAAATGTGTTGTCTTTTTAACAATTTGTATTTTTATGATTTTTGTAACAAGATGGAACAAATTATTAATCGCTTAGTACTGGAGATTGTTGAAGATGTAATGGAAATTCATCCAGTAATAGATGTATTTCCACTAGCAAAAAACAATGAAGACGTTTTGCAGTTGTTAATTTGGACGCAGGAGACAAAGAGTGCGTTTCGTTTGAGCGCTCACATGCTTTGAGCGCTCAAAAGCAGTGCTTAAACCATTCCCTTTGGCTTTGCAAACGCTCACAAGGCGCTAGATGACGAAGTAGCAACGTCATTATGACCAGGGTTGAAAAAAAACTGTTTAAAATTAAAAAAAACAAAACATTTATTTTATTTGATTTTAAACAGTTTTTTTTGTTTAAAACATGTTTAAAATTGACTTAAAATTAATAATGTTTTAAACAAGAAAAAACTGTTTACAATTAAATAAAACAAATATTTTGTTTAAATTTGTTACACTTTTTTAATTGCTTCAAATACTCTCACAACCTAAATTACATAGTATTTAAAAAGGAAAAAGTAGTTATTAGTTGTATTGCGAAATGATAAAAGTTTAAAAATATTTACGATAAAAATTCTAGAGATTCTGTTTGAATTGGCTTCCGGTTCCAATTCAAACATGGACGACGGCCGCGGAAGCCTTCAAGTTAAATTCTAGAGATTCATTTTGCAGTTTTTAGGGTTGAAAATAGAAAAAAGTAGAAAACAGTTGTGGGCTTTCAATTTTCGTCTAAAAATGTTTTCTACATATGCAATTTCTAATTCTTAATTTTATTTTTTATTTCTTATTTACCTTGAAAATTGTAGCTAGTTTACCAGCTTTTTCTACTTGTAATGAATATTTTAATTTAGAATATACAAAATTAAATGCACTAAATAGACGTTCTAAGGTATAACGTTTCAAAAACTCAATTTTTCAGGTTAAGCAAATAGAGAAACGGACCAAACTCTATATTCAATTACCAATAATAGTAAAACAGTGGTCATACAAAACATTTAAAATGAAATTAATGTCGTTTTTAAAAGATGACGACTGACGAATTTTCAGAATTTTTGAAACACACGCATGTTTTTTCTTATGGCCACCCTACTGCTTTCTCAATTAGTTGTACTTATTTGTATATCTGACTTTTGTAAAACACTTGATTGTGTTATTGCGACAATAAAAATACAAAATACAAATATTCGAACTCATATTGCCATTTGCTGCAGGCAATTTTCTACAGGCTGCCTAAATTTATTTATGTTGATCTGTTGATGTTTAATAAATGCAAACGACATTATTATGTTTCAAAATATAAAAAAATAAAAAGTAAATGATTCAAGTACTAGAAAATATAAATTTACATATAAAATACCATTTTCGAAAACAAATATTGATAAATTTTTTTTCCTAGAACAATTCAAGAATGAAATAATTTAAATGAAATAAATTTGATAAAATTAATAGGAAATGTGGAAAGAAAGTAAAAGTTAAGATGTAACTTTCTAAAAGCAAATTTTATGTATTGTTATTAATTTTATAGTTATTTATTTTGATTATTAGACCACCAAGTATATTTATATACTGTACATCTAATTTACAATAATAATTAAATAATAAATGCTGAAAGATGTTTACACGAATGTGACTTTAATTTTAAGGTCTCTTTTAAATCTCATTATCAAACTGGCCTTTAATAAGACAACCAATTTTTTATTATTAAATACATATTATATGTATCAATAATACAAAACACTTACATCAGAAGTGTTTCTTCTACGCTTAAAACCACAAAAATCAATTTAAAACATCAAGTAAAAAAAAACATGTTTAAAACCCAATTAAAAACAAACCCTTTGTTTTAAACAAAGTGTTTGTTTTTAATTGGGTGTTTTAAACATGTTTTAAACACAATGTTTTAAACAGTTTGTTTTAAACTTTCCAACCCTGATTATGACATCATAGTCTTCGCTCATGATCGCTTATTCCGTTGAGGTAGGGCAGCAAAAGCGTAAGCGCTTATTAAAACGGAATGTATGAGGAGATCAGCTGATCAAAGTCAGATAAAGATAACGCAGGTAAACAAACATTACACTTTACCACTTTAGAAACAGCTGGGGCAGCTGCGATTGGATTTATTTCACTATTGAAGTTATATTTTTAAGGTTATGATTTCGTTGTGCAAACAGTAGTCAAAAGAAACACCTTTGCTTATAACAGCTTAAGCAAATGAATGTCAAATGGAACCAGAGAAAATAGCGTTTGCAAGCGTGAGCGCTTAAAGCGTGTGAGCGCGCAAACGAAACGCACCCAAAGAGGTCAACATGATACTTTCAGTATCCATAGCTATTGAAAAAATTCGCACTTTCTGGCTTTTGTTTACGACATAATTTACGATTTCAAAATCACCACATTCGCTGAGTAATCAAGTGGACGTGCAGCGCAAATCATTTTGCTGAGGAAAATGGCGACCGGTGTCACAGCAAATCCACAGCGCTATAACTCAGCGAGGCGTTCAAAGCGATCGCTGTCTCAGCGCTGTCCTGACTAAACATGCCCACTTTTATTTTTAATAACATGTGTCCAACAATTATTGTAGTCCTGAGTGGCTGTGGAGTCAAACGTTTTTAACTAATTCTTGTTTCAAATGGCGATAAAACATTAAATACGTAAACAAACATTTATTTGTTGTTTAACAGTCAATATTTCAGACGTCAATTTAACGATACGAAGTAAAAATCGGCATTTATGTTTGACCCCACAAGTCCACAACCACATAGAACTACAATCAATAAGTTGGACACATGTGTTATCTTCAATCTTCAGTTCAGTACTCCACAGATGGCGCATGGATGGCGCCATAATGAAAACCGCAATGACGTTTACACTTACACTCTAACCTTAAATAAACGTCATATAAACATGTTTATTCCAATTTCGAGTTTAAATTAAAATGTTAGATAATTCAAAATTTTGAGATAATGAAAGAAAATGGGCGACGACAAACAGAAACTTACAAATTTTGCCAAGGATACACGAGTACCTTGCAAATACGGCACAGAATGTTATCAGAAGAATCCTTTTCACCTCAGCAAATACAAACATCCATCGAAAAAGAAGGTAATATCACAAAAGTGAAAGATCTGAATAGTTAAAGTGTTTTTTCAGGATGAAAGCGAAGTGCAGAGGCCAAGTAAGAAGCGAAAGATTGAAGACGTAAAGAAAGAAGATAAATACACAAATAACATCTCTGAATCTGATGACGATGCGAATGAAGTGAGTGTGTTTATATGAAAAATTTCTATAATTTAAAAGCATTTCATTATTAATGTATTTGCAGAAAATCCAAAGCCATGGTACTGAGGATACTGTCCAACTGAGCAATGCTTTAGATATGCCAGGAACTTCAAGTGAAACTGTATGTTAATTTTAATTGAAATCTTAGAGCATCATGTAATATAGAAAGACATTATTTTACAGACAGTCAAGACAAAAGTCATTGAAGAACCTTTACGAAATAAATGTAAAATAACTAATGACGTCTCAGACTCAGAAGATGAAGCAGAATTGTGTAAAGTATGTAAATCACATAATTATTCATTTCGGTGAATATTTCCTTCTAAAATTTCGGCAATATTTTATTTAGAATGAAGATACACTCAGTTTAGCTAAAAAGGAAAGTGAATGCCAGAAGAATCAACACATCAAAGATTACAATGAAGATGAAGCACTAAAAGAAAATAAATTGAACAACGGAAACTGCAGCATTACTAAAGAAACAAGCGTGCCGAAGTCAAATTTTGATGAGAAGGAATTTATTAAATCAAAGTTTTTGGTTGAAATGCCCTCAGACTTCTATGACTTTTGGAAATTTTGTGAGAAAATCCAGAAAACAAGTCCATTGTTTGCTTTAAAAAACGTGGGACTGACTTTGGTGGGGCCTTACGATGTGCTGGCTGGGAAATTTGATAATGTCCCCGAGAAAAATAGCCAGGAGTATTTAATACACTGGAGGTACTACTATGATGTTCCCGAATTTCAAACTGTCTTAAAAGGAGACGATGCAAGTGGATACCACATCGGATATTTCAGAGATTCACCACATGAATTACCTGTGCTTTTGGCGTCTAACAAAGCTCAGTTGAATGGAATTTTTTCTGAAATGGGAGATAATATTTTTGCATCTGTCAGGTAAATTTTGTTACAAAAACAACCTCATTGATAGAAATATTATCAGATATCTACAGTGAAATGCAAATTACAACTTATGTAATATTACTTATCCATGATCATTTTGATTAAAACAATTTAGTAATTTATATTAAGAGAATCATATTTATTACAACTTTTGACTGTATTATTATTGCAGTTTGTATCTTGATGAATTAATGAAAACCAGCGATCCATTTAAGAAAATGCAAGTCTCGAGATTTGCATCGTTAATAAAGACTGAAGCTGAAAAGTTAAAACTTTCTCTTTCACCGAAAACACAGGCGATGAGAGATCGTAACAGAAAAACTGTTGCAAAAAGTTTCAATAAAATCGGACTTGTAGTTCCCTACGATCGAAAGTAAGTCACTTCCACGGCACTAAGAAATATTTTTAGAGTTTTTTTTAATTTGTAGAACTCAAGTGGGGTATCGTGAATTGGCCATGTCAGACACAGAACTCAAGAAACTCTTGGACAAACTAGTAATTGCCATTCCCGAACAGAGAAACAATTTGTTGGCGAAATTGCAGCCGGTTTTAACGTACGCAAGCATAGCAGCTGATGAATGTGACTTTGGTACCAGCGTTGAACTGGGCTGGGACATACTTTTTTGTGGAGTGGAGTGTCTTAATTCGACGGTAACAAGTTTTTTAGCAACAGCTTACCGTTTGTTGAACAGAGAAGCTTTCGCTTTGGTTATTGAGGCACATATGAATAACAGACGGAAGGGATCTTGTCTAAGTATTTTATGAATGCATTGTATTTAATTCATTATTGAAGGTAATGCCTTACTCCCACCTGTTAACTTATGAATTTAATATTTTATTTTGGATGTACTTTTAAGGGTAGTATTATAAATTATTTTACTTATTAAATACCTAAATAAAAATAATTTCTAGTTTTTTTCTTGATATACACGCCATCTGAACTAAATAGTAAAAAATTAATTAGTCATAGAAGTCATCAGAACGTCAATTTCAACTGTACAATACAAAGTACATTGCCAAACATAAATTATTCTTATAAACTACTGTACACAAGCATACAAGCACATCTTAATGAATAATTATACACATGGTGCCTTCAGAAATACTTGAGAGTCACGTGACTGGCATTCGTAGACTTTCAAACAAGCGCAAATACTAAGATTTATAGAATATTTTTAAGGAGTTTTTGGCAAAGTCGAATTAAAAGTAAAATTAACAGTGGCGGCTCGTACTTTATTTTACACGAGGGCACATATTTAAAATGTTTCTTGTATAGGCGCCATGCACATCTCTGCGTTCAGCGCCGCCTGGCGTGGTGATTTGTGAATTAGTAATATGAAAACATTTCTTGAGACTCACTGCATGGGAATAATATCACTCTTATGACAATTTACGATTGTAGTACATAATACTTCCTGGTATTGAAAAACATTACAATATTCAAGTTCAAATGTACACTAATAATTTTAAACAACTCGTATTTTCATACTACTAATGCAGAATATGGTCGTTGGTGGCGCTGGCTTCGCATGTGCATGGTCCCTATATATCATTATTATCAAACAAATGCAGTGAAATTACTAAATTGTGAAAACAAAGTGTGTAAGATGTAAACTCTATAAAATATTTTTGCAGAGAAAACGACAAGAATAAAATTAAAACGAAGTCCAAATTGCGATAATTTATTAATATTCCACCAAAACATAGGAAAATAATATGTACGGTGCGGTGGCTTGCAAAAAAAATCGCGTACACATAATTTCTGTTGTATTTTAGTCGGTCTTAATTTATAATCTGTCAGTGTCAAACAATAAAAATGCCGACCCTTACATTTCCTTTATTCATAAATTCTGCACCCCCGTTATGTTTGCTTCCTGATACCTACTTTAATAACAAATTTATGCTTAAATAAATCGTTGCTTAAAAGACAAATGAAGCAAAATAATTTTTTCTTCTCCACACACCCGCACATTCACGAAAACTTATTATAGGTATTTTCCTTTTTAAAATATCGGTTAAACTCCCTAGTTTTACCTACCGTTGTTTTTTTAGTATTTAATTTTGGGGTGGGTCTGCCAAGTTTTTTTTAATGTAGAGCTTGTCTTTACAATTGAGAGGCCTTTATAATAAAATGTACGTCACCGCATTCATTTTTGCAGCACTGCAACACAGTACACAGTGAATATTCGAGTAGGTACACGAAGTAAATTGTGCTCCTCTGTGGGCGTTCCTGGGCTCCGTTGTCATGACAACGTGATAAACACACAATTGTAACGGCAATGACTCGTTCTCGGGACACGTAAACTTATAAATATTGGTCAGAAACTGCGAAATAAGTATTGAGACTTAATAAGCTAATTTCTTACAGTTTGGTCTTATTATTTATTATTAAAAGAAATAAAATAGTGATAAACGAATAAATATATGAAAGCTTGATTAACTTGGGGGGCACGTGCTCCTGTACTTCCTTGAATCAGCCGCCACTGGGTATACAACTGTCGTTTAAATGAGCAAAATCCGTGTGTTTATTAGCAAAATTCGATGACATTTTAATATTGCACATTTGAGCAAAACGTCTTTTGATAATAGATATTCGATTCACAAAACATGTATTAGTATTTTGCCTCCTTGAATCAGCCGCCACTAATAATTAACCTTAACACATTCCTCACTTACTGAAATCGCCTTCACAATAGAAAATTATCTCTCAAAAGGACTAGGATTAGAATAAACTGTCAGATTTCATAGAAGAACAAGGAGCAACATATACAGTTGCAAATATTTGTAACGAAAATGCAGAGCTTACAAAATTTTAAACAATAAAAAATGTTTTCCCTATAGATTTCCGACGATGGAAATTTTAAGTCTTATGCCCGATTTTACAATCATCATATAAGTATGGGAGAATGTTAAAGGATATTCGGCTAATAGTTAATATTCGTTGAATAGAGCTTATTCCACGATTGTAAAAATGGACCTTAGCCTAACAATCAGCTTCGCAGCGAGCGTGTTAAGCCGGAAAATAAACTTAAAATAAGGATCCTAAAAACTCATTACTTCCGTAAATGCGAACTTGTGTATGTTCTTTGAAAAAGAACTCATTCTAAGACGAGAAGTGTTTGTAAGTAAGAAGGTGCAGTCTTTTGCAAGATCAGACTAAAACATAGCCCGTTTTATCTTTACGGGCAATAACAAACATGTGTTTTGATACTTGGAAGACAAGGATACACATGTGCAGGTCTGACTTTGTATTCGAACAGTCGATGCTTGGATGTTTTTCCCGCAGAGAAAGAAGAGGAGTGATTTGATGGGATGGGTATTAATTAATTAATATTCGCGGGCGAATTATGAAAACAAACAAAGTGATAAAGATATTATAAACAAATAAAATTTAATAAATTTAATATTAGTCTAGCGTCACGTGTGGACGCTGGTACCGTTCGATAAACGCAGGCGCTGTGTAACCGCCGTCATCAGTAGTGTACATCTGTTGAAATAATGAACATGTATAACAGCGTCGCTATTAAAAAAATCCCCAGGAAAAATCATACTTGTGCCAGTTAACGAAACAAACTAAAACATAAACATAAGTCGAAATGATTTAAACAATTAATTAAAATCAAATTCAGTATAAGAAGCAACAGTTTACACGAATAAACCAAAAATATAACAAAAAAGAACTATAATACATGTTTCACTCGAAAGGGGACTGATAAAATTTTATCACTGGTAGAAAATAGGCCGCACGAATTTTTCCGAATTTTTCACGGTGAATCTGTTACAAATCCGCATTCCGTTCGGTATAAACCTAAAAATAGCAGCCCGTTTTAGTTTATTTTTTTACGGTTCGAGCATTGTAGGAAATTTTCAGCGGATATCACGGGTGCAACGGGGTTTTCATTCATGAGCGCTGGTGAAAAACTGTTGCCCGTCCCGCATCAATAGTAATATGTAATGATCGGAAAATGTTCTATAAAAATCAAAATAACGAACCCAACCGTACAACCCGGTTAAAATATACAAGTGTTGGTGAATAATGAGTTGAAGAATGATGTGGGATGTATTTTCTAGTTTCATATAGTTATGCTAGGTAAGTTATTATTATTTTTTTGTTTTTTGAATTGTTTCTTTTTTCACAGCACCGGAAAGTAACTAATAAATAAATACATTTTCATAAAATAATAAGGATCGACATTTTCAATTCACTAAAGTGCAACGCAAAATATTTGTAAATATAATTCTTATCGTTTGGTTTTCATTTTCAATTCATTACACTTTTCATTGCGCAAATTTTTGTCATTTTAATTTTTTGAAACTACCGTCTTCACTGAGGTCAAAATCACTCTCTTTTTTATAGTCCATCGATTTCACTGTGTGGGGGGTTATCTGCAATTTATTGTATTTTAAATACCATGCCTAATCGCCCAAAACAAGTAAATGTACGAAATTAAGGATCGACATTCTTTACAGCCTCCTGAAAGCAACATCACAGTTTCACAAATATTTTCCAATTTAAGAAAATCAACGATCGACATTTTCGGTTCATTTTTTAATATACATATTTTTTTACGTTTGGCTTTGTGACAATCTAATTTAAAATTCGTTGCATTTTTATTAGGGAATTTTTAAAATTTTTTGAAAATCCCAGAAGTCAACGTCATTTTCCCCAGAGCTTTTAACAGTCCATCGATTTTAAAACAATCTGAAAAAAGTAATTTAACTACGTACCCCCACGTAGTTAAATTACTTTTTTGTAATTTACTGCGTTTTAGATACTGGCGGCCAAGACTGAATGAATGTACGAACATGGTGAAGCGCAATCAAAACAATTATCTCCCGTTATTTAACGTCGAGCCTTCTGTTATTTAATGTCTCTTTTCCTATTAACTTCGGAACCGTAAAACTCGAAGGAAAATGTGCGTATACGGCAAAATCATAAAAATATTGCAAGTTCCAGTTATTTTTTGATTGGAATGTATTTTCGTTATTGCATTGCCAATATAAACTTTCGATTTTGTTTTGTTATTCCTTCATTTTCTTTATTTGCCGAATAATTCTAGTTCAAATTTCCCATTATTTTTGATGCAATATAAATTTGAAGAAACTTGAAAAACAAAAAATACACATTTTTTTTAAAACAGTTAAGTCACAGACAACTCTAGAGGACAGAACATGGACGTTTTCAAACGTAAGACGCGATGCGTTCGCTTAAAGTAACTTTTCATGATTTGGCGACACTGTTTCACACTAGGCTTTTTTTTCACAAACAATTCTTTGGGTTCTGTTGAAGTAACCCAAACAAAGTGCTAAAACTGTTGAGCTATTCGCTAGCGCCAGCGATCGCCATGCCACACAGCGTGATGTATCTGAACTACTCAAAGTAGAGATTAAAAGACAGTTGACAGTATGTATTTTACATACCACGAGAGCGTAGTTTAAATACAAAAATGCAATAATATACGAAAATATTTTTGCTAGTATTAAATAGGCCATCACAGGTATGTTCGTTTTAGATGACCAAACTTGACGTATAACTTGACCAAACCGAATGCAATGAACTTTATGTATAGGATACATAAGGTTCATTGCATTCAGTTTGGTCAAGTTACGTCAGGTTTGATCATCTAAAACAAACATACCTCACGTGTGACTCTTACCTTACTCTGCGTGTACAATTGAGGACCTTGCTGCAAGAAGGACGCAGCTCCAAAATTAAGACTTTTTTTTTACAAGTTTGGTATAACTTTGAAGATATGCATCTTCTATTTCATTAACTTAAGTGATAGGATCTGCGTCGTTCTTACACTAAACGATAGTACATGTTTCGTATAATCTTACTAGTATAAAACCTCAATTTAGGTTAAAATTGTAGCTGCGTCGTTCTTGCTGCAAACTCCTCAATTGTCACTACCATCCCTACTTTGAGCGGCCATAATACAAGCATGGCGCTAGCGAATTGTGTCGAAATGCAAGACCAAAAATCTGAAAGTTTCACTTCTGAAGATTTCAATAATTTTTTGATAATACGTGGAAGAGATTTATTTAGTTACTTAGAAAAAGAAACAGACAAGGATGACAAGCGACGGCAATTTTTCATATTTTTTGAGAAATTCTCAACTTGAAAGTGTTAATTTTAGTCAAATTTTCAGATATTACAGTTTTCTTTAATCAAGAATCGTCTACATGAACGTCAGTTTCGATTTAAAAAACATTGTTGCAAAATTTAACAAAATTTACTCATTAAAAAAAATTAAATGGAGACGAAACATTTATTTCACGAGCCCCTTCAACTATGTATATACTATAGGTTCGGACAGTACGATTTTAGTTATTTCTTAGGTGAAATGTATTATAGCAACTGAAAGTAAATTTATTATTAAATACTTCTAATAAATGAGAAAACAGAACTCGCGTCCAAGCAGTGGCGTATTGAATGTGAAGCACATGTGAAGTACATAATTTTTCTTAGGTAGGTACCGATAGAGGGACGCAGCACCTGCACGTTAATAAAGTCCCTAGATAGATAAAGTACCGCTATTCATAAAGATGTAAATCTAAATTTGACTCAAAAAGGCGGAAAAGCGCGCCAAATTTTGTCGACTTGCCCCGTTCCTTACACCTTGAGGGATGCTAAATAATCGACCTGCCTTTTCGGATCGATTTTTATAATGTTTAATCCATTTTTATTTATTATAAGATATTTTTTTTTAATCAATCAGACAGAACGTGTCATGTAGTTTAAAATTGTGTTTCCAAGATCTCGCGCGCTTAATTTGACTCAAAATTGCGGTACTTTATCTATCTAGGGACTTTACACGTTAATAGACATATTAACCGCGCAGATATTTAGAAACGTATAAGTATTAAACTAGTGCGTGTAGAAACAAACGATAGCGCTTCGGCGGTATAAACTTTTATCATGGCCACAAAAAGCGTTGTTGTTCTTGACAGAGGGAACAACACAACATGTACAATTAATCTACACGGTTCTACTGTGGTTTCCTGGAGAGTTAATAACCAGGAGCAGTTATTCGTAAGCAAACTCGCTGTTTTCGATCGAAAGAAACCCATACGAGGTGGCATTCCGTTTATTTTTCCGCAATTTGGCCCTTGGACATTTGGCCCTCAACATGGTTTTGCTAGAATTATGCGTTGGAATTTGGAGAAAGCACTCAAACGATTAGACAGCGGCGATGTGGAGGCAATATTTTCAATAATGGATGACGACTTTACAAGATCCATGTGGAATTATCTGTTTCGTCTAACATATCGTCTTACACTACTAGAAAAAGAGTTACACTTTAACATCGCAATAGATAACTCCAGTAAAGATCTGACTTTTAGTTTCAACATGTTACTGCACACGTATTTCAAGGTGCCTGACGTGAGACGATGTCAAATAACGGGTCTTCAAGGCTGCACGTTTTTAGATAAAACTAGAGAAGCAGCGATGTATCAAGAAGATCGTGATGTGGTGACCATAAGTGAATGGGCTGATAGAATGTATCAAAATACACCTCAGGAACACATCATAACTAATGTTGTCTCTGGAAGGAAGATGCGTATTCAGAAGTATAACTTCCCTGATACGGTGATTTGGAACCCATGGGTGGATCAAGCGAAAGAAATGTCAGATTTTGGGGACGATGAATATCCGAATATGGTTTGCGTCGAAGCAGGGCACGTTTCAAGTCCGGTCGTTTTACTTCCTGGGACAACATTCGAAGCCAGCCAGATACTGCAAGTAATGTGAACTTGGCCCAATTCCATTGACTCAAAATTTTTCTCCATTGCTGTATTTCTGTGCTGGAATTTTCCGTTAATATCATTTTTAATAGTCGAGCTTAAGTTTCTCATTTTTCTTGCCAGCCAGATGATACAAATATGGGTTGTTGTGATTCGTGTTCATGTTATAAAGAATGAAAGCAATAGTTAAGTTTTAGTTTTTCTTCGTTTTAATTTGTATCTTAAATGTTTTGGAGAGACTCCACTTTGTAGCGTTTCGGATGCCAACCACCCTCTCATGGATGGTTGTTGCTTTTCAAACTTCAAGCCTTAAAAAAAGTACACGACTGTCTTAGATTTAGATAGTTTCTATATTAGTTGTGCAGGAATAAGTGTGGACGAATAAATTTGACAGTTAAGTTATTAATAAACGTCATTGTTAGATATACAAGCTTTTATCTAACGAGCGTCTAAATAAAAACATGGTCAAGTGGATTGTGATCGAGAGTTTATCCATTGCATTTATTATATTACATAGCAGAATTACTAAATGTAGCCTACTTGACTAGGTTTTCATTTAGACACTTGTTATTAATAAACACTTTTTCTTTAGTATCCTTGTTGTCCTGGCTATGCTTTGCCATGAACATCATTCATGTCATACATAATACATAGTTGGGAATAGGACAAAATAGTTTCTAAAAACCAAAAATTATTACTCCTACAAGCCCAGTCAACTGTAGGTTCGGATACTACGGTTTTATTTATTTCTTGGGTAAAATATTGCTACTGAAAGCAAATTTAGTTCCCTTTTTAACAATATTTCTGTTGCAACGTAACCTGTGAGCAAATAAAAATCAGATTAGGGTAGGCGGTGCAAAGAAAATGTATGTCTGTGCTTAAATAAAACGTCAATAAATTTGACAGCCCATGAATGTACTACATTACTTAATTCAGTTAATCACCGACATACATTTTCTTTGCACCGCTTACCCTAATCTGATTTTTATTTGCTCACTTTTTACTTATATGATGTAAACTTCCAATAGCATGTTAATATATATTTTAATTTTGTTAAGAACTTGGTCAGTTAAGTGGCAAAAAGGCAAAAAGTTAAAATGTTTCTAAAAACATCTTTGCCTGTAAATGAATGTATAAAGAAGGGTTATGCGACTGCTTCTTAATCAAATCTTTTAATTTTAACAGTTTTCAAAAAACTTGACGTTACTAAAGCTATGTAAGCAGGGATTTCCCAGAAATCAGAACTCACCAACTCAGATTAATTCGTAAAAAAGACCGTTCGTGGGACATAATGCTATAAATAAGACAACTTAACGTCTGCTAGAGGTGTTATATCCAGCAGCTTAATTCTCTACCGGATGCAATACAGAAGCATTGTATTGCACTCGTGGTCTCATATATCAAATAACCGTTGCGATAAGTGAAGAGCTTAATTAATTAATTTCCTTGTCATGAATAGGACTTGATTTATGTAAAGATTTATTAGATTAGAAACGCTCGATAAATACAGTTCATTCAAGTGCATTCATACATACGACTTGATTTGGTTTTGCCAATTATATCAGGATCAAACAAGAAGAGAAAAATGAAAATATTCTTGTGTTAAGTGGATACGAAAGTGTTTTGATTTGAAGTTAATATCACATGAAGTTTAATGCGCATTTTCTCAAATTAATTATATACTAAAACTGTGTTCTTGGTCGTAAGGTGTAAACCCCTTTACGTTTCAGTTTTACATTAAAGAGAATCTAAACACGTTCGTTAATTAATTTAGAATCAACGCAGCAGAAATTAAGGGCAATAATAATTTATGTGAGAGGAATAATAAAACTTCAGTAGTCGAGCCTTTCTGAATTTACTGAGCATGAACTTGTATAGGATGATTCTTAAAAATCTTTTCTTCACTCAAGAAATTTCTATATGTACTATAGTTGAATATTTGTTCTGTGATAGGTAGTAGCGTAGTGAATTAGAAAAAGCTGAGAGAAAAATTCTTTTATTGACTGTATTTATTAAGAATTACTTACATTTATTTTTACATTTCATAACATACTGCAATTAATAGCTAACCATACACCAGCATTCATTCCCGCCGGAAAGTGCAATCGTGAAGGAAAGAACGTGTGTTAGTGAAGTACGAGATGAATAGCCAATATTCTTAGTTCCTTCGGGAATCATGTTAGGGATGTTCCTGACCGACGCGATAAATATTAGTTTCGTGTAGACTTGTTGTAGAATGTTGTAGAATTCAGTTTGTGTTAGTGGCTTAGAACAGGATTGGTCTCGTTTCAGTTTCTTGAAGGGAAAGATTGTCGAAGGAAAGTATGGCATGAATGAATGCTGGTGTATGCCTAGCTAATGTTTTAACACAAGTAAAGGTGATTCTGTAAAGTCTTTCTTGATGTTAAAGTCTCTTTCTGAGATGTAATCGCAATCATAAAAGAATAAATGTATTAGTTATGTTTATCACATACATTAACTTTCATTCTATTCAAAAGCCGAGGAGTTATCGATGTCTATCACATCACTACATGAAAAAGCACGAAATATTTTCCCCCGTAATTTTTGGTATTCCTTTTTTTGCTGATTTCATTTTGATTAAACAATAATTAAGATTCATCTTGTAACCGTGTGTACTTTTATTTCCAATGAATATTTCGCCCAGAAAAAATTATTTTAAAACTTTCAAAATGAAAAATGTTTTGTATGTACGTACATACATCTTATATTAGTTTCCCAACAATAATAATTTGCATCGATTGAATAGTTTGTGGCAAATTAATATTTATGGGCGCATAATGACGAGAACGGGATGTTTGAATTTACACAAGCTCTTGCGAGTCCAAAAATATTCGATAATGGCCGGGCAGATATTATTCATCGGGCTGTCTCTCATCCCCGACATTTCTAGTTTATGTGAAGTGTACTTTGAGATCAATGTCGAGGACGGCATATGATGACTTGACGTGCCTCCCTAATAACCTTACGAAATAGCCGCAAGTGTGGCTGTTACGTTCGCAAATTCAAAAGCTGGGATTTCAATTTCCCAAATTAATTTTTCATCGGGTCTTTGCACTTAAAATAGAATATTTTTTTTCAAATCGGTGAGTTGCGTTTCACCGATTAAATGAAAACAACGCGATACAAAAGCTTTATTTGGATATTCGTGCATGTTAAGCTCGAAAATGTAAATGTACATTGAAAGTTTTTATCTGCTTTTTTAAATTCATTAACGTAAAAATTATTTCTATTGAAAATTGAAATTCTTTTATCGTAACTCAAAATTCAGGCCAGAAAACTATGTTCTGAATACAATAGAGCCCCAATCAAGGAAAAATTTAGATAAAGCTGAAGAACTAAAAACAATAAAGAAAAAAAAAATCATTAAAAGAACGCTGAGATTTTAATGTATTTTTAACAAGACTTGGAAAAGCTTTTAATAAAAAAAGAGAAGAGATGCTTAGGAAAGTATAAAGAGAAAAGGAGTGTCATCCAGGTTTGATAGAAACAGCGAAAGCTTTATGCAAAACAATAAAAATTAAGCAAGAGCATGTGAGACGAAGATAATTTAAAATAGAATAAGTAAAGATAGTGCTAAAGAGAAACAAAAATAAAAAAGATGACTTATAAGAATTATTAGTTGGAATTTCTTTCCAGAATCTTTCCCTTCAAGAAATTAAAACGAAACAAATCCTGCTCTATCCCATTAACACAAACTGAATCTCGGAAAGAGTGGAAGTATAAACAAGTCTACATGAAACTAAGTATTTATGGTGTCGGTCAGAAACGTCGGGGCATCCCCAACATGATTCCCGAAGGAAGTAAAGAATATTGGCTAGGTCATCTCATACTCCACTAACGTACGTTCTTTCCTTCACAATAGAGAGTTTTAGCAATTTTTACGATATAGATTACGTTTACGCTAGCAAGCGCGTTACTCTTTTTACAGCATTTAGCGTAAACGTTATCCATATCGTAAAAATTGCTTAAAACTCTCTAATGAAGAGACGACTCGACAAGTTTAAAAAAAATCAAACAAGAATCTTTCGACACGATACAGTAACTGAAAAACTTGTAGGATTCCACAGTCGTTGTCTAGAATCTAGAATTTTCGAATGAACCGAAATTTTTCTTTTGCCGACAGACGACATTTCATCCTTTATCAAAACTAACTCTTGTTGTTCACCTTGGTGTTGTTTTTCTTTCTATTTAATAAAATTAAACAGAATTAAAAGAATTAATAAATAGCGCAAAAATTTAAATCATGATAACAACGACAAAGGAAACAAATATAAAACGATTTAGAAAGGAAGCCAATAAAACGGGAAGAAGTTAAAACTACTTAAAACACTAATTGCAGAATGACGAAATAAACGAAGAAAAAACATTAAAAAATGGTAAGACGAATACAAGCAAAGCTTAGTCTTCATTTTATAATAACCATTAATAACGCGAGCGTTTTTAGCACGATTATATTTATTTTGAATGGAAACTTCGACATCCTTGTGTCTAATCCTCTGAAACTGTTTTGATCACTTACATTTTTAACGATAAACTTTTGTCTGTGTTTACGTTTCTGCAGAAATTATGAATTATGTAGTAAACATATCGATCCTCAACATTCTTTATTCACTGACGTAATTATTTTAATTCTCAATCGCATTTATTACATGCACATTTAATTAAGTTTAAACCCACCCCTCTGGTTTTCAGCTCCGCCCGGTTTTCAACGCAAAGAAAAAATCATACTTAGATTTATTTTTTTTAAAACAGTTGTGTATATGCTGAATTAAAAAAAATGTACAGAATGTTGTGCTTTCTGAGGTAAGTCACCTTGGATTGATTGCGTCTGGTATTTGCAGACTTATGACGTTTGGCTCGTGTCTCTATAGCAACCATAAGATCTGTTCACTGACGCTAAAGAATCAATCATTCGGCTGCTGTATTTTAATGCCCGTTTTGCATTTTATAAACACATGTTAGACTCTCGATGAGCATTTGATTATTGTCAGGGCGAAGGTTTGTTTATTTTTTTTCTGAGTTCATACGTCCACATGTAGTTGTTCGCAATTGCATGTTTATCATCAATAGAATTTCAACAAACACTACTGATTGCCAGTATTTTTAGCTCCTGTACAATTATGTAGGTCATGTCGTATGTAAGTGCAGAATGCACGTGCTGAATTGCCTAAATGTAATCATTTTTAACCTCGTGGGTTGCTTAAAATTTTGAAACTTCCACTATTCACAAATAAATAAAAAGAAAAATCTTTGCCTGTTATCATACAGAGTGAGGCAAAAAGATGTTAACATTGTATGGGAGAGGGATGGATGCCAAATTGAAACCCTGTAACCAAATCTCTGCCTTGAGGCCTTTTTGCCTCACCCTGTATTATGAAAAATTGAATAGATATAATTCATTCCTAATATATTTATTATTGCACCATGCCATGAAAGTCTATTAAGAATGTGGTAGTCATGTATGTAACTAAATTTTGACAACGAATGACATATCGATTTGGATTTTAAGGTTACTTCGAATCAGGCAATGTTGCAACATTTGTACCGTTTTTTTACCACCATATTTACATAATGCCGAAAACTGACAACACCGATTAATCAATCTAATTTGAGTTGTCACAATTTCACGTATGTTATAATGACGTCAAATTAAATTTGTTCAATTTAACATGATAGCCAACTTACTAGCTTAAAATCACATCATATTGCGATAACAAATAGATAAGGAACGGATAATATTATATTTGAAATGAAGTATGTAATTGAAACTGCAAGTATTATTCAAAATTTTATTCGTCCGTTTAGATTCCCTAATTAAGTTATTCGAATTCCCTGTCGAACCTGTTTATGAGTAATATTTATTTTAAACACACGCAACTTTCATCAAGAATTTAATAATTTTACGTGTGGCCTTCCCAGAACTCATACGACGTGTTTATTATTTGTAAGTATAAAAAAAACATAAAACTATTTATTAGAAAAGCAAATAACTCCGCGTGTTTGTTATTATTTTCATAAATTCGATGCTCGCATGTGAAAACAGATAAGTAGTCAAAATATTTCATTCGATCAGGATTGAATTTAGAAAGTTTTTTTTTGCACAATATATCTGATTGAGTATTGAAAGATTTTGATGTGAGGAAAACATATGTCAGCTTTCGTTAGATTAAAGACGTATTCAGTAACCAATTTTTCTCTTTAAAGTTGAACTGCAAAGAGAATGAAACGTGTCATGATTTTTTTTGGTTAACTGCTTGCGAAAGTTGTACTATGTACAATTAGAATCAAAAGTAATATCTCCTCAACAAAACGTTAATTGCGATCTAATCCCTTATGATCGTGTTACAAACATGTATTGAATCGTATATCGGGGAATGTATTATTCTTTCTCAACTTCGGAAGGAATTAACATTTCATATTATATTGAGGAGACATTACTTTTAATTCTGACTGTACATATCTGAGCGAACGCCGAAAATCTTTTGTGTTTTCGAGAAGTTGCATTCACGGGAAAACTGCGGTTTCGCAAATGGAACAGGAAACGTTTCCACTTGATACTTAAAGCCCGTCCGGTTATTTGGCTAGGTGATTCACCGAAGAGAATGTTTGCGCCGTAAATTCGCGTTAACAATAATAAGTGCTGATATTTTGCAGCACTTGGCCTTTAATTATACACAAAATAATACAGCCGCTATAAAATTATTTCTGCTTTTGGCTCGGAACTTGTTCACGGTTGTTCCAGATCGGCTGTACTTCAAACACGCGAACCAAACTGCGTTATGTATACACACGAGCGTGGATCATTTTGTATTTATACGCTGGATTCTTATATAAATATAAGCGTAATTGATTTGGTAAAAGTTGCTTAAAATTAAGACACTTTGGGAATGACGATTGAATGATACTTTTTCTCTAAATAAATTAGACTGTCCGTCTAATTTTTTAGACGTGTGAAATTACTTCAAATTAAAACAATATTAGTATATTAGAAATTTGTTAGAAGTCGGTTTAGATTGCGATGGATTTCTCGAGCATCCTCTGGACAGCTGTTTCGGCCCTATTTGGGGCCTCTTCAGCAAGAGAGTAGCTCGAGACTTCAACTCACTGACTATCCTAGTTATCTCGGAATCGAGCACATTAGTAACCACGACAACCTCCGGCCGATTTCTGATCTAATATTGACAATTAATTAAAATACCAAAAATAATTAAACACAAAAACATCATTTGATTGTTTTACATCCAGCTTCTCACTTATGCGCGAAATTACAGACACGTGAAGTTCATTTACAGAGGCATATCTGCGATGACAGGACGCATCTTTGCTCATCAAAAATAGGTCGGACGTCTGGCAATCCATTATTATTATTACGGATATCTCAAGTATTCATATCAATACAACCTCTACTGGAACATCTCCAGCTATGAACGCCGAACTATTATTATTTGTGCTTACGATTATATTTTCAAACTTCGATGCCGACATTCATATCTCGCATCTTTGAATTAAAAATAATTAGAATTTGCATCGAAATAAATTCCGAAGAATCTGTTCTCAAACTCATTATCTGATTTGCATTAAATTAAATGTGAAATAAAATGGTTTTCGACGAGTGTCAACGTCCAGATATAAGACCTGATAAAATTGAAAGGTTGCTTTATTATTATTTAGAAAAGTTGTCTATAGACAATTTAATTTAAAATTGCCTCCTCATTGATTGGTTCTGAGCAAACTGGATGGTGTGTATAAATTCCGTTAAAGCCATTCGCTTTAAACTGAGAAACACCGTCAACAAATCATCGTAAGACTGGAGTTTATTCACTGATGGAATCTGACAGATCAAAAGGGTAGAACCGAAGCTCCGGAAACTTCCTACGCCAACAAAATACTTATTAGGACGTAACTTCTCTTTGATTTATGAAATGCATTATTATGAGGAGAGGCATTTAATTATGGGCTTGAAAATTAGCATTCGAATTTGAGGATGAACAGTCGAGGAATTTAGCAGTTCACTTAATAAGGACATTTGTTTGGAAGACATGGATGCCTCTTTTATTTTTACAAACAAATTTATGTATTTACAAGGCAAATGCATGTTTACTTGCAATGTAAGAAAATAAGGAGTAATAATTCAGCGATTTCAAAGATTTATTAACTTTCTCCAGCAATGTTTATTGCTGCTACTAAGTCAAATTCTTGAGTTTAAATGATCAAGGTGTTTGGCATAAATTTCGACGGATTTGTTTAATACCGACCAGACATGCACGTATGTATGTAAGTACCTACGTGGATTCTCTTTTAATTTTTATCTTATGAACGTCCGTGTTTTAGTTTAAGTAGTAGGTATGTAACTTTCTGATTATGCTATTTTCAAGAGATTTAGCAAATGCATAAGTAATGAACTAGCAAAATGTATTAATTAAATTAAATTTGATTTTTGATACATGTAGGTACATACATATATCTCATGGATTTATAACTTTCCCCCATACTTATTAACGTAGCCCTTTAATTTTTATTTTCTCCCACATTTACATCGTGTTTTCTCAGTGAAAATAATTCAGTAGTAAATATTGCGTATAAGTAGTCTCGCCGATTGAAGTTGATCGAATAGAAACTGTCTGTTTTAAAATAAATTTAGGGTCAGCCAAGTTGACGCTGTTCCTCCCACTTCAAAAATATATATGTGCACAGATTTTATTGTTTCTATTTAAAGATTGGTTTATGTATATCCTTAGAGAAAAAGTGCCGAGTTGGTGTTGCCCTGTGGTGTATTTTAATCATCAGAATATTTTGTTTTGTCATTATTTTTTTTTGCATTTCCTGTTATTCAGACAAAATAGATATTTGCATTATTAATGTTGAAGCAGTTGTAGTTCAAAGTTTACAGCTCGGCACCCAGTTGGCAGCTCTCAATATTTAAAGTACACTTATGATAGTTATTATGGTTACAAAGTAAACATGGAGCTAAATACAGACAAAGATGATGAGATGGAAGTGGCATACGTTAAAATGTTAATTTCTAATTTAAACATTTTATGCAACTCATTTCTTTTTCATATAAAAATTTGGTTTTATTCAGATTCGATATTTTATACATATCTGTACGTAGGTATATCTGCAAATGCATCGTTTCCGAGATAATCGCGAATTCAGTTTTCTCTTGACGATTCAAGAACTTTTCTTGAATGAATTGAATCTTCCCGATTACAAATAAACGCAATCTTCCACAATCAAATTTAATGTATACATATTACTCTTAAGTATAAGCAAGATTGAAATATTAAACGATCTTTTAGTATTGCACGAGGAACAATAGAAAAGCCGGTAGATCCTCAAAATGAAGCAGATGCCCAGCTATAACAAGCATGTATCCAAACCTCAAAGGATTAGCTGTCAACTGTGTAATTCATCAGTCGTGAAATTTCCAAAAATAATAGACACAGCGAAAACCGTAAGGTTGCAAAAACAAAAGGTTTACCGCGAATAATATTTCTGATCTGTTACTTACCTACTGCTTTCAATCGAAACACCATGTTATCGATCGTGTAATAAAACAGAGTTTATATCTTTGCTCGTATTTACATACATATTACTACAATATGTGTGCAGGTGTGTGCAAACACGATATATTTGCACGTAACATACAGTCAGGCTGCATGCACATGTTGGTAATAACGTAAACAAGGATTCACGGTTTATTGTTCTTATATTTTGTGCGGTAGACAATATACGTATTTCTGATATTCTAAAGTGCCTGGCTACGCTAGCTGCATTCTATACGCTTCATAGATTAGCCGAGATTATATAGAAGTGTGCAATGTGCATATACATTTTAGAAAAGCGTAGGCTGTTCATTCGCATTGTGTATATTTATACAACAGCTTGATTTGCGATTAAACGATTTATAGCTTGATAAATTTCAAACGTTATTTTGCTAGTTTTATTTCAAATTAATATACTAATATATTTTAAATAAACCGTTACGTTTGCTTTTTCATCCTGCGTTACTCCTTTCAAAATAAGAAAGTAAGAGTATTGAAAAGCAGAATAATATGTAGATTGAGATGCAATTTTCAATAAAACAAAACTATTTCATTTCGGAAATAAGTATTTTTGGACTTCATCTCTTCGCAGAAAAAAGTGTAAAGATAATAAATATAATAATTGCAACTTTAAAATCTTGCGAAGTCAAATTCCAAGACCAGTGTTATACTTTCAATTTATCTGACAGAAAAGTACGTGGAGAATTTAATTTTATAAAATCGTAGTCGCGGAAATTCCGAATTTTCACAGTTTTAATTAAAACTTGCTACATTTACACATGATTTCGTTTACTTACCTTAAAATATTTGCCAAAATGAAAATCTACATTAATTTATAGGTATGTACTACCCCTGAGTCCTGTTTGCACCATGTAAATTCCAATACCGTTTTTCTGCGCGTTATTTGACTCCGGGGAGACATTTGTCGTGTTCGTATTTCAGCGATGACAGGATATGTATCGCCATGCTGACTTTTATTACAAATAAATCCGCTGTAAATTTCCACCATTACTTAATAGCTCCATATGACCCGAGTCTTTAATTGTGAATACGTTAATTTGAATTCTGTTGCTCGCTTCACTTTCGAAATTCAAATTTTTGTTTAGTTGTTAGTAGCAGAGGTCAAACCGGCCGGCTTAAATAAATAAATGAATGCGTCCGTTCCAAGCGTAAAATATACATATACCAAGTGTCCTGGCCCATCTGAGCTATAGGAAATTAACATGGGATTTCAAAAATTATTGATTTTTATGGTCCCAAGACAAAATATGACAAAAATTCACATTCTGTCGGCCAGTCCTCGATCCATTGCAACTTAATGTTTGAAATTATGATGAATTATGCTACAATTGTTTAAATAATTAAAGAAAACCATTTTCGAAAAGTAAGTGACACTTTCTTTTTAAAATTTGGTGCAAGGGTGGCTGACTTCCCAGCGGAAGACGTGAGCCCATGCAACTTCGCCAATGCCTTCGTTCATAACAAACTTTAAAAAGGGAATCTTAAAGTGAAACTTAATCTTCCTATTCCTCTAATTATTTAAATAATTATTCCATAATTCTTCATAATTTTAAACATTAAGTTGTATTTGATCGAAGACTAGCAGACGCAATGTAAATTTTTGTCATATTTTGTCTTGGGAACATAAAAATCAACAATTAAATTGATTTGTTTAATTGGCAGTATTAGAGAAATAGAATATCTTATAAATCACGTGAATTATTTCAGCCTGATTGGGCCTCATCAGAGATATGTACTAAAAAATTACTTTTTGAAAGGATAATAATTAAATTATACACTTACATATTTTTGAATTTCCAATAACCCAAAAACAAACCCTGAAAGAAAACTTTTTGAAAAACCGTCTATTATCTTGCAAAATTGAAAGGAACAGTTACGTTTCATCATTCAAAAGACAAAAAACGTAACTGTTCCTTTCAATTTTGCAAGATAATAGACGGTTTTTCAAAAAGTTTTCTTTCAGGGTTTGTTTTTGGGTTATTGGAAATTCAAAAATATGTAAGTGTATAATTTAATTATTATCCTTTCAAAAAGTAATTTTTTAGTACATATCTCTGATGAGGCCCAATCAGGCTGAAATAATTCACGTGATTTATAAGATATTCTATTTCTCTAATACTGCCAATTAAACAAATCAATTTAATTACAATTTCATTTGGCAAGAACTACAGCTGTAATAAAAATCAACAGTGTTTGAAATCCCATGTTAATTTCCTACAGCTCAGAATGGACGGGACACACTTACAATTACTTTCATAAAGTTCGTAACAAATGGCAAACATTTTTATTATTGATTTTTGTGAAAAAATTTTACTACAGTTTCCGTGCATTAATCAAAATAAAAAATAACACAAGTCCACACAACAAATCATTTAGAATACTTTATGAAAGGGACTGTATGTATACTAATAATAAAACTGCAATTTGCCAGATTTTCAATTTATTTTCTCGTCGTTGCATCAGGAATGTATTGTTGTTAATGTGAAGGAAAAATATTGCAAGTTTTCCTAGGTCTTAAAAGGAAACGCCGACATTATGCATTCACATTAAATCAGTTTTACGGTACTTCAAGTACCAACAATACCAGACAAAGGTGTTCAGTATGCATGAGATGCAGTTACAGCAGATAATAGTACCAACTGCAATAATTTATCATAGTTTTTTGTTACACCGAATAAAAACTTTGATTAACAAAGATTACTGTTTCAATACACTGATAGAAACTGGACTTTAAGACTTTTCTTTTATTTCAGACTTCAGAGGTGAACTGCTATAACAGAAAAATTATTTCCATGTCAAGCCTTACTCTGAATTCCTTACAATTTTGTATAAACACGATTTATAAACCCGAAAATCAACACGACCGTACGTACCGGAATATTTTCGGCATGTCTCTCAAATGTTTATCTGATAAATTACAAACTTCGGCCTGCCGTGTCTGTCTTATGTTAAATAAATCTTCAACAAATATGTTTGTGCTGCGCTTTCGGCGAGAACTGTCTGAATACGTTTACAGTAACGAAATCATTGGATTTCATCGACGACTTTATAAAAATAATCGATTAATATGTAAATCGCTAATTAGCGAAATTGTTGATGTAAACTTTTCTGCCGAACGGATGCGCGCTTTGTTATTTATGTGGCGTCTTTTTTTGAACTGTTTTAATTTATGAGGATAATTTTTTTTAATAGTTATGACCAGTGCCTTGAAACAGAACAAGAAAGGTATATAACATTTCTTTTTGTATACTGAAGGCTTTAATTCGAGTAAAAAATACGAATATATAAAAGTAAATTATTTTCGGAAATAAGAAAAATTAACATCAAAGCAGCCCATTTAATTTTACAGATGATGATGCAACGAGTGGAAAAATTCTTTCTTAATAAGGAGACAAAGAGTGCGCCTTAACTAAAACGCCGGACCCTAATCGCTTCGAGCCAAGTGCGTCCTAATTTCTTGATGAATTAATTTTAATATTTTATTATCTTATCGTCTTTGCGTTTAAGTGCGCAATAACCGAAGGAATAAAATCCAAAATCTCGCCCTGTTAAACTGGGAGCTTTATACTTGTTCATTAATTAAGTTTATTGTTATAATGTTTTTCGATCTGATATGATGAAATGAAATTTTCTTTTCAGACTTGTAAATAATAATAATTGTATGTATATAATTTTATTTCTTGTTTCGATAACTCTTCCAAAATTATAATCAAATTGGTTTCCATATGAAAATGAAAAATTCTTAATAAATTTCTTTTAGCAAAGAAATTTTCTTTCCAATAATAACATTCAAAAATCATTTTTGCTTTTCTTGTGCTTTTATTTTAAATTATACATACATTCGAAATTAGTGATTCTTATGCGTTGAGCATCATCGGATTTACAAACCATTATTTATACTTACAAACTCCACATTCAACGAGGTACTACTTACCACTGTAATAATCCAGAATCTGAAATGTAACTAAAGTTATATTTGCAATCCAGACCTAATTAGCGCATCTCGGCATCTGGGGTATTGTAAGTGTGCATTGTGTGGCGGAAGCTTAAGTATTAGAATAAGTGTTCTAGAGGGGAGGATCGATCAAGCAAGCCGCTGTGTATGATGGTGTAATAAAGAGGGAGCGATGTTTTACTTCCAAAGGAAAAATACGTTAACCGAATTTTAATGAGGGTGTAATTAAGGCGGTAAATTTTTATGGAATCGTCTTCATTTAGTTAAATCTAAAGAAGTAGTTTTTCGAATGTTAGTAGAAACGCACAGAGTGATTCAGAAAAATTTGTAAACACATTTTCCTTGTTAATCTATGTATGTACACCTACGTATAAGTTTAGTACTTCATTGGAGAGTAAGTGCTTGAATTATTCATATAGACCAATACGGGGGTAGTTAATTTACTACGAGGGCAAATGAAAAAGTTTCGGAATGATAGTGAAAACGAAATAAATTTGATCCAATGTAAACTCCTCTAATCAACACGCTTGGTCCAACGTTTCTCCTAAAATTCTCGACTCGTCTGCAACATATGTATCTATAATATTTTTTTATTATCGGAGCCCTTAAATTTTAATTCAGTAACATCTGGCGTTTATCTTTTGATGTTCGAGGGTAAATTTCCTAGTATTTGTGTTATATTTTCCGCTCACCTCGTATGGAAATACCAAAAAAAAAGACTGAACAAAGCTTGTGAGGCCACATAAATTAGATAGTTGATGCGAGGTCGATCTAAACGACGCTTCGGGGACTTGCACCGGAGTGCGACCTCGTCTGAAGGAAGATAGAGATTCTTTCCCGTTAAACGAAGCTGTTGCTCTCACTCCGTAAAGTAAATTTATCACCTCTTCAATTATACGAATATCATGTCGGCCGAAGAGAAAGACTGCGATGGGAAAAATAAGTCGGGGAAACTCCTCCGGAAAATATTTAACTTTCTTTCGTCTTGAGGACTTTGTAAAAGTAAGAAGAAAATCAATAAGTCCTTCTGCCGAGTTCTATTTACGCTACCTGCTTTTCCCAAAGTTTTCGATGTAACCTATGAATTATAATAGTATTTGAAATATTTATTGAAGTTTGAAAGTTTTATCTTCAGCGGATTTATATGTAAATACATACCTATACGTTGTACGTGAGTGTATATTTTCATTACTTTATTGGCGTTTTGTATTCATTTGTTGTATTTGAATTACTAACTCTTTTTTTTATAAATGTATGTTTCGGTGATACACGATAGCAATTTATGATTAAAATGCCTCATTCTGAAAAAGATTTTAAATTAAACGTTACGTCTGCTTAAAGCAGCGAAGCTGAAACTGATATTCAGGCAGCTTCGCATTTATTAATTGAAATTCCAAGTCTTGCAAATTTTAAGGTCCTAATGCTCTTGCACTTGACATTTTGTTTCCTGTCTTAAACTCATTTTCTTTTAGATCAAACTCCTTCAGCTAAGTAACTTATAATGCTCCTAATTGAATTAATTAAAATAGCTGTTTGGTGTATCACTTTTATTATTAGCGGGATGCCATTTGAACTGCTGTAAATTTTTCTTTAAAGTACGATTGCATTAAATCTTTCCATAAACTTTAGACGAAAATAAAACCTTTATGTATTTAATTGTGAAACTGTTTAAACTGGAAATTAATGGACGTTTTACTTTAAACTACTTATCCGACAAAGATCTTTCTGTGTTGCCAATGGTAATGTGTGAAGCGTGTAATCACTAATCACAGTGTTGAAATGTGTTTCCTTTTAGGATGTGTTTGCTCTCCGCACATTCCGGTAATCGATCTCCATCATCCATGAAACACTGTAAGTTACAAAGGCAATCGCATAAAGGACTGCTATTATAAAGAGATTCTGTTTGTAATACGTGTGAAGTCTGTGAAAAAAACGGCGGCTTTGTTCAGGTTTTTTTTTTTTAATTGTGCCTCGGAAAAATTGCTCAGTTCTCGGTTTTGGGGCAAAATGCTTTGCTTTTCCTCACAATATCTAATGCAAAATTTCAATAATACAAATAGATTAAGTAACTGGTAACAAAATTTGTTTGACAGGTTTGCGTGTTCTATTTGCTTTGAAACAACCGCAGTCTTAGTTTGAAATAAATATTTACAGAACTCTAATGATATGAAATACTGGACGTGTTCATAATAAACTTTCTATTGCGTTGTTTGCGGCATAAAAAAACATGAATCTATTTGAATAAGAGAAGAATTTAAAGTGGTATATTTAAGAAATTTCGTTTCGAGGCGTACGGAATCTTTTTGGCATTTTTGACTGAACCAGAGACACGCTCGACATGTTCGTTTCTGGAATCGCACTTAAAATTCCTTTATTTGTTTCTGTCTCCAGAATGTAATAATAATTCAATTATCAATTACTCACTCGACGTTGTGACTTTAATTCAAGTTTCAAAGTTAATATTGTTTTCAGGCATAATTAATCCGTAATGGATACGGGGCTTAACGCCTCGTTAGAAGCGGCTAGTACCACTACTTCAACGTTCGTGCCGCCGACTTCAATATCCAAAGAAGAGCAAGAACGAATCGACTTCTATCGTTCGTACGATGTCATGACCGGAATCCGCATTGCCGCTACCTTGGGTGGATTTTTCGGACTGATGGTCATTCTCGTCGTGTACAAATCAAAATCTAAGACTGAGAAGGCTCTGGAAGACCCTAAGCTAGCGGCGGCCGCTGCTGCAGAAGCCGAGGAGGAAGAACGGCAGATCGCAGCAGCGCTCGAAGCGACTGCATATCAAGAACTGAACCCGAGAAGGACCAGGCGGTCCTTGGATACCAGCAGCATATCACCGGGATGGATTAGAAGCACTACGAGGTTTTCTTCGGTCGGCGGTTATTCCAGTCTCCTGGAGCCTCCAACTAGAACACATTCTAAATTGCCTTGCTCTATCGATGAAGATTCACCTCCCGAAGATAAATCGTTATACGATGATTTGTCTACGTATTATAATAGGTAAGATTAAAGGAAAGAGAAGTTTAATTCGGTTTAATTGCGAAATAACCATTATCGTTTTAATAGTTTCGCAGAACTCGTAAACCGTGGCATAATAACGACGTTAATAAATTCGAAAGAGAACACATCTTCATACATCCAGATCCACATTGCCGATTCGATTCCTGAAGGTGACTCCTCTGTCCTGAATATTCGTATTTCCTAAATACATAACTGGTTATTTTAGAATTCAGTATCAAATTATAAATTCAATAAAAGAGTGTTTGTGATTGCAGGTATTTGGATGTGCCAAGAAGAGCAAGTAATATCACTTGTTCGTCATCTGGAAGTTCATACTTAGAAAGGCGTGGCTCGTCGGTAATTCTAGGCCTTCCCGCTGTACCCGCACATAAAAACCGTGGAAGAAGACGTCAGTCCTCTCCACTCCCGGAACAGTACGACTTCTACTACCCCATTGATATCCGTGTGATTCAACCGACTCCGGGCGGTTCTCCTTGCGGTAGCGAACGTGCTCTCTACGACAATATTCCGGAGCAGAATTTAACACCACGACTAGCACCTTTAGCTTCCATTAGTAGTTGTAATAGTTCTTTGGCGGCGGATTATCCGGATTTGGACGAGCATTCGTTCGCTTCCGATTCGGTTTTCCACGACGACGAGTGCGAAGATACGGACGATGAAGTCGATCCGTTTTCCACGGACAGTGATGTCAGTGACACGGAAAAAGGTGCCTGCTGTCAGAGGCCGGTGTGCAGGTTAAGTGGTTTAGTTAGTAGAAATTCTGAACGTCCCCCCTGCCCTGTGCCATCAGCGTCCGATCAGTCTTCGTCGACGATCGCTGGAACGAGCGGTGAAAAAAGTGATGCTCCATCAATTCCTTTAGCAGATAGTGCCTGTAGATCTTCGTTGTTAAGTTTGGATAAACGAGGGTGGTCTCAAGAAACACTGTTCTAGCCGTTTACTAGGTGTTCGACATATCTTAGAGACGTATGTCCTATAGAAGTGGACATGTTGGTGTTCAACGGATTTTCCGTCTACTCCCTATTGCTGTATACTATCAGGGTTGATTGTTTATGTTGTAATCAATAACGCGGAAGATTGCGCGCCGTAAATTTTACGCGAGCACGTCTTCTTGTTGTTAAAGTGAATGGATCTCTTAGCCTAACATATATCATAAAATATTACGTGTAAAGTGTACAGTTTATCAGATTTGATAGATATTTCAAATATTTTATGTTGCACATTATATCAGACATTGTTGTGAGAACTTAATAAATGTAATTATTGTTATAAAAGTTTCGCGCTTTTAATAATAATAATAATAATATATTTGTCAATAGGTTCTACATACACTAATAACTACACTGATAGAGGGTGTTTAGTGAGAACATTTGACTTGTCAGTAAACATACAGATAAATGTGTATAAGTAAAATTTCATGAATTAAGCGGCCCCTAGACTGTCAATATTATTGTGCAATATTTTATATTGTGCAATATTATTGATAGTCTGTGGATGATATTGAAACATTGTACAATATATTGAGGATATCAACAATAGTTTGATTTTTATTGTGCAATCTGAAAAAGAATTGCAGTCTGTGCTTAATATTGCACAATAATTAATCAGTTTTGTCTGGATCGTCGTAGAGTAAACTGTGGTAATTGTGTTTGAAATTCGTGAAATGGCTACCAAGGAAGAGGAAAGGAAGTTTATTTTGGATGTCAGAACGTCCATTCGCAGAAAGTTGTTAAAATCTTTTGGTTCGCTTATTTTCAGATCACTTAACAAATGTTCATGAGTGTACCTATCTCTTTTTTATACCACTCTTTCATCCATCTGCGCTTTTTCTTGTTGTTTTTCCGCAAGCATAAAAAGTGCGATGGCAACACAACTTGCTTCTACATCACTTAGCATGTTCGCTGATCAGAAGTAAACAGAGAACTAAAGATTGCACAATTTAATTCTGCTGTCTAGGGCAAGTCGCAATTTTTTGCGGAATATTATTGCGCAATAATATTGACAGT
This sequence comes from Dorcus parallelipipedus, assembly GCA_958336345.1. Lineage (NCBI taxonomy): Eukaryota > Metazoa > Arthropoda > Insecta > Coleoptera > Lucanidae > Dorcus > Dorcus parallelipipedus. The sequence continues at coordinate 19,365,490 of OY284481.1, forward strand.
CTAGGGGCCGCTTTAGAAATTAAAGATTTAAAAACTCCTCTATTGAGTAACATGCTGCTATCAAGAATTGCTGCAATTTTTTTAGCAGCATTGGATTGGTTGGCATATCGTCATTCCATAATGCCGTGATTTTGTTCAGGCAAAGTAATCCCATATATTTCGGCCCTTTTTGACAAACGGTTAGCCGATTGAGGCCCGATTTTTTCACCTCCAGTTAACTTTATCTGGCGATCAATTCCCATAGTAACGATTGTGATCACAATTGTTACTATGGGAATAAACCGTCAGATAAAGTTAAGTGGAGGTGAAAAAAAAAAAAAAACGGGCCTGAGTGGTAGACGCCAATTCTCTCGAGATCTGGTTTGGTAATCATGGAAATCACAGTTTTTCTCTTGGTGATAGATATAAGCGTATAAGATTAACTGATACACATAAAGTGATGCCACTGTCATTATCCCGTAATACGAAAAATATTGACGACAGCTCCTTTTCTTCTCGATGCCTGCCATTCTTCTGAATGGTCAGAATGTTTAACATATTGCTGCACCCACTCCACATAAGCAAACCGTACGAAATGTTTGAATGAACCAGACCAAAGTATAGCATTCGACGCCATTCGACAATGCGTTAATATATTTTTTAGATTAGAGGAGTCTATGAAAAGTAAAACCTAAGTCGTAGCTTAAATGAAATTAACTTATGTCAAAATTGAAATGTCAAGATACATTTGACGATAGTAGAAAAAATCTTCCAGTTGAATACTTAAGGCTTTGTTAAAACTCTTTAACATGATAACGACTAATTACAAATGCCGTTGGATTGCTTGCTGACCCATGACTATAGTGTTCAAGAGCGTTTAAACAACTAACAGATTTGACAGGGGTCAGGAAGCAAATGTCAGAATAAAAGTTTCGAATCAAGCTAAGACTCTGATTTTGTTTTTCCTAGCCTCCCCTTATCTAAAAAATGTATTAACGCATAGTATAGTTACTGTGTCTCTGAGTCTATAGATTAGAAACACATGCTTGCTAAATTTGGTTTCCAAATCTTCGACATGACGGCACCTGGTTAATTTCGCGTCGATCCGGACACCAAGAAATTTAAAGTCAGTTGTGCAAGCAATAGAAGTTCTTCCACAACGTATTAAGGGGTAGCAATCAAGACTTGAGTTTTTTGTTACTATTGGTACAGCTACTGTCTTTTCACCGTTGAGTAAGAGACCGTTAGAATGACACCAACGCTCCACTTCTTTCACAGCTTTATTAGCTTTAGCAGTAGCTTCGGATGTAGTATAATCGGAGACAATAAGTGTTGTGTCATCGCCATAAATAGTTGTAAAGGAAGCTGATGTGCACTGGTTGGGTAGGTCATTTATAAATAAAGCGAATAGTATAGGCCCAAGAATGGATCCTTGAGGTACTACCGATTTGACATTGATATCATCCGTATAGGTGTTATTTATCACAACGAATTGAGATCTGTTAGTTACGTACGATCTAATCCAATCATCGCTATTCCTCTGATTCCCATAACTTCAATTTGTCACATAGAAGTGAGTGATTTATAGTATCAAATGCTCGACGTAGATCACAAAATGTAGTACAGGTTTTTTTCTTGTTATTTAGTTCGTTAAGCAAAAAGTTATATGTAGCAGTTATGGCGGTAAAGGTAGATCTACCCTTTCGAAAGCCGTGTTGAGATTCATTTAGTAAGTTGTGCTTGGATATGGACAAATTCAATCTTGTGTGAAAGATTTCCTCGAATATTTTCCCAATTTGATTTTGTATGGCAATTGGCCTATAACTGCTTGCTTCGTGTGGATTGCTTTTATTTTTGTAAGAAGGTACGACTTTGGAGGATTTCAAGGCGGACGGATATATTCCTTCAGAGAGGGATTCATTTATAATATCACTTAACGGACTGGCTATTAATTCAGCAACTGGATTTAAGATAAAACCAGGTATATTATCAGGTCCCGTGCAGCGTTTCGTACATTTGGAAATTATTGCGCGTGTCACTTCAACAGTATCGGTTGGAAATAATAACATTGATTGTGTGAAACAATGTTTCGTGACAATGGTACCGTTTGGTGTAAGATTATTTGAAGTACTTCGGACGAAACAAGTTGGATATATTTTTCTCGTCAGATATTTCATTATTCATTGAATCAAATAATGTAAGTTTTGATATCTTCTTCGAACATCTCTCGCTGTTAATAATTTTCCAACATTCAGAGCTTAAATTGTAGGCGTTGGTAAGTCTACTGGAATTGTAAGAGTGTTTAGCCGTATCAATTGTTGTTTTGTACAAACTCTTAAAATCAAGGAAGCGTTGATGATACCAGTTATCATTTAATCGTTTATCGATTTCATACATTTCATCTAAAATCTTAGACATTTCTCTAATATGATCAGTCATCCACGGATGCTTTTGTTTAGATATTTTTAGTTTCGTTCGTACAAGTGGAAATGCGCTATTAAAGTAAAAGAGAAATTTTTTTATGAAGGCATTGTATTTTCATTAGTACCACGATACAAGTATACATCATGCCATTTTTCTTAGGATAAACAGTTTTTAAAAATATTTATATTTTCTCTTTTGAATTGCCTTCTATATTCAAATTTTGAACCATCGGGAGATTTAGTCTCGTAAACCATTATATTCTGATAGGTATGGTCAGACAAGTGAGTATTCCTAATTTCGATATCACATGTAAAATCCGCAAATATATTATCTATACAGGTTATCGATAATCTATCCTTCCTGGTCGGTACTAAAGTTTTGAGAACAAGATTATATTGTAGAAGGTTATTTGATTAGATTCCGAGATTCGTTTGATGCAGCCAGTGTATTAATATTTGAATCCCCACAGACCAAGTGAAGACTGAAATAGGGGTAAATTTTTCCAAGTTCCATATCAAGATGTAATAAAAAGTCATCGGTGCTTGCAGAAGGAGGTTTGTATATGTATACATACAATGACAAGTTTTTGACTATGTATACTTATGCTACACGCGGCCGTAGATCTTCTTGCGAGTAACATTTTATTTCTTTAGCATAAATGCCATTCCTAGTGTATATGGCAACTCCTCCACCTTTTTTAGTAGTTGTGTTAAAAATACTTACTAGATTATAATTTCTGATAACAGCCCTTTTATTCTTAAGTAGCCAGTGTTCAGATATGCAAAACACATCAGGTGTTTCACTTTCCAAGAAAACTTCAACCATTGGAATTTTGTTGCTCGGGGAATCCGCTGCAATCAGAACCGATTTGCACAAAAATTTTGTAATTTTTAAGTTTTTTATTATTTTTTCTCATATAATTAAATATTAATCGGGAAATTCAAATGAAATCAAGAATATAAAAATTGATGAACACAAGTAAAATGTAAGAAATCTATTTATAGTTAATTCTTTCGTTGGTATTACGAAATGTCAAATATACTAACGATGAAAAATTAAATAGGACAACCTGTAGCTTTTATTTTTTTAATTTAAGTAACATTTTACTCTAATTTTGTTTTAACTAAAAATGTTACCGCGTCCTTCATTCTTAGTTGTTATAAATTTTGGATTTGTGTAAGAACGTAATTGCGAAAGCAATTAAACTTAAAATTAAAATTAATGCTAAAAGGAAACCAACTTTTTTAAATAAGCTAAAAGGAAACATGTAGAGAAGTAATTTTATAATCGCGCAATAGGTTCAGAGAAAAAATGAAGAAGCACAATTGAAATATTTTTTAAAATTTATTTAATTTTTTAAAATTTAAATTTTAGCACAATTGTTAATATTTCACTTTACGGTAGTATTTATTAATCTACGACCAATAAAATATATATCAAACAAAAAGAAAAACATAACACTAGTTTATTGAATAATATATTGCTTCACAATTCAAAATCTGTTAATAAGGTACATTAAATATTCGGACAAATAAATAAAAAATGAAATATTATGTAATAAAAGGAACCAGGCGCAGTTAAATCCAACGTTACGTGGTGCTTGGACGAGTATAAAATTCAAAAACTTAACAAAACAGTAAAAAGCAAGTAATATTAAACATTAAACACTGAATTAATAGATTATTTCGTTTTCTATTAACAGGCAGGATAAGGAAGTAGGTGAATAAGGCGCGTTAATATTCTCTGCTTTATATGTATGTATATAAAAAAAACTTTAAATCAAATAATTGGGGAAAACAGAGTCGATCGTTTTTTCGTTGCACGAAGATTAATAGTGCTCGGAGTATGGTGAATGTTTGATTCCAAAGCTGTGAGCTGGAATATAATCCATGGAAACCTAAAAAAAATATGCAAAACATTTGTAAAAGGGAAACAACGTGATTACTCGTAATTTTAAAAGTGAGAATTATCGAAAATATAGTTGCATTATGATTGTATAATAAAAATTGCAAACGAAAAATACGGGGGAAGGAGGTCCGGTGTTAATGTGCAAATCAGGGCCGGACTAACATAATGTGCGCCCCTAGGCAAAATCTAAGGGCGGGCGCCCCTACATAAAAGCTGTTGTTGTAAGCAAGCCTTTTTATTAAAGAGAAAGTACGCAATTATAATAGTGGAAAGGAAAGAAAATTTCACTATAATTCTAATTTTTTTATAAATCCTCAGGCGTCCTATAGATTTTTTACCCCTGCGCTATTGCCTATTAGTTAATCCGGCTCGGGTGCAAATACATACATACATTGGTGCAATTCGATTAACAAAAATTGCGAGGTGCAGACAAGGGTCGATCAGAAGAATCTTGTAAACGAGTAGTGCGTTTAAAGTGGTATAACATCTATCTTTTATAAAGACAGTTGTCATAATTATAATATATTATGTATATGTAATATACAATCGAAAAATATGTACTACATTTGTGCTATTTTAAGACGAGCTTGCAGTTAACTACATTGGTCAATAGCATACCTTCGATAAGCTACCACATATTTGATCGACCCTCGTACTTATACGAAGTGAACTGTTTCATGTCTAAGTACAATTATTACGTACATAATACGTACTAATAAATAGGTACATAATGTACCTATTAATAGATAATTAAATTGAACGAATCAATTTCTCATTGGATTGCCAAAATGATTTCGCCTTTTAGATAAATCAGCCCACAGACAATTCAAGCCCACTTCATATGTGTACGCTGACGTAAGTGAGTACTGGTTCGGTTACAAACCTATTGTTACATCCTTCAATGCCAGTGTTAGTAGGCGTTAATTAAAACAGAAGACTCGTCCTGTCGTGCCTGAGGCACAGATTCTCTGACCCTAAATATGGAGAATGACGTATGCCGAATGAATGCCTTGGTGCTTGTCTTAAATGAGAAGTCACCTAAGTTGGATCGTTAAATTAAATTGGATTAGATAGTAATTTAATAATAACGGACAAATTAAATTTTAGTTTTTGTGGGATGATGATATTATGAGAACAGAATGATTCGATTTCTTTAATGGAAAGAAACATTTTGGACGCTCGAACTTAAAAATTGTCGCATCGCTACTAAAATGCAAATACAGCTGTAAATACAAAGGCAGATTGGAAAGTTTCCGAATAACGACGAAAACGAAATATATGTATGTTTCAAGTTATATTTTCTTTTTCATTGTAAACCACTCGAAGCTCAATACACTTAGTCCAACGTTTCTATACCCCTCCGGAAATGACTCTTCGAAGTCCGTTTTCTACCTAGATCAATTTTTCACTTGACCAATTTCCTTCAGCAAAGTTTTGAGTTTCGAGAAGTGGTGTGAAGTGTGTACCTGAATAAGAATAGTCATGGTGAAACAACACTTTTTTGTCGAAGTTTGCCAGGGTCTCTTCCTAGATTGCTGCTTTCAGTTTGTACAAAAGTATATTGAACACCAATATATTTCCTTTTTCAAGATAATCAATTCCTCTTGCGTCCCAAAAAAATGGATGCCACTTGATGACCGCACAATTGAAAACACGAAAAAGTGTTCGACTTTAATGATTGTCAAAATTAGACGATTTAACACTGCAGTCAATTCATATGAAAGAGTTGCCAGCACTATGACATAAAAAGGTTTGGAGAGAGCAACTCCCTAGTGGCGCGGTCATTTTGGAAACTTTTCAATTTAACCTCGTATGTGAAGATGGGATTTGATGTAAAAAGTTTCCGTTCTTTATTTTTGAACAAAATGTTTAAGTAAGCGTACCTTTTCTGGACTGTATTCTCCAGGCCCTGGCTTTTTGCTGGAATCAGATGGCACATTATATCTTGCGCTGATGGAGAACGCCGGCGAGTGTTGCTTGTAAGCTTCGGGATCAACGTGATTATAAGTACCAGGACCGGGCACGCGAATGCGGTCATCCACTTGATCCTTATTTCTGCCGGATATAGTGTAAGAAGGCGACGATTTCCTATCTCCTACCACTTGCGGAATGTTGTAAACATTAGGCGCTGCAAAATAAATTAGATGACGCGCAAATTCGGCCAAAATTCAGGCGATTACACTAAAATTTCCGCTGGTTATAATTTGGGTGTACATTAAGTGTTAATAATATAATCAGCACAACAAACCAGGTGTATCCAAAGGCTTTTCCGGGACAGCCTTTCCTCCAAAGCTGTATTTAGGGGTATCTCCAGATGACAGAAGGTTATATTCATTGGGTGCTATGGAATTAAAACTGTAGTGGAGTTGACAAATACATACGTAAAGATATAGTGACCGGTTATTTTAGAGTTGTTAATTTATGCCCGTCCAAAAGCTCCCCAAACTTAGTTTTAATCTAACTTATTTTTTTTTTAAACTAACCCGGAGTGTCGAGCGGTTTTTCTATTTGAGTCCTTGCGCCGAAACTGTGCAACGGTGAATTTTCATGTAATACTTTGTCGGCTTTTTCTACGTTGTACTCATTGGGGGCTAAAACGCAGAAGCGAAAAATAAAATTTTAAACAAGTTGCGAAACAAACCAGGCGTGTCCGCTGGTCTTTCAAGGCTCGTCCGGAGACCAAAGCTGTGTTTGGGCGAAGTCTCATGCAAAACCTTGTCGGCTTTATCAATTCTGTACTCGTTAGGTGCTACAAAAAAAAAACCGTTGCAAGTCATGCCTGTTATTATACTGGCGAAAACTCGAAATGACTAACCCGGTGTATCTAAAGGCTTTTCAAGATTCATCTTCACGCCAAAGCTGTGCATGGGAGAGCTTTCGTGTAAAACTTTTTCTGCTATGTCTACTTTATATGCGTTAGGGGCTAAGAAAAAATAAATAAATTCAATTTCGAACTATAAAATTATTGAAAGTGCTAACCAGGCGTCTCTAAGGGCCTTTCTATGTTCGTTCGCAAACCAAAACTATGCCTTGGAGAACTTTCGAGCAGAACTTTATCGGCCTTGTCTACTTTATATGCATTTGGTGCTACAAAATTAATAAAGTCAATAAGCTCGGATTATGTAAAGAAAAGTGCAATTAAAACTGACCCGGTGTGTCAAGAGGCATTTCCAAATTGGTTTTTAAACCAAAACTGTGCTTAGGTGCACTCTCGTGTAAGACTTTCTCAGCTACATCAACCTTATAAGCGTTAGGTGCTGCAAGAAAACGTTATCGATGCTGATAAAACTATAGTAATTGTGTTAGCCAACTAACCAGGTGTATCTAAAGGTTTTTCTAGGTTCGTTCGCAAGCCAAAACTGTGCCTGGGGGAGCTTTCTAGCAAAACCTTATCCGCTTTGTCTACTTTATATTCATTCGGGGCTGGAAAAATTAATTTGTGTTACAAGGAAAAGTGATAACGGGGAAAACTAACCAGGTGTGTCGAGGGGTTTCTCCAAATTCGTTCTCAAACCAAAACTGTGTTTGGGAGAACTTTCAAGCAAGACTTTATCTGCTTTGTCGACCTTATATTCGTTTGGTGCTGGAAAATTAACGTCGTGAGTAAATGTGGGTTAGAATGAGAGGGAGACTGACCAGGAATGTCAAGAGGTTTTTCCAAATTCGTTCTCAAACCAAAGCTGTGCTTGGGTGAGTTTTCGTGCAAAATCTTGTCTGCTACGTCGACTTTATATGAGTTAGGTGCTGTAAAAATTAGTGTTGTAAATTAGTTGTAAGGCAAATGTGCTCTGAGCGTGACTAACCGGGCGTATCTAAAGGTTTCTCTAAGTTTGTTCGGAGACCAAAGCTGTGCTTCGGGGAAGCTTCGTGCAAAACCTTGTCTGCTACGTCGACTTTATAAACGTTTGGAGCTAAAAATAAATAAAGAAAATGTCACTTTTGGTCGCTAAAAATAAGCAAGACGGAATTTAATTATATAACTCTTACGATTGGGGGGTGTAATTGGCTTCGCTTCGTTGGGAATAAAGTCCCCAGCTCTGCTATAGACTGTGGATGCTTAAATTTAAGAGCCCTTCTTACCCCCGAGTATCCGGACGCAAATTACTTCCGTCTTACTTTAATGATTGGTTTATTAAATGGAGATGTGTGAAGCTAATGATAGAAAATACATTTTCTATCCTTTTATTTTTTTTACAAACTAAATATTTATTTTCTTAAAGAACATTGTTGATAATACTTAATTTGCAAGTCTACCACCAAGAATTATTTGAATTAATAATCAATTATGAAATGAAAAAAAACTAACCAGGAGTATTGAAAGGTTTTTCAAGATTAACTTTTACTCCAAAAGTATGTTGCGGAGCATGTTCGTGCAGTGCATTGTCAGCCTTTTGTATTTGGTATACATTAGGTGCTACAATAACAAAACGAGAAAATAACGCAGAATTTAAAACAAAAAAAAAAAGTTACTGACCAGGAGTTTCGCTCGGCTTTTCTATGTTGGTCCTTGCACCAAAGCTATGCCTGGGCGAAGTTTCATGCAAAACTTTATCAGCAATTTCAACGCGATAAATATTTGGAGCTAAAAGGTCAACAGGACAAAATAATTGAGTTTATAACTTGGTAAATTTGACGTGATAACTAACCCGGCGTGTCTAGAGGTTTCTCAAGATTTATTTTCGCTCCGAACACATGCTGTGGTGATTTTTCATGCAGTACCTTGTCAGCCTTTTCTACATTATACACATTCGGCGCTACAAAAGAAAAATTAATAAATAAATCTCGTTTAAAAAACACAAAAATCAAAATCAGAAATACGAAAACTAACCGGGTGTATCCAAAGTGCATTGCAACTTTGTCTTTAGTCCGAAAGAGTACCTAGGGGAGCAACTCTTCATAGTAGGGTTATACCTGTTAGGTGCTGCATATGTTAATAATAAAATTAATTATTATTTTAGTATAAGTATTGTATTATTCTAGTAAAATTGTTAATAATCACCATCTTAATTATATTACTATTAAACCAACCCGGTGTGTCCGTCGAATAATGTAATTTAGTTCTCGAACCAAATGAGTATTTAGGAGTTCGAACTCTTGCCCTTATGGTGTACTGGTTTGGAGCTGGTTAAGAAATTAATCATTACTGCAACTTCTAGCTACAAGTTAGTTGCGTATTTTTCTCGCATCGCAACTCACCTGGAGTGTCCACGGGTTTCTCGGGGTTCGTTTTAAGTCCGAAGGTGTACCTAGGCGCGCTGTCTTTGATCACCTTCTCGGCCTTATCTGGATCGTAATCTCCTGGAGCTGGGAAGTTATCTGCTTTTGCTTCCTTGTGGCGTCCGTGAAGACTTACAGCTGGGGGAGTGTCTTTGCCTTTAATGTTTGAAATTATAAGAATTAATCAATAACCTCATTCCATTTTTTTAAGGAAAGTAATCTTTTTCTATTTTTTTTTTTAGTTTTATGGTTCAAATTATAAATTTAAGTGTACCTGTTTTTCTTTTGTTAAATTGTTTTTGCAAATACTTTGTTCGCAATATTTTTATTCGTTGTATATTTAGTACGTTTGAAAATGCTTTTCGATTAATTTATAAGTCGTAAGGATATCTTTCGTAAAGTTATTAAAATAAATAAAATATTTAATTTAATGTGTTTCACCTCGTAGGTACTTTTGTGATAAAATTATTAAGCCGAGTATAATTTGAATACTATAGTTATTTTATTTATTTAAGCAAATTTCAAATTATCTATTATGATTCCATATTTTTGGGTTGTCGTTCTCTTACGATTTTAAATCAAGTAATAATTAAACCAATAATAAACTCGCAAATAATAAAAATGAATTTCATGTAAAGTTCAGTTTGAATTTATAACTTGTACGTACCTTTTGCACTGAGTCCAGTGACATTGTATTGGCCTGGTCCTGGTCCAAGATTTTCGGCTTTACCATTATGTCTGGCACCAAAGCTGAAGGCAGGAGCTCGCCCACTCTTCGATTCCGCTGTTCTTTTACCTACGAATAATTAAAAAAAGCGAATCACCAAATTTGCCAAGTCATTATTTCTCATTTTTTTGCTTAGATTACATTTGTCTATACATGTACCTACAAAACGAACAAACGATGAAGTAACCGATGGCGAACAACTTTTTTTCTTTTTGCAATGACTCTGAGAAACTGGGTCAATTAAGTTTTGTGCTGGGCGAAGTAAACAACAATTAATTATCTGTTTTTGTTAAGCTTTAAAATGCTATTATGAGAATGTCTGGTACGTGGGCGTGGATTGCCCCTGAATCAATAAAAAGCGTTTACGCCATAATGTTGATTGCGTTTAATTGATTTTACCTATATAAGATGGTAAAGCGACAGCTGCAGGTCCAGGGCCACTGAATTCAGCGGCAATTGGGCCTCGCCTTTTCGTAGGAGTCCATGGTCTTTGCTGGAATCCGCCCATTTTCTATTGTCTGCGAAAACAAATTTAATATAACTAACAAAATAACGTAGGACTTTAATGATTTTATGATCAACGCTCTACCTTCCACGTTGAAACAATCGATTTGACCTAAATGTGGCTGGCCGTTACAATCAACAGCGTAACAATTTTCCTAATCACGCGATTAGGTCGACAATAATAAATTTTAAATGGCATTGTTTATGAACTGATGAATTTATGGAACTGCAGTTGGTGGTTGGCGTTCGAAGGGAAATTTTTGGTAACATTTTCTGCCTGGCACCGTTTATTGACGATCGCAAGTTCCAGAAGATTCGCTCCTTCTTGCACGTGCAGAAAAGGAGAGATAGATGAGGGAATCGATAAATCACTGCCAGAACTCTAAAGGTATTCTTTTAGAAACAGTTTGTTGTATGTTTACAGGAAAATTTAGAAATATTTTACCATCACGCAGCTACTGTTAAAAGTATAATTATAATTCGTATAAATTAGTTGCCGATACCTGATACTTTTGCTTTTATTTTATTTTATCTACGACCACTACTGTAAATGACGAATTACCTACAACACATAAACTAAGTAAGCCGGTGTTTACAAACGTCGTGCGTAAAGTAAGAAAAACGCACAACGCACCTACTTTACGCACGCTTGTAGTTAGATCTATAATACGTAGTCGCATCACATTTGATTGACAGTCGTCGAAATTGCAAGTGTCATTGCTGATTATTTTGAACTTGAATAATAAGGTAATTTTTGTGGTCGTAGATAAAGTATAGTACAAAACTCGAGTTGTAAAGCAATTACGCACTTGTGGAATTACTTGCATTCGCCGCTGCGCGGCTCATGCGCAACTTTTCCACCCTGCGTAATTTGCTATTTACAACTCTCGCTATGTAATATACTATTATGTGTTACTGCGTGTTCTTATTTTATTTACTTTTGTAGCATTGAATGATTTATTAATTTCACTTGCCATTTTCAAATGAATCGCTAGTTAACATAAAAGTAAAGTAATTAATTCAGTTTTTTTTTATAATCGCGCCTAACTTTCCATTTTATTACTGCGAATCATAATGGCAGTTCCATACAATACAAATGTTGCAAACTCACATAATTGAATACATGAAATGCATGGCCTATTTTACGAATACTTTAGTGCTACCTACATACATCAGTAAAAAACGTAAAAATGTCAAGGCCTTGTGCGTTATACTACAAATGTAAATGAAATGAAATTTCATTGGTTATTCGTTTTTATATTATTTTATATTACACTGCTATTATTTACGTCTTGCTGCAGCTAATGTTTATTTTTATTGTTATCATTTCACATTCATTACTTGTTAACTCGACAAATTATTTGCTTAATACAACGGTCAGATTGCAATACGAAACTGCACAATAACAAAAATCTGCTTTGACTGGCGAAATCTGTTAAAATCATTTAAGAGCCGTGACTACTAATTCGTTTCCACTTTGCGATTACATCACTAAATAAAAACCTGTAATTTTGTAAATTTCGACGAATCACGGCCTTAAAACGTTATGTTCAAACGTGGTAAAAGGCGATAATGTTTATTTATACACATTACAGCATACACTAACAAGTTCCATATCAACAGCACTGAAAACAAAAAAATACAGTGGTACTTAAATGCCATTTTAAGAATTCACTGCTATTTATAAGTATTACGTGCAGCTTCAATAAACTGTTGCGTAAACCGTAAACCTTGCATGACCGATATAAGAATTTATGTGTGGTGGTTTGCAGGCTGTCCAGTACACAAAATGCAGTGAAAATGAAGTTTAGAGTTTAGTCATATTATCGAAATATTTAAACCACCTTTAAAATTCTTGACATACATAACAATTTTTTTTCTTTTCTATCAATAATAAAATTCTATATGATAGACTGACAGGATACCTGAAATACGTTATCACATTAATGAAGCAAATTACTTAAGACATAATAGACCATAACGATTATAAAATGAAATAAAAATTAAAATAATTTAAAAAATGATGATTTCAGTAAATAAATTACTGAGACTAAGGTCAAAATATTGGGAACTATTTGAAATATAACAAATTTAATGTTCAAATAAGGACACAAAGAAACGAAAAATAATCTAATACTTAATACATATAGTGTAGGTTTATAAAGTGAATGTTTATAAACAGGTTATTGCTGTTGCTACTAGATTAGACACGTTTGGCTCTGTTCTGTGGGCGGAGGGGTAGTCAGAATATTTTGGAGCGAGATATGTTTTTACAGGGTCATTCTAATCGGATTTGCAACCTAGCAACGGCGGTATCTCCTTAGCAACTGGTAGGAAACTGCAATTTCGGTAATGTTCGGTAGTAGCAGGATACAACATTGTGGAGCCTCGACATGCTCGGCAGTAGGAACATACCAAGTAGCAACTTGCAACTCCAATTAGAATGACCCTCTTAGGGTGCGTCCAAACATGTGTAGTATACATGTATCTGATCGTGATCGTGTATTATGATCGACTAAGGGCCAGTTGCTCAAACATTGTTCAACTTTGAACTTGGTTCTATGATTACGGCAACATATGCCTTTATAAATGTTGCCATGGTAATAGAACCAAGTTCAGAGTTGAACCATGGTTCAAATTTTCGAGCAACTGGCCCTAAGGGGTCATTATAATCGAATTTGCAACCTAACAACGGTGGTACCTCCTTAGTAACTGCTAAGAAGTCACAATCTCGGCAATGTTCGGTGGTAACAGAATACAACGTTGTGCAGTCTCGATAATGCTCGGAAGCAGGATCATACCAAGTTGTAACTTGCAACCGTAATTAGAATGACCCCCTAAGTGTGGATGTGTTGCCGTGACGCATCCCTGTATCATTTGAAACGCGGAAACGATACAACTACGTCACATTTGGAGTCGGTATTTCGCCGAAACATCAAACACAGGACGGATATGCAGCAATTATTTTCACAGTGACAAAGGTGCGACTTCTAACAGACGACAGAGTTGTATCAAGTCGGAAAGTAGACGTACACACTGATGTAACAAAACGGATACGACTTAAGTCCAGTTTTATAGTCGTGGAATAAGGATGGAATAACTGTTCGCTGAATATCCTTTAACGTTCCTCCGTATCTGCGTCACATCTACGTCACGTTATTCTAAGAATAATGCTTATGCGACGATTGTAAAATCGGACCTAAGTGTAGGTGCATCACTCTTGCATGTCATATCCAATCTTCCGATTATGATCGGATACGCGGATACGGCACATGTTTGGACGCACCTTTACGTTTCCAAATCATTATACTTATCAATTTTTGATAATGTAGTTATAACTACCTGTGAAATATCCACTATTAAAAAAAATTACTTCACTTAAAAAGTCATTAAATTTATTTGGAAATTCCTGGATTTTATTATGTTTTTGGTAAATATTTTTAATAGATTTTTTGTTATCTTAATTTACTTAATGCCTCTAAATGCTTGATAAGCACTAATTCTAATGGTCCGTTTTCACGCTCAAGCAATTTGCGCAAATGGATTTGTTCAAGCATTGGCGCATACAAATTTGCTTGCGCAAATGCATACATGCGGTTTACCAAACTTTCTAGCTTGTGCAAACAAAAAAATTACGTTTACATGCAACGACTTCCTTGTGCAATTTTGTGTGCACAAGCACATTTGCGCAAATTGCATGAACGTGAAAACGGACCTTTAGACTACACTGCGAAATACAACTAATACAGATCAAGAAAAATGTTAGATTTATTGAAATAAAATAAAATGTTTGCTTTAAAATAATCTGTTTCGAAATTTTGCCAGGGAAAACATATTAGCAAATCGACAAATAATGTAATGATGTAAATACCATTTAACGGATTGCGTGAAACGTATTTATAATTGAATCCTATAAAAGTAGGGTTTAACAAATAAAAAAGACAAACGCCTTCATTTCCGCAGTCTAATAAATAAAAGCAAAAGAGTTTGAATAAATAATTACCAGTACGTTCATTCAGTTTTATTACTTCTTAAAAAGGAACAATTATTATTATTGATGTATGATAATTGTTATATGTATAAAATAGGTTTCAAATTACAACAGAAATAAAAGTATTCTGTCATGCGGATAGAATGTAGCTGTAACCTTATTACATCATTACCCTAACAAACAATTACGCTTTTTTCGAAAAGTTATGGTTTATTTATTATGATAATCACTATACGTATAAAAAATGTATTTGTTTTTGCAATTTCCGGTGAACATTAATATTACTTCCTAGAAATCTGAAGAGAATTTGCCACGCCAGGCGAGCGCAGATTAATTGTATTACAAATTGGGAATACAATCCCGGGATCCTGACCGATTTTTAATTCCGAAAATTCCGGGATTAGAAAGTACTTATCTCGGGATTTTCGGGATTTCCCAGCAGTATTTAAATATGATATGCTTCATTATTAAATTAATGAAAATAATATTCATTAATATTATTAATATTTGTTGACACTTCCTCCAACAAGCGTTGAAGCTGAACAACCTTTTTCGGCAGCCAATCATATCGGCCAAAAAATAAGAAGTCGTCTAGGAGACCATACTCTTAACGCATTGATATTTTTGAGATTATACTTTCAAAAATTAAGTTAAAATACTTAATATGTATTGTTTATCTTATTATATTTATTTTGTATATACCGAGTGCCCGGATTTCGTAGGGACAACACGGGTAACTTTTGTATTTGAAGAGATAGAGAGATGGTTAAATGAGTTTGGTTTTGTTTCGCCAATAAAAATATTTTAATTACTATACAAATTAATTCAAACCGCATCTAAATATCCTAAGTAACAAAAAAGTTACGGCAAATAAAAGAAATTATGAAATTTTGTTTTTTTTTTTATTTTAACCAAGTTGGCCATGACAAGTAAAATTTGAAAATGTATTCTCAATGAGCTCTTGAACCCGCACCTTTTTACTAAATTAACCATCTCTCTATCTCTTTGAATGTTGTTCCTACGAAATCCGAGCGCGCTGTATACATATTTTTTTAATTTGGTTTAAAAAGTATTAGCTATTTATTTATTATATTCAGAGGAAAAATATAGTTTATTTGGATTTTTAAGAAACAGTGTTTTATATTTCGAATTATTTGTAGTTTGAATAATAAATTTAATTTTATTAATATTATTAATTATTTTCAATCTCGGGATTAAATCCCGGAATGACTAACAGAAAATACCGAAATCCCGGGATCGAAAATATAGTTCGGGATTGTATTCCCTAATTACAAAACATACCCATAAATTATTTTGAAGTTATTTTTTGATCCTTGAAATCTATCAAATAAGTTTGTAAAATATTCTTCCATAACTTTTTTCCTCTATTCCTCCTGAAGGAACATAAAGCGAAACGTGGATATCTCAAACGCTTATAAAATCTGCCCGAAGGATAGTTACTATAAATTTCTTTCATAAATGTTATCAACGAATATTAACTATAAATTAATTCATTTCTTATTTATATCTTCCATCATACATTTAAACGTAAAGTGAAATCCGGTTTTCCGGGCCCCATCTCGTTCCGCAGAGCGCATACTACGAATTTCAAATAAACTTAGGTCAGTAATTGCTAATTGGTCAATCAGTCAGTAAATCGTAAACAGAATTTTTGTCGAAAAAAATAAATTAATGACACTTATTTGTAAGTACATAAGTAGTTGTATGATTGATTGTACGTAAAACTTGTTTTCTTACCTCTAACAATAGTTTATCCTGTTACTCACAAAAGAAAATACTCGGGCACTGGAAACCTTCGCGATTGTATCAAAAATTGGTTTAACCGTGTGTCCGTCCGGTAAAGAAGATATTTTAGAATTAGTTTCCCCCCTTCCCGCGCACGCGTCACATTCCCCTACTCTTATACAACCTGTTGGCTGCTCATGTCCATCTATGTATGTATCCCAACACCTACGGGCGACAAATTAAATAAATGAACACGATCTATTTATAAGTGGAAATGCTGTGCTACAAGAATCGATGAATTTACGAAGCAGAACGTAGGAAGCGATTTCTCTTTGCTTGCCTTCACGGACAGGTTTAGCAAGGATATTATCCTGTTATACATAGGTGTCATAGATCAATGCGCGTTTGATCTTTAGGGTTAATAGGATAATACCACTAATACTCTATTGTGTTTATTGGATTCAATGTTTAATCGTCTGGAACAGACGTATAAAAACTAATGGCGCCAAATTAATGTATTAGCGCTTTTGAATGCAAATGTGAGAAACTGGTGCGACCTTTGTGGTTAACAGGACAGGACGTAATCGATGACAACAAAAAGATGTGTCCTAGAAAAGTAGTAAATAAAAGGGAAAGTATTGTTTAGTACCATGTGATAGTTTACCAAAAAAATACGATTTACAGATTTACAAAATATCTCTTTCTGGAATTCGCTAAAAATAATAAAATATTTCTAAACTATTTACTTTCTTGCAAAAACAAAAATGTACTTTTTTAGAAAATAAGCCTAACATGGGTTTTCCGGTATTCACGCACGGTACCATCTGGTTTAGATCATTTCATGAAATTGTAGAAACTATATTTCTTGAAAGCTGTAGATTTTCTCTAGTAAAATATGGTGCGTCAGTAAACTCCTCCGCGACTATAGACGTACAAGTCCAGGTAACCTATGGTTTAATGAGTCAGTCATCCCAATTTGTATCAAAAATTCACTTTCATATTCCAATGTCGTCAAGCTTTACATAATAAATACATACTATCAGAAAGTGTATAAAATTGTAAACATTTAACTTAACATAAGCACTCTTTTTTAAACAGTAGTATACTTAGAGATGTAAGTGTGAAAAGTTTCATTTGAAAATTTCCGAAAAAAATTTCATTTCATGAAAAGTTTCAAGTTATGTTGAAACTTTTCACAATTTCTTGAAAAGTTTGTTATAGCGCTATCTACCGTGCCTTCAAATGAACTCCTGATTGAAGTAAGCTGTGATTTTTTTTAAAGTTTGTGATCTTACAGTCTTTTTCTTTTGGTTTTCCCCTTTTGTCAAATGTTTTTCCGAATTTGTCAAATGACTTTCCAATCTGTTCAAAGTATAGTAGGCCTGCGGATTGGAAAGTCATTTGATAAGTTCGGAAACACATTTGACAAAAGGGGAAAACCAAAAGCAAAGGACTGTTAATATCACAAGTAGTGTGGAGCCACATGGGGGTGCTATTCTTATTGATCCCAGTTCTACAAGTACACTTTATTTATATCTGCTTTTATCTTCACCTACCACAAGTAATAAATAGAATCGCATTGCATTCGAAAATTTTCCACGTATTTATATCTGCTTTTATCTTCACCTACCACAAGTAATAAATAGAATCGCATTGCATTCGAAAATTTTCCACGTATTTAAGCTTTAAAAAAAAATTATAACAAAAGTAAAAGCATTTGCTTCGTTTTATTCATTTGACTCATTAAGTAATTTAAGGATATTGTAACACAACAGGAACAGAATGAATTGGAAATGACCTTCGCTTTAAGTATTACTGAAAATAAGCAAACAATTGACTTTTTTGCAAAAATACGTCCATGATTTAAGCTCCCAAGTCGTTACTTACTATCAAATCGATTATTAAATGCTGAATATGATGCAGTTCATGAAAAATTACAAGAAATAATTCAATGTTCTTACTCTTTGTGTCTTACTGCGATGGTTGGACCAATATTAAAAAAGACAGCATCATAATAGTACCATATGTCCAAATAAATTTTTGATAAAGGTAGGTCATGGAGTGTAAAAATCTACAACACCAAGCAGTTTTTGAAGTTAGTGACATATCTAGCTGTAAGATGTGGCAAATTAAACTTCAATTTTACTTAACTACTCAAGAATTGGAAAATATTTTAATGTAAATAATGTAATAATTTATCTTCCATGGCCTTACCTTTATCAGAAATTTATTTGGACATATGTTATATTAAAAAACAAGTTTCATAACACAGGATTTTACCACACGCCTCCAGGTTTAGAAAACGAGTCGAATGCGAGTTTTCTAATGGATAATTTACACAGAAAGTGCATCGGAAAGTACCGATACTGATAGCAGTTTACAGGTAGAAGACGATATACTTTACTCCGACACTGAGGAAGATACGCGGGACCATGATTCAAACTGAAAACTTTTTTGTGTTTGATTTAATATAAAATCAGACAGAATCTTTTTCTTTTGTGTAATTTAAAGCAATATCGTTTTTAGTTTTATATAAGTACATATTTGTAAAAATCTTGTAAATAAATCACAAACTCTTTTAAACGGACACTAAATGGCGTACAAACACTTAACGTTTCGCAGTCGTTCGAAGCTGTCGAACGACTGCGAAACGTTAAGTGTTTGTACGCCATTTAGTGTCCGTTTAAAAGAGTTTGTGATACAATTTTCATCGGACAAGAACCAGCTTTAATTAATAATCTTGTAAATAAAGATTTTCTTTTAATAATGCTAAGAATTAAGTAATTAAAAACTTTTCAATTTTTGATTGAAAAGTTTCAATATATTTTGAGAAGCTTCCTGAAAGTTTTCATTGAGGTTACTTTTCATGAAAACTTACATCTCTAAGTATACTATTCATTATTATGTAAGACATTACGAGTATGCTATTTATAGCGTTTTTCACTGGGACTAAATTGTGCACTGAGTGCGCACTCAGAATATTAACTTATTTTAACCTGATATAATGAAACGAGATGGAGATATTCTGAGTGCACACTCAGTGCACAATTTAGTCCCAGTGAAAAACGCTATTAGTTTTCGCACACAACGACTAATTAATTTCTAGGAACTCCCATCTTTTTTTATGTACCTACTTATTTATATACTGAGTATATTGCATGCGCATAAACGTATTTTTTTCTATTCATTGTTGCGTTAAATATTGGGTTCGTTCTACTTTTGTCCTCGTATTCCGTCCGCATTTGATAAATGTGCTTTCGCTTCATTGATGGCAGCAAATAGGTACCTGATAAAAAATACACATTGATATGAAACGTTAACATACTTAAACGTCTTGAAAAGAATCGCGGAATGTGTGGACGCAGAAAAAACTCTTTCGCAGAGGTAAAGCGTTTATTTTGCCATATGGATTGTTGAAATCGAGGTCAAAACTAGTTGTGCAAATGTAGGCGCCAAGAGCACTCATGGTGGGGAATTAAAAGCGTGAGTCATGATATGCGAAGGTGTCCCCACTTGGAATCCATACATGGAAATGCACGATCAAAATTTTGTTCGGTGGCTAGTCAAGCAGAATCTTAAATGACAATTAATGAATTAAATTTTGCCGTCTGCCTCTACGTAGTATAACAGTAAAAATTCTAAACTGTTAAGGAAATACGTAGGTACCTATTAAACAAGACCCATAATGTAAGAATCAGGGTCACGATGTGAAAAAAAAATCCGATCATCATTACGTGTAAATGGTCATCATTACGTGTAAATGGTCTATTAAATTAGACAATCCTTGCTTTGTTTTGGTTATTATTTCGGTACGATTCCCGAACTGTACAAAACTGGTTGCGCTTGAGCGTTCAATTCTAGAACAGTTCTGTGATAGTTCTGGTACTGCATGAACCAAAACAGAAGCTAGAGTACATTCTAGCTACTTGTAATAAACTATCTTGTAAATAAAAATACTATGTTAATTTTAACTCTACTCACATATACTGGATTAGTTATTGAATAATCCATCTATAATCAGTACCCAATTCAAAATTATATTTTAGGCAAAAGTATTTTATAAAAACATTTGTATTATTTTTTCTTAATTATATGAATAGTTAATTATATGAAGCTTATTTTGATTAACATAATACAGCAATACTGACTGCATAAGATTTGCGCACGTACGAACTCGGAATTCCATATCAGTTCCTAGTAAAAAGTCGGAACTGCTGTAACTGTTCTAGAACGGTTCTGGAACAGTTCCAGAAATTAACCAAAACAGTGAATTGTTAGTTCGGAACTGATTCTGAACGAACCAAAACACTAAAAGCATAATACGCATGTGCGAACAGTTTCAGAACAGTTCCAAGTTGGAACCACAACAAAGCTAGTGCTATTCTGTAGCGTAGTGGTTCCATTGGCTACCAACGTCATTGAGTGAATACGAATTTAACCACTGACGTCAGTAGCCAATATATCCACCACACTACAGAATAGCACTGAATTGTAACAATTTCAATTTTCATTCGAAACCATCAAAAGGTATGTATCTTGATGGCGCTGTTAAAATCGATCATTACTTTGGTGGGCAACTGATTATTTATAAACGCAAATGTTTAGTAATTCCAGTATTTCCAGGAAAATTGGTGTTATTTCGTTTGCTTTAGCATTAAAAATTGATATTGCCAGCGACGAGTAAATTAAGTAAACAAAAAATTAATGAAATTCAGGCGGCACGCCACCGGCATTCTGTATGTATGTTTGGAAGCAAAACATTTAAATCACTAGATTTAGCTATCTATCGTAAATCCGCTAGATAAAGCCTGATAAAAATATGAGGAATCTAAATAAAATATTCACTGAGAAGTTCGGTGTGTTTCGTGAACACTAGTTGAGTGAAAAAAAATAACAATGTATTTTCAAGAAGAAATCGACCGCGATGCTTCACCAGGTGATTTTCATGTAATAACTTTTGATAATATTTAATCAGTATATTGTCTTTTGCATACGACGAGCTTCAAACTAAAACGTGTACTTACTTACAATTAGAATGACATTTGTACGTATTTGTAAAACTATTCATAAAATATTAATATTTCATTTTTATTTTCAATACCTTAAGTAGTTTATATTACACTGTGTCTGCGCGTCATTGATCTTTAACGTCAATTATTAATATCAAAGGAATTAATCCTGGCTAAAGCTCCTTTGCTTAGAGATCAGCAAATATTTTAGAAAAAAATCAGTACAAGTGTAAGATTAAAGGGATGCTTGAATAATGAATCATCTACAAGGTTAAACTCTGAGTATAATTTTTTTGCGTTTATTAATAAATTGATAAATTGTTAAATATTTGACGAGTTAACACGGTGTTAATTTTTGTGTAAAATTTGTTAAAAACTGAGGAAAAATTATCTAATCAACCAATTCACTGTGGCAGCCTGTCACTCCTACTAATATTACACAAAAATTAACATCATAGGTCTGTTCGATAGCTCTGCACTTTCTACACTTTTAACACCTTTACTCTGTTTTTCTCACTCCTACTCACATTAATTATATACATCTCACTCTTTCAGGTGCAGAGCTATCGAACAGATCTTATGTCATACAAGGTGCATACAAAAACCAAAAGAATAGAGAGACTTTCGTTTCAATTTTTAAAAACGTATAAAACTCAAATTTTTATAAAATTTGTCAATGGACTAGTATCAATTTATTTTAAAATCCCAAATATGACAACTGTTGGAGCGTTTTTTTTTTTTTGTACATTTGGGTCAAAATAGTAATAACGTTAAACAGAGCATACCTCGTTCTGATAAACACTCGTTCGCTGGTTAGTCCCTTCTAGCTTTCTCTCTCTCTCTTCATCTCACTTATCGCGCATACGATGCATCGTGAGAAACGGATACACATACAACAAACAATGCGATTTACATCGGATGTCCGAAAATACATCAAATGCTACTCACCGGGGGGCCTGCGTGCCCCCGAGGAAATCCAACGGTGCATCTAGTAGCAACCATTCCCTCACATTGATATTGGACACTACGGAAGTTATCCTTGGACGTTGACTTCTTATCTTCGCATGCATTAACCCCACATTCACCTGTAATTCGGAAACCCACCCCCCCGATGAATATTAGCATACCTTGCTTCCTAAGCTTACGTTCTTAGGATCAGTTGATGTCACTGATCGCGTAAGTGTCAGCACACTCCGTTTCCGATCCAGTGCACATCATGTCATGTTAGACCATTCTGGAGCACAATGCTTCAGCAGGTCAGGAATATAACCAACTGAATTCCCATTCACAATGAATATGGAATTATGGAATACCAGCTGACTGTATCGCCGAAACCGTGCACTTCATCAGCGGTGCTGACCACTGCGACAAGTCACACACGGTATCGTATACTGGTGCGCAATATACCCCCTGCAATGCCCCGGATCATCGGCATCAGGACGATATTCGCTATATTAGAATAACTCCAACTCATCGATGATCCTCATTGCCAATAACATAAACAGGGTATACCGCGATACTACTTCTGCCAGAACATTGCCTTCTTAGGGCAATACTCTGCAACCACCCTCTAGGTCACACATCCCGTCACCTCGACGCGTAACACAATTCCTCACGCGCTTTACCGACCGTTCTCAGTCTGCATCCCGAGAAAAACTGTCCTGCCTCTTTTCTTAATATTTTACGTTCCCTCGGCTAGGCTTATCGTCAAAACATAAACAAACATCCCCTGATATACAGATATTTATTAAGCATTTTAAATTACAAGCTAACTCATTCCTTAAAAATAATTTCGGCTTAGACACAACAAAGAGAAAAGGAAAAAGAAAATCATTTCTAATGCGTAACACATTAACTTCTTACTTTATTACGCTCGTATGCTTGGTCAACGAACTTGTAAGATGTGTTTGGCCTTTATTCGAGAACTTTTTGATTCGTAAACCTATTTACTCTCAAAAAAATTACCACTCGCTCACTCTAACCCCTAATTTACCAGACCTTTTTTTCTTTGCCTTGAGAACGGACACACCGTAGTTTATTGATTGCTAGATAAAATCAATAAATACAATTTTCTGTGTGCTACTGCACTGCATGCGTTGCGTTTCTTGATTAATTACAAGACGACAGTCGTCTTAAGAAGCGTTTCAATTAGGTACTTAACATAGAACACGTCATTTAATACGTTAACGCGAAAGATAATGAATTAGAAGTACGCGTGCTTATTGAAGTAAAAAATCAATAGTCATGAATGTTTGACATGAGTAAGTACAATTTAGTCACCAGTCATCTACAAATATTTAATGTGTTAGGGGATGCAGTGCAAAAGCATGCGAGTTCATAGCGCGCAGGTAAATGTTTAAAATTACAAAATTATGTATGTGTACATAATACATACATTATGTTGTTTCGCTCTATTTTAAAACACTCTTAAGATAAATTTGTATGGAAAATAAAATATTGTTGTTTCAGGATAGCGACGTGGATTTAGACGTAGTCCAACTTCGAAACCCCAAATATCTCGATTCACTGAGTCGAGAAAAATGTGAAGAACACCTGCAGGTCGTTGCTAAAAAAGGATACCACGAGTTGCTCCTGCCTCTTCTTCAACGGTGCCCCAAGGTTCCCAATAACGTCCTCATAAACTTGCTGGCGCAAGCTGAATTTACCTCGGACAACAACATAGATTACCAAAAATGCTTAAGTTACGTGCTGAAAGACGGAGTAAACTGTGATGTGAACAAGCCCGACAGTGGCTTAGATACGCCCTTGCACTACTCGGTGAGGTACGCCAACCCAGACACAACTCTGTGTTTGCTCAAGAAGGGCGCGTC
This sequence comes from Dorcus parallelipipedus, assembly GCA_958336345.1. Taxonomy (NCBI): domain Eukaryota; kingdom Metazoa; phylum Arthropoda; class Insecta; order Coleoptera; family Lucanidae; genus Dorcus; species Dorcus parallelipipedus. Next base: position 19,389,826 of record OY284481.1, read on the forward strand.
TTTAGGAAATGAGAATCGCTTCGGGACTTCACCGATTCACGAAATTGATTTGGATACTCTCCGGGAACATTTCGACAACAGCATAGAAACAAGGTTTGCGGGGATAAATAAAATCGTAATTTTCGATTATAGGACACTCATACCGACTACGCCTTCTGAGAATAACAACTCAAATCGTGGTACATATTTCAACAACTTTCCTCATTTAGTTTCTGAAACGTTCGTGTTGCATTCCATGTCTCAAATTCCGGAGCTGTGGCCTTTACTAACGCACCCTCTCATCAGCAGTTATTTATTTATCAAGTGGCTTAGAATCAGAAAGTTTTATTACATACAACTGTTGATGTACATGATTTATTACGCTTCCTTGCTGGCGTTCATATTTCTATCGTACAAAGAAAACACGCGCAAGGAGTTTACTGACTTGAATTTTCTAATTCCCGCGGTTCCTATTATAATTGGTGCGGTTTGTGAATTGCTTCAGATTGTTTGTTCTCCTCGCAGATACTTTCTGCATTTCGAGAATTTTCTGCAACTGTTTCTAGCGGGCATATCTCTCATCATCATTCTCGAGAAAGCTCCTACAATCGAAGCTGTAAACGCCCTGTCGGCTTCTGCTATTATGCTGGGTGCCTTCAAGATGATGATATTACTTGGAAGGAATCCCATGATGTCCACAGGTATCGCAATGTTAAAAAGAGTTTCATGTAATTTTTTCAAAACGTTTAGTTGCTATGTCGTTTTAATTTTGGCTTTCGCTCTAACTTTTTATAAAATCAACAAAGCAGATGCAGACGAGGACTCCAAAAATGTGACTGAAGACGAAGACGATTCATCGGAATTTATGTACACAAAACTCCACCTGTCCATAATTAAAGTGATCGTCATGTTAGCTGGGGAATTAGACGCGGCCGCTGTGAATTACGATTCGGCCACAAACACCGTGGTTTTCGTTATGTTCGTATTTCTGATGACTATAATTCTGCTGAATTTACTGCAAGGCCTTGCAGTCTGTGACACGCAACAACTAAAAGCGGACGCTGAAAATATTGGCATCGTAAAAAGAATCGAATATGCTGTTTACGTCGAGGATGTCATATTTGGATGTATTTTCGGAAGACTGAAGTTTTGCATGGCCAAGCTGATTTGCATTTCGAAAGCTTTCCTCAACGACTACAAAATGGAAGTCTACATAAATAATAACGGCAAGATCAAGACTAATCGCAGTACCAGACGCACAAATGTGTACCTGGATAGGAATACGATCAGGCGAGTGAAACAGCTCTTGGAGGAAAAACGGAAATGTGAAAAGACTGATGAAATTGAACGCCTGAATAGCGTGATAAGGGAAAAGGACGAGTTGATTAATAATTTAATCTTGAGAGCTAATAACGATTAATTGATGCTACTGCAGAGTTAAACTATGTGTACACGTATGTACACTATTTATTTATACGTATTATATGTTGTGACAATTTACGATAAGTTTGAACCTCCTAAGTATATGTTCTGTGTTATTGATTTCACTGTCAACGAAAGTAAATTAATGCGAAATGTAATTTTTCTGTCAAAAATTTATAAGGTATAAGTTATAAATAAGTATATAATAAATGAAGTTTTTGCCTCATGAAATCTCCTTTACTCCTTTAGGGGTAGAAGATATTGAAGGGGCTTGGAGATGTCTTTGAGATTGCAGGAGCTTGGAGATGTCCGAAAGCCTCTTGGAACTTGCTTCATCTTAAGTTAAAAAATGTCAAGACTATACCAGTAAATGGAGTGAATTGCGGCCCCTGGGGTAATACCGGCCACCTGATGTTTCTAATATGGAAACATTTTTGTTTGAATCGTGCGTCATAATTCATACTAGCAATTTCTAAAAAACCTGAGGGGGCCGTCATTCACCTCACCCTATACTTCTGTAGCTCATGACGTTCTTGCATGAGAAGGGGGGGGGGGGGATTCATCAAAATCTAAGATGATGGATCGGAGCTATCGACATGTTCCTGCTACTGACTTCTTTCTTACTGACGGGTCTGGTGAACGTACCGTGATAGCTCAAGGTCGAATGAATGTTTCAACTTAAAAACTTGCATGCTTTAATTTAGGGCCCCAATAAACATTTTCACAAACTTTCATCAAAATCTAACGCGGAGGATTTGAACTACCGATGCCTCTTGCTTAATGACGAGTCTAGTGAACGTATCGTGATAATTCAAGGTCGAATGAACTTTTCGACTCAAAAACTTTGAGCTATCGACACGTTCCTGTTGGCCCTTGTGTACTGACAGGTCTGGTGAAGGCATCGTGATGGCTTTTCGTCAAAATTGCTTTGTCCCAGACCGCTCTAGGTCTTCCTCTTGCTTTTTCCAAAATTATTATGGCTTCCCATAATCTTTTTTTTTATCTTTTCGTCAAAAGTACATTGTCCGAGTTGGCTGTAGGTCTTCCTCTCTTCTTTGTCAAAGTCGTTTTGGCTTCTCATATCCTTTCTGTGCTTCATTCCAAGTCTTTCCCTTTTTTCGTCAAAAATTCCATTGTCCCAGACCGCCTTCGGTCTTCGTCTATATTTCTTTTTCGAAGTTACTTTGGCTTCCTATATCATTTTCTTTTATGTATAGTCATTTAAGGAAACGTTACTTCAGTTTCTATCTCATCAAAAATCTCGGCGTGGGGGAATTGAAGCTAATTGGACATTCCTTTTACCTTTTGCTTGCCGATGGGTCTAGTTAAAATGGGGCTTGTTAAGACTACACCAGTCGACCTTCTCTAACTCATTAGACTTCATAAGTATGAGAAGGTGGAGAAGGAGAAGACTGTAGGAGGTAGAGGAGGAGCAGGGTGAGTACCTTTAATCCTAGAAATACCCAAACTCTTCACAAGGGGAGAATATTGAAGGCGCTTGTAAATGTCTGCAAGTCTCTTTGAGTATAGAGTCACCTTCAAGGTCCTTCAACCATCGCGTTTTAAACCAGACTGCGCCAATTTTCCTTTCCCGGCCTGGAGCATGACACTTTTGGCAAAAACAGAACTCATTTTTATCAGATATACCTTCAGTCATATTCATCTTCATGCCCCTTCAGCAGTAGAGGAGATTGAAGAGGCTTGAAGATGTCTCAAAGCCTCTTAGATCATGAAGGTACCTTAATCCCATTCTCGTCTTAAATTAGAGCATGTTAAGGCTACACCAGTCGACCTTCTCTAACTCATGAAATTTTTGGCCAAATTAGACTTGATAAGTATGAGAAGGTGGAGAAGGAGAAGACTGTAGGAGGTAGAGGAGGAGCTGGGTGAGTCCCTTTAATCCTAGAAACACCCAAACCCTTCAAAGGAGAGAAGATTGAAGAAACTTGGCAATGTTTTTGAGTGTTAAGTCACCTTCAAGGCCCTTCAACTTTTTCGTTTTAGACTAGAACACGCGCCAGGACTAAACCAAGTTACCTTTCACCTTTTAAAATGAGACCTCATCATAAGTATGAGGAGGAACAAGTTGAAAGATTTGAGGAGATCCCTAAGTCTCCTTCAATCCTAGAAATACTTCGAGATCCTTCAGCGGGAGAGAAAATGAAGAGACTTGGAAATGTATCCATAACGTCGTGCCACGATCCAGAAAGGTGAATTTGAAAGCTTTACAACGTTTGTAAGTCAGGATTGAATTTAGTGCAAAGTCTGTGTAATTAGCATAAACAGAAAATTAAACATCCTACATTCGTTTAAAACAGTTTTCATTTTCGTTAGCCTTGTTTATTGTTTTTAAAATAAAAGGTGCACTAAGTAAGTACTTTTAGAACGAGTGGTCCAATGAGAGAATAGGTTTAAAAATAAACAAAACCATTTATTTAATTATGTATAATCACTTTCGAAGGTGAAGGTAGCATGATCTGTACTAATTAGTAAGCAACTATTACTATTAACTACATTTTTCTTTTTTATATTAACGAAAATAAGTTAGCTCTCAAAAATTTATTGTAAATAAACGCAGTAATGGCTCTGATCTAAGAACGCAACCAAACAAATAAAGGATTCTGTATTTTACAAATCTTGTTTTATTCATAAGTAGCATACATTTTCAAATCAAGGCTTTTGTTTTCAAAGTCTTTAGGACTTCGTATGAATTAAGAAAAATAATTTTCAAATAGACAAGCATTCCTCGTTATTCAGTTTTTGCAATTTCGTCGCCATCTGTTAAGCAAATGCTAAATGATATATTTCACAGTGGAGTGGTTTAATACGTATATTAGGAGAAATCACAACAGAAATTAAGCTATCTACATTTTTTATAATATCGAAAAAGTAGAAATCAATAATGAGTAACTAAGTTTATGAGGGGTTAAAATCTTCAGATGGCTGCATACCTACATAGAACTTAACTGTTTAAGAATGGAGCTTTACGTAGACACGTTACAAGCTGATACAAAATATCCGTAAAGGGCCTCCTAAAGCTCGAATTTTCCTGAAACTGCTGGCGAATGTATTTATATCTACTATTAAAACAAAAATCTTCAAAGAATCCTTCAACAGTAAACATTTTCTTGGCTAAGCTTTCGTCTAAATAAGCCATGGTGGCCGTTGACGCCGCGTCCAAAACGGCCATGAGCTTGCAGGATTGTACGCTCGCGTAAAAGTCCTTTTCGTTCAGTACATTTTCGGGAGCTATATTATGAGCTCGGAGATTCTTGCAGAAGTTCATATAGTAACAATCCAGTAAACTATCGGAGTTTTTCTCCAGGAAATCTCTGCTGGCGTTCAAACACAAAAACATTATAATATCGTGCGCGCCTGGGACGTATCTCGCAAATTGAAAATCAATGAGAATACTTTCCAAGTCGTTGTTGCTATTTCTTCTTACCATTATGTTATTCTTCCACAAATCAGAGTGTGTCACAACGTTTCGAAATTGTTGAGAAGGCTTTATGAATTCTTCTGCGTAAGAGTTGCCAAATCTATACAGTTTTTCTGCAATTTCCTTTGCGTCGACAACTTCAGGCAACAATACCAAGCATTCTGCTAATGCTTTCACGGCAGCTTGCACGTGTTTCGTCCTGATATTATTCTTTTCGAAAACGAACCCAACTTCCCTCATTTCCTCAGGGAAGTGCTCGTCTATACGATACTCTTTCCCCTTGAACTTCCGCGTTTCTTCAAAAATAACGGATGATGCATGTAAAGCGGCTAGGGTTTTCATCACCGAAGAACAATATTCCCAATCCCCTTGACCGTCGTATCTGTGGTATCCAGAAGAGAGTAAATCTTCTAAAACGAAACTATCAGCTTTGGCCAAGTGGATTTTAGGTGTGACCGGAGTGTCGAGAAAAACTTTAAATTCTCTGAGAAGGTTGTTGTATACCAAAATTTCTTTCTTAAAAAAATGTCCGTTGATCACGTAGGTCCGATGCACCGGTGCAGTAGGCAAGACTTTTACGAAGAAACTTTTTTTAGTACGTTTTCCGCCGGGGTCTGCGTAAGTTATCACCAGTTGGTAATGCTCGCCCATATATCCGAGTATTTCTGAGCTGATACGCTGGGTTTCGAAACTTTTAATTTCACTGTCGTCCCTCGCATGGTCAAATAGAATCTTCTTACAGTCCTCTATACTCAGAGACATTTTGACTGGATTTAATTATTCGGATTTCATTTATATAGCAATTCAAGCGTGCAAAAACCATGGGCGTAGTTACAAAAAAAGTCACGTCAGAAGCATTAATTTTTTTGGAAACGGACTATTTTAAATGGAACATTGAGGACAAATTTTCATAGACAAAATACAAAGTTGATTGAGCTAAACGTGAATTACCAATCAATTTTACTCAATTTTATTTCGTTATAGGAATGATAAATTATTCAGTTTTTGAACTCAACACTACGGCTATGATGAGTGCAAACGACTTAAAAATTTACAACGAAATTTGCACTAAACAAGTTGATTTAGGATGCATTGTGTTCAAGAGACAAAGCATGCGTGTTTTGCTTCGGATTAATTCAAAGTCAAAGTGTGATGCCCAGATATTTTTTCCGTTGTTAATGTCACCGTAAGAGAGAAAGACTTTTGCTCGTCCCAAAGTCTAAAAAAAGCCTTGTACATATCTAGCACGTGGAGGACCATTAAATGAATGTTTGTATTTACTGATGTGTAAATCGCTACTTGTTTAAATATGGACCATTGCAACCAGTTCATGCGCTTTATTGAAACTATTTTCGTCTCTGTGATGACGTATTTTTTATAGTCTCCATTCCTATTGGTCCGTTACAGATTTAATGTAGTTTGTTTGAAGTTTAAACTTTTGAAAAATAGTCATATTTACGAATTAAAATACATAGTAACATCGCTTTTACCTGTTGTTATCACAACAATATTTGGTACCAACAATCGCGGCATCTCGCAGCCGATTTTTGTTAAATTATTAAATTACATATTTGGATTTGCTTTTAATATTTTTTTATACGTTGAAATCTGCACTAATATTAGAAACCCCTTTATTTTATTAATATAGTTGACAAATGGCAAAAAATAATTACAAAATTCAATGGACATGGGATATCTTAAAAAAGGCACTTTCCACCCTGTATAAATTATGTTTATAAAAAATATATCGTAGAAAATTAATTAATTTTTGCAAAATTTATGTTTTCACTATTATCTTTCGATATACGACACAGCTGAAATTAAGATTGCGTCGGATCGCGAGTCGTATATATCTTTTACGATCAATTTCTTTCTTATTTTTCAGAACCTTCGCTCCATTGTGCGCTTTAATGTCGCTTTATGTTTAATTTTACTTCCGGTCTTTCATTAACTTTATTATAAAAAAATACATATAGGTATATCGACTTTAATGTAAATAGTAATTTGTGTAATTTTTATAGGTGTACATATAAATACCTGAGATCGCGTCCTCTGGTTCATAATACGAATTTTTCAGCGAGGGTATCGCAGTTTAATGACCTAATTTCTTGTTTAAGATCAAGAAATTTTTAAAGATGATTTTTTAATGTGTCCTCTGCTTGAAAAATTTAATTGATACATAAAATGAGTTTTATGCTCCTCCTTCGATGCTTACATAATTGTCGAAAGCGCTTGGAATTAATTAGCAAGAAAATGCTAATTAATTTCGTTAAATGTTTGCTCAATGTTAAAAGGTATTTTACAGAATATCGTATAACGCAGGGAGCTAAGTAAGTGCGTAGCTTAATTGGAAACGATGCTTCTCGTTTATTAATTTGGCTTTGGATAGACTCAAACAAATTTCAAATTACATACTAAGATTTCCATTTTTTTTATTTGATAACTCTTAAAGCAAAAATTCATTGATTTATTTAAAACAAAGAAGTTTTCAAGTGCAATTTAATATTTAACTCTTTTTTAAGAAGTTCGTATAAATATTTATAATAAATTAAACCGGGTGTCCCAAATTTAGTGTTAGAGTCAATATCTCTCTTAAGTGGCAAGATAGAAAAATTATTCTGTTGAAAATAGATTGGAAAGCAATCCCTCAGAAACTACCCCCAACTCCATTTTTTCAAATAGCACCCTATAGTTTCTTTATTCTTTAATAAAGTATTTTAGGTTCTAGATACAACAGTATAATCAATAATAAGTTTCTATCAAATTTTAACTGAAAAATAAATTCCACTTTGAATGTCATGGCTAATATCGTACAAGACAGATACTTAAAACAATTATAGGCATGTAGAAGGTAAACAGAACAGAGCAGAAATTTCATAAATGTAAAATTTTTAATTTTAATGAAAGTAATCCCATTTTACGATACCTACGCCTTTATAAATTAAAATTTAATAGAAAATTATTATTACTTATACTGTGGCATTTAGAATCTGAAGTACTTCATTAAAGAATAAAGAAACTATAGAGTGCTATTTGAAAAAAAAATGGGATTGGGGGCAGTTTCTGTCTAGAGATTATTTTTAAGTACTCCATCTTATAGAGCTTTCTAAGCCATCTTCAAGAAAACCTGGATAATTTTTCTATCTTGTCGTTTAAGGGAGATAAAAAACTAAATTTGGGACACCCGGTATATGAATAATTAATTAATTAATGAATAATTAAATAATTAAAATAGTTTGTTTTCAGTCGAATTTTTTTTTTTTAATAATAATAATTTATTGCAAATATTCCTTACAATGTACAGATTTCAAATTCTTAACACAATTCATTATAATGTGGAAAACTGGCCAAAGTTACAGGCGCACGTTTATACGTTCTGTAGTGTTGCTTTTTATGCAGATGTGGTAAGTATTGGACTTGTGTATTTTTCTTTTATTTTAATCTTTGCACCACATCCACCACACAATTACGTAGTCTAGTAGTCTGATTTGAATTTTTATTTTATAATGTCAAAGTGACATTTCAGGGTGGGAACTCTCAGTGTCAATTGTAATCCAGTTATTTATCATAATTTTGAAGAAAATTCCTTTGAAGATAAATTGGTGAGTAATTTAAATGTTTAATTTTGTAATGTATGTCTAAAATCCTAAAGAAATACAAGTAATCCCTCGTTTGCCAAGTGTTGCTACCTGTTACGCCCAATCGCGAAACAAACGATAAGAATCCTTTGATACTTTAGAATTTTATGAAGTTTATATGTAGTGTGGTGTTGATTTAGAAATTCTTATTATTGTTACAGAGAGAGCCTTATTTGCCAAGTGTTGCTACCTGTTACGCCCAATCGCGAAACAAATAATAACTCTTCTATAATAATAAGAATTCTTTGTAAATGTGTGTTGATAGTTCAAGTGATTGATGAATGACAAGATGTGTTACATGTAGTGTATTTTTTAAAATCAAAAGAAATTTTCCAAATCAAAAATAAACTTACTTCAATGTTACGTAGTGAAACATCCCTGGATAAATTTCTGATAATAAGTTATTAATGAATGAAATAGATTGAAATTTTCAAAATTATATTCAATACAAGAGCAAAATTATAAGAGCAAAATTTTTTATGTTGTTTATATTATGGTTGCTATTGAAAGATTAACGTTTTGTGTACATATCCTCTCCATTACACCTCGGTTTGTTTATTCTCTTAGGTGATCAACCCCTCCATGTTATTTATAAATACTTCACTCAATCCGACAGTTCCTGTCACACAAAACGTCAATCTGACAATTAATTTAAATATTTCAAACTTAAATCTAAACTAAGTAAGTATATTTCATTTTATTAACATTTCAACTCTATTTTTAACGATTAATAACAATTATAACAAAATTCTAAATATTAATTTAACTAAACTAACTTTGTAAATGTTTGCTACATAAATTTTGATAATTTATTACTTGTCTGGAATTTTATGACCTTTTATTCTAAATCTCCTACCATCTTTCATATAAATTAATCTTTTATTTCTTTTAGATGTTCTTCCTTTCCTCTGGATCGGCCAATGCCTCGCTGTGAGGGGATGTTGCAGACCTAGACGGTTCCCGTGTATACGCTCCATCCAGGTGGAAAAATCCATCCAATCCACAAGATTCAAAAATGGTAAATTGTCTTCCAGGATGCTAACTTGGAACTTGTCGCTGTACAATACAGAGACTTATTTGATTTAATGTAAGAAGACATATTTTGATGAAGATCGTTGAAATTTGTAGGAAGTTATATCAAGAATTTATGGTATTTTGTATACTTGAGGAATATTATGTGAAGAATGTTTTATTTTGGATATTTTTATAAGATGCGAAGTTTGTCGGAAACAGCATACGATGAATAAACTTCTGGACATAGGTAAATATCACTGCAGTACGTATAAAATATGATAAGTGGAAATTAAATGAATTCAAAAACTGTAAACCAAAAATAAAATGGATCAAAAGAAAACTGAAATAAGAAACTCGCTAAACCATAATGCATTTAATTTCCTCTTAGCTTTGCAGTTTTTTTTTTTTGACCGTCAGAAATATCTAATCTCTATACATGTATAAAACTATAAGCCCACTACTTTATTATTTAAATTAATAATTATTTAATAACTATCTACCTAAGTTATAAGTATATAATGTATAGTAATAGACAAAAAGTTTCTCATCTCAAAGTTTACGCGCAACTCGAAAGTGTATTTTTTTTTTTCAAATAAAAACAAAAATGCCACTAAGTCCAAGACTTGTCAGTGGCGTCTATTATTGAGTGATAAACATACAGAAAATATTATTTAACAATTTGCAACAAAACAAAAATGATACAAAGTAGAATTTGGGTTGAAAACAAAGCTAACGCATATAGTTGAGTATAACCAATATAACCTCACAAAACAAATGAGAAAAACACCTAAAAGTAACAAATTTTAAATTAAGATTAAGTAGACAATAGCCATGCTTTAATATATTTTTTAACTAAACTAATCGATTCTAGGCCACGTAGTTCTACACGCAAGGTATTAAATATTTTTGGAATAGTCACTTGGAGGATTCTATCACCGTATTTATTGAAGGATTGGGGCATACTTAGAGCCCAGTCTCCTGAGCCCTTCTAGAATGTGTATGTTCCACGACATGTTTATATTTGTGGGAGTAATAATTATTTAATATTACTATGAACACCCGTAGTTGGTTTACTCGGAGCAACTTACACAGTTTGTACACATTCTCAGTCCTTGTATGATTTGGCAATAATTGCTTTACAATGCGGTCCTGAATTGCTTGTAGGCGCTGGATATGGGAGTCAGATGCCCAATCCCAAGATGTGAGACCATATCTTATTAGAGATTCCACCATTGAGTAATACACCAACTGCAGCGTTGTATGGGGAATGATGTATTTTAAAATTTATCAAACAATTTTGTAATAATTAATCTTCGGACAACTTTTAAGGAGACTCCACCTATAAACGCCAGAATACTGGACGCCAAGCATTTGTGGCCCCTCTCTGTCATTAGCACGGACTTAAAATATGTATTTATTTTTTATTTATCCGTAAGGAAATACCTACTGCGAAATATTTATGTTTCATAAATTATTCGCATACGTCTGTGAGTTTAATGTGATGTATAATCAGCTCTTTATTTGCAGCAGGTCTTTTGCATCAGTAAACAGTGCAGCAAAGTACTTTAATTTCACTTTTAATTAGACGTCTGGATGAAAAACCGTGGCGTCTAGTTTCTTTTTTGTTAAGAACGTACTCGTTACGTTAACGAGCTAATTATCTTTGGCAAAGTAAATACATTTCGAGAATATTGCAATTTCCTTTTACTGTATCCTCAAAATTGTTTGGAGTTTTATTACACTAATACATTCTTCATCGAATAGCCTGCTGTAAATAAATTTCAAAATTCCAAAGTTGACTAGATGAAAATCTTTTTGAAACACAGTAGGGGAGAGTGGTACCCAGTGAGACAGTGTACGCAGTGAGACAAAGCAATTTTTGCTGAAAGTTACTGATATTTTTTTGAATTGATAGCACTGTATAACATTTGACTTCATTGTTTATGATTAGATGAAGCAGCACTTAATATGCTTTTACCCTTGTTTTTCTGTGCAACGAAGTTAGGATTACTTTTTTTAATTGGGAGCGTACAATTTATTGTCAGTAAAATTAGCGTATATACAATGTAAGTAATAACAAATATACATTATGGTGAAAGAAATATAAGAAGGTTGCGACGTTAAAACTTCTTTTTTTTAATGATAGCCATTTTTTACACGTGTTTTGGTACACAGTGAGACAATTGGAGAAAAGGATGCATCGAATGATTATGAAGTGTCCTATCTAAGAAAAAGTCAGAAATTAAATGGATTTACCTTTCCGAACGTATCAGATTTAGCTTCTGTGAATAAATCAGGCACTGTTCAACTCCTACCGCCACCAGGTCTCATGCAAAGTAAAAGATTGAGTGGTTATTTGTATTTTTCTGTTTCCTTTAAAAATATTAATGTTTAATTTAATAACTACAATTCAATAAACTATATAACGTCTTACTGAGACAGTTAGCACCTTGCTTTTAAACAATTATTCTTAGTTAACAAATACTAGTTGTTGCCGCCATTTATTGCTAGTTGAAAACCCAAAGGGCTATATTAAGGCATGTTAGTTTTATATTTTGTGCTAATATTATAGTTGAATATTAATCGATAAAAACAAAAAAAGTGTCTCACTGTGTATTACCTTCCTCACATGTCGCTCGTGGGTGTTTGAATGAAGTTGCTTTTTGGTTCCACTGAATTTCTTAAGAAATCCAGAAGGGAAATGTAATACTTTACATAACATTACGATGTAGGATTGACAAAGTGGGTGAGAAAGTGTCTCTCCCTTATATTTCATAGCTTATCAAAAGAATAACAAATATTACAAGAACAATAATTATGTTACGAGCGTTTTTGTTGTCCATTCTCGAGATATGCGAAACGGAATATAAATATTTTTTCTTTTTTTTATGAAATAGAAAACGGATGAATGTCTCTTTTTGAAGGCAACGACCTAAATATGTATGTAGGTGTAAGCCCAATTTTCTGATAAATGAAGTCCAAATTGAACGTTATAATAAAAAGGTAGGTGGGCGCAGATAATTTTTTGTGATTGTAACTTCCATTCGACGTCATGAGCTTTTCAGGACCGAGGTGCGTTTTGCGTACGTTCATTGCGCATGCTCGATTTTTCTCGATTTTCCTTCCACCATAACAGACATGGTCCGGGCGTTTCGCGACGGAGCAGTCAGTTTCGTAGTAATTTGCGAAATGGTAAGTACACTTTCTTTTTGCAATTGTAGCACTTGTACAATTTTCAAAATACACAATCCCGCTTCATTAAACGGTGAAAATACGCTGACGTTATCTATTGCCTTAAAATACAAAATGGTGCTGAATTTATTTATATGCGACAAAAAGAAATTGCAACTTTTATGATGATGAAATCGGGATTTGTGTGCCTAAGAGCTTTTCCATGTATTTCCCAAAGTGGACTTTCGAATATATCAGCCTTTTCAATAATGTAGGACAAGCTCGTATGTAATAAGGGCCAGTATTGATCCATTCTCGGCTAGCATCCTGAAAATATTTTGCACCAATTACGTTAGTTGTAGTGGCGTGCGCTACGATTTAAAATTTCTCGTCTTTGGTAAGAAGTAACTTCGGATTTTATTTTTCAGAAAATAAAGCCTGCAATAAAAAACTGATACAGTTTGAAAGGTCATTAGGCATTTCAGGTTTAACGCTGCTGGTCGTCAGAGGGAGAGCAAATAAAAAGTAAATTTATATGGAAATTTACTTGTATAAATTGGAAGAAAATTCAGAGCCACAAATCTCCCTTTTCAGACGATGACTTTTTAATGAATTAAAAATTTACTACCCAGAGAAAAGACAAATGTTAAAACAACCTAATTTTCATTAAAGTAGTGACATCTTTCGATCGCTTGTTGATGTCGCTACTTTAATGTCCATTACTTTCACATCGCATTGGCGAATAACCCTAGGACATATCGGTTTGGTTTGCAGTGGAGTTCTCGGGCTACGGTTCTGCTGACGAACGCCAACTAGGCCTGAAACAGCTGTACAGAGCCTGCTCGGGGAATCCGCTGCAATCAAAACCGATTTGCACAAAAATTTTCAACCTAATTTTCGTTTGGATGCAATCAATGCATTTATTTTTTAAACGAAAACATATTTTACATTGCAGTGGCGTAGATAGAAACTTGTTTCGGGGGGGGGGGGGGGGCTGAACAAAAAATATCTAACGAGTACGGACTACTTAACATTTTATTTATGAAATGTAAAACGGCGAACAAAAAGCAATGTCATATGAAAAACTTCTTTAGTATGAAATACACAGAACATAATATTTTAGAACCATTTTGGGGGTGGGGGTCCCCCATCTACGCCACTGTTACATTGATTCAAATATTTTTTGTTTATTCAAGCATTTTCAATTTAAATTGAATACATAATGATTTTCTTTCAAATAAATAAATGCACTGACTGTATTCAAACAAGAATTAGGATGATTCAACATTTTTTTTCTCTCTGTAGCTAAATGCCATATTTAATAAGCATAAACTCTTTGAAAAGTTGAAACAACTGAAGAGAAATTTTGTATTTCATAATATAAATTAAGAAATACTTTTATTGTTATTAAATCATTGTGTTTAACATTAAATTGTTTAACATTGAATCCTGAGTTGAAGGAAAAATTGGGAACTAAGCGACCCAATGCCTTAGTCTAAGAAAAATTAATTGAAATAAATTAAAAATAAGATTATTGATAGTAAACATGAAGAAAATATTTCGGAAGCATTGCAAAACATAAGTAATTAATTAAAACAAGAAGAAATTATTTAAAGAAAAATACAATGCAGCGCACAGAATGAGGGCGAGCAAATCATATAGCGTTTGTTTTCCACTGGTTGCACCGGTGTGCACTCAGGATGTCTCTATCTCGTTATATTACATAAAGCTGAACTGAGATGAAAATACACTCACTGCACACTAGTGCTGCCAGTGGAAAACGCTATTAATATTTGTTCTCACAATACAAGTAAAAGTCCGAGGAATTGTAGAAGTAACAAATCGAAGAAATTATGTTCCAACTAAATGAAATTTGTGTCATTTCCATATACACACGTCAGGAATATTGTCGTATTTAAAACGGAAAATCATCATAGGACCTTAGGTTACGAGGTAAAGCGACCGTCGTCAAGATTTTTCATCGAATGTTTCTGTTTATTAATTATTTAGTTTAAAAGATTTTTATTAATGGCAGCGAATACTATAAGGATCACTCTGTACATTTCGAATAATAGAAATAGAAAATATACGGGATCAAATCATAATTTAATTAAACAATAGGTATGTCAAAAACATTCAGATTTAAATTAGCTAATAATAAATATTAGGCACAGTATTTATTACATTTTCTGTACATGTAACCCAATGCTAATGCTAATTACTCTGGCGATATACTAAATTCTGGTTGAAATGGAATTATGTACTTCATAAATTGCAAAGGTATAGAGCTCTAATAGAGTATTAGCAGAGGCCTAAAATTTTAATATGAAGTAATGTACTTGGTCGCAAATTTCAGTAATTAATTTAGAAAATTTCCGCTGCTTTGAACCCTAAAGTGATATTTAACTTAGGGACCCTATATATACTCTGTTTATTCAAGAGATATAGTAAATAACGAATTGGTATTGTAAATAACGACTTAAATAACGAATTGGTATTGCTTAACTTGACTTCGGATGGAAAACGAGTGAGCCATTTCACAATGGAAAAGGAAGAGAATTACGCCACGCCACTACTCGTCCGCTATGTGTCATTTACTTGATTTTATTACCATATCTGTTGCATAAACAGACTATAGAGATAGTTGAAAATACTGCTGATACTATTTTTAATTTCAAACAAAAACAGACGTAGATTTTAAACAATGACATCTACGTAATGCAGTTAACATATTTATCTACATACCTAGTTAAATACGTTGAACGGAGTCACTTATTGATCCGGCAAAATTACTTCTATGAAATTATGAAACTTTAAGAAAATGAAATTAAAGCTCTCACAAATTTAGAACTTCGTCGAAACTCGTAGCACTTGTCCTCGCTTTCCTTCCCTCTTCGAAGAGTTCTGTCATACGGCAAATTAATTATTTTCAATTATATGAAAATGCTGACGTTCTGGCTTGCGATAAATTTTAAACAAACGAAATTAGTTTGAGCGGGCAGGTGATTATCTAATACCAAAAATGCTAAACTAAGGGCTGGTTTTTCCATCTTCCAGTTAAAGTTATTCGGCAAATAACTTCCACAACTTCAATATTTATGAATCGTTGATTGATTTTTATGAATAGTTTCCATGGCAGTTATCCGTCAGTTAGTTTATCAAGAGGTGGAAAGACCGGCCGAGTAATATAATATAAGTATATCGAAATAATTAGTGATATATCAAAGGCAACACTGAATTGCAAATATAAATCCAATTTATTCCTAAGCTATTGGTTGAAAATCATGTACGCCTCAAAATAAATGCGTAGAATTCAAATGAAGTGTGCATAAGTTAGTTAACTGATAACAGCCCACGTATTTTGATAACAATGCGTTTACAAATAGTTGTGGCGGCACAAGCTTGTGTAAAACCCTTGTAAGGTACGAGGTTTGTTTAATATTGTTACAGAATTGAATTGTTTCGGAGATGAAGTCCAATTTGTGCAGAGGGATGGTTGCAGCTGATTACGTCCTTCGTCGCGTAATTGTGATGAAGAGGTGACCCAATTAAATTCATCGAAATGTCCTTGGACACTGAGCGACAGTTTCTTTGCCCCCGACTGATAGACTACTTAGCTGTCGTCGGGGTGCGACCCGCTAACAACACTAGACCATCCACCAACCCTTCTATTCAGGTATTGTTGAGTGTGCTTTACTTGCATCACAAATTCTAAAAGTAGCTCAGTTATTTACACGACTTTTCAAAAATCTGATGCAAATTTGTAGGTACAGTGTTATTTATAATAAAAAAATGATCTTGGCACCCTAGTTTTTGATGCACTTTGTGAATCCTATCACTCCTTAAAAAGCTGTCCAACGACAGCGAAACGTTGCAAATTTGCGATTTTTAAGCAGTGCGTGATAAATTATAAGGAAATTGTTATATAAATTTTCATTGGGCAAGAACCAGTATAATTGCTGCCAATAATTTTTTTCTTCGCTTTTATTAGGGGCAACTCATCATATATCAAAGTTTATTACTTTCTTCCGTTTCGATTCCCTTATCCTTTGGATAAAATCAATTTCTTGATGGTGCAATGTAATGAAATATTCCCCTGCATTTTATTTCGTGGAAGAAAAGGAAATGACAAAAAACAATAAATTCGAAATACTTAATAAATTTGACTTGTTTCTCCGACGATCTTATTTAACTCTAATCATTGTTGTGATTGTAATGTATCTTTAAGAAAAGATTTATAAATTTTAAACCACAGTTTATGCAGAGTTTCTGCAGAAAATTGAAAATAATAAATAAATCTTAATATGTAGTAATGTGTTAACATTAACACAGACTAATTGTAAATCTATCAGGGCCAGTTGATAAACGAGTTAATTTGATAGCGTGGGCGATCTTTCCTTGCAAATGAAGCCATTTATTGAAATGATTAAATTAGATTTGATAAGCTCGGCAGTTTGGGGTTTTACAAACGACGTTTGATGCAGGCAGCCTTTAACAAATAACATTAGGAAACTTAGGTCTATTTAAAGATGATATCCTACAATGCAATGTGCTTGTGCACATAAGGAAGTCGTTGCATGAAAACGTATTTTTTTGCTTGCACAAACTAAAAAGGTTGGCAAACTGCATGCTTGGTGCAAGCAAATTTGTATGCGCAAATGCTTGCACAAATCCGTTTGCGCAAATTGCTTGAGCGTGAAAACGGACCATAAGAGCCGTTTTCGTTTCAACGCGTGGAGTACCTCCGAGCAGCACTGAGTAACACAGTTCTGGTCCGTATAAAAAGTGTTCTTTTCATATCACCATGGAATCAAATGGACATAGATCACTTCAGGATCACTTCAAGTTCAGATCAGTTGCGGATCACTTATGAAACGAAACCGCCTAAGAAGACCACTTTCGTCATATTTTCGGAAATCGAATTACAATCTCGCTCGTCGGATATGCAAATTGAATTTAACCGCTTAATTAAAATTCCAAGAGATGTTTTAAGTGGTTTTTGTTCAGCTAATTAAGTTGAGTTTTCCGCATAGGAAAAATGTTCACCGCAGAATTAATTAGCGATAACCAAATCTTTTTAGATTCACTCCACAATATTATTTGTTTGGTCTGTCTTGATTTCTTATTTGCTCAAATTCTTTAAAGGGACACTCAAGATGCGCATTATCACTTAACGCTTCGCTATCGGACACTCAAAATGCGCACTATCAAAATTTGGATTGATTTGGATTGGATAGTGAAAACACTAAAATAGCGAATTTTCACAAATTTTATTAGTTTAAAACATGACAATTGTTTCGACACACAATGTTTTCGTCAGATGTGTATTGAATCTGCGTAAATTTACTTACTGAAGGATATTGCCAGTAACATAATAAAAAAGAACAAATCGACTGTTTTACATAATGAAGAAAAAAGTATCATTAACACTATTAGTAAAAAATCCCGAGATAACAATATTATTTTCACACGTGCAGACAAAGGAAAAACAATTACAGCTTTGGACAAAACAGATTATATAAATAAAACGAAAGAATTTCTAAATTCAGAAAAATACATTATAATGAAGAAAGATCCCACAAATAATTACCAACAAGAAACAAGAAACGTTATTAAAAATTCTTCTGTCTTATTCAATGATTACGAGAAATACAAATTACCAATTTTGAATCCACAACCTCCAAAACTTTATTCGTTAATAAAATTATATAAAGATAACTTACCCTATAAGACCTGTGGTATCATACGTTACAGCCCCAACTGTTAACCTTTCCAAAAAAACTAATAGACATCATTCAACATAATACAAATTTCAAATCGAATCACAGTATTAAAAATTCTTATGAACTAATTAACAAAATCAAAGACATACGGATATCTAACAAAGCAAAAATACTTTCATTAGACGTAAAGAATCTATTTCCTAATGTACCTCCTACAGAAGCTGCTATTTTAGTAAAAGAACTCCTAGATAAAAACAACACTAATCCATTAATTAAAAATGAAATTTTAATGAAATTATTTCCAGTTTAATAATAATATTTACAGTTGTAAAGAAGGTTTAATTATGGGAAACCCACTAAGTCCGTTGTTAGCTGAAATTTTCATGAACAATCTAGAAAACATTATATTTAATAACCCGTTAAGTAAAAATATATTTTTCTGGCACAGATATATAGACGATATCTTAGTTGGTTACACAGGTACTATAAGACAGCTGAATATATTTTTAGACTACATTAACTCCATACATAATAACATAAAATTTACCCTAGAAACAGAAAGTAACGGAAGCATAAATTACTTAGATTTAACAATAAAAAGAATTAATAACAAGTTTGATTTTTCAATTGACCAGAAAGATACATACACTAACATAACTATACATAATAGTTCTTCACACCCTATGCAACACAAGTTAGCAGCATATAACAGTATGATACATAGATTAATTAACATCCCTATGTCAAAAGAAAATTATGAAAAAGAACTAAATACAATAAAACACATAGCAAGCAACAATGGTTATAACCCCGTAATAGTAAAAAACATATTAACAAAAAAGCTTTATGATTAAGCTATTTCAATGGTCTACCCTTGCATAAAAAATAACACAATTAATAAATATAAAGCAATAACATATATAGGCAAACCTACTGAACAATTGTCAAAACTTTTAAAGAAACAGAATATTCAGTTAGCCTACAAAACTAATAACACTTTGTCCAAATATATAAAAAATAACAAAGATCCACTTCCAAATAATAAAAAATCAGGAGTCATAAGTTAACCTGTGATGTGTGCCAAAAGGTATATGTTGGACAAACTGGAAGAAATTTTGATACTAGAATAATAGAACACAGAAGGTCATTTATTAATAATAAAACAGATTCATCTTTTGCTAACCACCTAATTGATAATAATCACTTTTCAAACTTTGAATTCAAAATCTTACATACTGAAAATAAAGGTAGAAAATTAAATTTTCTTGAATCTTTAGAAATTAATAAACTTAAAAACTCTAATTATTTAATAAATGACCAAACAGAATTAAATAATTCACCGTTACTAAATTGAACATTTGTAAATATGTAATTTAGATAACTTGTTGATTGTTTTGTACATTTTCTTCTTTTTCCGTCTAATTAAGTTTTAGATTTTTCAAATCCCTAGTTTTACACAGAAAAATATTTTACACAAACCACCGCTGTTAAAAATAAGTTCGTGTCACTGCATAATGAACCCTTCAAATATTTTTAGATTTGCCAAATCAGTTTCTTAGTATAGGATAATTGTGGCAGTAGGTATAAATTATCCTTCAGTAAGTAAATTAACGCAGATTCAATACACATCTGACGAAGACACTGTGTCGAAACAATTGTCATGTTTTAAACTAATAAAATTTGTGAAAATTCGCTATTTTAGTTTTCATTAAGTGCGCACTATCACTTAACGCTTCGCTATCGTTTGACAGCTTCGTCAAACGATAGCGAAATGTTACGTGATAGTGCGCATTTTCAGTGTCCGTTTAAAGAATTTGTGATATAATTTTCATCGGACAAGAATCTACTTTTCTTATTTGCGAATAAAACATGAAATACTCATCATCTTTAAACGTATACTCAATTTTCCCGATTAATTTCTTTTTCTCATAGGAAAATAATATTTATTTTTAAATTTAATGCTTAATACAAAACGAATATTTAATATAGCGGTGATTATCAAATAAATTATTGACAACTGTTGTCCTTCAATGTATCACATTGAATTATAAATTAAATTTCGAGACGTAATTAGCCATAAAAGCTAAGCAAAGTTGACCAGGTGATATTGATTTACGTGTCAAAATCTCGCGCCGTAATTTACGACTGAAATTTTACTTCTCCTGCACGCCGCCATTACGCTTAAAATCCAATATTACTCGTGCAATTTTGATGTAGCCATTAATCGCATCGATTTTCAGTCAGGACCTGCATCACCTTGACTCAAAATAAAAGGTAACATTCGTCGTAACCGAATACTACAAGCAAACGCGTGATAAACGATAAGTCCGCCAAGTTTCAGAAACACACTAAGCTTTCAAATAAACGGAAGAATATACTTAGCGAGGATTAACAAGTCAGTTGTAATTATGTTGTGTGCTTTAAAGGATGTGGTTTGTATGGCGTAAGCGCGTATGAATTACAACATAAATTTGAAACAAGTTAATGTTTAACAAAATAACAAAAGGTGACTATGTAATTTGTATTACACAATATAAACGTAAATTACATGAACAAAAAAAAATGGTGGAGGCGCTGGATCTGGTTTTATTTCCTTTTATAAGTAGATTAAGCTCTTTTTTCAGTTTAATTAAATTTGAATCTTATACTTACGTTTTAGACTTTTTATTATACTCTTCGTTTTTTTGTTGTTGTTCTTTTATAACCATTTCGTAATATTATTACAAACTGAATGAAGTATCAAGTCCATAAAGTACTTAACGCTTAAATTACGATTTTCTGTTAAAATCTGAAACCAAATATGGTACAGCTTTGGCTCTTTTTATAATCCATTACTTTTTTTGTCAGTTTTCTTCATTTTAGACCTGTTATTTCATAAAAGCCTAATCATGTGTACGTTTTAGAGTACACCTTTGATCAAGGCGTGTCGTTATTCCAATAATATCTGCACATCCTCTACATTATTATATTTTTCCATTGAATAGTTTATTAACAACGAATGCAATGAATTCAGAATATTAAAAGCGCAATATATTGCTCATAACTTATTTGATGTAGTCCGGATATATTGCATTAAATATTCCACGTTTATTTACTTCATAAAAAAATTGAAATTGCAAACATTATTGTTTTCAGTCGCCAGAACTTCTTAGACGCTATCCCATCCAAGACCATAAAGACTTTCCTATGCCGCTGGATATGGTATACTTTTGTCAGCCGGAAGGTTGCTCCTCTGTAGGCCCTAAAAGAACGGCGCTCAGGGAAGCGTCCTCCTTCGTCTTTATGCTGACTGACAAAGACTCAGGGAAGACCAGGTACGGCATATGTGTCAACTTTTACAGACCGATTGAAAGGGGCCCCGCGAGCTCGAGCGCGACCGGAAGAAGAGGGAGTTCTACACTGAGGAGGGACTCTTGGAGGAAGAGCATGGAGAAAAGCTCAGATTCTGCATTCTCCAGGTACTCGGTCTCCATTAATTAACTTCAATACTCATGCTTTATTTCAGTGATTATAGGAGCAGTAATATTGGGCCTAGCGATTCGGAACGAGATTGTCCCAGCAGAAGAGATTCCGACGTTTTTGGGCATAGTAATATGATGCAGCCACCGAGATTGGGGGTCACAGCGCCCAGTAACGATTCAGAAAGTGGAGGAAGTCATTCCCCATCACCGAGAGCCAGTCGACGACGAAACGTAAGTGATTTCTTTTACGTTTTAAGGTAAGCGACCACTTCTCGGCAACGGACGCAACGCACGCATCGTATTTCAGAATTCCGACAGGAGCAAAAGTTGCGATCCGTCCGATGCGTGCGCCCTAAATTTTCCGCTTTTTTCTCAGTTCTGTTTCTTTATCTTCTGCCGACAACCAACTAACGACAACAAGTTCTTCATCATATTCATTGTTTGATACGTAGGTAATATATATGTATACAAGAGATAGGGCAATAACTTGGTCACTTCGAAAATGCGAATAATCCTAATTCAATGGGCGCAGTCAAATAAATACAATTCGTGCGGTGAATAAAAAAACTTGGTATTGTTTTACAGCAAATTTTTATGATGATGCCGAAAGGTGAAATGTACAACAACGAACAAATCAAATTTTCAAGTGTTTTTATTCAATTTGTATACCTAAAATGTTTTAGCAAGTGGATAATCAGTTAAATCAAATTACTTAGAAACGTATTAGAATTGCTTAAAATATTTCCGGTTTTATTAAGTTTAAACTTGATGGAAAGTATTAAAATTACAGAGAATTCGAAATCACTCGCTCACGTCCCTCTGTTTGTTATCTCATCACCCATTCTTCACCACGTTCCGGGAATGTTTATTCATCCTGAGGAAGCTGATCGACGCCTGTAACGAGTCTTCTAGTCCGAGGAACGTGGGTGCGTCGAGACAGATCGGAAGGTAAATTAACTGAGGCCGTTCGAAGAATGGATGGCTGATGTTTCGTTACAGAGACACGGTTTGGAGCGTGCTGACGAGCCAAACCAGTGAAGCAACTCCTTCGATCGTCCTGCACGACGTAAGAGAGATCGAGACCTGGATTTTGAGATTACTTTCGTCTCCGGTTCCGATCCCAGGGAAAACAAAGTGAGTCTCGTTCATCGCAAAAGTTTGAATAAGTATGTTTTCATGTTTTATTCATACACTTTAATGCTTTGCTTTTCTCCGCCAAGAAGTAAAATTGTTTTCAGATTTTATTTGCTCAAGGTATTCTCACAGGAAACTCTGTTTGAATACATTCAATGCATTTATTTATTTGAATTAATCATGTTATCATTTTCATTGATTCGAACAAATTTTAAATGAATTGAATGGGTTTTCGTTCAAATGTGTAAATAAATGCCTTGAATGCATACAGACAAAAATTAGGTTGTTTTTTCTATTCTTTATGCGTTTAGTAATAATATTTCCTAATTTTTTTTATATACATATATGATTAATTCTTAACAGCTACCGGTTTCGGCTTGTCAAGCCTTCATCAGGCTGTTAAACGTCTGACTAATAATAAATTTATCAGTGGAGAGAAGGAAATGAGAACTTAAAATTTAAATAACGTGAAAATGAAGAGACTGAAGTTAAACTTCACACTCGAACAATTTTTTTCTTTGTATTGTAATCCATTTGCTTTTGTTACATCTAATTAAATTTTCCAGTCTAGTAAACTACTTCACAAAAACTTGACTAGCGCAAAATAAATTCTCTCAACATATTTGATAAAACAAATATTATTTTCAATGGGTCTTGCAAATTAGAAGCGAACTTTACAACTACAGAAAATAATTTCAAGCATCAACCTGTTTTACCATCACGTAAAATCCAGTGCAATTTTATTTGGCCCTCAGCGATTTATGTTTGCTACATTACATATTTTATTTCGCAGTAGAATGGCGCGTGCTTTGTACGCTTTCCATTAAAAGCTTTCAAAGAAAGGTCACTTAATTAATATACGGGTATAAACGTGTTTCTTGCTAAGCGTTAAAAATATATTTTCAATCGTTGCTTAAACAGAGGATCGGTCGCTTCCTTTCCCATTCAAAGTATAAATTAAAAAGAAATAAGCAAAAATGTTTAAACTTTAAAGGAGCTTTTAAGGCCTTAATGCCGTACGTTTATATTATGTGTTGTAAAAACGGAGATGTTACAATTAATACGTTTCAGAGTTGAAATCGAAGTGTTATCACCAACAGTATATCAACCTTTAAGTTTCGCCTTACCAGATCACACCAGGTTTAGTTTGGTCGATTTTCCCCTACACTTGCCCCTGGAATTACTAGGTAAAATCGTTCGATGAAATCGTTTCATTCTATTCATTTTCCGCCGCTTGTTACAGGAGTTGACACGTGCTTAAAAGTTCTGACGTTGATATTATTGGAACACAAAGTTGTTCTTCAGTCGAGGGATTATAATGCTCTCTCCATGTCTGTGATGGCTTTCGTTACGATGATTTATCCGTTAGAGTATATGTTTCCGGTCATACCATTGTTGCCCACTTGTATGAATTGCGCCGAACAGGTAGGTACTTGATAAAAAAAAAAGGGTAAAATTTGTGCAATATGTTTATGTTTCAGTTGCTGCTTGCACCGACGCCTTATGTCATTGGTCTACCAGCCAGCTTTTTGATGTACAAAAAGAATTTTAGGTACGTATCAATCCGATTTATTTGTTTCGTTTCAGAAGCTGTTATTTCTGAGGCAAATAACCAAATTAAACGGAAATCTTTATTCCATCGTTTTAATTAATTCTTAAATTATGGTACTGATACAGCGAAGCTTTTCTTGCATTAAAATTGATCAAAATAAACTTCCATTCCAACATTATTCATATTATTTTTTGAGCTTAAGTAAACAAATTATTTTTTTTAATTTTTAGTGAAACATATTTTTCACAAAGTTGTTTTGGCATGTAGAAGTATATGCAAATCAAATTTATTCTTCGTTGTTCTGAATACAGGACCAAACTTGATTTAATTTGTCTTGTTACACAAGGGTTATTGTTTATCTATATAATTGCGTAAACCCTTCCGAAATACCAAGTTTCTAATGAATAATTAAATTTGACTGAAAAATTAAGCTAATGAACGTAGGTTTCACAAAGGAATGAATTGTTAACTAAATTTTCCCTTTGCGCTTTTGTGTTTGAAGTTGGAATGGGATCTGTATTCGTAATTTGGCTCGACTTATGTGAACATTTAGGTTTCGGAAACTTTTACCGTAAAAAAGTGAAGTTAGAAAATAAAGGTGGTCGTCAGCTTTTATTTAACGTTGAGACATAGTCTCGGATGGTTTTGAATATCAGTGGTATTTCATGGCACAAAGACCTTTCAGTCTGAAAAATCTCTGGGAGTTTTGGCAGGAGTCAAAGCAAGCGGGTCCAAATCAATTCAAAGGATAAGACTGACAAGGGAAGATTCCCAAGCCGAAAATTCGAAATAATTTGAAACTTTATGGGTTAGTAGTTCACCCTAGTGTGAGCACGGAACAATTTTTTTTACCAACGTAAAAACCCTTTAAGGGGGCAAAAGACATTGTAGACCTGGCTCTGTGACAGCGCTACAGCTTTATTAAAGCTCCGTCCTAATTCCATTCTGAAATATGACATTGATAGAATGGATAATATGTCTCTCTTAAATTGTAGAAGTATAAAAAGAAACACAGTCAAGATGTTTCCTATTTTGTTACCTTTCGATTGTAGAAACATCGTCGTCATTTATGACGAGAAGATAGTATTGACTATTTCATAAACTAAACAAAAATTTTCTACAATATTTGTATTATACGAGTAGCTAAGCACTGAAATAATAAATGCAATATACAAAGAATTTGTTTCTGAATGATTCAGGCTTCCAGACGACATTTGGTTGGTGGATTTGGATTCCAATAAATTAACCTCTCCGGGTGAGATACCTCCCTTGCCGGAACCGGAAGGAACGATTTTGAAAAACCACTTAAAACAGGTACCTCAAAGATACACTACCTTAATTCGCTTTTCTTCATATTTACAAAGTCACATTTCTCTCTCGGAATCCGTTCCCTTTTTGACCTAATGTTTAAATTCAGGCTATGCAACTTATGGATCAAGTGGGCACTGGCGTAAATATTTTACTACTTCTGCACCTTATAGCATGCCGGTGCATGAACCGTTTAAATATTTTACTTTATGCGCTCTTTTGTTGTTTTATTGCAACAATTACATTATTAGAGTTTGGACATAGTTTCGAGAACATGATACAGTGGAAAAATTGCTTGAATATTTGAAAAGCAAATCGTAGATTTTTCACTTTTAGACTAGTGTCGCTTCGCTTTTTCTTTGAATAGCAGCGTTGAAAGAGATTTCAGTTTTTAATAGATATTATTCACAAAATTCTGAAACATTATAATTTCGTACCAAATTTGCATTATATTTTACTCAGCAAGTGCACAAAAGCATTTGTTTCATTAAATGTTTAGAATGATACACAAATCTTAGAAGAAGAAAGTTAATGCTTGAGCTAGAGATTGATCGAATTGCTATTATTTAGGCACTAGGAAGTTTGCTAACTCCGAACTCAGGACAACTTTTACCATCGAGGAGGGAAAGCATATCTGTGCCAAATACACTGAGGTAAACAAAAAAAACTGGCGTATGTCTTCTATTCAACACATGTAACTTTAGCGTGTCCACTTCAAAAAGATCTCCAGAATCCTCACCATCGCCTTCGCCCGTAATGCAAAACATCAACAACCGAATGTTCATAGGAGGCTCCCCATCCATATCTCCGAGGAGTTCTGTCTCCCCTACTCCGCCCTCTGCTTTTAATCCGTTTATTTACGGAAATGACGTAGATTCAGTTGATGTAGCTACACGAGTGGCAATGGTAAGCTGTGCAAAAGCAAAATCCAATTTTCCAAGTAATTATAATGATTCAGGTGCGATTTTTTAATTCGCAAAATCTTTTGGCCAATTTTGCCGAGCACACTCGAACTTTGAGGTTATATCCGAGACCCGTCGTAGCACTTCAAATTAACAGCTTCTTGAGGTCGAGGCCGAGGACGTCGCAATTCTTGAATCGATTTGCCAGAACTCAAGCAGTCGAGTTCTTAGCAGAGTGGTCTTTAACTCCATCGAACGTCGCATTCCAACGGGTACAAACTGGAGTATTAGATCCCGCTCAAATTGGAGATAAACCAAAGTGGTACGCTCATAGTTTAGACCCAATCAAATTCGTCGTATGGGACGACGGTAGCTCTTTGAACGGCGCTCTGAGAAGTCTGCAAACACCCGAAAGTCAACCCACTGATGAAAGTGGTTCCGACTCGGAAGGTGCTGAGAGTACAAGTTCCAGTTACTCTTCTCTCAGCGACTTCGTTTCTGAAATGGTTTCGTCCGATTTATCACCAGGTGACTGTTAAGGTAACGTCCTTGAATTTGGACTGAAAACATTCTTTCCAGGTTGCACGTCGTTTCAAGACGCTAAAAAATCTGCTCAAAGCATGTCGCTTTCTTCAAATTTGGACCCCGAATCTGTTTATCGTCCACCATCTGAACTTCAGTATCCAGATGGTGAACTTCCCGATATTAATAGAGCAGATTCCCCCCAGTCATCATCGAGCAGTAGCCAGTCGGATCTTAGTTCGCCATCTTTTAATAGAGATTCGGAATTGGAATTCGGGAACAAAGTAAAAAGTGAAGCTCAAATCGTAACTAAAGCAGTAAGTCATAAATCTAAGAGTTCGATTTTGTAATGAACCATTTCTGTTGAGGATAAGGAAGAGAGTGGAAGTCTAGAAAATGAGTCAGATTCTAATTCAACCACTACGCCTAAGACTATCGTGAGCGCAAATAAAGCAGAATCTCCAAGTAGCGTAACCAGCGAAATTATTGAACGTCCAGGAACGCCAAGGAAGACAAGGAGGTCGTATACGCCGGTAAGTCCCTTAAACTTCAATGAGGTCACTGCTTTTACGGAATACCTAATTATTTAGGTCCCGCCAATAAGTCCGTGTTTACAGAAGCAACCGAGTGTGGGGAACGTACTGGCCAGAACGTCAAGCTTCGGCTCTTCTGGGAGCAACAGTTCGTTACCTTCTACCGGAGTTCAAAGACAGAGTTCCCAAAGTTCAATATTCGAACAATTTGCATCGCAGGCGAAAGAATTGGTTAAAGAAACTACGAGACAAAGCAGCCAAGACGGTTTACTCGCTCAGATGGATAAGGTAAATCTCTTTTTTTCTTTCTCGCTTCTAGCGACGCAATGCAGAACGCGAGCCAATCTCCCAATTCGAAAATTATTATTATTTTGTAGTTAAAATTTCAAGCGCGCGAAAAATTTTCCGATAGCGAAGAGAGTAATATTTTTGCTCCGTTTGATAAGGTAAGGCCACAGTGGGAGATAGTTCGTATTTACGATTTTTTCTTTACAGCTAACAAGCCACGCGAAAAAAGCGGCAGAAGAAGCTTCGAAAAGTGTCCAAGAGGCAAGCAAGACCGCCCTGGAAGCTAGCAAAACAGCTGCCGGAGTAAGTAAAAATACCTTGGAAGACCTAACGTACGTAGGTAAATCGACCATAGGAGATCTAACGAAAAGCGCCAAGGAAGCAGTTGTTAAAAAAGGTTTATTACGAGTAAGCTATTTAGATATGTTAAAGTAACAGTGTAAATTCACGATACTTTTAGGCGGATTCTTTCTCTAAACAAAGCTCTGATACCAGAAGGGAGTCCGTAACTAGCACATCTTTGGTTCAAACCGGATTACTCGCAGGCACCAGTAGAGATTTTTTCTCAAACATAAGCTCCGATTTGAATGGAATCGCGGCGACGACATCGAGCATGTTTTCCGATTTGTTTGGTGGGAGCAAACCAGTACAAAAACAAGCACCACAAATTCAGCAACACTTACATTCACAACAGCAACAGCAACGACAGCAAAAGGTCAAGGAAAGCAAACCCGGTGTATTTGGGCCTTTCCCGAGGGGGCCACGGGGTCTAGTCGAGAAAAGTCCTTTAATTAAACACAGTCCAAGGAGGCAGGAAGAAATTCAAAGGAAGCAATCCGTGGATAGGACGACGACTAATGCTGAAAATCAGGCCTTCTTAAAAGACGTAAGTACCTTTTTGAAACGAAAAACGAAACTAATAACGAGCAATTTTCAGGTGGTCAACTCAGTGCTTGAAGGTGAAGGTGTTGGTTGGTTGAAGCTTAATAGGTTGAAGAAACTTATGGAGGATGAATCTTACAGGAATTTTGTACTGAGCAAATTGAATAAGACTTTAGACAGGAAGATTGCACCAGATGATCACATAGATGATGTCGTAAGTATATTTGAAGAAACCTTGGCGAGTAAACATTTAAAATTGGTCTTGAAACTAGTGCGTTTCTAAATCAGTTTGGAAAGGGATGTTAAAAGTGCTCTTAGCTGTCGTACACGGATTAGAAGTGACGTACAGTAATTTTGGACTGGGAGGTATGGCATCTGCCTTTCAATTACACGAAATAGCACACACCCATTACTGGACTAAGGATTTATCAGATGGCTCTGCAGATATCACCACACAGGTAAATAAACGCGCACTCCACTTTTTGGGATATTGTAAACAGACATTTTAGAGCTCCAGCCCGAGATCTCCTCAGAGTCCCACGTCGATTCCTTCTGAGTGGGATTCCAGAAAATCTTCCCAAGTTGGTAAGCAAATTTACATCACGTCAGGTTATGTATCCATATCTTCTGGTATTTAGATACTCCTGAAGTTCGTCTGATTCATGGGGACGATCAAGAACCAGAGAATCAACAATCGACGACGGATATGTTTAAAGATATGCTCAACCAGAAGAAGAACATGCTTTTAAGCAAACTAACGTCGTTTGAATCTGATGTAAGTTAAGGAAGAAAAGTTTGCATGGCGTTAAATTTGCTTTCAGTTGATGTAAATAAACTTATAGATGTAAATATATACGCCATCTTTGGATATAAGTTTATTTAGATTGACCGAGATTAAAAGTGCTCTTAGCAATGTCCTTGAAAGCATGGATCCCATCTATACATCCTTAATCGTTCTTCTGCATGGTTATATGTAAAGCGAGTTTTCTACAAAATGAAACCTTAAAATTCAGAGAATTTTTGCGAAATATCGCTCAAGTATGAGCAGGTATTTTTCGGACACTATCTGCAAAACTTGCGGTTCTTTCAGAGAGTTGGTATCATTAGAAAACCCTAGTCATACAATAACGAAATTTTATTTATTTATGAAAGTCGTTGAGTCATTTCTCTCAACTCTCTGCAGTGTACGCCCATCAGAAGTGTTTTATGGAATATACATAGGCAAATGCTTTATAAGTATCCACTTATTAAATTGGGCGTTTCCGCAAATTCGTGGACGTAAATCTCGAATTTACAATAATTTATTAACTGTTAGGCAACACTTACACGGCATTTGCTTAATTTCTATAAAACAATTCTAATATGCGTGATATTTATGTTGTATAACAGGCAGAAGGCAACTTGCATGGATCAGGAGGTACACTTTCCCCGGGGGGATCTATAACAACGGGTCCGGCCTGCGGGCTAAATAGGGGTGGTCCTCAAGCATCGTTCAGATCTACTGTTTCCGACACGGAAGTGGAAAACCTGCAGGTAAATTGACCCCCGTTGCTTTTAATGTTCATTGGTGTGGAACACAACTTGCACTCGACACTAGCTAGAAATATTCCTCGATTTGCAGTTTCCCAAAACCCCGAAGCAGAGAACTTCGAGCGTTTGGTCCAGTAAGTCGTCACTAAGCACTGGATTCCGGTATCACGGAGGGCATATGGTAAACACCGCGACCACTCCGTCTCCAGATTCCACCAGGACGTATTTGTTTGAGGGATTGCTAGGGAAGGAGAGGTCGTCCTTATGGGATCAGATGCAATTTTGGGAAGACGCTTTCTTGGACGCGGTATCTCAAGAGAGGGATATGGTAGGAATGGATCAAGTGAGCCTCACATAGAGATTTTTAAGCTCTCATTTACAAGACATTTTAATTTTTAGGGTCCAAGAGAAATGATGGAAAGGTATAAGGGGTTAAGCGAAACTGAAAGGAAAAGATTAGAACATGATGAAGATAGGTTGTTGTCAACGATGCTGTACAATCTCACAGCAATACTTGTAATGTTAAGTGTGAACAAAATGGAACTTAAACGTAAGATACGAAGATTGTTAGGGAAAAGTCACATCGGCCTTGTGTACAGTCAAGAAGTAAATTTGCTTTTGGATCAAATTAATAATTTGGTAAGGCGCCTTCTTGGACTTTAGATACAGCATGATGCAATCACTACTGATTTTAGCACGGAAACGACATCGACTTGAAACCTCTGGGGTCGAGATTGCTCCATCGCCAAAGTTTCACGGTCCACCAAGGAGTTGATGGGGGTGGAGAACTACGGTTTCTGGAGGTTCGTGACGACGGTTTAGTGTTAAGATCCGTTTCTGGAGTGATAGTTGAACGTTGGTGGTACGAAAGACTTGTAAATATGACGTACAGTCCGAAGAATAAAGTTTTGTGTTTGTGGAGAAGAAGTGGCCAGCAGACGCAACTCCACAAGTACTACACGAAGAAGGTAACTATTAAGATTTCAATTGTTGCAAGTCGGTTTTAATTGTAATGGATTCCTCTGTATGCATCCTCTGTAAAGCTGTTTCGGCCCAATTTGTGGCCTCGTCAGCACAAGCATAGCTCGAGAACTCCACTGCGATCAAATCGACCTGTCCTAGATATCTTGCAATAGCCTAGTTAGTAACCAATGATGGGTCAAAAATCGGTCGCGATTTAATTTCGATTTAATTTCGTGTTAGTTTTGGTTCTTTTTTTCCAAACGGCATCAAATTATTTTGTTCCAGTGCAAACAACTTTATTATTGCATCAAAGAAGCAATGGAGAGAGGTGGCGTAGCAGGTAGTGCTCCCGAATTAGGAGGAGAATTTCCGGTTCAAGACATGAGCTCAGGAGAAGGTGGTCTGTTACAAGTGTGTATGGAAGGGGTGGGGTTGCTTTTCGCC
This sequence comes from Dorcus parallelipipedus, assembly GCA_958336345.1. Classification (NCBI taxonomy): domain Eukaryota; kingdom Metazoa; phylum Arthropoda; class Insecta; order Coleoptera; family Lucanidae; genus Dorcus; species Dorcus parallelipipedus. The sequence goes on from OY284481.1 coordinate 19,421,731, forward strand.
CACAGCAAGGTACACAGACTTGTAAAATGTAATATTCCCTCGTTAACGTTGTACAAAAAAAAAAAAGAAACAGTAGTTACATTAGTTGAGTTTAGAACGAATAGTTACATCGCCTATGAAGACCACAGCGTGGAACTTTTGGTTAAACGTTTTGGTCTTTATGGAGAATAAATTCTTTAATAATTGTTACGTGTTGTTGGGTGCGCTGTGATATGTGCATATGTTTTGCAAGGACCACTCAAATTTCCTTACTTGCTGTGCCACTCGCTCGGTTGCCATCCTTGTGCTGCATTTCATTATTTCTCAACTAATTTTGTTTACGGAATTTAGGATTTAGTTTGTATAAAGTAAGAGTCAACAGCGTGCCTTCGTTTAAACCGACATTTTTTGGAGCTGATTCCAGGTAGTAATTTTAGTTATTTTTTATACTCTATCGATATTTATTTTAACGTGTAACTTTTATATTATCAGTGTCTATTTATTGAACTGCATGCAGCTCAATGTGCAACAAATACTAAGTGCTACACGTTCGAGGTTGTTTAGTTTACTTCATTTGAATGTTGGATGCTTCTTTCTTTCTCTTTCGATGTACGTGAGTGGTCATGTTTGCATTGACGGAGCTTTTTCGATGGCGGACGGCTTCAAATCCAGCTATCGAAATAACTCTGTTGCAAAGCTTAGGAACTTTTGAGATGGTCCTTGTCGGGCACTGAGATCGTCACTAATGTTGTGTTCTGTTGGTTTCTATTCCCGTTGATCTGTCCACGTCGATCGATGGCTGCTTGGCAGGACTTTGAGGTATATAAACAATCTGGTCTAATCTGGTCGTTAGTTTAGCATAGTCTTTGTTTAGTTTAGCGCTTCTTCCTGTAGTTTCTTGCTGCTTCCCTTACCTTAATCCTTCGGTTTTTTTACACTCGTAGAGTTTTATTTTTACCTCTTTTGCATACGACAAAGTACACACACACACATTACTCATTAGAATGCTGCTAACCGGTGTTCGCATAGTCGTAGTGTAGACTGCTGCTTCTTGCGGGACACCGCATGGCGATTCACTGTTCCACTCTCCACTGCACCACCTACAACATATAATCCACACACCCACACACTTACACATAGATTAGGACCATCATACATTGAACAAACCATCTCTAAAGTTGCCTACGGCTTCACGCATGACACGCGCATGGCATGTTTCTATATTGCTTCGCTTATGCATTACGTATCCTCTCTCTGTTCCTAATATACCTTTAATTACAATCTTTTGCAGTTTTTCGTAAGGATAGATCACATTAGGAAGTGTTTCACTCAGAAGGGAGGAATCTTCGTGTTAGAAGAATTTAGTAAGTTCTTACCTACTTAATTTCCAACACTGTCCTTTGCATAAGCCAGCGATGAGCACGAGAGGGGAAATGATCCCCCCCTACGCTAAGCAATAGGCGACCAGGGTATTGGCGGGGTAGTCGGCGGAGTCGGCTTCGTTCCACAAAATATGAAATTGTAGACGACTTTTTTTTTACCTCCAGTTAACTTTATCTAGCAATTAATTCCCATAGTAACGATTGTGATCACAATTGTTACTTTGGGAATAAACCGTCAGATAAAGTTATCTGGAGGTGAAGAAATCGGGCCCTAATCGTTTTGATGCTATTCACATCGAATTAAGTCGAAAATTATTATAAATATTGTTTAAAAACGGCTTGTTTTTCAATTTTAAATGGTCTCGAACTTGTACGACACTGTTAAAGGCTAACGCTAATAAACCAACATGAAACTAACTCGTTCGGCGCTCTCTGTTTTTAATTTCGTTGATACGACTGAGTCAGTTACATGTCGGCGCTTGTTTGTCTGAAACATCGGGATCGTCGCAAATAATTGAGGGTGGGGATCGAGCTTTCGGCGAGCTCGCGCCCATCCCTGGCATAAGCAACAATACCTATCAAACGTCTTATTCATTAAATCTGCGAAAATAGAATGTCAATTCTTTGGTACAACTATTATTACAATAGGTTCAATTATTTTCAATACTTCAATAACCTCGATTTGCTTGACTAATTTTCGAGATTTTTATAAAAATGTTAATCATTATTTCAAGTCATATACCCTGAAACTATTGCACGAGTGAAAGACATAAATCTTTTATTAACAATTTTCTCAATTTCCTTCTCTGTAGAATTATGTTTATTGACAACACATTTACAAACAATTTACATTAACTTAAATTATACAGAGTGGAAAGTTTAACTGGAATAAATTCTGTAACTTAGAAAATTACCATTTGTAACAAAATTCTTGGAACAGGTCAATTTTTATTTTTAATGGCGCATATTACAAAGGGACTTCTTTAACTTTTCAATTATTTGGAGGGGTGAAACAACCCCTAACTTTTTTTTTTTAATGAAAGGGTATGTTGAGTAATTTTTTTTCTTAAAGCTTGTTCAATTGGGAATACAGCTACGTTTTTATTTTTTAATTTTTCTTAAACAGTAAAAGGGGAAAAAATTTTAAAAAATTTAAAAAAAATTTTGACGAACGATTTTAATGTATCAGATGTTCAAATTGCTCGCCACCTCTCTCTTGGCAATACCCTAATCAATTATAAATCCCATCCCTAACATTTTGTAACATTTCCGGCGTTACTCTCCTAATTTCATGCCGAATTCCTTCCTGAAGTTCTGCTATGTCGTTTGGTTTAGTAACATAAACTTACTTTTTAAATACCCCCATAAAAAAAAGTCTAAAGGAGATCTGGAGATCTTGCTGGCCACTCTATCGGTCCTCTTCTTCCTATCCACCTATTGGGAAAAACTTCATCCAGGTAATTACGTACAATTATCGCAAAATGTGGTGGTGCTCCGTCCTGCTGAAACCATAGCCGTTCGTCAATGAAGTCAGGATCCAAATTATTTGGGAATAAAACCGCTAATGCAGGAACAAGTTCATTTTGAAGCATATCGAGGTATGTCCGGGCGTCCAGGTTATCGTTAAAAAATACTGGACCTACTATGCGATCACCAATTATTCCAGCCCAGACGTTAGTTTTTTGTGGCCTTTGCGTATGACATTCCCGCATCCAGTGGAGATTTTCGTCAGACCAATAACGGCAGTTGTGCCGATTTACATGCCCATGTAGCGTAAATGTAGCCTCATCCGAAAAAAGCACCCACTCTAAAGCTATTTGACCATCATCAACAGAAGTCATCAGTCGTTCGCAAAACTCAACTCTGCGATCAGGATCATCTTCGCTTAGCTCTTGCACCATTTGCATTTTGTACGGAGAACACCTGAACTCAATGTTGCCAATCCTCCTTTTAAAAAGTTAGCGCATTGACAGCGCCATCTATTGACTGATCGCAACAATACGATACCATATGGAATGCTTATTTCTTCTTATCAAGTAATAAAAAATAGAGTTCCTGAATTTTTGGCATTAAAAACGGTTTTAGTAAAAAAATTCTTTTTTTTATTTTTCCCTTTTACTGTTAAAGAAAAATTAAAAAATAAAAACGTAGGTGTATTACCAATTGAACAAGCTTTAAGAAAAAAAATTACTTAACATACCCTTCCATTTAAAAAAAAAAGTTAGGGGTTGTTTCACTCCTCCAAATAATTAAAAAGTTAAAGAAGTCCCTTTGTAATATGCGCCATTAAAAATAAAAATTGACCTGTTCCAAGAATTTTTTTACAAATCGTAATTTTCTAAGTTACAGAATTTATTCCAGTTGAACTTTCCACTCTGTATTTGGTATTATATAATTTTAGAAGGGAATAACTTGAAAATTTCATATTTTAGACAGGCGAAACCGGCCTTTATTATTAAAAAATAAAAAAATATACATATATCTTGTTCCACACGACGCCGCTTTTAATTTACATAAATTACTTGCAACCAACAGCACGGAGAGTTACATCAATTATACAGCGTGTCTACCGAGTGCCGCGGTCTTCCCTACCGTCTATAGTATATAAGATAGAAAAAAAATTCAAACGAGCTAAGATGTAACTCAGTCGGCTCTACTTCATAAAATTATTTTTGGCTATACAGAGTGTTCAGTAACTGAGAGCCATACCAAAGTTATATTTTTTTAAATGGAACAACCAGTATATTTTTACATATTTCGAAACTAAGAATAACGAATATGTAATAACCAAAAATTTAGGAAGTTTTACTTAAGAAATTATAAGATATTGATGTTTAAGTGTAAAAAAATTGCCATAATATGATTGCTTATATCTTTGTTATTTATTTATATTTCGTCTTGAATTTTTGTAGGTACTCAATACAATATCTTTTCTGCAGAAATTTCAACACAGCTATCAGTTATTATGTGTACAGGATGTTGAGTTTTGCAAAAGATAATTTTTTTCAAAATTTTGAAATGGAACACTCAGTATATCCAGACTTTCGTGAAACACTGTTTTAATAAGCTTTCATAAAACGCCATATGTATTTGTCTAAACTGAAGAAGTCGTGAGACAAAAATTAATAATTTTTCTTTCATTCAATGTTGATGTTATTTAGTCTTTCCGACCGGTTCTTCTGTTTTGATTTGCTGATACATTAATGAATATGTTTTATTTTTTGTTCAAAGTAATTGAATATGTTCCTGTTAAAATAATTCCTATTTTTCTTTACTTTGAAAATATCTAAATAACGATATAATAACAATTTTAAAAAATAAAATTTAGAATCACATTGCCGTTTGCTAGAAAATAGGAAAACAATTGCTATAAATTTTTAATTGACAGAACAACTATTCAATTAGTAGATAACACTACTTTTACAGTTTTATATTTTTTTGTGATAACAAAATGCATTTTAATAATGAAAAGTTACGTGACATGACATACCTACTAGGAATAGGCAAGCAAAACTGTCTCCTGGCATCAAGATTATATTCGCAGCATTATCCTATGAGAAGACATCCGGATTATAGAGTTTTTCAAAGATTGAAAGAAAGATTCTAAACGCCAGGAAACATTCAATACAGTAAAAATGTTATTAAAATAACGTTATGTAAATATTTTCAAAATAAAGAAAAATAGGAATTACTTTAACAGGAACATATTCACTTACAAAAATAAAACATATTCATTGATTTATCATCAAAACAGAAGAACCGGTCGGAAAGACTAAATAACGTCAATACTGAAAGAAAGAAAAATTATTAATTTTTGTCTCACTACTTCTTCAGTTTAGGCAAATACATTTGGCGTTTTATGAAAGCTTATTAAAACAGTGTTTCACGAGAGTCTAGATATACTGGGTGTTCCATTTGAAAATTTTAAGAAAAATTACTTTTGAAATATGTAAAAATATACTGGATGTTCCATTTAAAAAAATATAACTTTGGTATGGCTCTCAGTTACTGAACACTCTGTATAGACAAAAATAATTTTATGAAGTAGAGCTGACTGAGTTACATCTTAGCTCGTTTGAAATTTTATATACTATATTTTATATACTATAGATGGTAGAGAAGACCGCGGCACTCAGTGGACACCTGTATATACACTGTGTCCACCGATTGAGTTCACCATGAGAAAAACTTTTTTATTTGTGTTTTCGAAAAAAAGTCGTTCTTTATGAAAGTTTTTGCTTACCTTAAGAACTCCAAAAACGCTATAGGAAATGTTATTATATTCCGCTTATTATCCGAAAAGTATTCAAAATTCTCTTTTCTTTCTACAACAATAATTCCAGTACGCCCGGCGAGAGTTTGTCTCGTTTAGCGCAGATACGATCGAGATCGTACGTTTGGCAATCGTCGTAGTTCAGAAGCGACATTGGGCTTGTTTTTTAATAACTCGAACAGCTGTTTGAGCGTTCGAGTAGACGAAAAAGCGTTTTTTAATTATATTCGAGCAACGAAAGTAACGTTCGAAAAATCCACAAATTGTTCGAGCTCCGCTAGCATGCACCAAGTGCCGAGGTAGTGCAGCAAAGCAGTGTTGCCACCTGCCTAGCGTATCCTGCCGCTACCGTGATCCGATAATTTTTTCTGTAATGTTTTCTGTAATGGTAAACACAATGCAAGTTGCTGTATGTTAAGTTCTATAATTCTAGTTTCCTATTTATGATTTAAAGTGTGATACATTGAAGACGCTGATACGATTTTTCGATAGTTCTATTTACGTTACTCCGTCGACTTAGGCTGCGTTGTATAAAAGGTTTGAGCCAGGGTTAAAGTTAATCCTAAGTTAGAATGGACACACAAAATGCTATACGTCATAACTGTGATATATGTACAGTCGGGTAGACTGGAACGGGGAACACCCCGCACACAATATGTTTATATTAATATCAATAGATATAGTCCAGTAGTGTACTATTAGTCGAGTTGTATCGCAGACGCGGAGTTGTATCGAAGACGCGAAGTACTACATATCGATAGTTTCTATTCTAGTGTTAAGTCCTATACGCACTTATGTATTCATATAGTAAAATAAATAAATATATTAAAACAATAACAAGTATCACAAGTATAACTTAGGATTAACTTTAACCCTGGCTCAAACCTTTTATACAACGCAGCCTTAGAATATAGATTTTTGGTCTACACTGAACGTGAAATGAAATGACATAAGCGAAATAATTTTATTTTATAATTTATTAGAACAATCGTTCGTTGTTGGCATTCTATAAACATACATATATGGAGTCTTTATCCGATTTTTATAAACATACTACAAAATGTTTTGTTTTTAATTGAATTCTTAGAACGTTAATATAAATTAAAGTAGACCGATGGTGGTCTCCCAATCAGATTTCGCTACTTTAAAGAAAAAATGGTGTTTCCGCCGCTACAAGGGGTAAGAAACCGCTACAGTAGTGGAATTCCGCTACGGGTGGCAACACTGCAGCAAAGTAGAACGGTGAACATAACCTAACAACGTCATTTATGTATGTTATGTACAGCAAGCACTTAACTGATCGTTTTTTAATTGTAGAATCGAGCAAGTTCTCGAACTATCTGACAGCTTGTTCGAACATATTTGCCTCGAGGAATTTAAAGTGCGCATTTAAAAAACACGCCCACTACTGGGACGTGTTCGAAAATACAGGGAGTAAGTACCAACAGAGTGAATAAAGTGAAAAGCAAAATATACAAAATGATTTATATGAGAGAGACAGAATATTATCCAAGAGTAACGCTCTGAGTTTTCGAACACGCCCTTGGTATGAGCGGCTTGCCGCGTTTGAGAAATTTGAAATCAAACGAATGCGCATCCGACCTTGAGACAAGCTCCGGGTGTGAGTACTGCATGTGAGTACATATTTTCGCTCGTACTTCAATATTCAGTGAGGCTTCTGTTCCTGCTATTTTAGGAATGTACATTTTCATTTTTATAACGAAATCGTAAGATCGGCGAGACGTTCATGTTGTTCAAATAGGTGTCAACATCACAATCGGTCAGACAACCATTAGACATCGTACTCTGGTAACAGAAATAGAAGATGAAGCCACCCTTGGAATGGATATCATAGGTGCTATGGATTCCAGCTAGATTTAAAGCGTGGTGTCATGACAGTCAACAATGAAGAGCTAGTGTTGCACCTAGTGAAGGAGAAGATGTAACTGCGCGTGTTCTGTTTGCTGAAAATACTGTGCTACCAAGCCGAACTGGGAACTGAAGTAATCGTAAATGCAAATTTAGATGGTGTCTTGCAGGAAGGAGAAGTAGTGCTGATGGAACCAAGCAGCGACGACCCAAAGGTTGTACGGGGAATTTTAGTCGGAAAGATGCTGTTAATGGCAAAGGAGACAGTGCCAGTTCGCATAATTAATGTGAATTCTTACCCCGTCGACATCAAAAAAGGTACAACCTTGGGGTTGCGATGGTTTCTTCTATCTCCCCCGGACAAGACTTGAAAACCTTAGGAGGATACTTGGCAATATGCGATGAAGCCGAACGAATCATCATCGTCATCTTCTTCAAGATATGACCAGACTATAGCTTGTCGCACTGCGTTGCAGCCGACTTAAGAATGTCCAAAAGAATAGCCCAAATATTGCAAAGTTTACAAGAGGGAAAAAAATTATTTTCAATTTTACAAAAAAAATGTCAAAAAAAGGCAAAAAAATTGGGCTTGTTTTATAACTAACATATCTGTATTCGAATCTACGTCGTAGCTCCTTATAACTGTTACGGATTTCTTGAATTGTTAAAGATGCATAAATTCTTCTGTCATGAAGTGATAACTTGTATCACAACATTGTTGCAACGTTAACATTTTTGGCAACGAATCGCACTCTTCTGTTATTTATTTAATTTGAATTCCAATTTTTTCAAATTATACGTTCGAGTATACGTTTTGTTTACAGTAAAATTAATGAGAAAATCATTGGTTAATAATTCTCTTAATTAGTAAGCAAAATTTTGGGCCATAAGCATTGTAAAATAACTAAGAAAATTATGATTTTCTTATAGTAATTATTATATAATCTCACTTTATATTTTACACGTTACGTTTATATGTAATGAAAACTTTTTATACAAAATTGCTAAGAAAAATATTATTTTGCTTTGTGCGGTATAGGAAAAGAGAAAGAACTGTAAAGGCGAATCGCCACTTCTTCAAAATAAAACAACAATTTTGTAGTCTTCAATTAAAGAAATGCGAATTACAGAACAGATTCGTCCCGTACCCTTGATTCAGACATTTCAGATTCTAATTCTCAATATCAGCATCCTGAAAATTAAATTTCTGATCCCGAAAGACTCGTTCAAGTATGTATGTATAAGTTATAAGTACATAATTTTCTTCAGTTCCACTCACTCGTTTAATCTAATACATGCAAATACTTTTTCAACTCTAATTTCTACCATGTTCTTACTAATATTTTTTGGAGGTGACGTTGAAAAAAGTTCGATTGATTGTATGTAAATCCGTGCAATACGAGTAACATAGAAACGACAATATAAAATATTTTCACAAAATCTTGTAAACGGGCACTAAATAGCGCACAAACACTTTACGTTTCGCTAAACGTTTAAAAGATTTTGTGATACAATTTTCATCGGACAAGAACCAGTTTTAATTAAAATATTTTCGTTACAGATCCCAAAACCAGACAAGTAATACAAAGAAAGTATAAATCGTCTATGGTAAGTGACGTTCGTATAAATTGCTGAAAAGTTACGTTTGCCTTTTTATTTGCCGTTAATTCGTTTTCCCGCATGTAATTGTTCATTTTATAGGCTAGCCAGATGCTATTATCTCTTCACCGAATATTTTCGATATGCATGGCGCAGAGAATTCACGAGTTCGTTCCTCCATCAGCATGAATTTTTAGTTTTTAGCGTAAGGCTTTTGATAATCTTTTATTTATGCTTAATACATTCACACATTACCTAGAGTAATGTGTTGTATGTCAATATTTAATTCTTTCATTTTAATTATAAAAAAAGAGGGAAGAACTTGGAATATTATTCCTTTTCACATTTAGACATGTAACTTTTTTAAACAGTATACAGAGCGATTTACAAAATCGTTTTGTTACTATGGGAATAAACAGGAGATAAAGATTCAACTGCGACTGAACGTTTGTCCTTCTTTTGCGATATTATTTGTGAATATTCGAGTAGCTTTAATTAGAACTTTAATATAATTTATTTAGGCGGACCAAATCTGCTACGCAGTGTTGTGCGTATTTTCCTACGTGGCTGCCGGAACAGAAAAGCGACTTCAGCTAGGAAAATCACTCGCACCACCGACTGGACCTCCATCTCCCATGTTAAACATACCGACGATTGCAAAACCTCAAGAGTCCACAAAAGAGTCCCCGCCAAAAGAAGAATTAGTATTAGGTAAGACGATACCAACACTAACTTACGAAGCGGGAAGTGTCACACCAGTAGGTGGTCCACCATCGTATCCACCCCCTGCTTTACCGCCAGGTGTACCACCACCTGCACCACCTCCAGGTTCGAGAAGCTTCGGAAGTCCAGCTCAGCTTTCCGGTACGAGACCGTTGAAGCCACCCCCAGTCCCCAGTAGAAATTTACCCCCCGGCCTTTCATCACCTCAACCGCCGCCACGTCCGAAGTGACGTCGTAATGGCAGGTATTCTCTACCTTTTATCTACGGAGATGATGCATGTATTATGCCTTCCTGTTTACCATGGGTATGAGATACCTCTTTACAAATTATTTATAAATTTTGACGTTGCATCATCATAAAGTACGAAGAGTTGTTCTATTTTTAAACTGAGATGATTTTTACGCACACAAACGAGTGCTTGTAATGACAGTATTTTCTGTATTATGAAACTAATATGCTTTAATATGTAGATAGATATAAATGGTCCGAATAAAGATAAATATCCACGTCGCTCGTAGCTTTACACAAAATATTTTCTTTTATTATAGAAGCTGCAAAAAATGGAAAAATAGTTGGTATAGTTGAAAAAAAAAAAACTGAGAAACTTATAATCTTCACTGATATTAAATATGTTAATATTGCACCAACAATATTTCTGGATTTTCCTATTTTTTGTGGCTCAAAAGTTTTAAAAAAATTATTATTTATATTTACGTTTCATTATTATTGTAAATTGGATTAAATTGACTTGACTGTGTTCACGAGGGTTATTTAACAATTTAAATAATAAAATACTCCAAAGGTAATTGTATGTGTACATTGTAGGTACCCTGACGGTGTAAAAAATGTTCTCCTTTTAGACTTACTGTTATTACAGAGTTAGTTTGTTATTTAAAGATATTGTAAATACAATAATTATAATTACCTAAATAGGTATTTGAAAAATTCACACCAAAGATTCCTACAATAACTTGTAAGACAAATAAATGTTTGTAAAAAGAGACGGCAATAAATTTGATGTTGTTCGTTCTATCACGTAAAGAAGCGGTGTTTATCTTTTCTAGCAGGTCTGCTGCATATCGTCTATGGATTACCTACGTATTGTTGTTGAAGATAAATAAATTTTCCTTTAGTAGTACATAGATATACAAATAAAATGTTACTTACCAAGAAAATCAGGAAGTGAAAAAAGTTGTTAAATTGTACATACAGGCTCTTACAAATTCGAAGCACATCATTGGGACCTCGAAAACGTTAAGAGATACAAAGTCGGCTAAATTAGGGCAAAGTTGCATATTTTGGTGCTCAATAATAATGAGCTCTTTACGATGATATCATTTTACCATTCTCGTTCTGACCATCATCAACTTCATTTTTTCTTATGGCCGGCAAATTGAATTTTAATACCATTAAAAGCTCTTTCTTTTGAATTTTTTTCCTTGTATCACATATCCCTATTTAACAAAGTGAAACAGTTATAATTGCAAAATAATTGTTAAAAAAATAAAATAAAAACACTGTGCTGGGAAGACAAAAACAGAAGAACTTTGATATTCCTTATCTCATATAGTGACATAAAAGCTGATCTTTTGTTAGAAAAATGAATGTTATGAATTCAAGAATGAGGTAAATTTAAAAGTTTATCGTCCTAATAACAATTTAGTAATAGGGAGAGGAATTTACTTCCAACAATGTCCAGAAAGACGACGATTAAGCAATGGTTGATTAAATTTGTTATTAAATTATACATTTTTATTATTAAAGCAAGAAAGTACCAGATTAAATTATATGTATGAATTTAGAAAACTCGTATATCTTAAAAGATATTGATGCTCGAAGAAACGTTCAATTTACAAGAAAGAATGAGAGTTTAATGATGAGCTTTAATGGTAAAAAATTATGTATAATTTAAGTACCTACTACTGCTTTATCGAAATCTCTCTCAATATTGCTGGAAGTAAGTGTCTCTCGCTCTTACTAAACCGTTGTTGTTAGTCAATGTTGTTAGCACAATAAATTTTAACAATTTCCGTTTTTCTTGGATTTCTTTGGAGCATTTATTTTTATATACGTAGGTATAAAAATTTTACTAAAATCAGCTTTTATGATATACGAAATAAAACTCCGAAAGTATATTAAAGCTTTTTTCGCCTTCACGGCATACTATTCTGTGCATTGTCATTTTCAACAGTTTCTTGTATTTGCAGCCATTTTACTTTATTAAATCTGAATATCTGATATATGGAAAAAATCTGCAAAAATACGTCTATTTAATGATATTAAAATCCAATGTGGCGGCCACAAAGAGACGAAATCTAATTAATGGTATCATCATAAAGAGCTCAGAAAAGTGTCTGTAGAATGTATTAATTTTCTTGTGTCTCATGCAATAAATAACTTCAGAAAAAAATTAAAAAGGAAATTACGATTTTCGGTCCTTTGGAAATATTTCAAAAACTGCAAATCGTAGAAGATTTTTCAAAACGGACTAGCTATTAATGAACACCAAAATACGCAACTTTGCCCTAATTTAACTTGACTTTGTATCTCTTACCGTTTTCGAAATCCCAATGGTAAGCTTCGAATTTGTAAGAGCCGGTGCAGTATATTTTCATACCATATGTACAAATAAATTTTTGATAAAGATAGGCCATGGAAGACAAAGCGTTTGCCTTACATTACTACGGCAATTTATTTATTTACTTGACAATTTATGAATCGAGAACATGATGTCAGGGCCGTCTTCAGGCGCAGTGCCTAGGGCTTGCGAAAATTTTTGGGGTTTATGACAAAAATATTAGAATTAGGAAGGAAAATGGTCAATTATCAAATCTTATTATTAAATTTTCTTTAATTATCCTGTAGATCACGTTAAGATGTTGAAATAGTATGCATATGCATAATTTTTGAGAAACGTGACCTTGAAATTTGACAACAGGTATAAATTATGGCATTTTAATTTTTAAAAATCTCTATGAAAAAAGAGATTAAATTCTTGATACAGCAGTCAAATGTTTTCATTAAAACGTTAATGCAAAGCGATTTAAAATGAAAAAGAAATGGATTCCTACGAACATGTTAAGAGTTTAATCTTTTTTTTTGTAGTATGAAGGTATTTCAAATGTTAATCTTTTCTTATTCTTGGTCAGAGGTTTCATGCTAATTTTTCGTTTTAGTATGGGACTTTCCTCGCGTTTTTTTTAATTTTTGAAAAGCTTTCTTGTTATGTAGAACTTCTTCATAGAGATTGAAATTGATTGCATTCCTCATCATCAAACATTATTTCTTGAAATTAATTATACTCATTATAATGTTGAGGTTCTTCTTAATATCGTCACTTTACACAGTACAACACTAAAACGTTTAAATCCAGCGTTTATTCTTAATTTTTATTTCCTATACTTGACAATGTCTAAATCTAAGAGCACCTCCAGAATATTCCGAGCTGAGCGAGCGCGATCTTTTTCATCTGATCTGTATTTGCTGAACGCTTCAGATCTGTCAAAGTAAGCTCTACTTTTCATTACCGAACGATTCTGAGGTGATTGATGAAAAAGATCGCATTGCCGAACACAGCTACACAAGTTTTGCGATTTAATTGGGATTTGGGATTACCGATCATGTTACAAATTTCTGAGCGAGCGGGATGAACCACAGTTCTAAAGAACATGATTCGCTTAAAATTTGCAGCTTTGATTCGATCATTTTGAGCAAAAGAAGCCCTATTGCCCTAGTTAAGTAAAATCGAAGTTTAATTTGCCACATTTTACAGCTTGACATGCCACTAACCTCATACCTCTACGACATACGTTTACACTTCCATGGCCTACCTTTATCAAAAATTTATTTGGACACATGGTACAAAATCCATTTGACATAAAATCATCTAAAAATACATAATTCTTAGACATTTGAACTTTATAAAAAGTCGCATAAGGTCCTTTAAAAAAGGATGGAATTTTATAGGACTTCGGCCATTTTAATTTAATTTAACTTGATTAATTTTTATCAGAATTTTTAGATTCGTCTACTTTTTTGGATACATCTTAGGGTGTCTGAACTGAAAACGCTTTTAAGTGATTTTTAATGAATTTTGAATCTAGACGATTTTTTTTTTAGAATTTCCTTTGCCTATTTTTAGAGAATCTTGAAATGAAATACCTTTTTGGTAGTATCTGTAACTATACAGTGTGTTCAAGGATTTTCTGCAATAGTCGAGTGACGTGATTTTGATATATTTTTCACTGTTTCTTTTGTTTTGTGTTGCCTTTATTACAAAATTGAAACCGCAATTAATTTGGCCTTATACATTATACATTTCTTACTACGAAAATTTTTATTAATTCTAAATATGGAAGAAAGTATTCAATTTAATTCTCACTCACCTCTACGCATTTTCTAGCTTGTATCTAAATTCCCCTGTACACGTTAATTAACGGTACAGAAACAAGTTTCGTCAAACTTTTGGACTATTTTTTTTAAGTATTAATTGTAACATAAATAAATCCGCTACTGCAATGTGATCTTAGCTTAATCTGATAAGCACTTAAGGAATAATGGATCGATTCTTTCATATCTATAAGCTTGTTCGGGTTCCCGTGAGGACACGTGCAAGTCCAGAACCGTCAGGAACATGCGCATAATAAAAGAACTGCGCGTTTCTTTGTTGTGCACATGCGAACAAGCCTTTATAAGAACCGTAAAGGTAGCCACACAAAGAAAGCAGATTGCCTGCTTACTGGTAATCGGCGCCGATAGGTTCCAGTTTTAAGCACATACGGATACAGAGTGAAAGCCGATCTATTGAGAAAAATCAGGAAAATGACCTACTTTCATTGTGTTATAACTTATTTAAAAAATATGCATTCATTTTAAAAGTTTATAAATGCCCATCGGCGCCGATTGCCGGAAAGCAGGCAATCCGCTTTCTTTGTGTGCGTACCTTAAGATCTGTAAGCCTATAACCTCAAATATTCAAATATGGAATTTTGAAGTTCTCATAAAATATGAGTTCTCCAATTAGTAAGCATGTTTCTTAATTTTAAAATCATAAACGAGGCATTTCGAGAATTTTTCTATCATTTTTGTAGGTTTGAATGCAAGCAAAAACATTTATAAAAACTAACTTTTTTTCCTAAAACGTAAAATAAAAAAGTTTTTCCTCTACTGCAGAAAATTGCGGACAGTTTACATTTTTAGAGAATTTCGAATAATATTTTAAATAAACATACGGGGTTTTAACAATATTTTATCAATTTTTTATTTAAGTACATGAATCACTTGATCCAAAAGTTACATCTCATGTAGGCTACTTCTCTTAAACCTGGATACATATACCCAAGGATACTAAACTCTTTATAGAGACCATGCACATGCGAAGCCAGCGCCACCAATGACCATATTCTGCATTAGTGGTATGAAAATACGAGTTGTTTCAAATTATTAGTGTACATTTGAGCTTGAATATTGTTATGTATTTCAATACCAGGAAGCTCAAGTATTATGTACTACAATCGTAAATTGTCATAAGAGTGATGTTATTCCCATGCAATGAGTCTCAAGAAATGTTTTCATATCACTAATTCACAAATCACCACGCCAGGCGGCGCTGAACGCAGAGATGTGCATGGCGCCTATAGGATGGCTCATTCCCTATGCTGCAACGTAAGTCCGTTCCCCTCCACACGTGACGTCACTAACGGGCCTCGCTTACTTAAATTTCCGGATGGTGGCGTTTTACGTAAAAAACATTGTTTGAAATGTGCACAACAGAGAATTTCTAACTCTTAACAAATTATTTTCGTATTTCAAATTTCAGCAATTTCATAATTTCTTTCAAACACCATTTAATTGTCACAGGTCACAGCACATTGATAAAACGTTAGTACCATAAAATACCTGCAGATGTCGTGACCAAATTTTGAATTCGCCAGTTCTTCAATAATTTGTTTCATCCAAGTAAATATATTTTTGTTTTCAAATTGTAAATTTCTTGTTTAAATAAAATTTTATCTTTGCAATAAAAGCTGCAGTCTTGTTGAAACGATGGGAATGGAAAACAACTCTCATCGACGGGTAATCGCGGCGTTCATGACCGCGCTCTCTAGTCTGTTCTCGTACCCCCTCACAATCCTCGACGCGACAGTGGGGGTAGGCCCGTTAGCTACGTCACGCGGGCGGCAGACGGATTTCAGAGATTGAGCCATCCTTATACAGTTAACCATCCTTGACATATACCCATGAAATAATAAATATTGTGCCTACCCTCATAGCGCTCTCTCGTAGCTTATTTATTACTGTATGTATATAAATTATTTTTTAATTCGTCTGTAATTCTAAATTCTTGATATTGTTTTGAATTTAATAAAGCAATATTAATGTCTCGTTATCAACAGATATATTTATTGTCAGTGAAGCTTGTGTAAATGATATTTTACATGTTGGAATAAATATTATTATTAGCTAAATTATAGTTCTTATTTCTAAAATGTTCCTTTACTGTACCTCATCAAAAAACAAACAATAAACTATACTGCAAGTGTAATTCAAAGTCTAGTCAGTGAAAACCATTTTGTTAGGTGTTGGGGGAGGGGGGTGGTAATTTATTTAATGTTAGCTGTTGGGGTAGCTTATTTATTTATTTATAGTCTACAGTGCTCGCCAAAAAGTCGTCATCAAATGGGAAATTTTATTTCTGATTTTTCGAAAAAACTTTTTACGACAATAATTTATTTGTGCTTGTCTGAAAACCTATTTATTTTTACTTAGAAAATAACGTTTTTCGAAATTGCCAAGATCTTAAAATTGTTATTTCTTGGAAATTAATCCAGATTCCAACGAGATTTTTTTACTGCGTATTAGTTTTAGCTTTCTGAACAATCTCGAGCAAATAACGCTTTTTTCTTTAACTTCCGCAAAAATTGGTTTTTCAATTTTTGAACTTTTCACAAAATTTCAGATATGAAAAACTTAATTTTAAATTTCAAATAACTTTGGATGAAAACTTCAAAGATTTGTAATTGAAAAAAAAAATACAGAAATGTATTTATTGCTTTATTTCGTAGGGAAGTAATGCCGTACTTGTTAGGTAAACCAATTCTTAAATTATTTTAAATTATATTTAATTATATTTAATTATTATTATATTTAATTATTATTATTATTATTATTATATTTAATTATTTTATTTGTTAAAAATAATTTAAGAATTGGTTTATTGCTTTAGATATTTTATTATTTACCGAAAAGTAATATTTGTGCATAATCGCAACTCTTTTGTTGCTATATGCTTTCGAGGAGAAATATTTTTTAATGATAATTAACAGGGGTTGGAATGTCTTCTAAAAACTCTAATCTACTTCTATCAATGAATTCCTGTCATAAAAACCCCATAAACGTTCTTTTACAACGACCTAAATGAGGAGAGTTTTTCCCTATGTAGTTTACGTAAGGTAGGTACTAAATGAACACTTCGTACAGGTAACGCAATCCCATTCCTCTCGTGAGAAGATTGAGAAACAAAGATAACAGATATAATTGTCGCAAGTCCAATAAGGAAGACAACAGATTTAGGGAATTCTGTTTACCGCAATGTCACTGGTTTCAATTTAAAAGTGTATTAGGTTATGTCTAGTTAAGTTATTTACCAATCAAAAAGTTATTTTAAGAAGTGCAGAATTTTTCTTTTATGAAAAAGGCGGAATCATTAAATGTCATGCGATAAAAGTTTGGGATGCGATATTTAAACTCAGTTTTCTTAACCACTGACAGTAACTTTGACAAACGTCACTTCAAATATTTCCAACTGTTTTTTATCCCTAGATAAGAAGAATGTGCGACAAGGATAGATATAAAAAATCACTAAATGCGTTACCTCTATACGAAGTATGTTGATTTAGTACCTTAAGGGTTATTTCACAATTTTTTTTGGGTTTTTGTGTTGAGAATATGTGTATAAATTTTTATTGGAAATTATAGACCGCCTAGAAAGTACCTATCTGGAATTTTTAAAAAATAAATGACACATTTCAATAAAAGTTCTTTGATTCAAATTAGGTTCAATATCCAGTATTTTTGCATCTTGAAAATTGATGTGATGGTCCAGTTTATTGGCATGTTCAGATAAAGAGCAAGCAGAAGGTCTGACTCTAATATCACTTTTATGTGAGATTAT
The DNA here is from genome assembly GCA_958336345.1 of Dorcus parallelipipedus. Classification (NCBI taxonomy): domain Eukaryota; kingdom Metazoa; phylum Arthropoda; class Insecta; order Coleoptera; family Lucanidae; genus Dorcus; species Dorcus parallelipipedus. The sequence continues at coordinate 19,439,730 of OY284481.1, forward strand.
TCTGGAGTGAAGAGTTCTGGATGTTTGTCCAATATAAATAGAATCACAATCAAGACATGGAATTTCATAAATAAAATTAATTTGTTGGAGTTTGTCAAAAGGATCTTTAACTTTAGTAAATAAGGCCTTAATTGTTAATAAATTTTTTGTTGCAATGTGAATGTTTTTGTTCTTAATTACTTTTATTAGTCGAGATTTAAGATTAGGAATAAATTTTAATGATCTGAAAACTTTATTACCATCATTTAATCTTGAATTATTATTTATCTTGTGATTGGGGTTCTATTCTTTGCCGAGTATTGAAAATTAATTTATTGAGCATTGCATTAGGATAACTATTCTTTAAAAGAATGTTTTTTAGTTTATGAAGATTTTTTATCGACAAGGAGGGATGAGAAATCTTTTCTATTCGTTTTTTTAATCCTAAAATCATATTAATTTTTATTCTGTGTGGATGACAGGAATGAAAGTTTATATAACGTCCAGAACTAATGGGTTTAGTATACCTACCAATCAATAATGATTGTATTGTTCTGTGAGCGTGTAACTTTCGTGTCCAAAAAAGGAACACTTCTGTCTGTTTCTCTTTCAATGGTAAATTGAATATTAGGATTATAATTATTAAAGACTGTTAAAATTTCATCAATACCTTCTTGAGGAACTAAACAAATAATGTCATCAACATATTTCTTAAGCCAAGGTATTTCAAATGATAACTGAGGTATGCAATCATTTAATAAATCATCCATTACATATTGGGCAATAATTGGATTTGTTTATAAAAAGTATTATTAAACTTAAAATAAGTAGATTCAAGAAGGAATTTGATTATCATTATCATTTTTTCTTTAGACAGATTACATACCTTAGTTATTTCTTCCCAGTTTTTTTTCAATACTTTGCAAAACCAATTCCAAAGATATATTGATAAAAAGTGAGACAACATCTAGACTAATAATTTCATAATTAATTGGAACTATTCTGTTATTAGCAAATTCAGAAAACTCAAAGGAATGTTGAACATAATATTCATTACTTTTATCATAGGCATTTTTATATAGGCATTTTTTATTGCTGACATATAGTTTACATCAAGAGAAGCAGGTATGGCTGGATTAACTAACGAAACAGCAGAAGCTTTAGTTTTCACAGCCAGAAGCACATCTCTCTGCATCCCATATTTGATTCGTGATTTAAATTTTCATTATGTGTTAACCAGGTGTTTTAGTTCTGATGCTATCGAATCCATTTTTGCAAATATTCGACTTCGTGGTGGTTCAAATGACTTGACTGATTGTAGAGCAGCTGAATATGCACTCCGGCAAATTTCAAAAAGTGGTTTGATTGAAAATGTAAACACCAGTAACACGATGAGTAAAGTTCATTATGCCAGCACTGCAAAACTTGGAAATATTCAGGAAAATTTAGAAGATAGTGAAATTAGCATTACCTTAAGCAAGATAACAATTAAGAAATTGCAGATGATGAAGGAGTTTGAAGGCAGTTATTTAGGTTCTCTTTCGATTGAATCTGCAGCAATTGCATTTTTATGTGGATATTTAATCATGAAAGTTGAAGAGTCTGTGGAATGTAATTCATGTTTGTTTACTCTGCATGATGATTCTTGCAAGAAAACCAGTCCTCTCCTTGACTTGATCTATAACCAGGACAGAGGAAAACTGAATTATCCCTCTGAAAAGTTTGTTGGCTTAATTCATTATGTAATACAAGTTATCCTAGAGATATTACCAAGCTTCATAAAATTCATAAAACACTACTTTCCCGCTACTGGCGATTCCTGGCTACTGAAGCACCATTTTCTGGCGACAGTATGATTAAACTATCTGGTCACCCTGCAGACTTTGTGTAGACTGTGACGAAACGTCAAAACACCTCGCCGGGTCACAACTCCCACCGTGGTGTTCATTTTTGAACGCAACCCTGCACTGGTTGCAATCAGAATGTCAGAATATTTGCATCTTGCTTTAACTTCCATTTAATAGTATGAGATGAAAATACTCTGAGTGCACAAGATACAATCAATTGAAAACGCAATAACTGATATGTTCTGCTGGATTAGCCCGATGCGATCCAATTGTGCCAAGAATTGGCAACCCTGAAAGAGACGGAAGATAGATTCGGCCATTTTATTTCCTTCTAGCTTTCGTATTGTGACACAAAAGTAAGTCTAATCTAATTAGTTATATTTTTACATGATTCTTTTGTATGAAACACATTGAAGAAAGTAGTTTGTGTGTACACAGTTAATTTCAATTACAAGCTTCAATATTTTTATACCAATGCAACACACGTGCAGTTGACTTGAGGTTATGTTGTTTCAGGTAACAAAATGACAAATTCTAAGGGTTATCGTCGCGGTACAAGAGACTTATTCTCCCGCAAATTCCGTAAACGCGGAGTCATCCCGCTCTCTACGTACATGCGAACATATAAAGTGGGAGACATTGTTGATATAAAAGGTAACGGAGCAGTCCAGAAAGGTATGCCATACAAAGCCTACCATGGTAAAACGGGTCGTGTATTCAATGTAACAGCGCACGCTTTGGGAGTCATCGTAAACAAACGTGTACGAGGTAGAATTATTCCTAAACGTATCAATGTGCGTATAGAACATGTTAAACATTCAAAATGCCGTGAAGACTTTCTACAACGTGTGAAACAGAATGAGAAATTGCGGAAAGAAGCAAAGGAGAAGAAAATAAGAGTGTGCTTGAAGAGACAGCCCGCACAACCCAGACCAGCTCATATCGTCAATGGAAAAGATGAGCCGATAGTTTTAGCTCCTATTCCATATGAATTCATTGCTTAAATTGTATTTTCAAATAAAAAAAATACATTAACATAATGTTACGTTATTTTTGCAAAATTTTTGTTACCAAAATTAGTTTTAGGTTTTTCTAAAATCATTAGAGCCTGGTATTTCAGTCAGAGCTTAAACCGCTAAAACATGGCTAAAACCACTTTAGGTTCCTAAATTTGCGCCTACTCAGAACTGCTATTTTCGTATTATGAAAAAAATTATAAAATAACACTAAATAAACTTTATATCAGAAAGGAATAAATACAACACAAATTAATAAATATGCCACATATTAAAGTACAACAGGGCACGAGCATCTGACAGTTCAGTTTTACCCTTAAACTTAAACTAAATAATTTCAGTTAATTTTAGGTTTAGGGTTCAGTTTTTGGTTAAGCGTATTTCAGTGACGTGACGCATTGACATTAATTCATTTTATTTATCAGAAAATTTAATCCACAGACAGCGCATTATTAAATCTAGAAAGAGATGCGAATCCAACAAAATACGTCCCAAGTTTTTCATCGATATTTTAAGTACAGTTGAATTAAAAAAAAAACGGGAAATGAAATTTTTCCAACTGTAAATTTGGTTGCATTTGTCAATTCATTGTCTACTTGACAATACACACCTTTTAAGAAAATCTAAGCTATTTATTTAGAAACTGACGTAGCGTTAAATAATTCTAACCTATTTCTAATAGTCATTTTCACACTATGAAAATATTGAAAAAATGTGCCAATTCTTTTTTGACATTTCCCGTTTTTATTGATTTCAGCTGTATATTTGGATTATAGTTTAGTTAACCCAAAATTTAACTGATATAAGGGCGTATTCTGTAACTTATTAACAGGGGCTCAATTCTTGAAATCATTCGACAATATGTCGTATGCGACATGACGTCAAAATGACGTAGACTCTCACGCAAACCTATACAAATCGTTCGAGAATTGCGTCATTTTGACGTCATGTCGAATACGACATGCTGTCGAATGATTTCAAGAATTGGGCCCCAGGCTGTTAAAATTTAAGAATACATTAAAATTCAAAATAGAGTCTTATGATTGACTGTTACTACGGTAACAAAATTTAACAGTCCTTTAAATTTAACGTATTCGATGCAGAATACGTCCTATACTGGGCCTATATTTTACAAATAACAAAAAGTAAAAACATTTTTCAAAGGTAATGTATTTAAATGGCTTCTAGAAACTCTAATCTACCCCCTGTTAATTAGTTATTAGGGGCTATTCTGTAACTTATTTACAGGCTGTTAAAATTTAAGGGTAGGTATGTTAAAATTCAAAATAGTCTTGTGATTGGCTGTTACTATGGTAACGAAATTTAACGACTCTAAATTTAACGTCTTCGATGCAGAATAGGCCCTAATGTCACCACGGCACGGGGAATTCGTATCGTATGAAACGTCACAAATGTTGCCCCTCCAAACAGATGACTCGCAGTGTAGGTTCGTTATGGGTAATGCGATGGCTGGCAGAAAGTTGGACACATATGGGAAATTTCTTTATTATTGATTTCTCAGAAAAATTTATTCTTTATGAAAGTTCCTGCACCTTCCCAAATTCAAAATTCACTTGCGAAAATTTGAATACTCTTGTCACCCAGTAAACATGAAATATCCATGTGACATCACAGAAAGTCGAAAAGTAGTCACACTTGTAACCTTTCTTTGTGACGTGAATATGATATTATAATAGGTTTGTTTATTTGTATTCCTTGGAGTTACTCTAAAAGCGATAAAATGTAGTTTTTACGTGCTATTTGCATTAGCGACATTAGTGTCGGACAGAACGCGCAAGTTTTCTCGCATGTCTATCTGCACCTTTAGAGTAACTCCGAGCAATACAAATAAACAAAGCTAATGTGATATCCAAGCATGGGCGTAACCCGGGCAAATTAAAAATAATATGTACCTATACATACATATAATTATTAATAATAATTAACAGATGTTTAGCACTATGTATAGATATATTGGTTTTAAAAAAGCATAACATTTTTTAAGTATTCGAAAACAACAATTGCAGTCTTTAAGCTGTTGATTTCCAAACTTTCAATCACTTCTTTTATAATTGATTGCTCATTATGACATTTGCTAAACCATGAAATTCGGTCGTTTAAACTATAATTAACGTAAAAATAACTTGAAAAAAGACTTTAAACACAAGAAAAGTTCTATTTGAAAAATTTCGGTTGCTTGGTAAGTATTTGTAATAAACTGCAGGGGTTTTCTTACTCATGGAAGTATGAAAAATAAGACTTTTTAGTAACAAGCAAATATTATTTACGTTTGCTGATGTTTCGCCAAATATATTTTTGGCTTTTTCAAAGTGAACGGAAAAAACTAAACAATTTAGACATGAAGAGAACTTGAACTAAGACTCATTATTACAATAATTTTCACTTATTTTTATTATTATTATTATTACTCTCATTACTACTGATAATTTGTTAACATACAAGTTCTCTTTATGATATATAAAATTGTATAATCTCTTATTCACTTCGAAAAATTCAAAAATGTATTTGGCGAATCAGTAAACATAAACAATTAGTAAAATATTTGCTGAATACTAAAATCTTAATTTTTTTTTGTGTTTAACAGAATTGAACATTTTGTCTTCAAAAAAATTCGTAAAGGTATATTCATATTGCCGTATTTTGTTTTAATAGATTTGGAGAAATCTGGCACCGCATATTTCCACAACTACTGCTACCACCATCTGTGGAAGCCATAACACTTCAGTATTTTAAATCTTTTTTGAATATTTCTTAACTTTTTCGTACTTATACCTTCTGACACATATAATAACTACTGTTACGAATAATAAAGTTAAAATTTACATAGCGAAATTAGATACTAAAGCACTTCAGAGTTGCCAACATTCCACTAAACCTTAGTTAATAAATCGATTGGTTAAAAATGACTGAACAACAGTTTGAAAGAAAACTGTGGTTTGATGTTTAATATGTATTCTATTGTATATGTAATATATGTGCTACGGTGCTACGGTTCTGCTGTACAGAGCATGCTCGAGGAATCTGCTGTAATCAAAACCGATTTGCACAAAATGTTTCTAAAATTCTCATATGCTTTGACAGCAAGCAAGCATGGCCGCCTCGCATGGGATGACTGCAACGTTCCAATAAAAAGTTATGCTCATTTATAGTCAACTCAGCGGCCGTTATCTATAGACAACGGTCCGGCCAAAACTCGCGGTTTGTTCAGATCGATAGATTTGAATGCCCTCTTTCATACTCTGCAAGAAATTCTGGTGTGCAACGTTCCAATAAAAAGTTTCTATAGAAAACGGTTCGGCCAAAACTCGCGGTTTGTTCAGATCGATAGATTTGAATGCCCTCTTTCATATTCCTCGCGGTTTGTTCAGATCGATAGATTTGAATGTCCTCTTTCATATTCTGCAAGAAATTCTGGTGTGCGACGTTCCAATAAAAAGTTGTGTTCATTTATATTTTTTCTATAGATAACGGTCCGGCCAAAACTCGGGGTTTGTTTAGATCGATAGATTTGAATGTCCTTTTTCATATTCTTGAAGAGATTCTGGTGTGCAACATTCCAATAGTAAAAAGTTGTGCTCATTTATAGTCGACTCAGCGGCCGTTTTCTACGTACGTAAATTCTAAATTTTTACGTTTTTCCTGATTATCTTTAACTCTATATTTTTTCATTACTTAACCTCTTCTTGAAGTTGTCTATAATTGGCATCTCACACAAGATTCACTAGGTATTTACATCGTTCTATTCACTTATCACCTTTAGCACTCACAACACTCAAGGAAAGAAGTTCCTGGCTCCTGACAATTTCTCGTCGGATCTTGCGATTCGTTCTTTGGTCACATTTTTTCCATATGAAGTACCCTTATACTTAGCATCAGACCAATTAGCATTATTCCAATTTCCCACAAGGAAAAGCTCGTATTAGTAATTCCGCCACTATTTCCAGCTTGCGACACAATTATTTCCTTTTCTTCCCTCGACTGATTCGTGCCCATTGTTATTAAGAATGTTTTGTCGCAATTGAACTTTTACTTACATTTTGGATAACCGAATCTTCTCACTTCCTTGTCCGAATATAGCAGGATCGCCATGTAAAGATTTTACTTGTTTATTCCTTTTCTTATTTTATTCGAGTCTGGGGTGAACGAAATAGTGCCTTTCTTTAAACTCTAATTACACCTATATTTTACCCATCAACACAAGGTTCATGCTTACAATCTAAAGTCCTAGTTTCTACTGTTCGCAACAGCGCGTGTATTTCTTAACTACCAGTCAGCAATCTCGATCGGAATCAATGTCCTGTTGCTGCCCGATTTGCAAAACTGCTTACACATAATAACCCAATTTGTTACATTCCACTACATCCTTCTCGATCCTTGCAATCGAATTCCGAGATTATCGGTACTTTAACCAGAACTGTTTCCGATTAAACTAACTAACCGAATTTCAATTAGTATTTACTCTCGCAGTGCTGGGCCCATAACCTGTTGGTTTTCTTCAACTTGAAAACAGCATAGTTTGGTTTTAGTTTAGTTTATTGAACAACGTAAACGTAATGATATGTATAAAAAGTGCAGTTCTTGTTTTTTTACAGTGCAAAATTAAAGCTCAAAAAGGGCCTAAATGTTGCAATTGCGGCCGTATCTTTCGTCCAAAATGCATTGAAGGACTTAACTTAGAAGTTTTGGATGCTGATTCAGTTGTTTGTTGCAAGAAATCTAATTTCGATGCAAAAAAGTCAGCGTCAAACGGTGATCACAATATCAATTTAATTTTATCATTTTTAAAAAGTGATACGTTCTCGGAGATAATTAAGAACGCAGTTTCTGAGGAAATAAAGTATCTGCACAAAGAAATTATTTCCTTGCAAAATCAGGTCGATGTTCTCAAGTCTATCAACATCGATATGGTCCGAATGTTATCTGCTAATAATAATACAACTTTTTCCGCCTTACCGGCCTCGAGCGATGCCTCTGCTATTATGCAAAAAACAACTAAGCATCCAGTAAACACCGCAACTAAAAATAAGACTGAGAAGTTGAAATTGAATATCCCTCTAATCAGGGAAAATGTTGAATTAATTGGAAGTAAATCTTCACCTATTCATCATGAAAATTCATCTCCGCAATTTCCGAAGCCTAATTCTTCACTGACTACTTCACCGTCTAATTTACCGCAAGTTTCGAACGAGCAGTGGCACAAAGTTCCTCCAAGAAAACGCAAGTATAGCTCTAAATTCAATTATGGATCTGGCAGCGTAAATAATATCCTAATTCCGTATATTCCAAATTCTTTTATTCATGTTTCGAAAGTCCATTTAAGTTGCACCAAAGAGAAGCTGTGCGAATACGTAAAGTCAAAATTTGATATGGAATTTTTGTGCGATGAACTCTCGGTAAAATCTGGTAGTTACCGTAGCTTTAAAGTGGCTTTAAAATTGGAGTAAGTGCTACTGAAGCTGCTTCTTTACTAAATCTCGATTTTTGGCCTAAAAGCATCGCAATCAAAAATTTATTGCTTTTAATAAACGTGCAGGAGTTTCGTCAGAATCACAAATCGGCTATATGATCCCAAAATATGGAATCGGTTTAAAACCGTTGATAGTATAAGTAACCTGTACATTTTCTATCAAAACGTAACTGGTCTTAGAACCAAACTTGATGATTTTTATCAAGCCGTACTCATCAATGATTTCGATGTCATTTTAATTACGGAATCTTCACTGTACTCTGATATAAATGATAGGGAGTTAATTGATGACCGCTATGTCCTGTATCGTTGTGACAGATCGACTGTAAATAGTATCAAATGAAGAGGAGGTGGTGTTTTTATTGCTTTGAAACGCCATTTCGTGGCGCAAGTGCTACCAAGCAATCCTGGAATAGAAGAAGTTTTTGTTAAATGTGGCAAGTTCAGTACTATTATTGGGGCCGTTCCTCCTCAGTCCGAATGATTGGGAAGTTCAGGTAATCGGCACGACGGAATAGCCATGAATTTTTGAAAGCTGGCTGTCTGGACGATTTCGACCTCCCAGCCAGCTGTCTAGACGGTTCCTGCCTCGCAGCTTCTAAATATTGGGAATCGGCTTGACAGGTCTAGTTGCTTTCTCTTTCTCTTTCCAACAAAGTCAAGAAAGTCCAGGTAATCGGCACGACGGAATAGCCATGAATTTTTGATAGCTTTGAAAGCTTGTCTTGCGGAATAGGAAAAACGTTCAAATCTATCGATCTGAGGCACTTCCGAGTTTTGGCCGCGGCCGTTCTCTATAGAAAACGGCCGCCGAGTCGATATAAATGCACATAACTTCTTACTGAAGCGTTGCACACCAGAATTTCTTGCAGAACATGAAAGAGAACGTTCAAATCTATCGATCGAAGGCACTCCCGAGTTTTGGCCGGAACGTTTCTATAGAAAACGGCCGCGGAGTCAACTCTAAATAATAATAATAATAATAAAATGCCTTTTTCTACTTTGCGTTCACAATGAACTCATTGTGACACCAAAAACAGTTTCACAATGAAGCTCATTGTGACACTGTTTTTGGGGAAATTTTAGTCATTTTTAATTGAAAATATTTAATAGATTTTACAAAATAACTCAGTATTTATTTGTTACTTAACAATATACTCACAATGAAGCTGGATAAGAAAAATTAATAACTTGTTAATGTGACTTTTGATTAAAACGAAAGGTTTTCAGTGTTGCCACGCATTACAACTAAAATTCCCCATATACTAAGAAGATCCAATATTTTTCATATTTTTGTTCAATAAGTGACGCAAAGTAGAAAAAATAGTATATTATACACGTTTCACAAGAAACTTGTATACTAATATACTATTATTTTACTTGGCGGAGTTCAGCTATGCTGCTCTACCACTCAACCAAGATAAAGTATATAACTTACATAATACTTACTTATTCTATACGCATACTGTAGAACGTACAGTCAATTTTGCATGGAAAAGAGATAATCACGGTACCTTTTCTTAAAACTAGCAAGAGGCAGAGACCTAATCTCATGCGATAGAGAATTGTAAATTTGAACAGCATTATAAGAAAATGATCTTTCGAAAACCGAGGTAGTATGGGAAGGTATATGCAATCTACTAACGCGTCGTAAATGTTTGTCATGAAATAAGTGCCTGGGATTTAATAATGAGTTAAGATACGAGGGAGATGAAGTAATAAATACTTTGTGAATCAAACATGCTGTATGGAGTAATCTTCTGTTAGACATATTAAGCCAACCAGCTTCCTGCAATTTCATTGACACATGGTCTCTTCTCCTGAGTCCGTAAACAAAACGAAGGCAGGAATTCTGCACTCTCTGTACTCTCTGACTCGTTAAAACGTCTAAGCAGGGGCCATAGACAGCATCACAGTAATTGAAAAAGGACAACACCAAAGAATCGCATAGCTGTATTCTTAATCCTGTAGGAAGAGATTGCCGATTCATATACAAACGTCTTAATACCGAAAACGATTTTTGTATTAACTTATTAATATGCAACGTAAATCTCAAGTTACTATCAATAATTACACCTAAACTTTTAATTGTATCAGTAACTGAAATATTAGTATTATCAATGCTGATATTTATACTGTCTATGGCCCGTTGCCGGTCTTTGGTGCTACCGAAAATGATTGCAGATGATTTGTGTGGATTGATATTTAACGAATGGTTATTTGAAATCGTTACTAAATGCTGAATATCCTCATTAATTAAAATAGAAGCTGTGTGTAGATCGGTTGGTTTAAAACTGTAATAAATTTGAGTATCATCCACATAACAATGAGTAGAGCAAAATTTAATTGCTTTATGAAACTCTGATGTGTACAAAGAATACAGAATTGGACCAAATATTGACCCCTGTGGCGCCCCCGAATGTATAATTCGAAATGGAGATATTACATTATTTACTGAAACAGCCTGCGTCCTATTTTCCAAATAAGACTTCATGAAACGCACTGTGACGTCACTGAAGCTGAGATAATGAAGCTTTGCACACATCAATTCATGATTGATGGTATCAAAAGCTTTCGAGTAATCTATTAATACAACAGCAGTAAGATCACCTCTATCCGTAGCTCTTATAATATCATTTGTAACTTTAAGTAGCGTCGTGTTTGTACTATATCCGGCTCTAAATCCCGATTGTGAAGAAGGTAGCAATTGATTTGCTTGTATATACGTCTTAAATTGATCAACGGCAAGTTTCTCCAATATTTTAGATAAAACCGGCAATAATGAAATAGGTCTAAGGTCATTAAATGTATTCACGCGTTTCACTTTAGCAACTGTGACAATGAATAGTTTATAACATGCGTAATATATTTAGTCAACAACGGTAAGCATAGTTTTATCATCTGCATGGAAATACCATCATATCCACTAGCATTCGACTTGATGGATTTAATAGCCTTTTCTACATCCCTTTCAGATATAGCACTAAACGTAAACAACCGTTGATCGTCATTTAGACGATTATTTAAATAATATAATAAAGTGTTAACGTCAGCATTACTATTCATCTGATTCACTGTATTCAGAAAGAAATTATTAATATCTTCTGGATTATTAAAAGCTTCTGGCAGAGGTTCGTAAGATTGACTATTAGTGATATTTAATGCTTTCAAAACTTGCCATGTTAATTTTTGATTTTTTTGTCTACAAACATATTCTAAATATGCTTTCTTTTCTTGTCGTATAGCAGTGGTAACAGTATTTCGTAACAGTTTGTAATAATTCCAATCTGCATTTGTTTTGGAGTGCCGAAACCTGTTAAGCGCACTATCACGTAGTTTCATCATATTACGAACAACATCCGTAAGCCAGGGGGCGGGTGTCTTAGTTATTCTCACAGTTTTTAAGGGAGCGTATGCATTAAAGAGTGCCAAAATATTATTACTTAAAAATTCTGCTTTGCCGTTAAGATCAGTAATATCGAAAATGTTATTCCAGGGGATAGAACGCAGGCCATCATAAAATTTCTGGTAATCTAAATTTCGTAAATTACGACATGTATAAAAACGAGCACGCGGAATAGAAGCATTATAATTCAAATCACAGTATATCAATCTATGGTCCGTAAAGTGCACATCAGTTATGCCCTTGTCGATCACTAAATCAGGACTACTAACAAGTATAACATCTAATAATGTAGTGTTGCACACCCGAATTTCTTGCAAAATATGAAAGAGAACATTCAAATTTATCGATCTAAGGTACTCCCGAGTTTTGGCCGGACGATTTTGATTAATTAATTATCTTTTGAAAACTGGCACTACGTCACCTATAAATAATAGTAATAATAATAATAATAATAATAATAATAATAATAATAATAATAATAATAATAATAATAATAAAGGAGATCAGAATTAATTCACTCTTTACATATTACATATTTATAATATTAACTATGTGCACTGCTATGTGCTTGGAAAGACATGGAATCTGAACTAACATAATATGTACCGAGTGATTTTTAAAAATTTTTATCAACTCCTGCCATGAGATCTGAATGGCATGTCTTAGCTTAAGTGAAAAGTCCGTCATTGCACTCCTTTCTGCTGTTTTACAGTAAAGCTACGACATGCCGTCCAAATTCCATGGCAAGAGTTGATAAAAAATTTAAAAAATCACGCGTTATTTATCACTTCCAAATCGAACCATTTTTCTTCAATTTTGGTAAGTTACTCAAGATCTGAGCTAGTAAAAATCGACTTTTCCCGTACACATGACTCACAATAAAAATGACTTTCGACTTGATTACTCTTAAACGCACCGCTTCGCTTCAAATTCGCGTACGTTAGACACCGCCTTTTTCGCACCGCATCGCTAAGCTTCGCTTCTAATTCTCCTACGTTAGACATAGCATTAGACACAGAGTAATTAAGTGTTCGTAAAACTAGTACAATGTTGGTTGGAAAAACAATCTCTTGTTTTATGAGTTCTGTTAGTCTATTTTGGTTCATTGTTCACGCAATTCCATACTATGTGATTGATATCAGTGCTCTCATATTCACAATCACAGTCTGTAATGTACCTACCCAATTTGTATAAATGTAAATGAGCTGGGAACTAACCGTGCTCAAATTTCAATCGAGCGGTGGTGGAATAATAAAACCTAGATATTTTTGTTTTGCATACCAGCGTTTGAATTTAACCGATGGATGAATTACTGCATACTGTGTTATTTAGTTAGAAGCAATATTCCGCCAATGTTCATCCTATTCATCCAGAAAATTTTTGTTTTAAATCAATTAGCTAAGTCTTTCCAAAAAAATTGATGTTCAGATATGTCCGAACGAGAGCTAGCATATCTAGTTAAATGGACGACTATTTCGTTAGGAAGAATCCCAACATTTTACCCAATAGAATTCGATACTGACATCTTGCATATTTAAAAACTTAATCAGGGAAATTATTTTTAGTATCAGTATTAGTATTAGTATATTGCCAAGAGCTTGGAGCACGCTTTTCGAATTAGACATTATAATTAATCACTTTGTGACGCATAGGGTTTTGAGCGTATTTAATAGCTAGCAATATGACCTCTGCTTCAGTCATATGACTAGGAAGTCTAAATGCCCGTTTAATATTACTCAATGGATTGAAAGTACAACTGCAATCAATATAATTTTTAGATTCATCTGTATACAGGGTGATTCAGAATAAGTGCCCGACCCGTTAGGGGCGTATTCACTAAAGTCATACAGGTGCGAAATTGCAAGAAATAAATTTATTGGAGACATTTGAAAAATCAGCGTCTTGTGAGTCCTAAATTGAAACCGATTAAGTACCGCTGATGCCGTATTTATAAAATTACGTAAGAAAATGTTTATTACCGTCTAGGCATTTTTGCGCTTTCGTGACGTAATAAAGTTATTCCAGTGACCATCAACCAATTCACATCCGAATTTTCAATGAATTTTATCTCAAAAACTATGCATATTAGGCCCCCTATGCTTTTTTGCTTTGTTGCTAACTGCGGTTAACGGGTCGGACAGTTATTCTAAATCATGGTGTATAATATTATTGAATGTTCCAGAGTATAAATTATGTATTGAAAAATTACTCGATCATGAGTCTTCATCATCAGTTATTAACGTGTAACTACACATGCTTTAAGCTAAGTAACACTATAATAAACAAACCTGAAGACTACGCAGATTGTTGGTGGTTGACAGTTCTTTCTGCTGAATGTAGAAGTAAAATATTTCAAGTTTTTCTTGTGGAACACCCCGTACGTATGAAAATTATATGTATTAGGTAATTACATAAATTTTTCTTTAACAGAGCTGCAGTCAAGTGGGCAAAAAATGAAATTCTTTTAAAGTTTTTTTTTACCGAGCTTTCGGAATATTTTATTCCATTCACAAGGTTCCTTTAGTGAGTAATCAAAAAAGCTACTTCAAGGAAAAGTATTTGTAACATAAGAGTCCCAAATTAATTTCAAAATAAGCTTCCAAAATTTTTTGATAGATTGTTTTTTTTTCTTGTAAATTGAATGAAAAAAACAAGCTATCAAAAATTCTTGGAAGCTAATTTTGAAATTAATTTTGGACCTTTATGTTACAAACACTTTTCCTTGAAGTAGTTTTTTTTTTGATTACTCACTAAAGGAATTAATTATTAATATAGGCTTACTTTTGAGTACCATTTTATCGACCCTCAATTTCCGCAAAAAAAAAACAAATAATGATAACAATTAGAAAAAGCAGATTTGAATATGACGTGTGCTAAATTGCATTTCATTTGGTTTGTTTCGCAAAAACTGACAAAGGACTCGGACCATTTTCAAAGATAATGACTTTATCGAGGATTTCTAAAGCGATAAAATAGTAGTTTCTGGCACTCATCGTGTCAGTTCATGTAGAATAGGACATGTGTTGTGCTGGGCATTTTCAAAATGGACCTGGTTCGGGTTTTCCTGTTAACGGTTTTCCTCCACTACGGTAAGACCTCCAGTTGATTTGAATGTTTAAATTTGCCTGAATTTATTTTTGCTTTTAAGTGGCTTGTTATGGTATCCGCGTAGATACCTATAGTATTTAAAATAAAACAAACTGCTTTTCCAAATAAATAAAAATAACATAAACACATACTGATATTGATATCATCATATTAATATCATCAGTTTTTTTATTTTTTTAAAATTTTTTCTGAATTTTTTAAATTAAATTTTAATTTCCGGTTACGTGATTACTAATATTTCAATCTTCACGTTTCACTTGATTCTAGCTTTATTAAAAAAATTTCAATTTTTTAAAGAAACAACGAAACAATTCCTCAATAATTTTCTTAAACTCGATCGGACTTTTTAAAAATTAAATCAGATAAGTGAGATAACAAAATTGAAAGCACAAATTCATGGAAAACATTTGCAGATAACTGAACACAAAATAAGCCTTTTAAATTTAATTAATTAATTTCTATTTTCGCAGCTTCGAATTTGGAATGCGAAACATGCACTGGAAGAGAATGCGCAGACGACCTTATTTCGAAGCTCAAATGCACGAGGTTCATTCCGAAATTACCGTTTGATTTGGAAAATGAAAAATTCGACATTGAAAACGCTGTCTACGAATGTTTATCTCTGGAGTACGTGATAAGTAAGTTAACGATAAATTTCTGTAAAAATTAAAAAATTAATTACCTAAGTATTCAACTAACACGATAAATAAAGAAATATTAAAATATCCTGTGATCAGCAAATTAAAATTATTCAGCAAAAAACAAAAATGTTTTCGAAACTAGATATAGTTGAAATTCAACATTCCACATCTAACATAATTGTTTTCAGATAGAGAAACGCAAGTGCATAAACAGTGTTACTTCAGAGATGAAAATGTCGATGTATGCGAAAAAATAAGAAACGAACTACCCAGTCATGTCCGATTAAAAAATTGTGAACTAAAAACAAGAGACAATGAACAAAATGTATCTACCAAACAAGAAACACGAGTCTCAGGTGAATCTGCAAGTAAATTAAAGTCAATAACAGACCTATTTTCAGCAAGGAAAAGTCAAATGAAAAAAGAACAAGATCAGCTTTTACTGTCGTTAATTGAATTAACCAAAGATTATACTTCTGCTTCCACAACTAAAATGACCGTTACGACAACTGAAGAAACCGAAGCAACAACTATAGGCTATACAGGTGAATCAAAACTAACTGTATTAATAATAGAATCTTCAACGAGTACAGACGACACTTCAACGTCTACCAGTGAGACGGCCAGCACAATAGAGGAGTCGACCACAACAACAATAGAATTCCCGATACTAGACGAAATAGAAACAGACACGTCTTCTTCGACGACCACTACTGACACAACGAATCTAGCAGAGGAATCTTCGCCGTCACCTACAACAACGGAAGATTACTCCTCGTCCTCCACAACAGAAACCCCATCAGTAACAGATGAATACTCTTCGACTTCTAGTGCTGAATCGTCTACGCTAATGGACGAGTCTTCTTCCACGACATCTACAACAATACAAGGAATTTCCTCGTCCTCCACAACAGAAACTCCATCAGAAACACACGGATCCTCATCGACTTCTGCTACTGAACCGTCTACGCTAACGGACGAGTCTTCTTCCACAACATCTACAACAACAGAAGGAATTTTCTCGTCCTCCACAACAGAAAGTCCATCAAAAACAGACGAACCCTCATCGACTTCTACTACTGAGTCGTCTACGCTAACGGACGAGCCTTCTTCCACGACATCTACAACAGAAGAAATTTCCTCGTCCTCCACAACAGAAAGTCCATCAACAACAGACGAACTCTCATCGACTTCTACTACTGAGTCGTCTACGCTAACGGACGAGCCTTCTTCCACGACATCTACAACAGAAGAAATTTCCTCGTCCTCCACAACAGAAAGTCCATCAACAACAGACGAACCCTCATCGACTTCTACTACTGAGTCGTCTACGCTAACGGACGAGCCTTCTTCCACGACATCTACAACAGAAGAAATTTCCTCGTCCTCCACAACAGAAAGTCCATCAACAACAGACGAACCCTCATCGACTTCTACTATTGAGTCGTCTACGCTAACGGACGAGCCTTCTTCCACGACATCTACAACAGAAGAAATTTCCTCGTCCTCCACAACAGAAAGTCCATCAACAACAGACGAACCCTCATCGACTTCTACTACTGAGTCGTCTACGCTAACGGACGAGCCTTCTTCCACGACATCTACAACAGAAGAAATTTCCTCGTCCTCCACAACAGAAAGTCCATCAAAAACAGACGAACCCTCATCGACTTCTACTACTGAATCGTCTACGCTAACGGACGAGCCTTCTTCCACGACATCTACAACAGAAGAAATTTCCTCGTCCTCCACAACAGAAAGTCCATCAACAACAGACGAACCCTCATCGACTTCTACTACTGAGTCGTCTACGCTAACGGACGAGCCTTCTTCCACGACATCTACAACAGAAGAAATTTCCTCGTCCTCCACAACAGAAAGTCCATCAACAACAGACGAACCCTCATCGACTTCTACTACTGAGTCGTCTATGCTAACGGACGAGCCTTCTTCCACGACATCTACAACAGAAGAAATTTCCTCGTCCTCCACAACAGAAAGTCCATCAACAACAGACGAACCCTCATCGACTTCTACTACTGAGTCGTCTACGCTAACGGACGAGCCTTCTTCCACGACATCTACAACAGAAGAAATTTCCTCGTCCTCCACAACAGAAAGTCCATCAACAACAGACGAACCCTCATCGACTTCTACTACTGAGTCGTCTACGCTAACGGACGAGCCTTCTTCCACGACATCTACAACAGAAGAAATTTCCTCGTCCTCCACAACAGAAAGTCCATCAACAACAGACGAACCCTCATCGACATCTACTACTGAGTCGTCTACGCTAACGGACGAGCCTTCTTCCACGACATCTACAACAGAAGAAATTTCCTCGTCCTCCACAACAGAAAGTCCATCAACAACAGACGAACCCTCATCGACTTCTACTACTGAGTCGTCTACGCTAACGGACGAGCCTTCTTCCACGACATCTACAACAGAAGAAATTTCCTCGTCCTCCACAACAGAAAGTCCATCAACAACAGACGAACCCTCATCGACTTCTACTACTGAGTCGTCTACGCTAACGGACGAGCCTTCTTCCACGACATCTACAACAGAAGAAATTTCCTCGTCCTCCACAACAGAAAGTCCATCAACAACAGACGAACCCTCATCGACTTCTACTACTGAGTCGTCTACGCTAACGGACGAGCCTTCTTCCACGACATCTACAACAGAAGAAATTTCCTCGTCCTCCACAACAGAAAGTCCATCAACAACAGACGAACCCTCATCGACTTCTACTACTGAGTCGTCTACGCTAACGGACGAGCCTTCTTCCACGACATCTACAACAGAAGAAATTTCCTCGTCCTCCACAACAGAAAGTCCATCAACAACAGACGAACCCTCATCGACTTCTACTACTGAGTCGTCTACGCTAACGGACGAGCCTTCTTCCACGACATCTACAACAGAAGAAATTTCCTCGTCCTCCACAACAGAAAGTCCATCAACAACAGACGAACCCTCATCGACTTCTACTACTGAGTCGTCTACGCTAACGGACGAGCCTTCTTCCACGACATCTACAACAGAAGAAATTTCCTCGTCCTCCACAACAGAAAGTCCATCAACAACAGACGAACCCTCATCGACTTCTACTACTGAGTCGTCTACGCTAACGGACGAGCCTTCTTCCACGACATCTACAACAGAAGAAATTTCCTCGTCCTCCACAACAGAAAGTCCATCAACAACAGACGAACCCTCATCGACTTCTACTACTGAGTCGTCTATGCTAACGGACGAGCCTTCTTCCACGACATCTACAACAGAAGAAATTTCCTCGTCCTCCACAACAGAAAGTCCATCAACAACAGACGAACCCTCATCGACTTCTACTACTGAGTCGTCTACGCTAACGGACGAGCCTTCTTCCACGACATCTACAACAGAAGAAATTTCCTCGTCCTCCACAACAGAAAGTCCATCAACAACAGACGAACCCTCATCGACTTCTACTACTGAGTCGTCTACGCTAACGGACGAGCCTTCTTCCACGACATCTACAACAGAAGAAATTTCCTCGTCCTCCACAACAGAAAGTCCATCAACAACAGACGAACCCTCATCGACATCTACTACTGAGTCGTCTACGCTAACGGACGAGCCTTCTTCCACGACATCTACAACAGAAGAAATTTCCTCGTCCTCCACAACAGAAAGTCCATCAACAACAGACGAACCCTCATCGACTTCTACTACTGAGTCGTCTACGCTAACGGACGAGCCTTCTTCCACGACATCTACAACAGAAGAAATTTCCTCGTCCTCCACAACAGAAAGTCCATCAACAACAGACGAACCCTCATCGACTTCTACTACTGAGTCGTCTACGCTAACGGACGAGCCTTCTTCCACGACATCTACAACAGAAGAAATTTCCTCGTCCTCCACAACAGAAAGTCCATCAACAACAGACGAACCCTCATCGACTTCTACTACTGAGTCGTCTACGCTAACGGACGAGCCTTCTTCCACGACATCTACAACAGAAGAAATTTCCTCGTCCTCCACAACAGAAAGTCCATCAACAACAGACGAACCCTCATCGACTTCTACTACTGAGTCGTCTACGCTAACGGACGAGCCTTCTTCCACGACATCTACAACGGAAGAAATTTCCTCGTCCTCCACAATAGAAAGTCCATCAACAACAGACGAACCCTCATCGACTTCTACTACTGAGTCGTCTACGCTAACGGACGAGCCTTCTTCCACGACATCTACAACAGAAGAAATTTCCTCGTCCTCCACAACAGAAAGTCCATCAACAACAGACGAACCCTCATCGACTTCTACTACTGAGTCGTCTACGCTAACGGACGAGCCTTCTTCCACGACATCTACAACAGAAGAAATTTCCTCGTCCTCCACAACAGAAAGTCCATCAACAACAGACGAACCCTCATCGACTTCTACTACTGAGTCGTCTACGCTAACGGACGAGCCTTCTTCCACGACATCTACAACAGAAGAAATTTCCTCGTCCTCCACAACAGAAAGTCCATCAACAACAGACGAACCTCTCATCGACTTCTACTACTGAGTCGTCTACGCTAACGGACGAGCCTTCTTCCACGACATCTACAACAGAAGAAATTTCCTCGTCCTCCACAACAGAAAGTCCATCAACAACAGACGAACCCTCATCGACTTCTACTACTGAGTCGTCTACGCTAACGGACGAGCCTTCTTCCACGACATCTACAACAGAAGAAATTTCCCTCGTCCTCCACAACAGAAAGTCCATCAACAACAGACGAACCCTCATCGACTTCTACTACTGAGTCGTCTACGCTAACGGACGAGCCTTCTTCCACGACATCTACAACAGAAGAAATTTCCTCGTCCTCCACAACAGAAAGTCCATCAACAACAGACGAACCCTCATCGACTTCTACTACTGAGTCGTCTACGCTAACGGACGAGCCTTCTTCCACGACATCTACAACAGAAGAAATTTCCTCGTCCTCCACAACAGAAAGTCCATCAACAACAGACGAACCCTCATCGACTTCTACTACTGAGTCGTCTACGCTAACGGACGAGCCTTCTTCCACGACATCTACAACAGAAGAAATTTCCTCGTCCTCCACAACAGAAAGTCCATCAACAACAGACGAACCCTCATCGACTTCTACTACTGAGTCGTCTACGCTAACGGACGAGCCTTCTTCCACGACATCTACAACAGAAGAAATTTCCTCGTCCTCCACAACAGAAAGTCCATCAACAACAGACGAACCCTCATCGACTTCTACTACTGAGTCGTCTACGCTAACGGACGAGCCTTCTTCCACGACATCTACAACAGAAGAAATTTCCTCGTCCTCCACAACAGAAAGTCCATCAACAACAGACGAACCCTCATCGACTTCTACTACTGAGTCGTCTACGCTAACGGACGAGCCTTCTTCCACGACATCTACAACAGAAGAAATTTTCCTCGTCCTCCACAACAGAAAGTCCATCAACAACAGACGAACCCTCATCGACTTCTACTACTGAGTCGTCTACGCTAACGGACGAGCCTTCTTCCACGACATCTACAACAGAAGAAATTTCCTCGTCCTCCACAACAGAAAGTCCATCAACAACAGACGAACCCTCATCGACTTCTACTACTGAGTCGTCTACGCTAACGGACGAGCCTTCTTCCACGACATCTACAACAGAAGAAATTTCCTCGTCCTCCACAACAGAAAGTCCATCAACAACAGACGAACCCTCATCGACTTCTACTACTGAGTCGTCTACGCTAACGGACGAGCCTTCTTCCACGACATCTACAACAGAAGAAATTTCCTCGTCCTCCACAACAGAAAGTCCATCAACAACAGACGAACCCTCATCGACTTCTACTACTGAGTCGTCTACGCTAACGGACGAGCCTTCTTCCACGACATCTACAACAGAAGAAATTTCCTCGTCCTCCACAACAGAAAGTCCATCAACAACAGACGAACCCTCATCGACTTCTACTACTGAGTCGTCTACGCTAACGGACGAGCCTTCTTCCACGACATCTACAACAGAAGAAATTTCCTCGTCCTCCACAACAGAAAGTCCATCAACAACAGACGAACCCTCATCGACTTCTACTACTGAGTCGTCTACGCTAACGGACGAGCCTTCTTCCACGACATCTACAACAGAAGAAATTTCCTCGTCCTCCACAACAGAAAGTCCATCAACAACAGACGAACCCTCATCGACTTCTACTACTGAGTCGTCTACGCTAACGGACGAGCCTTCTTCCACGACATCTACAACAGAAGAAATTTCCTCGTCCTCCACAACAGAAAGTCCATCAACAACAGACGAACCCTCATCGACTTCTACTACTGAGTCGTCTACGCTAACGGACGAGCCTTCTTCCACGACATCTACAACAGAAGAAATTTCCTCGTCCTCCACAACAGAAAGTCCATCAACAACAGACGAACCCTCATCGACTTCTACTACTGAGTCGTCTACGCTAACGGACGAGCTCTTCCACGACATCTACAACAGAAGAAATTTCCTCGTCCTCCACAACAGAAAGTCCATCAACAACAGACGAACCCTCATCGACTTCTACTACTGAGTCGTCTACGCTAACGGACGAGCCTTCTTCCACGACATCTACAACAGAAGAAATTTCCTCGTCCTCCACAACAGAAAGTCCATCAACAACAGACGAACCCTCATCGACTTCTACTACTGAGTCGTCTACGCTAACGGACGAGCCTTCTTCCACGACATCTACAACAGAAGAAATTTCCTCGTCCTCCACAACAGAAAGTCCATCAACAACAGACGAACCCTCATCGACTTCTACTACTGAGTCGTCTACGCTAACGGACGAGCCTTCTTCCACGACATCTACAACAGAAGAAATTTCCTCGTCCTCCACAACAGAAAGTCCATCAACAACAGACGAACCCTCATCGACTTCTACTACTGAGTCGTCTACGCTAACGGACGAGCCTTCTTCCACGACATCTACAACAGAAGAAATTTCCTCGTCCTCCACAACAGAAAGTCCATCAACAACAGACGAACCCTCATCGACTTCTACTACTGAGTCGTCTACGCTAACGGACGAGCCTTCTTCCACGACATCTACAACAGAAGAAATTTCCTCGTCCTCCACAACAGAAAGTCCATCAACAACAGACGAACCCTCATCGACTTCTACTACTGAGTCGTCTACGCTAACGGACGAGCCTTCTTCCACGACATCTACAACAGAAGAAATTTCCTCGTCCTCCACAACAGAAAGTCCATCAACAACAGACGAACCCTCATCGACTTCTACTACTGAGTCGTCTACGCTAACGGACGAGCCTTCTTCCACGACATCTACAACAGAAGAAATTTCCTCGTCCTCCACAACAGAAAGTCCATCAACAACAGACGAACCCTCATCGACTTCTACTACTGAGTCGTCTACGCTAACGGACGAGCCTTCTTCCACGACATCTACAACAGAAGAAATTTCCTCGTCCTCCACAACAGAAAGTCCATCAACAACAGACGAACCCTCATCGACTTCTACTACTGAGTCGTCTACGCTAACGGACGAGCCTTCTTCCACGACATCTACAACAGAAGAAATTTCCTCGTCCTCCACAACAGAAAGTCCATCAACAACAGACGAACCCTCATCGACTTCTACTACTGAGTCGTCTACGCTAACGGACGAGCCTTCTTCCACGACATCTACAACAGAAGAAATTTCCTCGTCCTCCACAACAGAAAGTCCATCAACAACAGAGGAACCCTCATCGACTTCTACTACTGAGTCGTCTACGCTAACGGACGAGCCTTCTTCCACGACATCTACAACAGAAGAAATTTCCTCGTCCTCCACAACAGAAAGTCCATCAACAACAGACGAACCCTCATCGACTTCTACTACTGAGTCGTCTACGCTAACGGACGAGCCTTCTTCCACGACATCTACAACAGAAGAAATTTCCTCGTCCTCCACAACAGAAAGTCCATCAACAACAGACGAACCCTCATCGACTTCTACTACTGAGTCGTCTACGCTAACGGACGAGCCTTCTTCCACGACATCTACAACAGAAGAAATTTCCTCGTCCTCCACAACAGAAAGTCCATCAACAACAGACGAACCCTCATCGACTTCTACTACTGAGTCGTCTACGCTAACGGACGAGCCTTCTTCCACGACATCTACAACAGAAGAAATTTCCTCGTCCTCCACAACAGAAAGTCCATCAACAACAGACGAACCCTCATCGACTTCTACTACTGAGTCGTCTACGCTAACGGACGAGCCTTCTTCCACGACATCTACAACAGAAGAAATTTCCTCGTCCTCCACAACAGAAAGTCCATCAACAACAGACGAACCCTCATCGACTTCTACTACTGAGTCGTCTACGCTAACGGACGAGCCTTCTTCCACGACATCTACAACAGAAGAAATTTCCTCGTCCTCCACAACAGAAAGTCCATCAACAACAGACGAACCCTCATCGACTTCTACTACTGAGTCGTCTACGCTAACGGACGAGCCTTCTTCCACGACATCTACAACAGAAGAAATTTCCTCGTCCTCCACAACAGAAAGTCCATCAACAACAGACGAACCCTCATCGACTTCTACTACTGAGTCGTCTACGCTAACGGACGAGCCTTCTTCCACGACATCTACAACAGAAGAAATTTCCTCGTCCTCCACAACAGAAAGTCCATCAACAACAGACGAACCCTCATCGACTTCTACTACTGAGTCGTCTACGCTAACGGACGAGCCTTCTTCCACGACATCTACAACAGAAGAAATTTCCTCGTCCTCCACAACAGAAAGTCCATCAACAACAGACGAACCCTCATCGACTTCTACTACTGAGTCGTCTACGCTAACGGACGAGCCTTCTTCCACGACATCTACAACAGAAGAAATTTCCTCGTCCTCCACAACAGAAAGTCCATCAACAACAGACGAACCCTCATCGACTTCTACTACTGAGTCGTCTACGCTAACGGACGAGCCTTCTTCCACGACATCTACAACAGAAGAAATTTCCTCGTCCTCCACAACAGAAAGTCCATCAACAACAGACGAACCCTCATCGACTTCTACTACTGAGTCGTCTACGCTAACGGACGAGCCTTCTTCCACGACATCTACAACAGAAGAAATTTCCTCGTCCTCCACAACAGAAAGTCCATCAACAACAGACGAACCCTCATCGACTTCTACTACTGAGTCGTCTACGCTAACGGACGAGCCTTCTTCCACGACATCTACAACAGAAGAAATTTCCTCGTCCTCCACAACAGAAAGTCCATCAACAACAGACGAACCCTCATCGACTTCTACTACTGAGTCGTCTACGCTAACGGACGAGCCTTCTTCCACGACATCTACAACAGAAGAAATTTCCTCGTCCTCCACAACAGAAAGTCCATCAACAACAGACGAACCCTCATCGACTTCTACTACTGAGTCGTCTACGCTAACGGACGAGCCTTCTTCCACGACATCTACAACAGAAGAAATTTCCTCGTCCTCCACAACAGAAAGTCCATCAACAACAGACGAACCCTCATCGACTTCTACTACTGAGTCGTCTACGCTAACGGACGAGCCTTCTTCCACGACATCTACAACAGAAGAAATTTCCTCGTCCTCCACAACAGAAAGTCCATCAACAACAGACGAACCCTCATCGACTTCTACTACTGAGTCGTCTACGCTAACGGACGAGCCTTCTTCCACGACATCTACAACAGAAGAAATTTCCTCGTCCTCCACAACAGAAAGTCCATCAACAACAGACGAACCCTCATCGACTTCTACTACTGAGTCGTCTACGCTAACGGACGAGCCTTCTTCCACGACATCTACAACAGAAGAAATTTCCTCGTCCTCCACAACAGAAAGTCCATCAACAACAGACGAACCCTCATCGACTTCTACTACTGAGTCGTCTACGCTAACGGACGAGCCTTCTTCCACGACATCTACAACAGAAGAAATTTCCTCGTCCTCCACAACAGAAAGTCCATCAACAACAGACGAACCCTCATCGACTTCTACTACTGAGTCGTCTACGCTAACGGACGAGCCTTCTTCCACGACATCTACAACAGAAGAAATTTCCTCGTCCTCCACAACAGAAAGTCCATCAACAACAGACGAACCCTCATCGACTTCTACTACTGAGTCGTCTACGCTAACGGACGAGCCTTCTTCCACGACATCTACAACAGAAGAAATTTCCTCGTCCTCCACAACAGAAAGTCCATCAACAACAGACGAACCCTCATCGACTTCTACTACTGAGTCGTCTACGCTAACGGACGAGCCTTCTTCCACGACATCTACAACAGAAGAAATTTCCTCGTCCTCCACAACAGAAAGTCCATCAACAACAGACGAACCCTCATCGACTTCTACTACTGAGTCGTCTACGCTAACGGACGAGCCTTCTTCCACGACATCTACAACAGAAGAAATTTCCTCGTCCTCCACAACAGAAAGTCCATCAACAACAGACGAACCCTCATCGACTTCTACTACTGAGTCGTCTACGCTAACGGACGAGCCTTCTTCCACGACATCTACAACAGAAGAAATTTCCTCGTCCTCCACAACAGAAAGTCCATCAACAACAGACGAACCCTCATCGACTTCTACTACTGAGTCGTCTACGCTAACGGACGAGCCTTCTTCCACGACATCTACAACAGAAGAAATTTCCTCGTCCTCCACAACAGAAAGTCCATCAACAACAGACGAACCCTCATCGACTTCTACTACTGAGTCGTCTACGCTAACGGACGAGCCTTCTTCCACGACATCTACAACAGAAGAAATTTCCTCGTCCTCCACAACAGAAAGTCCATCAACAACAGACGAACCCTCATCGACTTCTACTACTGAGTCGTCTACGCTAACGGACGAGCCTTCTTCCACGACATCTACAACAGAAGAAATTTCCTCGTCCTCCACAACAGAAAGTCCATCAACAACAGACGAACCCTCATCGACTTCTACTACTGAGTCGTCTACGCTAACGGACGAGCCTTCTTCCACGACATCTACAACAGAAGAAATTTCCTCGTCCTCCACAACAGAAAGTCCATCAACAACAGACGAACCCTCATCGACTTCTACTACTGAGTCGTCTACGCTAACGGACGAGCCTTCTTCCACGACATCTACAACAGAAGAAATTTCCTCGTCCTCCACAACAGAAAGTCCATCAACAACAGACGAACCCTCATCGACTTCTACTACTGAGTCGTCTACGCTAACGGACGAGCCTTCTTCCACGACATCTACAACAGAAGAAATTTCCTCGTCCTCCACAACAGAAAGTCCATCAACAACAGACGAACCCTCATCGACTTCTACTACTGAGTCGTCTACGCTAACGGACGAGCCTTCTTCCACGACATCTACAACAGAAGAAATTTCCTCGTCCTCCACAACAGAAAGTCCATCAACAACAGACGAACCCTCATCGACTTCTACTACTGAGTCGTCTACGCTAACGGACGAGCCTTCTTCCACGACATCTACAACAGAAGAAATTTCCTCGTCCTCCACAACAGAAAGTCCATCAACAACAGACGAACCCTCATCGACTTCTACTACTGAGTCGTCTACGCTAACGGACGAGCCTTCTTCCACGACATCTACAACAGAAGAAATTTCCTCGTCCTCCACAACAGAAAGTCCATCAACAACAGACGAACCCTCATCGACTTCTACTACTGAGTCGTCTACGCTAACGGACGAGCCTTCTTCCACGACATCTACAACAGAAGAAATTTCCTCGTCCTCCACAACAGAAAGTCCATCAACAACAGACGAACCCTCATCGACTTCTACTACTGAGTCGTCTACGCTAACGGACGAGCCTTCTTCCACGACATCTACAACAGAAGAAATTTCCTCGTCCTCCACAACAGAAAGTCCATCAACAACAGACGAACCCTCATCGACTTCTACTACTGAGTCGTCTACGCTAACGGACGAGCCTTCTTCCACGACATCTACAACAGAAGAAATTTCCTCGTCCTCCACAACAGAAAGTCCATCAACAACAGACGAACCCTCATCGACTTCTACTACTGAGTCGTCTACGCTAACGGACGAGCCTTCTTCCACGACATCTACAACAGAAGAAATTTCCTCGTCCTCCACAACAGAAAGTCCATCAACAACAGACGAACCCTCATCGACTTCTACTACTGAGTCGTCTACGCTAACGGACGAGCCTTCTTCCACGACATCTACAACAGAAGAAATTTCCTCGTCCTCCACAACAGAAAGTCCATCAACAACAGACGAACCCTCATCGACTTCTACTACTGAGTCGTCTACGCTAACGGACGAGCCTTCTTCCACGACATCTACAACAGAAGAAATTTCCTCGTCCTCCACAACAGAAAGTCCATCAACAACAGACGAACCCTCATCGACTTCTACTACTGAGTCGTCTACGCTAACGGACGAGCCTTCTTCCACGACATCTACAACAGAAGAAATTTCCTCGTCCTCCACAACAGAAAGTCCATCAACAACAGACGAACCCTCATCGACTTCTACTACTGAGTCGTCTACGCTAACGGACGAGCCTTCTTCCACGACATCTACAACAGAAGAAATTTCCTCGTCCTCCACAACAGAAAGTCCATCAACAACAGACGAACCCTCATCGACTTCTACTACTGAGTCGTCTACGCTAACGGACGAGCCTTCTTCCACGACATCTACAACAGAAGAAATTTCCTCGTCCTCCACAACAGAAAGTCCATCAACAACAGACGAACCCTCATCGACTTCTACTACTGAGTCGTCTACGCTAACGGACGAGCCTTCTTCCACGACATCTACAACAGAAGAAATTTCCTCGTCCTCCACAACAGAAAGTCCATCAACAACAGACGAACCCTCATCGACTTCTACTACTGAGTCGTCTACGCTAACGGACGAGCCTTCTTCCACGACATCTACAACAGAAGAAATTTCCTCGTCCTCCACAACAGAAAGTCCATCAACAACAGACGAACCCTCATCGACTTCTACTACTGAGTCGTCTACGCTAACGGACGAGCCTTCTTCCACGACATCTACAACAGAAGAAATTTCCTCGTCCTCCACAACAGAAAGTCCATCAACAACAGACGAACCCTCATCGACTTCTACTACTGAGTCGTCTACGCTAACGGACGAGCCTTCTTCCACGACATCTACAACAGAAGAAATTTCCTCGTCCTCCACAACAGAAAGTCCATCAACAACAGACGAACCCTCATCGACTTCTACTACTGAGTCGTCTACGCTAACGGACGAGCCTTCTTCCACGACATCTACAACAGAAGAAATTTCCTCGTCCTCCACAACAGAAAGTCCATCAACAACAGACGAACCCTCATCGACTTCTACTACTGAGTCGTCTACGCTAACGGACGAGCCTTCTTCCACGACATCTACAACAGAAGAAATTTCCTCGTCCTCCACAACAGAAAGTCCATCAACAACAGACGAACCCTCATCGACTTCTACTACTGAGTCGTCTACGCTAACGGACGAGCCTTCTTCCACGACATCTACAACAGAAGAAATTTCCTCGTCCTCCACAACAGAAAGTCCATCAACAACAGACGAACCCTCATCGACTTCTACTACTGAGTCGTCTACGCTAACGGACGAGCCTTCTTCCACGACATCTACAACAGAAGAAATTTCCTCGTCCTCCACAACAGAAAGTCCATCAACAACAGACGAACCCTCATCGACTTCTACTACTGAGTCGTCTACGCTAACGGACGAGCCTTCTTCCACGACATCTACAACAGAAGAAATTTCCTCGTCCTCCACAACAGAAAGTCCATCAACAACAGACGAACCCTCATCGACTTCTACTACTGAGTCGTCTACGCTAACGGACGAGCCTTCTTCCACGACATCTACAACAGAAGAAATTTCCTCGTCCTCCACAACAGAAAGTCCATCAACAACAGACGAACCCTCATCGACTTCTACTACTGAGTCGTCTACGCTAACGGACGAGCCTTCTTCCACGACATCTACAACAGAAGAAATTTCCTCGTCCTCCACAACAGAAAGTCCATCAACAACAGACGAACCCTCATCGACTTCTACTACTGAGTCGTCTACGCTAACGGACGAGCCTTCTTCCACGACATCTACAACAGAAGAAATTTCCTCGTCCTCCACAACAGAAAGTCCATCAACAACAGACGAACCCTCATCGACTTCTACTACTGAGTCGTCTACGCTAACGGACGAGCCTTCTTCCACGACATCTACAACAGAAGAAATTTCCTCGTCCTCCACAACAGAAAGTCCATCAACAACAGACGAACCCTCATCGACTTCTACTACTGAGTCGTCTACGCTAACGGACGAGCCTTCTTCCACGACATCTACAACAGAAGAAATTTCCTCGTCCTCCACAACAGAAAGTCCATCAACAACAGACGAACCCTCATCGACTTCTACTACTGAGTCGTCTACGCTAACGGACGAGCCTTCTTCCACGACATCTACAACAGAAGAAATTTCCTCGTCCTCCACAACAGAAAGTCCATCAACAACAGACGAACCCTCATCGACTTCTACTACTGAGTCGTCTACGCTAACGGACGAGCCTTCTTCCACGACATCTACAACAGAAGAAATTTCCTCGTCCTCCACAACAGAAAGTCCATCAACAACAGACGAACCCTCATCGACTTCTACTACTGAGTCGTCTACGCTAACGGACGAGCCTTCTTCCACGACATCTACAACAGAAGAAATTTCCTCGTCCTCCACAACAGAAAGTCCATCAACAACAGACGAACCCTCATCGACTTCTACTACTGAGTCGTCTACGCTAACGGACGAGCCTTCTTCCACGACATCTACAACAGAAGAAATTTCCTCGTCCTCCACAACAGAAAGTCCATCAACAACAGACGAACCCTCATCGACTTCTACTACTGAGTCGTCTACGCTAACGGACGAGCCTTCTTCCACGACATCTACAACAGAAGAAATTTCCTCGTCCTCCACAACAGAAAGTCCATCAACAACAGACGAACCCTCATCGACTTCTACTACTGAGTCGTCTACGCTAACGGACGAGCCTTCTTCCACGACATCTACAACAGAAGAAATTTCCTCGTCCTCCACAACAGAAAGTCCATCAACAACAGACGAACCCTCATCGACTTCTACTACTGAGTCGTCTACGCTAACGGACGAGCCTTCTTCCACGACATCTACAACAGAAGAAATTTCCTCGTCCTCCACAACAGAAAGTCCATCAACAACAGACGAACCCTCATCGACTTCTACTACTGAGTCGTCTACGCTAACGGACGAGCCTTCTTCCACGACATCTACAACAGAAGAAATTTCCTCGTCCTCCACAACAGAAAGTCCATCAACAACAGACGAACCCTCATCGACTTCTACTACTGAGTCGTCTACGCTAACGGACGAGCCTTCTTCCACGACATCTACAACAGAAGAAATTTCCTCGTCCTCCACAACAGAAAGTCCATCAACAACAGACGAACCCTCATCGACTTCTACTACTGAGTCGTCTACGCTAACGGACGAGCCTTCTTCCACGACATCTACAACAGAAGAAATTTCCTCGTCCTCCACAACAGAAAGTCCATCAACAACAGACGAACCCTCATCGACTTCTACTACTGAGTCGTCTACGCTAACGGACGAGCCTTCTTCCACGACATCTACAACAGAAGAAATTTCCTCGTCCTCCACAACAGAAAGTCCATCAACAACAGACGAACCCTCATCGACTTCTACTACTGAGTCGTCTACGCTAACGGACGAGCCTTCTTCCACGACATCTACAACAGAAGAAATTTCCTCGTCCTCCACAACAGAAAGTCCATCAACAACAGACGAACCCTCATCGACTTCTACTACTGAGTCGTCTACGCTAACGGACGAGCCTTCTTCCACGACATCTACAACAGAAGAAATTTCCTCGTCCTCCACAACAGAAAGTCCATCAACAACAGACGAACCCTCATCGACTTCTACTACTGAGTCGTCTACGCTAACGGACGAGCCTTCTTCCACGACATCTACAACAGAAGAAATTTCCTCGTCCTCCACAACAGAAAGTCCATCAACAACAGACGAACCCTCATCGACTTCTACTACTGAGTCGTCTACGCTAACGGACGAGCCTTCTTCCACGACATCTACAACAGAAGAAATTTCCTCGTCCTCCACAACAGAAAGTCCATCAACAACAGACGAACCCTCATCGACTTCTACTACTGAGTCGTCTACGCTAACGGACGAGCCTTCTTCCACGACATCTACAACAGAAGAAATTTCCTCGTCCTCCACAACAGAAAGTCCATCAACAACAGACGAACCCTCATCGACTTCTACTACTGAGTCGTCTACGCTAACGGACGAGCCTTCTTCCACGACATCTACAACAGAAGAAATTTCCTCGTCCTCCACAACAGAAAGTCCATCAACAACAGACGAACCCTCATCGACTTCTACTACTGAGTCGTCTACGCTAACGGACGAGCCTTCTTCCACGACATCTACAACAGAAGAAATTTCCTCGTCCTCCACAACAGAAAGTCCATCAACAACAGACGAACCCTCATCGACTTCTACTACTGAGTCGTCTACGCTAACGGACGAGCCTTCTTCCACGACATCTACAACAGAAGAAATTTCCTCGTCCTCCACAACAGAAAGTCCATCAACAACAGACGAACCCTCATCGACTTCTACTACTGAGTCGTCTACGCTAACGGACGAGCCTTCTTCCACGACATCTACAACAGAAGAAATTTCCTCGTCCTCCACAACAGAAAGTCCATCAACAACAGACGAACCCTCATCGACTTCTACTACTGAGTCGTCTACGCTAACGGACGAGCCTTCTTCCACGACATCTACAACAGAAGAAATTTCCTCGTCCTCCACAACAGAAAGTCCATCAACAACAGACGAACCCTCATCGACTTCTACTACTGAGTCGTCTACGCTAACGGACGAGCCTTCTTCCACGACATCTACAACAGAAGAAATTTCCTCGTCCTCCACAACAGAAAGTCCATCAACAACAGACGAACCCTCATCGACTTCTACTACTGAGTCGTCTACGCTAACGGACGAGCCTTCTTCCACGACATCTACAACAGAAGAAATTTCCTCGTCCTCCACAACAGAAAGTCCATCAACAACAGACGAACCCTCATCGACTTCTACTACTGAGTCGTCTACGCTAACGGACGAGCCTTCTTCCACGACATCTACAACAGAAGAAATTTCCTCGTCCTCCACAACAGAAAGTCCATCAACAACAGACGAACCCTCATCGACTTCTACTACTGAGTCGTCTACGCTAACGGACGAGCCTTCTTCCACGACATCTACAACAGAAGAAATTTCCTCGTCCTCCACAACAGAAAGTCCATCAACAACAGACGAACCCTCATCGACTTCTACTACTGAGTCGTCTACGCTAACGGACGAGCCTTCTTCCACGACATCTACAACAGAAGAAATTTCCTCGTCCTCCACAACAGAAAGTCCATCAACAACAGACGAACCCTCATCGACTTCTACTACTGAGTCGTCTAC
Organism: Dorcus parallelipipedus; assembly: GCA_958336345.1. Classification (NCBI taxonomy): domain Eukaryota; kingdom Metazoa; phylum Arthropoda; class Insecta; order Coleoptera; family Lucanidae; genus Dorcus; species Dorcus parallelipipedus. Next base: position 19,472,868 of record OY284481.1, read on the forward strand.
GCTAACGGACGAGCCTTCTTCCACGACATCTACAACAGAAGAAATTTCCTCGTCCTCCACAACAGAAAGTCCATCAACAACAGACGAACCCTCATCGACTTCTACTACTGAGTCGTCTACGCTAACGGACGAGCCTTCTTCCACGACATCTACAACAGAAGAAATTTCCTCGTCCTCCACAACAGAAAGTCCATCAACAACAGACGAACCCTCATCGACTTCTACTACTGAGTCGTCTACGCTAACGGACGAGCCTTCTTCCACGACATCTACAACAGAAGAAATTTCCTCGTCCTCCACAACAGAAAGTCCATCAACAACAGACGAACCCTCATCGACTTCTACTACTGAGTCGTCTACGCTAACGGACGAGCCTTCTTCCACGACATCTACAACAGAAGAAATTTCCTCGTCCTCCACAACAGAAAGTCCATCAACAACAGACGAACCCTCATCGACTTCTACTACTGAGTCGTCTACGCTAACGGACGAGCCTTCTTCCACGACATCTACAACAGAAGAAATTTCCTCGTCCTCCACAACAGAAAGTCCATCAACAACAGACGAACCCTCATCGACTTCTACTACTGAGTCGTCTACGCTAACGGACGAGCCTTCTTCCACGACATCTACAACAGAAGAAATTTCCTCGTCCTCCACAACAGAAAGTCCATCAACAACAGACGAACCCTCATCGACTTCTACTACTGAGTCGTCTACGCTAACGGACGAGCCTTCTTCCACGACATCTACAACAGAAGAAATTTCCTCGTCCTCCACAACAGAAAGTCCATCAACAACAGACGAACCCTCATCGACTTCTACTACTGAGTCGTCTACGCTAACGGACGAGCCTTCTTCCACGACATCTACAACAGAAGAAATTTCCTCGTCCTCCACAACAGAAAGTCCATCAACAACAGACGAACCCTCATCGACTTCTACTACTGAGTCGTCTACGCTAACGGACGAGCCTTCTTCCACGACATCTACAACAGAAGAAATTTCCTCGTCCTCCACAACAGAAAGTCCATCAACAACAGACGAACCCTCATCGACTTCTACTACTGAGTCGTCTACGCTAACGGACGAGCCTTCTTCCACGACATCTACAACAGAAGAAATTTCCTCGTCCTCCACAACAGAAAGTCCATCAACAACAGACGAACCCTCATCGACTTCTACTACTGAATCGTCTACGCTAACGGACGAGCCTTCTTCCACGACATCTACAACAGAAGAAATTTCCTCGTCCTCCACAACAGAAAGTCCATCAACAACAGACGAACCCTCATCGACTTCTACTACTGAGTCGTCTACGCTAACGGACGAGCCTTCTTCCACGACATCTACAACAGAAGAAATTTCCTCGTCCTCCACAACAGAAAGTCCATCAACAACAGACGAACCCTCATCGACTTCTACTACTGAGTCGTCTACGCTAACGGACGAGCCTTCTTCCACGACATCTACAACAGAAGAAATTTCCTCGTCCTCCACAACAGAAAGTCCATCAACAACAGACGAACCCTCATCGACTTCTACTACTGAATCGTCTACGCTAACGGACGAGCCTTCTTCCACGACATCTACAACAGAAGAAATTTCCTCGTCCTCCACAACAGAAAGTCCATCAACAACAGACGAACCCTCATCGACTTCTACTACTGAGTCGTCTACGCTAACGGACGAGCCTTCTTCCACGACATCTACAACAGAAGAAATTTCCTCGTCCTCCACAACAGAAAGTCCATCAACAACAGACGAACCCTCATCGACTTCTACTACTGAGTCGTCTACGCTAACGGACGAGCCTTCTTCCACGACATCTACAACAGAAGAAATTTCCTCGTCCTCCACAACAGAAAGTCCATCAACAACAGACGAACCCTCATCGACTTCTACTACTGAGTCGTCTACGCTAACGGACGAGCCTTCTTCCACGACATCTACAACAGAAGAAATTTCCTCGTCCTCCACAACAGAAAGTCCATCAACAACAGACGAACCCTCATCGACTTCTACTACTGAGTCGTCTACGCTAACGGACGAGCCTTCTTCCACGACATCTACAACAGAAGAAATTTCCTCGTCCTCCACAACAGAAAGTCCATCAACAACAGACGAACCCTCATCGACTTCTACTACTGAGTCGTCTACGCTAACGGACGAGCCTTCTTCCACGACATCTACAACAGAAGAAATTTCCTCGTCCTCCACAACAGAAAGTCCATCAACAACAGACGAACCCTCATCGACTTCTACTACTGAGTCGTCTACGCTAACGGACGAGCCTTCTTCCACGACATCTACAACAGAAGAAATTTCCTCGTCCTCCACAACAGAAAGTCCATCAACAACAGACGAACCCTCATCGACTTCTACTACTGAGTCGTCTACGCTAACGGACGAGCCTTCTTCCACGACATCTACAACAGAAGAAATTTCCTCGTCCTCCACAACAGAAAGTCCATCAACAACAGACGAACCCTCATCGACTTCTACTACTGAGTCGTCTACGCTAACGGACGAGCCTTCTTCCACGACATCTACAACAGAAGAAATTTCCTCGTCCTCCACAACAGAAAGTCCATCAACAACAGACGAACCCTCATCGACTTCTACTACTGAGTCGTCTACGCTAACGGACGAGCCTTCTTCCACGACATCTACAACAGAAGAAATTTCCTCGTCCTCCACAACAGAAAGTCCATCAACAACAGACGAACCCTCATCGACTTCTACTACTGAGTCGTCTACGCTAACGGACGAGCCTTCTTCCACGACATCTACAACAGAAGAAATTTCCTCGTCCTCCACAACAGAAAGTCCATCAACAACAGACGAACCCTCATCGACTTCTACTACTGAGTCGTCTACGCTAACGGACGAGCCTTCTTCCACGACATCTACAACAGAAGAAATTTCCTCGTCCTCCACAACAGAAAGTCCATCAACAACAGACGAACCCTCATCGACTTCTACTACTGAGTCGTCTACGCTAACGGACGAGCCTTCTTCCACGACATCTACAACAGAAGAAATTTCCTCGTCCTCCACAACAGAAAGTCCATCAACAACAGACGAACCCTCATCGACTTCTACTACTGAGTCGTCTACGCTAACGGACGAGCCTTCTTCCACGACATCTACAACAGAAGAAATTTCCTCGTCCTCCACAACAGAAAGTCCATCAACAACAGACGAACCCTCATCGACTTCTACTACTGAGTCGTCTACGCTAACGGACGAGCCTTCTTCCACGACATCTACAACAGAAGAAATTTCCTCGTCCTCCACAACAGAAAGTCCATCAACAACAGACGAACCCTCATCGACTTCTACTACTGAGTCGTCTACGCTAACGGACGAGCCTTCTTCCACGACATCTACAACAGAAGAAATTTCCTCGTCCTCCACAACAGAAAGTCCATCAACAACAGACGAACCCTCATCGACTTCTACTACTGAGTCGTCTACGCTAACGGACGAGCCTTCTTCCACGACATCTACAACAGAAGAAATTTCCTCGTCCTCCACAACAGAAAGTCCATCAACAACAGACGAACCCTCATCGACTTCTACTACTGAGTCGTCTACGCTAACGGACGAGCCTTCTTCCACGACATCTACAACAGAAGAAATTTCCTCGTCCTCCACAACAGAAAGTCCATCAACAACAGACGAACCCTCATCGACTTCTACTACTGAGTCGTCTACGCTAACGGACGAGCCTTCTTCCACGACATCTACAACAGAAGAAATTTCCTCGTCCTCCACAACAGAAAGTCCATCAACAACAGACGAACCCTCATCGACTTCTACTACTGAGTCGTCTACGCTAACGGACGAGCCTTCTTCCACGACATCTACAACAGAAGAAATTTCCTCGTCCTCCACAACAGAAAGTCCATCAACAACAGACGAACCCTCATCGACTTCTACTACTGAGTCGTCTACGCTAACGGACGAGCCTTCTTCCACGACATCTACAACAGAAGAAATTTCCTCGTCCTCCACAACAGAAAGTCCATCAACAACAGACGAACCCTCATCGACTTCTACTACTGAGTCGTCTACGCTAACGGACGAGCCTTCTTCCACGACATCTACAACAGAAGAAATTTCCTCGTCCTCCACAACAGAAAGTCCATCAACAACAGACGAACCCTCATCGACTTCTACTACTGAGTCGTCTACGCTAACGGACGAGCCTTCTTCCACGACATCTACAACAGAAGAAATTTCCTCGTCCTCCACAACAGAAAGTCCATCAACAACAGACGAACCCTCATCGACTTCTACTACTGAGTCGTCTACGCTAACGGACGAGCCTTCTTCCACGACATCTACAACAGAAGAAATTTCCTCGTCCTCCACAACAGAAAGTCCATCAACAACAGACGAACCCTCATCGACTTCTACTACTGAGTCGTCTACGCTAACGGACGAGCCTTCTTCCACGACATCTACAACAGAAGAAATTTCCTCGTCCTCCACAACAGAAAGTCCATCAACAACAGACGAACCCTCATCGACTTCTACTACTGAGTCGTCTACGCTAACGGACGAGCCTTCTTCCACGACATCTACAACAGAAGAAATTTCCTCGTCCTCCACAACAGAAAGTCCATCAACAACAGACGAACCCTCATCGACTTCTACTACTGAGTCGTCTACGCTAACGGACGAGCCTTCTTCCACGACATCTACAACAGAAGAAATTTCCTCGTCCTCCACAACAGAAAGTCCATCAACAACAGACGAACCCTCATCGACTTCTACTACTGAGTCGTCTACGCTAACGGACGAGCCTTCTTCCACGACATCTACAACAGAAGAAATTTCCTCGTCCTCCACAACAGAAAGTCCATCAACAACAGACGAACCCTCATCGACTTCTACTACTGAGTCGTCTACGCTAACGGACGAGCCTTCTTCCACGACATCTACAACAGAAGAAATTTCCTCGTCCTCCACAACAGAAAGTCCATCAACAACAGACGAACCCTCATCGACTTCTACTACTGAGTCGTCTACGCTAACGGACGAGCCTTCTTCCACGACATCTACAACAGAAGAAATTTCCTCGTCCTCCACAACAGAAAGTCCATCAACAACAGACGAACCCTCATCGACTTCTACTACTGAGTCGTCTACGCTAACGGACGAGCCTTCTTCCACGACATCTACAACAGAAGAAATTTCCTCGTCCTCCACAACAGAAAGTCCATCAACAACAGACGAACCCTCATCGACTTCTACTACTGAGTCGTCTACGCTAACGGACGAGCCTTCTTCCACGACATCTACAACAGAAGAAATTTCCTCGTCCTCCACAACAGAAAGTCCATCAACAACAGACGAACCCTCATCGACTTCTACTACTGAGTCGTCTACGCTAACGGACGAGCCTTCTTCCACGACATCTACAACAGAAGAAATTTCCTCGTCCTCCACAACAGAAAGTCCATCAACAACAGACGAACCCTCATCGACTTCTACTACTGAGTCGTCTACGCTAACGGACGAGCCTTCTTCCACGACATCTACAACAGAAGAAATTTCCTCGTCCTCCACAACAGAAAGTCCATCAACAACAGACGAACCCTCATCGACTTCTACTACTGAGTCGTCTACGCTAACGGACGAGCCTTCTTCCACGACATCTACAACAGAAGAAATTTCCTCGTCCTCCACAACAGAAAGTCCATCAACAACAGACGAACCCTCATCGACTTCTACTACTGAGTCGTCTACGCTAACGGACGAGCCTTCTTCCACGACATCTACAACAGAAGAAATTTCCTCGTCCTCCACAACAGAAAGTCCATCAACAACAGACGAACCCTCATCGACTTCTACTACTGAGTCGTCTACGCTAACGGACGAGCCTTCTTCCACGACATCTACAACAGAAGAAATTTCCTCGTCCTCCACAACAGAAAGTCCATCAACAACAGACGAACCCTCATCGACTTCTACTACTGAGTCGTCTACGCTAACGGACGAGCCTTCTTCCACGACATCTACAACAGAAGAAATTTCCTCGTCCTCCACAACAGAAAGTCCATCAACAACAGACGAACCCTCATCGACTTCTACTACTGAGTCGTCTACGCTAACGGACGAGCCTTCTTCCACGACATCTACAACAGAAGAAATTTCCTCGTCCTCCACAACAGAAAGTCCATCAACAACAGACGAACCCTCATCGACTTCTACTACTGAGTCGTCTACGCTAACGGACGAGCCTTCTTCCACGACATCTACAACAGAAGAAATTTCCTCGTCCTCCACAACAGAAAGTCCATCAACAACAGACGAACCCTCATCGACTTCTACTACTGAGTCGTCTACGCTAACGGACGAGCCTTCTTCCACGACATCTACAACAGAAGAAATTTCCTCGTCCTCCACAACAGAAAGTCCATCAACAACAGACGAACCCTCATCGACTTCTACTACTGAGTCGTCTACGCTAACGGACGAGCCTTCTTCCACGACATCTACAACAGAAGAAATTTCCTCGTCCTCCACAACAGAAAGTCCATCAACAACAGACGAACCCTCATCGACTTCTACTACTGAGTCGTCTACGCTAACGGACGAGCCTTCTTCCACGACATCTACAACAGAAGAAATTTCCTCGTCCTCCACAACAGAAAGTCCATCAACAACAGACGAACCCTCATCGACTTCTACTACTGAGTCGTCTACGCTAACGGACGAGCCTTCTTCCACGACATCTACAACAGAAGAAATTTCCTCGTCCTCCACAACAGAAAGTCCATCAACAACAGACGAACCCTCATCGACTTCTACTACTGAGTCGTCTACGCTAACGGACGAGCCTTCTTCCACGACATCTACAACAGAAGAAATTTCCTCGTCCTCCACAACAGAAAGTCCATCAACAACAGACGAACCCTCATCGACTTCTACTACTGAGTCGTCTACGCTAACGGACGAGCCTTCTTCCACGACATCTACAACAGAAGAAATTTCCTCGTCCTCCACAACAGAAAGTCCATCAACAACAGACGAACCCTCATCGACTTCTACTACTGAGTCGTCTACGCTAACGGACGAGCCTTCTTCCACGACATCTACAACAGAAGAAATTTCCTCGTCCTCCACAACAGAAAGTCCATCAACAACAGACGAACCCTCATCGACTTCTACTACTGAGTCGTCTACGCTAACGGACGAGCCTTCTTCCACGACATCTACAACAGAAGAAATTTCCTCGTCCTCCACAACAGAAAGTCCATCAACAACAGACGAACCCTCATCGACTTCTACTACTGAGTCGTCTACGCTAACGGACGAGCCTTCTTCCACGACATCTACAACAGAAGAAATTTCCTCGTCCTCCACAACAGAAAGTCCATCAACAACAGACGAACCCTCATCGACTTCTACTACTGAGTCGTCTACGCTAACGGACGAGCCTTCTTCCACGACATCTACAACAGAAGAAATTTCCTCGTCCTCCACAACAGAAAGTCCATCAACAACAGACGAACCCTCATCGACTTCTACTACTGAGTCGTCTACGCTAACGGACGAGCCTTCTTCCACGACATCTACAACAGAAGAAATTTCCTCGTCCTCCACAACAGAAAGTCCATCAACAACAGACGAACCCTCATCGACTTCTACTACTGAGTCGTCTACGCTAACGGACGAGCCTTCTTCCACGACATCTACAACAGAAGAAATTTCCTCGTCCTCCACAACAGAAAGTCCATCAACAACAGACGAACCCTCATCGACTTCTACTACTGAGTCGTCTACGCTAACGGACGAGCCTTCTTCCACGACATCTACAACAGAAGAAATTTCCTCGTCCTCCACAACAGAAAGTCCATCAACAACAGACGAACCCTCATCGACTTCTACTACTGAGTCGTCTACGCTAACGGACGAGCCTTCTTCCACGACATCTACAACAGAAGAAATTTCCTCGTCCTCCACAACAGAAAGTCCATCAACAACAGACGAACCCTCATCGACTTCTACTACTGAGTCGTCTACGCTAACGGACGAGCCTTCTTCCACGACATCTACAACAGAAGAAATTTCCTCGTCCTCCACAACAGAAAGTCCATCAACAACAGACGAACCCTCATCGACTTCTACTACTGAGTCGTCTACGCTAACGGACGAGCCTTCTTCCACGACATCTACAACAGAAGAAATTTCCTCGTCCTCCACAACAGAAAGTCCATCAACAACAGACGAACCCTCATCGACTTCTACTACTGAGTCGTCTACGCTAACGGACGAGCCTTCTTCCACGACATCTACAACAGAAGAAATTTCCTCGTCCTCCACAACAGAAAGTCCATCAACAACAGACGAACCCTCATCGACTTCTACTACTGAGTCGTCTACGCTAACGGACGAGCCTTCTTCCACGACATCTACAACAGAAGAAATTTCCTCGTCCTCCACAACAGAAAGTCCATCAACAACAGACGAACCCTCATCGACTTCTACTACTGAGTCGTCTACGCTAACGGACGAGCCTTCTTCCACGACATCTACAACAGAAGAAATTTCCTCGTCCTCCACAACAGAAAGTCCATCAACAACAGACGAACCCTCATCGACTTCTACTACTGAGTCGTCTACGCTAACGGACGAGCCTTCTTCCACGACATCTACAACAGAAGAAATTTCCTCGTCCTCCACAACAGAAAGTCCATCAACAACAGACGAACCCTCATCGACTTCTACTACTGAGTCGTCTACGCTAACGGACGAGCCTTCTTCCACGACATCTACAACAGAAGAAATTTCCTCGTCCTCCACAACAGAAAGTCCATCAACAACAGACGAACCCTCATCGACTTCTACTACTGAGTCGTCTACGCTAACGGACGAGCCTTCTTCCACGACATCTACAACAGAAGAAATTTCCTCGTCCTCCACAACAGAAAGTCCATCAACAACAGACGAACCCTCATCGACTTCTACTACTGAATCGTCTACGCTAACGGACGAGCCTTCTTCCACGACATCTACAACAGAAGAAATTTCCTCGTCCTCCACAACAGAAAGTCCATCAACAACAGACGAACCCTCATCGACTTCTACTACTGAGTCGTCTACGCTAACGGACGAGCCTTCTTCCACGACATCTACAACAGAAGAAATTTCCTCGTCCTCCACAACAGAAAGTCCATCAACAACAGACGAACCCTCATCGACTTCTACTACTGAGTCGTCTACGCTAACGGACGAGCCTTCTTCCACGACATCTACAACAGAAGAAATTTCCTCGTCCTCCACAACAGAAAGTCCATCAACAACAGACGAACCCTCATCGACTTCTACTACTGAATCGTCTACGCTAACGGACGAGTCCTTCTTCCACGACATCTACAACAGAAGAAATTTCCTCGTCCTCCACAACAGAAAGTCCATCAACAACAGACGAACCCTCATCGACTTCTACTACTGAGTCGTCTACGCTAACGGACGAGCCTTCTTCCACGACATCTACAACAGAAGAAATTTCCTCGTCCTCCACAACAGAAAGTCCATCAACAACAGACGAACCCTCATCGACTTCTACTACTGAGTCGTCTACGCTAACGGACGAGCCTTCTTCCACGACATCTACAACAGAAGAAATTTCCTCGTCCTCCACAACAGAAAGTCCATCAACAACAGACGAACCCTCATCGACTTCTACTACTGAGTCGTCTACGCTAACGGACGAGCCTTCTTCCACGACATCTACAACAGAAGAAATTTCCTCGTCCTCCACAACAGAAAGTCCATCAACAACAGACGAACCCTCATCGACTTCTACTACTGAGTCGTCTACGCTAACGGACGAGCCTTCTTCCACGACATCTACAACAGAAGAAATTTCCTCGTCCTCCACAACAGAAAGTCCATCAACAACAGACGAACCCTCATCGACTTCTACTACTGAGTCGTCTACGCTAACGGACGAGCCTTCTTCCACGACATCTACAACAGAAGAAATTTCCTCGTCCTCCACAACAGAAAGTCCATCAACAACAGACGAACCCTCATCGACTTCTACTACTGAGTCGTCTACGCTAACGGACGAGCCTTCTTCCACGACATCTACAACAGAAGAAATTTCCTCGTCCTCCACAACAGAAAGTCCATCAACAACAGACGAACCCTCATCGACTTCTACTACTGAGTCGTCTACGCTAACGGACGAGCCTTCTTCCACGACATCTACAACAGAAGAAATTTCCTCGTCCTCCACAACAGAAAGTCCATCAACAACAGACGAACCCTCATCGACTTCTACTACTGAGTCGTCTACGCTAACGGACGAGCCTTCTTCCACGACATCTACAACAGAAGAAATTTCCTCGTCCTCCACAACAGAAAGTCCATCAACAACAGACGAACCCTCATCGACTTCTACTACTGAGTCGTCTACGCTAACGGACGAGCCTTCTTCCACGACATCTACAACAGAAGAAATTTCCTCGTCCTCCACAACAGAAAGTCCATCAACAACAGACGAACCCTCATCGACTTCTACTACTGAGTCGTCTACGCTAACGGACGAGCCTTCTTCCACGACATCTACAACAGAAGAAATTTCCTCGTCCTCCACAACAGAAAGTCCATCAACAACAGACGAACCCTCATCGACTTCTACTACTGAGTCGTCTACGCTAACGGACGAGCCTTCTTCCACGACATCTACAACAGAAGAAATTTCCTCGTCCTCCACAACAGAAAGTCCATCAACAACAGACGAACCCTCATCGACTTCTACTACTGAGTCGTCTACGCTAACGGACGAGCCTTCTTCCACGACATCTACAACAGAAGAAATTTCCTCGTCCTCCACAACAGAAAGTCCATCAACAACAGACGAACCCTCATCGACTTCTACTACTGAGTCGTCTACGCTAACGGACGAGCCTTCTTCCACGACATCTACAACAGAAGAAATTTCCTCGTCCTCCACAACAGAAAGTCCATCAACAACAGACGAACCCTCATCGACTTCTACTACTGAGTCGTCTACGCTAACGGACGAGCCTTCTTCCACGACATCTACAACAGAAGAAATTTCCTCGTCCTCCACAACAGAAAGTCCATCAACAACAGACGAATCCCTCATCGACTTCTACTACTGAGTCGTCTACGCTAACGGACGAGCCTTCTTCCACGACATCTACAACAGAAGAAATTTCCTCGTCCTCCACAACAGAAAGTCCATCAACAACAGACGAACCCTCATCGACTTCTACTACTGAGTCGTCTACGCTAACGGACGAGCCTTCTTCCACGACATCTACAACAGAAGAAATTTCCTCGTCCTCCACAACAGAAAGTCCATCAACAACAGACGAACCCTCATCGACTTCTACTACTGAGTCGTCTACGCTAACGGACGAGCCTTCTTCCACGACATCTACAACAGAAGAAATTTCCTCGTCCTCCACAACAGAAAGTCCATCAACAACAGACGAATCCTCATCGACTTCTACTACTGAGTCGTCTACGCTAACGGACGAGCCTTCTTCCACGACATCTACAACAGAAGAAATTTCCTCGTCCTCCACAACAGAAAGTCCATCAACAACAGACGAATCCTCATCGACTTCTACTACTGAGTCGTCTACGCTAACGGACGAGCCTTCTTCCACGACATCTACAACAGAAGAAATTTCCTCGTCCTCCACAACAGAAAGTCCATCAACAACAGACGAATCCTCATCGACTTCTACTACTGAGTCGTCTACGCTAACGGACGAGCCTTCTTCCACGACATCTACAACAGAAGAAATTTCCTCGTCCTCCACAACAGAAAGTCCATCAACAACAGACGAACCCTCATCGACTTCTACTACTGAGTCGTCTACGCTAACGGACGAGCCTTCTTCCACGACATCTACAACAGAAGAAATTTCCTCGTCCTCCACAACAGAAAGTCCATCAACAACAGACGAACCCTCATCGACTTCTACTACTGAGTCGTCTACGCTAACGGACGAGCCTTCTTCCACGACATCTACAACAGAAGAAATTTCCTCGTCCTCCACAACAGAAAGTCCATCAACAACAGACGAACCCTCATCGACTTCTACTACTGAGTCGTCTACGCTAACGGACGAGCCTTCTTCCACGACATCTACAACAGAAGAAATTTCCTCGTCCTCCACAACAGAAAGTCCATCAACAACAGACGAACCCTCATCGACTTCTACTACTGAGTCGTCTACGCTAACGGACGAGCCTTCTTCCACGACATCTACAACAGAAGAAATTTCCTCGTCCTCCACAACAGAAAGTCCATCAACAACAGACGAACCCTCATCGACTTCTACTACTGAGTCGTCTACGCTAACGGACGAGCCTTCTTCCACGACATCTACAACAGAAGAAATTTCCTCGTCCTCCACAACAGAAAGTCCATCAACAACAGACGAACCCTCATCGACTTCTACTACTGAGTCGTCTACGCTAACGGACGAGCCTTCTTCCACGACATCTACAACAGAAGAAATTTCCTCGTCCTCCACAACAGAAAGTCCATCAACAACAGACGAACCCTCATCGACTTCTACTACTGAGTCGTCTACGCTAACGGACGAGCCTTCTTCCACGACATCTACAACAGAAGAAATTTCCTCGTCCTCCACAACAGAAAGTCCATCAACAACAGACGAACCCTCATCGACTTCTACTACTGAGTCGTCTACGCTAACGGACGAGCCTTCTTCCACGACATCTACAACAGAAGAAATTTCCTCGTCCTCCACAACAGAAAGTCCATCAACAACAGACGAACCCTCATCGACTTCTACTACTGAGTCGTCTACGCTAACGGACGAGCCTTCTTCCACGACATCTACAACAGAAGAAATTTCCTCGTCCTCCACAACAGAAAGTCCATCAACAACAGACGAACCCTCATCGACTTCTACTACTGAGTCGTCTACGCTAACGGACGAGCCTTCTTCCACGACATCTACAACAGAAGAAATTTCCTCGTCCTCCACAACAGAAAGTCCATCAACAACAGACGAACCCTCATCGACTTCTACTACTGAGTCGTCTACGCTAACGGACGAGCCTTCTTCCACGACATCTACAACAGAAGAAATTTCCTCGTCCTCCACAACAGAAAGTCCATCAACAACAGACGAACCCTCATCGACTTCTACTACTGAGTCGTCTACGCTAACGGACGAGCCTTCTTCCACGACATCTACAACAGAAGAAATTTCCTCGTCCTCCACAACAGAAAGTCCATCAACAACAGACGAACCCTCATCGACTTCTACTACTGAGTCGTCTACGCTAACGGACGAGCCTTCTTCCACGACATCTACAACAGAAGAAATTTCCTCGTCCTCCACAACAGAAAGTCCATCAACAACAGACGAACCCTCATCGACTTCTACTACTGAGTCGTCTACGCTAACGGACGAGCCTTCTTCCACGACATCTACAACAGAAGAAATTTCCTCGTCCTCCACAACAGAAAGTCCATCAACAACAGACGAACCCTCATCGACTTCTACTACTGAGTCGTCTACGCTAACGGACGAGCCTTCTTCCACGACATCTACAACAGAAGAAATTTCCTCGTCCTCCACAACAGAAAGTCCATCAACAACAGACGAACCCTCATCGACTTCTACTACTGAGTCGTCTACGCTAACGGACGAGCCTTCTTCCACGACATCTACAACAGAAGAAATTTCCTCGTCCTCCACAACAGAAAGTCCATCAACAACAGACGAACCCTCATCGACTTCTACTACTGAGTCGTCTACGCTAACGGACGAGCCTTCTTCCACGACATCTACAACAGAAGAAATTTCCTCGTCCTCCACAACAGAAAGTCCATCAACAACAGACGAACCCTCATCGACTTCTACTACTGAGTCGTCTACGCTAACGGACGAGCCTTCTTCCACGACATCTACAACAGAAGAAATTTCCTCGTCCTCCACAACAGAAAGTCCATCAACAACAGACGAACCCTCATCGACTTCTACTACTGAGTCGTCTACGCTAACGGACGAGCCTTCTTCCACGACATCTACAACAGAAGAAATTTCCTCGTCCTCCACAACAGAAAGTCCATCAACAACAGACGAACCCTCATCGACTTCTACTACTGAGTCGTCTACGCTAACGGACGAGCCTTCTTCCACGACATCTACAACAGAAGAAATTTCCTCGTCCTCCACAACAGAAAGTCCATCAACAACAGACGAACCCTCATCGACTTCTACTACTGAGTCGTCTACGCTAACGGACGAGCCTTCTTCCACGACATCTACAACAGAAGAAATTTCCTCGTCCTCCACAACAGAAAGTCCATCAACAACAGACGAACCCTCATCGACTTCTACTACTGAGTCGTCTACGCTAACGGACGAGCCTTCTTCCACGACATCTACAACAGAAGAAATTTCCTCGTCCTCCACAACAGAAAGTCCATCAACAACAGACGAACCCTCATCGACTTCTACTACTGAGTCGTCTACGCTAACGGACGAGCCTTCTTCCACGACATCTACAACAGAAGAAATTTCCTCGTCCTCCACAACAGAAAGTCCATCAACAACAGACGAACCCTCATCGACTTCTACTACTGAGTCGTCTACGCTAACGGACGAGCCTTCTTCCACGACATCTACAACAGAAGAAATTTCCTCGTCCTCCACAACAGAAAGTCCATCAACAACAGACGAACCCTCATCGACTTCTACTACTGAGTCGTCTACGCTAACGGACGAGCCTTCTTCCACGACATCTACAACAGAAGAAATTTCCTCGTCCTCCACAACAGAAAGTCCATCAACAACA